>JAUNZO010000955.1:0-601347 GCA_031894775.1 Chloris gayana | reverse complement strand
TGACTGTGTGGAAGCGGCTAGTAGTTAGCCCATAATTTTCGTGGAGGTTCCTTCGGTGCAGGGCTACTGTGAAAGAAAACGAAGGTTTCTCTTTCATGATGCTCTCTCGGGGGTCGTTGGCGATCTCTCCTTCATCGGATTTTTCTTTCAAGCTACGGCTATTGCTACTCGCACGCAGTAGAGATACCTGTAACTGGAGTTTCGGAAACCAATAATTGTAGTAGCATTCTAGGACATCAACATCTACTTTTGTGTCGTGGAACGAAGTAATCCTACTAGCTAATTACTAATTAATTTCCACTGGAACGTGCAGGATACACGGCCCACGTAACGTTGTGTGCACGAATCTGCGGAGAGAGTGATGGGCATGGCATCCGTGCACAGCATGCGAGTGGATGGCAGAGGAGCGTGTACCCTACCCCAAGCAGTGAAGGGGCGATCAGCCAACCTCTCGACCAAACTCCCAACGCCAAGTTTTATTAAGGTGAGGCTCCAATTTAATTAGGTACACCACTCATCATGAGATTATGATGTGAGTTGATTCCACGCGACCATGACCTGTGGTTGTTGAGTTGTGATCGATGCCACACACACAACACACACCGGTGAGCTCGGACTGAAACGTCAGAGACTGCAACTGCTCCTCCTCCCTCCAGCACAAATGCAGAGTCGAAGAGGAAGAATCGGAGCAACAAGACAAGGCGGGACAGCTCATACGTGCACACTTGCTGGCAATGCAGGACGACCATGCGTTGCTCACGTGTTGACTTGTGCCAGTAAAAAGTTTGAGATCTGCAGCCGTCCGAGACGACAGATACTTTGATCGCCGCCCTGCCGGACGACGATGCTAGCAGGGTCCTTCCCGGTGAGCTACGTAGCTTAGCTACCGACAGGTTCGAGAGTTTGGCAGAAGGGGCCCCACATGTCAACGACACATGACCGACAGCGATCCTTGGCTGTGGCCTCTACGCATGCCGATCGAAAATGAAGCTGAAGCTCAAGGATCCGAAAGCGACCGGAACCCAACTCCAGTCACCAGTTACCTGTAGACCGACCGGTGCGTGAACGAAGCTCGGTGATCGGCCATGATTAGCGTTGCAATAGTGTAGCTTACTTATTACGTTCATGACGCGCTAAATGCAGCAGCGATAAGCCGATAACGTTTCTGTTTCGCAGCGGACACGAGATCACCGATGCGTACGGCACGGCATGTGCGTTTCTGTTTCGCCGTGCATTTTTGGAACGGCTGCAGATAGATGTAAGCATCGAATCGCAGCAGCGTGTTTCCTTCTGCATTTTTAGCCCATCCGACCCTGAACTGAACTGAACAACTGGTGAGCCTGAAGAGCTATCCGATAGCGACAGAGGTTCCTGATGACCCAACTAGGGTAGAGCCGAGTCGAGCACGCGTCCATGACAGTACATGCTCACTAAATTTAACTTCAGAGCAGGAAAGTTCAGTGTTTTCATGGTACCCAGAACAAATCTCAAGCACGGCAACAAATCGTGTCTCAAAAAAAAAACACGGTAACAGATCTCTACGTACTAGTAGTTTTTAGCGATTTCTTGAAAAAAGTTTCTCTCATCCAACGAGCAGAAAATTTCTTCACCAGGACTGTACCCTCTGATAAGTGGTCTCAAGTCCGATCAAGGCTCAAGCACAGGCCAGCTGTTTTGGATTATTATTATATTATTATATGTGCCATTGTATTCATGTTCGTCGCTGATCAGCACAAGCAGGTTCGAGAGGATCATTAGTCGCATGTGCGAGACCAACGAAAGAGGAATCAATCAGTATTCGGAACGCGTAGGTGGAGGGGAGAACAGATATTCCCCAACTACGCCAAGAAAAAATCGAGATTAGATTATGGTGCTAACGCTACCTGGACGAACATGTTCAACAACAGAGGAGAAGTTGGTTGGGCACACTCACATGGGCGTCCGAATTGGATGAGGATTCTATGCAGTACTGCACCATGCATTAATGATCATCGACGTGCAGTTCGAACCCACATGTCGATAGAAGTGCAGATCTTGTAAAGGATCTGAACGCGTCCGAATTGACCTCTCTTCTCCTCTCCTCTCAAGAATGCTAGAGAAAAAAGTTTTTTTTTTTAGAAAAAGAATATTACTACAGAAAGAAGCGAGGAGATCAGTCGGTCGTCCCGAAAATGGACAGGTCGAGGTGCGCTGTCTCAATCCACGCACATTCTCGCCTCCTTCCCTAGGAAAAAATTACCGGTCGGTAACCGGCTGGTTTCCATGATTACCGCAGTTACCGGACCGGCCCGATTACAGCGGACGGCCGGTTACCGGCCGTTTGAAATTCAAAATTTTAGATTTTTGAAAAAATTTGATGTAAAAATTCGTAAAAAAACTAGATGTGATATGATGAATTATGGTGAAAAGATGTTATGAAAATTCACAAATTTGAGGGATCAAAAAAATAAGACGATTGAAAAAGGAGGAAATAAAATAAAAAAAACCAAAATGAACCTTATCCACTCACTTCCAGAGAGCTCGGCCACCACCCGCATATGAGAATTCACAATTATACAATATGTGCTTTGCGGACTGGCAAACCACTTCGCAGTGGACGGGCCTAACTTGACAACAATACAAAGCACAATTAGTGGATACTCATAGGATTATGCTCATATCAACGGATCAATATGCCAACTGGATGTAGCCACCTTGGTCTTCAGTGTAATATGCATAAGATATTCTAGTTTGTATAATTATTTGCTCAAAAACTATGTGTTGTAATGGACTATTTATTCGAACTATATGTACTATGGATTATGTCTTATGATTTTATATGACTGTAATCTATATTATACGTCCTTAATATCCGAGTTGCATTGTTGTTAAAATTATGCAAAGGTCATGCCAATTTTTTGTGTCTTTTCTTTTGCATTTTCCATTTTATCATTTTATGTCGATTTTTCGTTCTGTCGGCGGTTTACCGCACTTACCGAGCGGTAAACCGAACTTACCGAACGGTAAACCGTTTCCTAACCGAACAACAGCCGTTTCAGTCCAACCAAATTCAAATTTCCGGTTTGTTCGGTTTTTCGTCCGGTAACCGATCTCGACGCCGAGCGGTTCCGTCGGTTCAATCGGTAAGTTTTTCCTAGCTCCTTCCTTCCACATTTCCTTGATTACTTGTTTAGCGTTGGCTGATAGTATTGAAGTCAGGCCTCTCTGCTGCAGCTTTCATTTCTGGTCTTTGCCAAAAAAAAACTTTTATTTCTGGTAGTAGCCTCGCCCACGTCAGCAAGAGAGCGAGACTTCAGCTTCCGTTCCATGAATTGTTGTAAATAATTGCCATGCCGTAGACTGTACCGCCATGTCCATTGAGACTTGCTGGGCGTACCTGACAAGTGGGCCCACGCGTTGACAAACTTTGTCCCTACACATTTGGATCCCCCTGATCGTGGGCGGTGGCGAGCTTAATCCATGCAAGTTCACCACAAAAGGAACCGGGAGTTTAACCATGCCAGCATCACAATTTAAGGACAAATCTTTTCTGATCCAGATGCCTGCGCTGCTATTTCTGTCCCGTACTCGCTCCATACCATTCGGCTCCATTCTCCTCTGCATTTGCAAACAAGTCCATGCACCACCTTAGAAAAGCAGTTGTGTCACCTCGATTCCTACTACTTTTTAGTACGTTCCATTTGCTTTTGATAAAACTCAATTACTACTCCTTAGTAGGTTCCACGTTCCAATCCCAACCAACTCAGAGGTGCTCCTAACATCCGCCCTCACCCAGCTCAAAAAACTGCTTCCTTTTCTTTTTGATAATTAGAACTGCTTCCTTTGGTTTCACGGGAGAGAGACAGAGGTTTACACTGAGATTAGTGGCATATTAAAAGTGAGGGCAAAAGCTGCAGGCCACCTAATATTCTTCTCTGGGCTCCGGATCCGGGACTGAGGAGATCTCTTGAAATGTTAATTTACCGTGCCCAAACCATATGCTCAAAGAAAAGGACCATTAATGGGCCCACTATATTGCTCAGTGGCTGTCCTAATACGGAGCTGAAGTACTTGAAATGTTGTTTAAAAAAGAGAAAAAAAATTAGAGGCTGTGGAGCCATGAGGTTTGGTCCTACAACAGGCGCTTGGCCTCTTGCTCTGATCTTGCGGGTGTTTGCTTCTCCGCGATGGAATCCCGAAATCCTGCCAAAGAACCGGCAGATTCTCACCACTCCAATCCAACAAGCTTCAATACTAGTAGTACAGTACCAGTACTACCGTTTTAAACAAAATGTGATGCAAACGGTTGCTGGTTTTAATTGCTGGGCATGCTTGGGTAGACACACGGTTTGGGAAAGGTGTCGAACAGAAGAGGTGAATCAAGCATCACCTAACGCAATCCACTGTCCTGGCAGTGGAAACATTAACAGCACCGATGATAGCAAGAACCGGTACCCCACAAAAATGGCCACGGGTTCCATCACAAGTATAGCAAGTGCTCAAGATTATTGTGCATCGCAAAAGTAGATCCTGTTGAAACATGCCAATTTTTTTTACAGAAACAATTTAGTTTTTTGGGGAAGAAAAGGACTGGCATTATTTTTTTCTTGTGCCCAATGAACCCTCACTGAGCTCGCCACGACCAGAGCCATTTTGACTGAGTTAAAGAAAAAAGAGAAAAAGATCAGCAGTGTCTTTTTCACCCACCCGTCGATTGCTGGAAGTTACCGGGTGACCATCCAATTTTGGAACGAAATTTCATTCCAAGCAAAAGCATGTCTGCCCGAGCTACACGCTGGAGGCTGTTGGAGTAGCGTCACCATCAGCTACCATTTCCAGTGAACGCAGCAGAGTAAAAGCTGTAGCCGTTGGGACAGCCGGCGAGTGTGCCCTCCTCCTCCCGCCCTCACCAACCTCGTTTTTTTTTTCACCTCACAAATTCACCTCCACCGCCTCACACAGCTTCACACCATATTCATTCATTCCTCCTCTTCCTTCCCCCACCCGCCTGCTTCTGCATCTTGATCCTTTCCCCTCCCCTCTCTCTCCTCATTGCTCCCTCTCTCTCTGCTCTTCTTGATCTTCGTTGCCCATACGCATTCCTCCTCCTCCAATCTTGTTTGCATCTCAAGTTGTTGGCATTAATGGCCCCTTGGTAGTCAGTCAGCCAACCTATTCGGTCCTCCATCTCTTCTCTCTCCCTGCGCCTTGAGCCTGAGCTTGGTTGGAGGGCCTGGTCCAGATTGACCTCCAGCCTCCATTGATTCCTGCTGCGCCGTCCTGATCTGGGAGCTCGGTTTGCTGTGATCTAAGAGGTTTGGGGATCATGGGGACGGGGGCGGTGGCGGCGGTGGCGGTGGAGCGGGCGAAGCAGCGGCGCGGCGGCCACCTGTGGAAGAAGGCGCTGCTCCACTTCTCGCTCTGCTTCGTCATGGGCTTCTTCACCGGCTTCGCGCCGTCGTCGTCGTCGTCCTGGAAGGCCGGGACGCAGCAGCCGCCGCTCCGGGCGGGGGACGCGCTCTCCGCCTCCCGCGTCGCCGTCGACACGCGGCTCAACATGGTGCCGCCGCCAGTGGGGGGCGAGGCGGCGTCCGGCGGCGGCGGCGGCGGCGCGATGGTGGACGTGGGCGACGAGGATGAGGAGGCCGGGCCGCGGCGGCTGCTGATTGTGGTGACCACGACGCGGTCGGGCGCCCGCGAGCGGCGGCGGCGCAGGGCGGAGCTGCTCCGGCTGGCGCACACGCTGCGGCTCGTGCGCCCGCCGGTGGTGTGGGTGGTGGTGGAGCCCGCCGCCGACGCACCCGCCACGGCGGAGGTGCTGCGCGGGACCGGGGTCATGTACAGGCACCTCGCGTTCAAGCCGGAGGAGAACTTCACCACCCCCGACGCCGAGGCGCACGCGCAGCGGAACGCCGCGCTCGCGCACGTCGAGAAGCACCGGCTCGCCGGCGTCGTCCACTTCGCCGATGCCGCCGGAGTCTACGACACGCACTTCTTCGACGAGATCCGCCAGATCGAGTGAGTTCCTGACCCCGTCCTGCTCTACCTGAGCATCAATTTCGTTGCTTTCACATTGCTTGGTTCTTTTCCGCCTTATCCGAATGCTTTTAGGAGGTTGAACGAATTAGAATGTCTCAATTCGCAAGCAAACTTCTCGATTATTTCCTTGTTCATCTATATGCCCAAAGATTGAAGCTTTACTTGTTTCCTCTTTCCATCTGAGCCAAATTGGTATCCATTTCTTGCATGCTACCACGGTATTCTCGAATCTGAATCAGTCTTTCCAATTTCATGTTTGGCCTTAAAAATTACTGATTTGTTAGACCCACCAACTAGGGTTTGCTCATAACTAATCGCCACATCTTAATTTTGCAATAGTTTACTCATGTAATAATAAATGTTTTAGAAGCCGTATAGTTTGGTGGAAGAATAATTGGTACGCCCAAGCTGTCATTAGTGGAGGAATAAGAGTGGGGGCAACGTTTCCTTGTATTCCCTTGTCATGGACACAATTACTTCAATTCTCTATCCATTGCCCTGATGCAAGGAGTCAATTATTGGACCCAGCTTATCTCCTTTTTTCAATCCCTTTCGCCCCAACAAACTATGTTTCTTTTGAAGATTTAATTTTCGCTTTTTGCTCGCCCCAACGAACAAATGTGTTCATGCCAACCACTCCAATTAGTTTATTTATGACTTTCAGCGTGTCTCACGTCCAAAGTGTTCCTATAAAAAAATCAGCAGTACTAGTTGTTAATAAAAGCAGTGGCAGCACTAGCTGTTGGGTCAATGACAAAAGGCCCCACACAGTGTCGGTGGCACCTAACTAAATCCGCCAGTAAATGAAGATATAACATGTTTGGATTGTTTGGATTGATTGTCCAAAGGTTGGTACTTTCTAATTTGGTTCTGCAAAGCGCTGGAAGAAATTAACATAGCAGTTCTGACCCTGTAAGTACATTACTCAAAGGAATGTCCACTGTTCCCACAAATGGTGTTCATTTGTGATTTGGATCTGCTGCAGCGGGTGATAAGAAAGGTAGATTTCCATGGACATCGCCAGCTGTCTACAGGTTGTGCTTCATGGGAACTGATGACTGAATAGTTTCATAGCTAACAATCTTAATTTTCTCCTCCACTATTCGATAGCGGACATTTGTTACTTGCTCAGACTACTTGGATAAGCATGCACTTCCATCATAGTACTAGTACTTAAGTATTTTGCCATTTTTATTGATCTCAATTGTGTCTAGATAACGCAGTTAATAGCATCTTAAAACTGTCACCTGTTTTGAATATTTAATCATAAAACAAACATGCTCCCTCTATTTGTTTTCCTTTCCAAGATGCTAATGGATATAAAGAATCTTGCTCAACATCTGTTCCAATACTTTTGTCTTTCAACTAGAACAGAGATAAACTCTAAAACATTTGGCTTCACTTTCGCGTTCACTTTTCCTACAGTAGCATTCCCACATTGATGAGTACTCGCATTCGTAAGGAAAAGGAATGAGAGCTTGGTTCAGAACTGAGGTCCTGTCACTATTAGTGCCATGTGAGAGCATAGTGCTACTACTAATGTTCCTAGGAAGATCAATCTTTTGATGAAGGGAACGTGATGGGATAAAATAAAAAGCAGCCTTCTTTTCCGCAAGCAAGGTGTCGCTGCATCTCGGCACCAATGGCAATGCACACTGTTTTTTTACTTTGCTTGCTTTTCCCCCATTTCTCGTGATGTGTGCATGCTTGCCTTTGTGGCCCCTCTGTTTTGTGGGCTTGTCCAGCAGATGCATCTCACTCCATTGGTCCTGCCTTGTAGCACATACATGACCTCAAATGCCTGTCCCAGAATTTAACAGTTACCAGAAACAAAGGAGTGCAACTGCACAATACAATGACACTAAACACAGTGAGCTACGTATTGAATTTGAAAATGATGGCAAATGGTGTTTATACGTGTTAATTTGGTCCTCTTGGTATGTGTCACAAGGATAAATTTGTATACAGTTTGCCTAAGTGCCTAAAGAATTTCACATGTCCAAGTTGATTTTTATTATTCCTAGTAGGCTAGTAATGTGTGATGACTGCATACTGTAAACACGTGTGTGCGTTAAAGTTTGCCTTTCTTGTCAACGATTACATCATGCCTATATTAATTTATTTTGATCTAGATTTGTCAAAGTGTTTCAAACTTTGGAATGGGCAAGTGGAGGGTGCAGTCAATCCCCATGTGTGGGAAGCACTTGCATGCAACAACTCACGCACCTTATATGATGCACTCCTAGGGTTTTGCTTACCCTTAGATTCTAGTGATTGGATGAGTCAGTGAAACTACAAAAGTTTACTATAGCTATAGCTTTTATGATAATATTAGTACGTGTGAACTAGGACTGCATATCCTTCTATGGTGTCTTACCTGTGAGAGAAGCCTGTGTTCTCCAAATTAATTCTAGTGTATGCTCAGTGGAGCCTAATTCTAGTGGTATCTTACCTGTGAGATTCTGCTGTCCGATCAAGATGAAATGATTACAGGCACAAAAATAAAACTCTTGTGTTAATATGTTTGCTGCTAAATTTTACCTAAATGTTTACCACGTGTAATTGCATTCTGGTTCTTTCTGACATTCAAATATGCAGGGCATTTGGTACATGGCCCGTGGCAACAATGTCAGTAGGCGAGAAGAAAGTGGTTGTGGAAGGTCCACTGTGCAGTGCCTCAAAGGTGGTTGGTTGGTTCTCGCGGGACTTCAACGATGGCACTACACGTGCAGTAACATATAACACGGAGGCTGACTTGAATCCTGCCGGTGCCGCTGGTACACGAGCACACACTATCGATGTCTCTGGATTTGCATTCAACAGTTCTATTTTGTGGGATCCTGAGCGTTGGGGGCGACCAACATCGTTACCGGATACTTCACAGGTTAGTCCACATCCACACTCAATGCAGCTCTAAATACAATGCTTGCTGAATGCTGTGTTTCCTGTATTAACTTTTGAAATGGAAGTACAAGTTTGGAGCTCTAAATACAATTTGAAATAGAAGTACAAGTTTGGAGCTAGAACGACATTTGACTTATGAAAGGACTTAATCTGAGATTACAATAATTTCAAGTTGTGCATGTATTGATCTCTTCAAATCTGATCCTAAATAAGGAGCCCATCAGAATCCTCCGACGTGTGGAGTACTTGTCTAGGTTAATGGAGCTCCAAACCTTCTTGGATGTATTCAATGCAATTTTTTTCTTTGGTAGTCTTTAAAAATGAAGTCATTAGTTTTCTAGGCAAGTGGGTTGCAACAACTGGATACTGCTGATGTCAATGACCCTGATCCAATCGTTTTCAAGTCAACCATGCATGTCAACAAGCTTAGGATTCGCTTTGGATAAATTTTCTATACTCCATCTACAGTTACTTTGTACGAAAATATTTTTCACCCAAAGTTACCATTGTACAACACCGTTACTAGGATTGACAGTCATTTTTAACATAGTCAAATAGATGGCACCCCCATTACTTTTATCCACACTTTCTTAAATGATACTAGTATATGATTTTCAATATTGCATCTACTAACCTACTTAACCTGCATCCAGTAGGGATGCTGAAAGATGCACAGCCCACTGAAATTGATTGGTCTTTGAAACGAGCTAATGGTCTTTCGAAAAAGAAACGAGCTAATCACACACTTGGGCTCCTGACCAAGCTGATCCTATTTGGTTCTGTGACAAATGCTCCCTTACAAACCAAATAGGATCAAGGATATACATCAGGCCAATCAAAAAAAGAAAAAAAAAGGATATACATCAGGTCTAAGCTTGCTCATTTCCGAACATTGAGCTGATATTGATAGTAATAGCCTTTAGTTCCTCTTCCACTTACTTGGTGACTTGGTGAATATATAGGCTACTTAGCATTCCTATAGAATATATAGGTTACTTAGCATTCCTACACCCACCTGCCAATATTGCTCTTTTATCAGGCCATCTAAATTCCTACTTGAGTTAATAATAACAAATTTTCTTGATGCGATTGCAGGACTCTATCAAGTTTGTGCAAGAGGTGGTATTGGAAGACAGAACTAAGCTGAAGGGCATTCCCTCAGATTGCTCCCAAATCATGGTGTGGCAATACAGTGTGCCCAACTACGTTCCTCTTCAAACTTCAGCTCCCAAAACTCACAATAGAAGGTAGAAAGTGAGCAGTTGCAGAAGTCGATAAAAAAATGGTGGGGGAGTTGATGTAAATGTGGCGATAACAAAGGAAAGGAAGAAGGTCTTACTAAGTTGTTTTTCCTTTCTTTCTCATTTTTGTTCTTTGTTTTCTAAGTTTTGGGGGCAATGAATCATCCACGGGAAATATCCCCCAAGTAATAGTATTTATTCTGATTTATTTGTGATTCTTTAACCTGGTCCCTTCTTTGTGAGGCGCTGTTGCCTTGCAAATTTCCATGGTGGATTGCAATAATACCATGTGTAGAAACGTGGGGAGAAAAATGGGCATGAGATGAAGTGTGTGGGTTTCTAGGAAGTATCCTCCCAAGAACAGAACAGATTGGCATGCATACTAGTCAATGTTCTCTCTCAAAGTTATGTCCAATGTGGTACCATGCTCTGTGTTTCGATCAAGCAGCACTGATTGATTGAGCAATCAGTACTTGAACTGTCTTTCGATCAAGCAGCACTGTATTTCCAATTTCGATGGATACATTTCTTTCAATTCCAACTGATGCAGTAATATTCTGCTGCGAGAAGTCGTTCTCGGAGACAGATGTTTTCAGCGGTAATATTCTGCTGGGAGACTGGCAAAAGCAAGTATGTTCTCTCTTCCACAAACGGTTTAAGATGAAGATATGGACACGCGCACAACCAGAAATATAAGCATTTTGTTAATTTTCAGACATCTCCATTCACAAATTTGACCACTCATATTGTTCAAAAACTCTATATTTTTTTAATTATAATCTATTTCATAAATATACTTAAGTATTAATGATTATTTTTGTATTTTTAATATTTAAAATGAGACAAACATGACAATTGATCATCAACAAACCTTTATATTTTTGGAGTATTGATTTTGTTGTTTGCCCGCCTGAACAAGGTCAGTAAAATTTTGGATTGATTTGGTTGGGGTGCGCCAGGCAAGGGCAGTAGTGCAACGCCCGAGCGACGCGTGAGGGCCCCAGTGGCAAGCCACTGTGGTGGACCCTCCCCACAAAAAATAAATTTAATATCGTTGTGGGCCGGTGGCCCACATATCAGATATTAAACTGATAAGAACAGATACTACACTTGATCTTAGCCAAAAGGCCGAGAAAGGTATGAGTTGCAAGCGGGCACCCCCGCCTCGTCTTATACACGGCTCCTCTCCTCGCGCAGAACAAGCCGCCCGGTGTGGTACTAAACTCCTCCACCGCCTCTGCTTCCGTGGTCCCTCCTCCGATTCCGCCGACTGCAAGGCCTGTTGTATTTCCCTCGCGCGTTGTTGGGCTTGGGCCCAATAAAGGCCTTGTTCCTCCGGCGCAACCGTCATCGGAGAGAATACAGAAACAGAGTCCCGTGCTTTCCCGACCTGGCCGGCGTGCAAAACTGTTGGACCAATCTGTCTACGTCATCAGCCATGGGAGCAGCGGCGGCCCGGCCGTCGTCGTCTCCGTTCACGGTGATGCCGGCCCGCATGGTCGCGCACGAGCTGGAACCCAGGCGGTGGAGGCCCCGCGTCGCGGCGCGGGAGGATGATGACTGGGCCGCCGTCCGGTGCGCGACCAAGACGGCGTACGGGTGCGGGCCCTTCTCGACGGCCTCTCCCTGCTCGTCCGCCTCGCCGACCATGCACCCCGACCTGGCCTCCGCCGTCGGCATCGGCTGGACCGCCGCGGTGCCGCTGAGCTTCGACGGGGAGGTTGATAGGGCTGGACCCGCCCGGCGTCGGCGAATTCGAGGTCAAAGCGCGCGCGCATCTCGTTATGCTGGCCCTCCGCCGCCGCCCGCACCGTGCCGCCGATCTCGGGCTTCTACCTCAGATAACGTGACCACCGCCTCTTCGGACCATCTGGACCACACGGCGCCAAGGCCGGAGTCGAGGAAGACGACGAGGACCACCGGCTGCGTCGAGGGCGATTCCACCATCAAGTTCGTCTACATTGATCGCCGCGACGAGACGGTGAAGGTGTGTGGACTCTGATAACGGACCTGCACCGCCGGCATTTCTGGAAGATGGACGACGGCTTCCCGTGCCGCTGGCGAGACTTCTTGAAGAACGTTGGTTTCATGAACGCTGCCGAGGTGGAACCGCAGTACCCCACTCTGCTGATGCCTGACGGTGCTCTGTGCCTCCTGCTAAGACGACGTTGGTTTCACAGGAACAAGGCTACAGTCGGGTCCTCGATGATGGTGCAGAGACTTGTTACATTTGCAGCTTTGACAACGCGCAACAAGAAGCCTCTTTTCTTCGGCCGTGTCCGCGGCTACGGTGACACTTCGTCTCTTATCCTGCCTTGCGAGTTCTTCGCAGAGTGCTTATTTCCTCCTCCACGAAACAGGGAGCTGCCAAGAATCCCCACCATGGTGCATAGAACGACAAATAACACAGGGGTTACTAGTGTTTGTCATGACACCGACGCAGCAAAGTCTGCAGCTAGTGTTGCTGGTCATGGAGGGTTAGGAGAGGGAGGTATGTGATCCCTGTCAGGCGCCGCTAGGAGTTGAGATATTATAGAGAAGCACTAAATTTTGAAGAAATTTATGTATATTATTATAGGCTGGTTAATGACGGTCCCAATGTATACTCTTGGTAGATTCTCCTCTAGTGTCATCTCGTGGTACACCGAGCAATATAAGCTCTCTACGCTACTAGCTACAACATTTTTTAAGAAATTTGTATATACAAGTTAGTTAGTGCAGTATATCTGAAATAGTACAATGATCTAATGTACAACACATAAATTTTCTAAAACTACATGTACCTTTTGTGTATATATATATTGAGAGGGGGCATATACCCCCTCATCTTCCCATGATTCACATGTATATATGTATTGAGAGGGGGCGTATACCCCTAATCTGAAATAGTACAATGATCAGATGATGAGGTAGTTCACATGGAAGCTTTGATGAGTAACTTTAAGCTTGAATGTCACAAATCACAATTCCGTTCATGTTAGAAAAGACGAGAAAGTTGAAAAAGAAATACATCTACTTCACATTATACATTTAAATGTAATCACATAGGCCATAGCTATAACTGTCCGGTCATTAGGGCCTTGCAAAACATCAATTGGGGCTCAATAGCCCTTCTCTCCGTAACTTGCTCCTAATATGGAATGAAGTTACTCCTTATAAAAAAACTATTAGGACCTCCTAAACCGCGAGGCCGAACATCCTAAGAAATACTAAGCCCACACAAGACATAACGAAACAACATGGCTCCTACGTTACAGCCTAGCCGGGCCTCAAGGCCTACAAAGGTCCGACAGAATAGGGGCCACCTACCCTCTTCTAAACGTGCGTGCGGCGCAAGCCTCCGCCTCGCTCGACTCCGGTACCCGACCCAAACGTAGTCGGGAGGTAGGAAAGGATAAGGACACCAAGCGGACCCAATACACGCAGCACAGCGATCATCAGATTCTCCTAACAAGTTGTCAAAACCATTGTTTGTGGGACAAAGCATTGGTGCAATACATCATGAGCCTGACCGCGGCATCGGGTGAAGCGACGTGGCCCAGCCTCCCCGAACGTGACGGGAGGGTTGTACGGACGCTTCCTCTATACAACAGAATTATGGCAGCCACGTGAAGCTAGTCTGCCCCACCGCTGTCATAGGCCTAAGTACCGGGACGCCCGACTCACCCTCCTAGGGTCAAACGGGAGGCACGGGACTTAGTTGAGGCATCACATCAAAAAGAAAAATAACACACGAACACTTCACCCTCCTCACATTCCACATACACTCACTCACCAGAGACTTGAGCACTAGCTCTCTCTCACCATTGTTGTAGCCCCCTCTACACCCCAACGCAAGTAACGCGAACACTCTCGCACTTGACGTAGGGCATGTTGTCCGAACCAATATAATCCTTTGCATCCTTTTACGAACCATCCGACCCGGGTACACGCATAAACACGACTAAATTACTAGCTAGTGGTTTAGAATACTGATAACATGTTTTACAAAGAAAGTATGCGTACACTTTTCCTTCATACTATCCCGATCAGAGTTTTCGATGTCCATAACCCGTTGCTTTTTTACTTTAATTTGCACTTGTTCAATACCACTATGGCCAATTGAATCACACTAGACATTCTTTAGATTGTGGGATTTTTTAATCCTTTGTTTTCAAGTGAAATTTAATTCATCTTTATTTTGTTTAATATGAAATAAGACCAGTGTCGAGAACAGGTGAAGCAATCAGTGATAAATGTAAAACTTGTTACAATTGAAACTACGACTCTTCGTCTTTAGGCAGAAGAGCTACACATCATTATATAAAGGAGAAGCAATAATCAGATACAATGCCATACCCTGACCGGGGTTAGTGGTTACTACATTACATTCCCTGGCCGGGGTTAGTGTGGTTACATACATTACATTGCGTGCAGGGTTATCTCTGGAAGCAAAGGTTTTTATCAAGGAGATAACATATCTTAATGCTGATTATTTCCAAAATATTGGACATGGTCACAGCATGTCACTAATGGAAAAGAAAAGACATGAGTGGAGGACGGTCACGAGAGAGCCTTCTGCATCCATTACCGTGTGCATAGGATCTGCGTTGCGCTTGTCCGCAACACTTGTTCACCACACTAACTTGATGGCAAGGCAGAATCACAGCGAGCTCGTGCATCGCTCGTGACCGATCCCGCACCCGCGCCTCAGCGTATTTACGCTTCTGCGTACTGATGCGGCACTCAGTTATTTTGTGCCTTCCGTCTCGAAGGAGAAAGAGATCATCCAAAGAGGCAATAAAAGGTGACCGAATTAATTAAAGAGAGAAGGAGGCTAGACAAGCAACCACTTCTTCATCCTTTCCACAAAGTTGACAACGTCCTCTTACCTTCTAGTAGAGCTCATGTAATGATCAACATAGCCAGGTTCGATGGTGAAGCTGAATAATATCGCCATGCTAAGTTACGAGATGCTAATTGTTGCATGTTTGTGTGTGGCACCATCATCATAAGCAAAAAAACCTTCAGAAATCACGAGCAGTGTTGTTGCGTGGGGCCTACTTGCAAGCGGCGCAGAAATAAAATACACGCAGGCACCACTTGAAAGTACTGCTACGTAGTACGCGACTCTGCCATACTAAAATCTCAGAATCGCGCGTTAGGCTGTCGCTTTGCAACTCGTGACGTTTTTTAAACATCTGATGTGAAACACTATGAAGGGGACTCTCAGCTTGATATAATAGATTAGTACGCGTATCATTAATTAGTGTTTTGTTTGACCGTGAGTGCCCGCGGTTTGACCCGTAATGTGTGTGTCAGATGAATATGCAGAATAATACCACCTGGTAGTAGTACCGACGTAATTGCTAATGTAACACGACCAACACATCAGATTTGCTTGCACTGTCCATATGCAAGTTCAGCGACCTTATCTTCGTATCGTATACCTTGCTCTGGTAATTGCTGGATTAGAATTCTAAGACCTACATGGCTAAACTAAAGTGATCAGAATGAACCACATGCCAAATGGCAATTGAAAGCATGTAGTGTAGAAGACCGAAGAAATTGACGTTTGATCCATTGGTGTGTACCAGGAGAATTGGTTACATGATGCCGAGGATTTAATCAATAAAGATCTGCCAGCGCAAACATGGCAGAGGAATAGAAACAGTTGTGATGAGTTGGCATATTATTGAGCACGAACCACCAAATCATTTCTGGCCACCTAGGCACTACGCTAACTAATCCCCCTGCAGCACAACAAGTGAAAAATACTAGTAGGATGTAAAGAAATTCGTATGGTAGAGGGCAAAGGTTTGCAGATAACTCTCTTAAATTGTTTATGAATGCCTATAGCTGATTAGTTTTGATATCACTTGTGTCATTTGACGTACATTTTTGTCGCATTTAACGGAATTTAACATGCGCGAGTGCGTGACTTCGAGTGAGAGCAGTCTCAACGACTCCGAACCATGTGGCGCAACGGCCATGCAGGTCGGTCGTGATGCCAGGTTTCAGATACAAGAATTTTCGTCAGTGTTTTGGCATCACTTGCTGTCATTAGTTACTATATGTTCCGATGTCCCCTTCCTCATCGATCGTAGTAGTACAAGTTTTGAAGCTTTTTCAATTTACTATTGTTATCAAAGGTTTTGAGTTTTAACGGCACCTAATCCAAAATGTGGAGCATGATTAGTGGAGATTCCAATGAGGTTCCCCGCCTCATCAGCTGTCTCCGAGCTGTCCAAAGCCACCCCTTTTCTCTCTAAAATCTCCTCGCCAGTGTGAGAGAGGAGAGAGAAGGCGCGGCGCAACAAGCACCAAGGTAGTGTACACGCACTCCCTCCTGTTCTTCTCTCTCATCACTCCTGCTCCCAGCTCTGAGCTCCCCTCCCCCACAACGGCAACCTCCATCCAAAGCACCTCGATCTGTCAGGTCCTAGCTCCAGCCAAAAATCGTTGGCTTCTCCTACCCCCTCCTCCTTCCGACCTTCCATTAGACATGATTGCATTGCAGTTTCCCGCACAATTCAGCTGTCCTCGCACGCCACTGACACATTCTTGTTGCCTGCCTGCGCACACCCCTTTGCTTTCGCAGAAAGATTTGGCGATTTCTTCTTGTAAAGTTGCGTCTCTTTCTCTTCCTGTGTTGGGTCTGATAGATTTAGATTTGGGCGACTTGTTCCTCTCCAGAACGGTTGTTTCTCGCTGAGGGGCCATGGGGAAGAAGGGCAAGTGGTTTGGCGCGGTCAAGAAGGTGTTCAGTCCTGAATCCAAGGAGAAGAAGGAGGAGGTAACGGCTTCTTCCTTGGAATTCTTTTGAGTTTTACGGGTTTCGTTTCGGATTTTCGGTGCGGTTCGCGCTCGGATCTGATCAATATTTGCCTTCCCCACCCACCGAATTTTGCAAAGCATTTAGTAGTGGCTTTGGTTTCTGGGCTTGATCCTGTACGGAGTCTAGGATTTCTGGACTCGGGATCCTTGCTTCAACTGGGTTGTCTTGTTTGTGGGCAAGAAAAGGTTGATTTTTTCCAACCAATATGATAAGATAGCATTTTTCCGTTGCAACTGCCCCGTCATGTTTTACAGATCTGTGATCGAAGAATCACCTTTTCTCTTGCATTTATTTTGTTGCACTTCAGTTCGACTGAATTCTGATCACAAACCAAATTTTTCCCTTGAAATGAGCAGAGACTGAGGAAGAAAGCGGCAGCAAGCAATCCAACTCCACTAGATCTGACCCCATCCGCTTCTCTGGAAGTCAATGTCTCGGTGCCGCCCCTCCTGCTCAACCAGCTTTTAGCCAGACTCAGATTGAGGAGGAGGTTAGGGTGCCTGAAGCCGAAGAACACAGCAAGCATGTTACTGTAGAGGATGCCCCTGCCGCGCCAGCAGCACAGGCGTCGGTATTGCCTCCTGGTGTATCAAGGGAAGAACTTGCTGCAATCAAGATCCAGACCGCCTTCCGAGGTTACCTGGTAATGTTGAACCTGTTTTGAATTCTGCTGTTTGATGCCATTTTGAAACATACATGCTCGCTATTTTCTATTGACATATTTAGATAAGCTTTAATCCGAAAAAGATATACTGTATTTGGACAAGAGCTTGTTCCTGGCACTTAGAAGCTTGTTTGCATAAATGGCCGCATTAAGTAAGTGTTTATTTCTGCTTGGTGCCGTGCTGATTTGATATCTGTGATTTTTTAGGGTGGGAGGACAGATATTTGTTTTTTTCTCCTTGTGATTTTTCCACATCAACATGAATGTCTGTTGGTGGATATCCTGAAAATTTTCCTGAACTTTTAGGTGTCGGTAGCTTGCCAACCTTGCAGGTGGTAGTTGGTCCGTTGCTGTATTACTAGAGTGATACTACCTCTTGGTTGCATAGTGCAGCTATTTACGGACCCACTATTCATTTCATCACTTTATATGCCAATTGCCCTTAAAAAGATGTCTAAAGAAATATGTTTTCTTGCTCCAGTTGCACCTTGCGCAACTGAGTAATGTCTAGCTTTTAGTTCCTCTCCGTCATTATTGTTTTTAGGAATATTCTATTGTTTATTTAGCATACTTTTTGAGAGGGCAAACAAACCAGTATTGCCAATTGTTATGATAATAACAAGTTATGAACAACTGGCGGTTGGTGGCAGTCACCTTTCATCATTTACTTTCTTTTCTCTTTTCAATCATTTTTTTAATATGGATGTCCTATCTGTGATGCTATTGACGTATCCTTGAGATAGAGACCCAGGTGCACAACTTTGTAGGAGCGTATTTATTCCTTAGGGAATATACAACTTCATGGAAATTTGACTTGTTTGGCAATTTTTTTTTTACTTTTGCTATCAACATACTGAGAGGGGTTCCGTCAATGTGATTATGCAGGCAAGGAGGGCACTAAGAGCCCTGCGGGGCCTTGTTCGATTGAAGTCATTGGTTGAGGGTAATTCAGTTAAGCGTCAATCTGCAAGCACCCTACGGTGTATGCAGACTCTATCACGGGTCCAGTCACAAATACGTTCTAGGAGGGCGAAGATGTCTGAGGAGAATCAGGCCCTCCAGCGCCAGCTTCTACTGAAGCAGGAGTTGGAAAATTTCAGGGTATGTAGACCATCTTGAAGCTTCACACTTATATTTTACTTTTTATTTATTACAAGCTTCGGATACTCAAAACATTGTTGAGAGCATTAAACATATCCTGTATGTGAATAATCCCTTATCAGATGGGTGAGAACTGGGATGACAGCACTCAATCCAAGGAGCAAATCGAAGCAAGCCTAATAAGCAGGCAAGAGGCAGCAATAAGAAGAGAGAGAGCTCTCGCATATGCATTTTCACATCAGGTATGCCTTCCCAAGACTCGGTGTCAATCTCTATATACTTCGTCTTGTTCCAGGCATATGCTTATACTGTTTCAATTTTTGTTCTTTTCAGTGGAAGAGTACTTCAAGGTCTGTCAACGCAATGTTTGTAGACCCGAACAACCTCCAATGGGGCTGGAGCTGGCTGGAGCGCTGGATGGCAGCAAAGCCTTGGGAGGGACGCAATGGGGCTGACAAGGATAGTAACGTTGATCGTGGATCGGTAAAGAGTATGAGCTTGAACCTTGGTGAGGGAGAAATCACAAAAGCCTTCAACCGTCGGGACTCTAAGCCAGACAAGCCATCACCAACAACTCCAAAACTGACCCGTCCAGCTTCCAGGCAATCCCCTTCGACGCCTTCTGCTAAAGTGACACCAATCCCTGCAAGGAGGAAGTCTATTACGCCAAAGAATGGTCTCTCACAGGTGGATGATGATGCAAGGAGCGTGTTCAGTGTGCAGTCCGAGCGACCAAGAAGGCATAGTATAGCAACCTCGACAGTGCGGGATGATGAAAGCCTTGCAAGCTCCCCGTCACTTCCAAGCTACATGGTTCCCACAGAATCGGCAAGGGCCAAGTCCCGCCTCCAGGCCTCGGCAGTGACCAACGGCGCTGAGACACCAGAGAAAGGTGGCTCTGCTGGATCAGCCAAGAAGAAGTTGTCCTTCCAAGCTGGAATGGCATCTGCCTCACCAATGCGGCGGCATTCTGGTCCTCCTAAGGTAGAGAGCGTGGTCAAGGATACTGTTGCGATGCCACAGCCAGAGGCCTTGGCCGTCAACGGTGGAAGCAAGTGATCAATGACAGGCAACGGATTATGAAGATATATTTCATACCTGAACAAGGTTTAAGATAATATGAGCTGTATGAATGATTCGAATTGTTTTCCAGTTACGACAACATTGTTGCTCTAGAAGATGCCTTGTACCTGCTAGTTGATTCCATTTGTTATTTCTGTAAAACTATATCGATTTGTCACTTTAAGCTGTGATGTTTGTATGTAAACAAGTCTTCTATATATGCGAGCCATCTCTTTGCATTTCCAGAAAGGGTCCTTTGTAACCTATATCGATATGCAGTTTCATTCGTTTTTGTCTCTCAAATGTATGCATCCGTAAACCATTAATCCAATTCCAGTCGAGAGGTGAAATTTTATTACCAGACAAAATAATAGTAAAGGGTAAAAATTTGCACACATTCATATAGTAAAGTGTTTTCTTCATAACGATATGTACAAGATCACAATTCCTTCCTCAAGCAATAACACATGAGATGCGAAACTCCATATGCAATAGATTAACATTGTGTTACATTTTCTCATCGAAGAAGGGAAAATGAAGAAATGAATGAATGAACATAAAGCTGTTCAAAATGTCAGCTAGTTGCCCGGTTCTAACCAAAGCAGAGCTTCCCCTGCAGTCTTGAGCTCTGCAATTTGTCTTATTGTCCACAACTTCGTGTGGAAGCAATCATTGGACAGTTTGAAGCAAATTTGCAGAAATTGCACTTCCACCTCTCCTCTTCAATCACAAATTTAGGCTCTCGTGTTCCTTGCCAGAAGCTAAGAACTTCTTGGATTTGATCCTTGAACCAACTAGCATCATAAGAGAACCAGTATTCTTCAAGCAGGGTATGGTCCAACTGTAGTTCATATCTGCATTAGTAAGGATAACTGATAAGCCAATTAAAAGCTATATCTGCAATGTATCAATTGCCAAAAGTCCCGAAAATAGTGATTAGGCATTCAATGGTCTGTATTGTTTAGGCTGTAAGCCAATGTAATTCAAATTCACCTTAACAACAGCTGATCTTGAGACCTTGATAGTGTATGGCATGTAACCTTGAAATATTTTAGTACATCTTCAAAGGTCTACAAACAGAAATCATGTCACAGGTCACAACTCAAAGATACTAAAACTGATACATATGCTATAAAAAAAGCATGAACATCCAAAATGGCAGTCAGATAGCAATTCTAGCAATCAATTGTGGGGTGTGTTTAGTACACTAGTACATGGAACAGAGTGAATAGAATGATTTTAAATAAATAACTAGCCACTAAAATTACAGTGAGATGCTTTAGGCATAAGAAAAAGTTGAAAGGTGAGATATAGCACCTTTGCATCGAACCCCAGTGAACTAATGTACCACTTGACATCATCTGACAACAAATAGTTGGGATCCAGATCAAAATAGCTAAAGAAATTCTCTACCGGGAATTTTTCTGCAATCAAATTGTCCCACAAGTGCTTGTAACACATTAGCTGGAGCCTGTCACAGAAATGTTGAGCAAATAATCATACATCTAAAGCCACTATCATTGTCATTGTAATGTGAGGCAAAACTGTAATACTTTCACACAACTATTAATTTCTATGACATTATAGTGTGCAAATTATCTCATTGAGGCTTCATACTAAATTAGGGAAAATTAGTATGATAGTAACCCATGATATAGAGGAAATGCATGTGCAACAATCTTTCACATCAAACGCAACTGTACAGTTCTCAAAGCAAGTTAAGCATCTCTATTTTCATATAAAATCCATTGGTAGCTTCATAGATCCACACGAAAAGTTTGTCTAAAAAAAAATCTTAAATACAGTCCTGTAGCAATTGATCTTCTTTTTCTTGGGCAATAGCAATATTGATGTACCAAAAGAGCAATGGTAAAACTTCATTCAACATATATTTTAGACTAAGCTTAACTTCTTACTTGCCAATAACAAACATAATTTGTCATTCTCGACATTAAATGGTTAGCGAGGTATCGGCAGGTTCTCTACATTAAATTTGTCGTTCTCTACCTTCCATTTCTTTTTGTATCAGCAATAGACGATTAAAAAAATCCATTGGTAGCTTTACAGATCCACACAAAAAGTTTGTCTAAAAAAACTTAAATGCAGTCCTATAGCAATTAATCTTCTTTTATTGGGCAATAGCAATGTTGATGTACCAAAAGAGCAAAGGTAAAACTTCATGCAACATATATTTTAGATTAAGCTTAACTTGTTATTTGCTGATAACACAACATAATTTGTCGTTCTCAACATTAAATGGTTAGTGAGGCATCAACAGGTTCTTTAGATTAAATTTGTCGTTCTCTACCTTCCATTTCTTTTTTGTGCTTCAGAGGGCATAGTTGGCTTGAAACGTGTCTTTGTATCCACCAAGATGGGATGAAATGAAGTGTCATCCATGGGCATTCGGATTTCATCAATAATACCTACCATCCATGAACCTTCGATAACCCCAATCCTGCAGTGAGATGGTTTACAAAACAAACCAAGTGAAAAAGGATGTTTTCTGAGATATCTATCGATACACAAAGTTGGTCTGCAGTTGCAACGAAGAAAAAGTTTTCTAGACCTTGCACAGTTAAGTCTCAGTGCTTACACTGGAATTTCCCTTGTGATGCCATGAAACAGTAACTGGTTTGTTCCCACGATAAAGTTCATGAATCTCACCGCCCATGATTCTTCCGCAGATCTAACGGTGATATCCACTCTCTCAATGACCTGCTCCACAATGAAATAAGTCAGCTACTAGCTGAAATCCCTAATGACAGGAAGTAATGATTTATATTGTTTCAGTAAAATAGTTTTTGTCAAAACATTTCACGTAACCAGCGGAAATGACATAAACCTCATGACAATGAAAAATCAATTGTATCCCCTCAAATCATGGTGAAAAGGCAGAGACTAATTACTGCATTGCCAAGCCGACAAAATGATGGCATTGTTATAGAGTAACGGGGTACATTTCGATATAGAACCCATGTAACAAGGCAGCATTCCGCTTGGAAGAATCAAAATACAGGACTAACCTCCTGCTCAAGCTGAGCGTGGCGGTCAGAGCCTGCCTTCATGGCCGCCGTCCTCTCAGGCTTGCCGTGTTCGAGCACGAACTCCATCTGCTTGTCGCACCATTCCTGCAACAAGAAAGATGCCCCCCATCAGAACCACAGCGGCACAGATTGCAAGCACACATCACGGCACGACCCAGGCGCCGGAGGCCTGAGTGAGAAAGTCGTTGCTCGTTGCCATGAGACGGCCTACCGTGGCAGTGATGTCGGTGACGGCGAGAGCGCGGCGCTCCCGGAACCGCGCCATCAGCGGCCTCCGCTGCGGAGGGAAGTCCTCGATGTCGCCGCCGCGCCCCGCAGCCGAGTAGGCCGCGCAGGAGAGCTGGGCGCCGCGGCGCGCGGCGGACGAGAGGAGCGGGCGGGCCGCGGCAGCGGCGAGCGCCGCCTCTATGATTGCCATCTCCTCGTCGCTGACTATGTCCACGGGGAGCTCCTCTATCCCGGGGCGCGCCGCGGCGGTAGAGGAGGATGGGGAGGACATCGGAGCCGGAGAAGAAGGAGAAGCCGTCAGTGGGTACTGCACAGCGTGCAGTTCACTGCAAGGGATCCCAATCCGAGAAGAAGGGCCGGTGGTCAGTCGGCGTGGGACCCACCACGCAGTCGGGGCCTCGGAGCCGGAAGTTTCGGTTGCAACGCAGCTCCGACTGCACGGTCTTTTACTCTGCAGTAACTTTTTTTCAGGAAGGGGGTGTTCGTTTCAGGTATATAATTTTTAGAGGGGTCAAATCAAAGAGAATTTTATCATTTTGGAGTACTAAATAAAGTCTAATCTCGAAACTAATTGCAGACCCCTATCTAATTCACGAGACTGAATCCAACGAGGGTAATTATGATGTTATTAGAAGATGTTTACTCGTAGCATCACTGTAGCAAAACATAGATTAGTTAGGATCATTAGATTCGTCTCGCAAATTAGAGGGTCGTGACATAGGTTTTGTCATTAAATTAATAAAAGATCTACTTAAATAGTAAGATCCTCTTTGGTGTGATGGGTATAATTTTTAGAGGCGAGAAACGAACAGGCCTAACGGGCGCAACTCCCATGGACCCGATGCTAATCGTAGAGTCGGGGGTCTTCTTGCTAGATGGGCCAACCCAATGGAACCCACTGCTTTATCCAGGCCTTGATACGGTCCAACAGAACGTCGGGAAAGCGAGCCTGGCCCGGTTCGGCCCATGGTGACGTCCCGATAGAAGTCACGTGTACAGCAGCTCGGGTACCCGTAAGGAAAGCAGGTGCGCGAGGAACGGCGACCAACCCCCGGCGGCTGGGTCGGTCGCGGACTCGTACGGCCCGGAAAAACCGGATTTGATAGCGGCCGATACGTCCGCCGCGGCGGCTGAGTAGGAGAGAGAAGATGACCACCTCCTCCTCGTCGACGAACCCCACAAGCACGCGCGACGCGAGCCAAGCGAAGGGGAGGAGAGAGAAAATAAAAAGAAAAAAGGAAAAAGGAAAAAAAAAAACACTCGTCGTCGATAGAAACCGAGGCGAGGGAGAGCCAAGGAGGAAGGAGAAGGGGTGGGAGGCAGAGGGAAGTGCCACCGCCGCCACCGCCGTTCGCCGCGCGCGAACGCCGCTTATCCCGAATTCGGCGCCCCGATCGCTGGATCTCCTAGCCGGCGTCAGCTGCCGGCGTCAGCTGCCCGGGGCCGCGATCGCCCCCCATGCCTGTGGCCTCTGGCGGTTTCCTCGCGCGGGAGTGAGTAGGCGAGTGGTGGCCATGGCCGACCTGGCTTCGACCTGCAAGGTAGACGACTGCCGCCCGTGCGCGGACCAGTTCCCCCCGATCTCCTCTGTTTTCGCGCGAATTTCGCTTGGCTATGGGGGATTTCAACTACGGCCGCCTTGTGCTCGCGTTGCTGCTGTCTATGTGGCGTTATGGTTGTCTGTGGCAAGGTTTAGAGTGATTGATTGGTGCGAAATTGGCACCCTCGGCGCTTCGTTTTAGCCTCTGTCGACTCCAGTGGCAGCTATGGGTTCATCGGAAGTGTTGGGAACTGATGAGTCCAGGGCTTGGTTTTGGTGTTTGATAGCACCAGTACCATTAGGTTCTCCATTCCCGGTTTCTGTCTCAGCCAATTCTCAGCTTTGGGAGCTTCGTGAATTGTCATGTGGTGTTGTAGGCCATCTTAGTCATCCAATTATTTCCTCTTTGTATCATATAAAATTGTTAGTCTTAAACCTCTATTGCATGATGCAGTACTTAAGAAAATCTCTTAAATACATTCGGAAATGGTTATGACGCTCATAGTTCTGTTTTGATGTTTGGTCCATTGATCAAACAAAAGGATTCTGATGCTGTACCAAATGTGTATGCCACACTGAGGAATTGCTTGTGCGACTTTGGTGTTGATCCTTTTCTTGTTTGTCGCAGGACAAACTTGCGTACTTCAGAATAAAGGAGCTGAAAGATATCTTGCATCAGCTGGGGTTGCCAAAGCAAGGAAAGAAGCAGGTCTGAAAATGTTTTTCTTTTCTTAATACTGAAAGTGTCACTTTCCGGGATGAGTATAATTCCAGTTGTTGATTTTATGGAGTTACAAACCTCTTGTGTAAACTAGTAGTATAGTACTAATCATAAATCATGCTAGGCTGGTCTGCTAGGTAAAACTTGCCTTGGACAGCAATAGGATTATACTCCCTCCGTTTTCTATTTGTTGACGTTCCGACTGCCGGCGGTAGTTCATTCCAAATTTATTCTTGGTGTCGGAACGTCACCATTTCATGAATGGAGTAGTAGAAAGAAACTTCAACTCTGAATTGCTGTTTTAAAATTTTATCTTTGCTTACTTGTCCACTTTATGTTTAATATTATATATCTGACTAAATTTAGTAATCTTTTATTGCAGGATCTTGTTGAAAGGATATTGACACTGTTATCAGATGATCAAGGTATGCTTGTCTTTCTTGTGTATACGCCCCCACCCTATTTGTGCCTTATGAAACTGCAGTTTTTAATTAGTGCTCAAAATGGATTATCCTTGCTTTGTAGTTGTGCTATTCTATTTCTGTATGGAGTCTCTCCCCTATTTTTTGTTCTTAGCATTAACTGCTTCTCCTTTTTTATTAGAGATAACTATGTAGTTTGCATTTTGTTCTGAATTATTAAGTTTCAGTTTAATGAAATCCAGTTCGTCACCTCTATGCTTGTTACAGGTCAACGTCATCATGGATGGGGAAGGAAAAATGTTCTTACACGGGAAGCGGTGGCAAAGATTGTTGATGACACATACAGGTTAACTTTCGTGTTCTTGTCTAATTGTATTGCACAGAATAATAGTCCAGACACATGAACTTGTGCTGCAATTGTTGGCTAACTTTGTTTTGATGTCTCCATAATTTCATTAGCAGGAAAATGCAAGTTCAATCTGCTCCTGACCTAGCGTCTAGGAGCCACAGTGGATCAGATTTCAGTCATTTCAGGCCCAAGGAGGAAGCCAATGACTTCTACCATACAGAGACTAAGGTCCGCTGTCTCTGCAATAGCACAATGCTAAATGACACTATGATTAAGGTAACCTTTCCTTTTTTGTGTTTGGCTTTCAACTGAAAAGCATAGAGGTTGTGAAATAAATTTCTCTCCATTCTGAACTATAACTAGTCTCATTTGGTTCAACTGAAAAGCACATGTTGATCTTTTATCATGCTCCATATTCCCTGCAGTGTGAAGATACCAAGTGTCAAGTTTGGCAGCATATGAGCTGTGTTCTCATTCCAGATAAGCCCACAGAGGGTGTTGGCCCTGATGTTCCGCTCCATTTTTATTGTGAATTGTGCCGTCTGACTCGTGCAGACCCGTATGTACTGCTATGACTTGTTTGGTTTTGTCTTGTTTCCCTTCTATTTTTTTTAACAAGTACCGTTTGTTATACCTTTTGAATGCATTTGTGTTTAATTGAACTGTTGCACTCATCCTTTAATTTCTATTTTTTCAACAAGTACTGTTTGTTGTAACTTGCTATCATGTTGATTTTCTTTCCTGCCTAATTGCTTGTTTGTTCTTAGTTTGATCTGTTTTTATGTTTCATACTTTGATGCGTGCTGCTATCATGTTTGCCACTCTATTTCACTGTACTTTTGCATTTGTGTTTAATTAAACTGTTGCATTCGTACTTTAATTTTCAGCCTCATACTCCAAGGAACATAGGGAATGCATTTTTATTCGCCTTTGCCTGAGTTTATAGTATGCTTTCTAAACATAATATTTTCACTGCTTTGCTTCAACAAACTATTATATCATGAAAATGAAAGTCTATTTCTAGAAAGATTAAAAAAAATCTGGCCTGTCTGAGTTTTGTACAGTTGAGATTCTTACGTTTTTCCATGCTGTGTTACTACATTCAAGTACATATCTGGTGATTTTGCAACACATATCAGAATCTCTATTAAATTATGATTCAAAGCTGCATGAAACTTCACAAGTTTAGTTAGAAACTCTGAAAATCAGGAACAGAACTTTGCTTGTGCACATCTAAATATTATTTACTTTAAAGCATTTAGTTAATCCTCTGAGTCGATTCACTGCCTTGCTCCTCGTTCCTATGCTGGCTGGGGTTTTCGAATCTGCAATTAGTGCTCTTCTTACTTAATTCTACCCTTTGAATTTACAGGTTTTGTGTGACAACTGGAAATCCATTACTCCCTGTGAAATTTATGTCATCTGGTGTTGGACATGACGGGTAGGTGGATCATCGAATTCATTATTGATGGTTACTTACTGTTTCTCCTTTTGCACATTATATGTGTCCTCACTGAACTGTTATATCTGTAGAACCAATGTAACCCAAAGTGTGGAGAAAACTTTCCAACTTACTCGGCATGATAGAGAAACAATCCAGAGAACAGACTATGATCTCCAGGTTAGTTCCTCTTGAGCAAGCTAAGTTCCACTAGCTGAACTGATAAAGTTTCCAGGTTAGCTCTCTCCTGAGTCTAAAAAGGCCATACCCAGTGCTGAGAGCTCCCACACTGTGCGGGGTCTGGGGAAGTATATCAGCAGCAGGCCTTACCCCCGCCTGTGCAATGCGGGGAGACCGCGGCTCGAACCCGGGACCTGTTGGCTACAGGCGGTATACTCTACCGCTGCACCAGGCCCGGCCTTCAGCTCTCTCCTGAGTCTCAAGGGAGGAAATTTGGCTGTGTGTGACATGATATTACTTGATTGAGGGTCAACCTGTACGAATGAACTGTTTTCTGTCATGTGGCCTGCAGTCACAATTATGTTATCTTTGACTTGTTTTTATTCCAGTTATCTTTTTCTCTTCCACTTTCCTTTGGTAACTCCTTTGGGTTTTCATCGCTAGCCTACTCCACTTTGTGCATCATGTAGACGTTGTCCATGCACATGGAACATTTAAATTTCTTCTTTCACTATGTCTTGTTGTTTGGATTTTGGCAGTCGTCTCATATCCTATCCAAAAGGAGGAAACACTGGCTCCGTTGAACTTAATGTTGAAATGTATTTTGATGTTGTGGGCAGGCTTGGTGCATACTTCTAAATGACAAAGTTCAGTTCAGAATGCAGTGGCCTCAATATGCTGAACTACAAGTGAATGGTATGCTGGCTTTTTTTCACTGTAACTTGGATTTATAGAAATGCATTCGAACTCGGATTTTGTTTATGATACCTATAGCTGAAACGTGCAGGTTCTGTTTTGCATTTATAGTTTGAAAAAAATAAGGGTCTATCATCGTGATATTTAGTTCAACTTTTTCAGGTTATCCTGTACGAGTAGTGGCCCGACCTGGTTCTCAGTTACTAGGGATAAATGGACGGGATGATGGGCCACTGGTGAGTTACTCTTATTTTGTCCCATTGGTAGGATCAAAATGCCGGTTAGATGCAGATACAGTACTAGTCATTGATTTGTTTTGAATCAATGTTTTAAACCTGAATTCCACCATCCTCTGGACTTTTCTCATTAAATAGTATAAGCTTGTTTTCATCCGTTTGAAGTATGATTTGTGTTAAGCCCCTTATTTTTGCCTTTTGAGATTTCTCATGGTTTCTCAGAGCCTGCTATATCACTTGGTGTCTTTGTGACACACTAAATAATGTTTTTTGAAAGCATATTAGCAAAATATACACATTTGGCACAATCTGCTTGAAAAACTTTGCTGCAATTTGTTTTGGATTGACATTAGATTTGACTTGTCGTTAGGGATTTAAAATATAGACTTTGTATTGTTTGGGGGAAAAGTAATATGTGTTCTCGATTCATAATGTAGACTCATAGAGTATATTCTTTTGGGGAAAAGATGATGCACCCATAGGAACTTGTATGGATACTGGACAACATACTCAATCACAACTGCACATTGACCAAACTTGGGAACCTTATGCGAGAATGAGTTTGGGTTGGATTGGCAAAAACCTAAGCCAGAATTAATTGTTAGTAGCAACTTAGAGAATATCATGATCCAAGGTGCCTTCTATCTCATTGCTTGTATCAGATGCCACACATATGGGCAGAACCATCTTTGTGCTTGCTTATTGCTTCCCTTGTTGTTCTTAACTAGTGAAGGACATCGTTTGTTTCTACCTCTAGCTAGTTTGTCGCAACTGGTATTATCATATCATTCAAAATAACCTTCTGCATGTGCCAAGTCCCTGTCCAAAGTTACCCTTTTTTTAAAATGAGATATGCAAAAAATTAATGACACCAAGGTGCACACAAATTTTATTATGATATATACTCCCTCCATTCTTAAATTGTTGCCTCTGTTGACTTTTTGAGTTATGTTTGACCACTTGTCTTATTAAAATAAAATAATCACATATTTTCTTGTGATTTTTTAATCACTAAGAAAATTGAAATATAACTTACAATTTTACATATTGAAGGTAATATTTTGAGTAAGACAAAAAGTCAAACCTTAACTCAAAAGGTCAATGGTGACAAAAATTTATGTATGGAGGGAGTAAGAAAGAGGTCATTTTCACGAAAGACCTTATTTATTTAGTCGTTGACATGAGGTGAGCCCATGATACAATACCCACTGTCAGATTTTGTCAAGAAATTGCTGGCGCTGATATAAATATGCAATAAAGAAAATCTAGTATCAGTTTAGCATTTATTCATTTGAATCTGTCTTCTAAAAAATAGAAAAAAATGTATTACATTTTTAGTGGGTTGGGCAAAGTTTTACTTCCGTATATATTTGTATAAAATCTGTTGGAGATTCTCGTTTCACAGCTTGAACATGTTTTTTCTCGTGTTTTTTTTTTTTTTGCAGATAACTGCTGTCAGTAGAGATGGAATCAATAAGATTTGCTTATCAAGAGTTGATACTCGTACGTTTTGTTTTGGAGTTAGAATTGTCAAGAAGAGGACTGTTGCTCAGGTTTTTCTCCATCTGAATTGCTGTTGAAATGATTTTGATATGCTATATTGAGGTCCAGTTCCCACACAATTGTCTGTTAGTTTGATAGATCTATGGTCTCATATTTGAAGTGTGCTTATTCTGCATTTTAAAGATCTGCTATTTTCTGAATTCTTTACAAAAATTTATAGTATGCCGGTGTCACCTCAATTCAGCAAGTTCTGGTATGGTGGTGTATTACTGGTAGGCAGTAGTTCTAATCACATGGTTGAGACTTCACCCTTGTTATGTTTAACAAGGGTGTTTTTAATCATGCCCCTTTTGCGATAAATCATACAGATTCTTGTTGGTGGTTACATGTAGATGTTTTTACTACTGGAAGAACCTTTTCCGCTTTTTAGTATATTTTCAATGTCTTGTTTCACTTTAACATGAATTACGTGATTGATAGCAACTCTGACCTTGTCCCAGTAGGCCAGTACAGCTATGCATACTGATAAACGCACCATTTGTTATTGTAACATTTTGACTTGAAAGTGCACATTTCACTTTTATGTTTTTGTCAATGTTGATGCCGTTTTTCATGATATAACTTTCAGAGTAGTGTAAACTATGTTGATTAGGTGTCAATTGTTATAAAGTTTTGTATGAGTGTAAATTTCATATCAGCAACAATGTGACACAATATTTTTGAGTGTACTATATATAAGGTGAGAATGTGCACTGTTAGATATAATAGAGTAGTAGATTAGGACTCTAATTGTAGTCCTTATCCTAATCTAGGTCATCATATGTACTCATATATATGTAACCCCTTCGGGCTAATCTGTCTATCAATACAATTCCCCATTACTCCTAACATGGAAGCAGAGCCTGGTTGAGAATTAGGATTAGTCTAATCCTACCCACGATCCCATCTCATTAGTCTGCATCATCAGTTTTTTTTTTCTTTGGCTGCCTGGTGGGTTGGTCGTGATCTTGTCTCCGAATCGGCCGCTGTCGGTCCTTCATCTTCAGGGCGCCATCATCTTCGTCAACTGCAGCAAATCGGCTGCAAATCCGAGGTCGCCATCACGATCTGATCTTCAGGCTCCCGTCCTCAATCGCTGCACGCATTTCAATTCCACTCGTCTCACATAGTCGATCCATCTTGTCCTCACGCCGCTGCAATTGTATCCTAGCTGCTGTTTCGTCGTGTTGCTGCATCGAGCCATCGTGCTGCTCCTGAGTCCTAATCTACTACTCTATTATATCTCTAACGTGCACAATGTTGGAATTTTTAGAAGTGCAAATGTTGTTTTGAAATGTTGTAAAGACTAAATATTGCAGCAATGTCCAGTAACAATACATGAAACATTGTCACATGTTCTGAAATGTTGTAATACCCAGTTTTTGCTACATTTGCAAACGATGTTTGCAGCTTATCAAAACAACATGAGTAATCTACATTTCCAACGCTTATACCATTTTAATATGATATGTGTTCATTGAAGGAAAAGCAATACATCTTTTCGCAAAAAAGAATGGTTATACTATGACTTTTATTCTGAGTAGTTTCGTTCCACTAGATCAAATTGACCTATTTTTTCCATTGAAATTATTATTGATGTCCAGGTACTAAACTTGATCCCAAAGGAAGGTGAAGGGGAGTCTTTTCAGGATGCACTTGCTCGTGTTCAGCGATGTCTTGGAGGTGGTGGCACTGCAGATAATGCTGATAGTGACAGTGATTTGGAAGTTGTTACTGAGTCTGTTACAGTTAACCTTCGCTGCCCTGTGAGTCTTCTCGTAACCAATTTATCCATTGGTTCCAGTTTCTTATTTGCTACGCTTTCACTAACTGTAGACAGTGTTTAGTTTCATCTCGATACTGTGTAGTGTTTTAATTTTTCTTCATTGATGATGACGATCATGTCATACTGATTGGGTGCAGTAATATTGGAATTGAATCTAACAATGCGTTTTTTTTTCTCCAGAATAGTGGTTCAAGAATGAGGATTGCTGGAAGGTTCAAGCCTTGCGTTCACATGGGTTGTTTTGATCTTGAAACTTTTGTGGAATTAAATCAACGCTCCCGCAAGGTCAGAATTTATGTCTGCAGAAGCACAATTAATTGCATGTGCACTAGGGATGTTTGAATGTGATCCGAACCTAGGCTTCAGTCCTGGCTTTTCTTTTTGGATGTGCATTGTTAGCAATCTACTGGCCTAAAGTTGGCATAATAAAACTCAAAACGTAATATATTCATAAATGTAGAGTAGTTTTGTTCCTACTATCAATTTTTGGCCAGGCTCAGCCCATGCTCGAGATTTGGCTGCAAAAGTAATGCTGATCCTGGCCTGCCCTGGGTGAAGGTAATGGAGGGAGAAGGGGACAATCCTTCACATGCAGTGCCTTTAACCTGCTGCTCAGGGAATAAAGATACTGTGTTTTTTTTTCTATCTCCGCAACCTAGGTTATGAAATGCACCTGATTTATATTTTGTATTGGACCTCCCTGACTGGTCTGTTCTTTTGTACAGTGGCAATGTCCAATATGTTTAAAGAATTACTCTCTCGAGAACCTGATGATTGATCCTTACTTCAACCGAATTACTTCTTTGGTACACCTTTGTCACAGATTTGCATATACCTTTGTGTCAGATTTTATTTTTTTCTTGGTTAATTTCTTTTGTTCCCATTTTGTGTGCAGTTGCGCAATTGCAGTGAAGATGTTAATGAGCTTGACGTTAAACCAGATGGGTCTTGGCGTGTGAAGGGTGATGCTGCAAATAGAGAACTAATGCAGTGGCATATGCCTGATGGTACACTTTGTTCCTCAAGGGAAGATACAAATCCTGGCGGGGGAAATGTGAATGAAATCAAGAGGGAGGGTACTTCTGATGGACATAAAAGTTTGAAGCTCGGAATCAAAAGGAATCCTAATGGAGTATGGGAAGTTAGTAGTAAAGCTGAGGATAGGAAACCCACTATGGTTGGAAATCACACCCAGAACAATGATGGGCTCCGAGCAGCAGATATTGTGCCTATGATCAGTAGCCCCACTGGTAGTAGAGATGGGGAAGATGCAAGTGTGAATCAAGAGGGTGGTATGCCTTTCGAATTCACATTGAACCAAGAGTTTGACAGTTTTGCTCCCAACTTTGATCAAACATACAATACGGAGGATAGGGCACCACAATCACAGATGGCAAACGTCATTGTTCTTAGTGATTCCGATGAAGAGAATGATGATATGGTTTGCCCACCAGCTGCCTTTGATAATACTACAGCAAATGGCCGCAGTTTTCCTTTTGCCACCACTGGTGCTGGGTATCCTGAGAGATATCAGGAGGATGCTGGTGTTGGTACTAGTGGCCTTGGTTTATTAAGCAACAATGCTGCTGATTTTGAGATGAATAATTGGCAAATACACTCATATCCACCACAGGCGCAATTTCAGTTTTTTGGGGCTGATACTGATGTTGCCAATCCTTTTGTCAGTTCAAATAATTCCTTTAATGTTCCAACAGATGACTTTACTCTTGATTGTAATGTTGGTGCAGAAGAGCCATCAGTATCTCATGGCCTTTCGATATGCCGAAATACTAATGACTTGCATGGAAGCTTGGTTGATAACCCATTGGCTTTAGCTGGCGATGATCCTTCATTGCAAATTTTTCTTCCAAGCCAGCCGTCTTCTGTTCCCCTTCAAGAAGAATCGAGCGAGCGTGCAAATGCACCAAATGGGGTCCACCCAGATGATTGGATCTCTCTCACACTTGCAGCAGGTGGAGGTGGCAATGAGTCTACAAGTGTTGATGCCCTAAAGTCACAGCCAAAAGTTCCACCAAAAGAAGCAACAGTCGAACCTTTGATTAATGCTGGTTTGTCTCCGTTTAATGAGTTTACTTCTTTCCTTTTATGATTATGTTGTTATGGAAGATAATGGTCTACTGCACATCCTCTTCATTTGGTATCCCTTCAACTGTTTTCAGGATCATCATGGTCAACTTTTGAAGGCAGACATCTTAGGTCATATATTTTTTTCCATAGAACAAGATTTTTAATTTATGATATTTTAAAAAACAAATTTCCATAAACTGTATCAGCATTTCATAGCTACTAAAACCCCTGTAAGCGAATTCTACTTATAATTGATTTTTAATACTTTAGGGATCAGCTGTATTCATTATCGACATTATTTTGATCGGCATAATGATGAACCAATTTTCTTTAGGATTTCCATTTACTAGCGACTTAACTTGGTTTCTCCTGTTGGCTGTAATATCTGTTAGTTACTGCACTTTTCTGTTTTCTATGCTTGCATGTTCAAATTCTAATACTGATGTGAATAGCAGGAACTAGATAGCTACTATAGAAGACCAAATTTATTAAATTGAATTGCAGTAATGATTTTTTTTTTCAAAGCATTGATGAATTGAATCATTCTATTTTGAGATTTGTTTCTTTCTAGCCTATCGCTAGTTGTTACCAACTTATCAACTGTCCTTTGATTTCAGCCTCTGCTCTCCCAAGCACGAACAATGACAGATGCAGTGGAGCTAACTTAAATCCAAGAAGAATTGAGAATATATTTTCTCATCCTCGGCAACCACGATCTGTTAGGCCGCGCCTGTGTTTGTCAATAGATACTGATTCAGAGTAGTTTGGCACTTTGAAAGAGCTGAAGTTGCAATTAATTTGGCAATGTTGACTTTCAGAATCTTGATTGTTTTTACTGTGAAGGGTTATCAGGTTTTTCTGATTGATGCATAGAGAAACTTTTGAGAGTTCTATACGATCCAAGTGGGATCTGAATAGAGTTCTTCTGATGGTAAGGATTGATTCAGTTCACTTTTCATGTGGTGATTGATATGTTTATCTGATGGTATATTTGGGTGCTTCTAATTCCTGAATTTGGCTAGTGATTGCACATGTTTTTTGACATAGTGTTAGGCATTGCATGGATAATTTTATGATCTAGGATCTGATCACGAAGTTATAGGGGGAAAAATGCATTTGAACAGAATAAACAGAAGCAAATAAATCTTGGTATTTTTTCACCCCTGAGCTAAGTAATGGGTTAATCTATTCTGAGATTTTTTAAACATTTTGCCATGTGGTAATAGCCTGGCTGCTTGATTCTGCATTTTCAAACTTTACTCATTTTTATCAAAGACAACTACCCTTTTTAGGACTGAGGAAATAAATGACAGTAATCAAGGTTCAGTAAGAGAAATTACTGATGGTATATGGTGTGTGAATATTTTATATCTGTAATAAATTATTGATTGATTGGCATGAATTGATCCATGTAAAACTCCCTGGATTTCCTTGTGCAATATCATATTGTTAAAGGCGAAAAGAAGTTTGATATTTTATTTCATTTGTTTACCTATTTTTCTATTTTATCTGCTGTAAATAATTCGTGTGTTTTCTCTGTCAGGTTGGTACAGAATATTTCTAACTTGGGAGTCAGGGCTAAATGTGGCTAGTGGAGCGGTTTGTACATTTTTTTCTGACATTTCTGGGGTATAAGGAATAGGGGACCACCAAGGGGTGCAAGACAAATACATGTGAATGTTTGTGTTGTACCATCATTGTATTTAGGGTTTGGTTACTAATTTAGATGTTTGTTACCCTGATATTCGATGGAAATAAACTATTCCTGTAAGTGGCGGCCAATAGGCAACTCTTCAGTTTTTAATTGTGCAACTGATCATTCTCATCTGTATTTTCATCTTCAAATTGCAATGCTGTGAGGTGATTGCTATTGTGCAGCTTGGACCAAACAAAAAATCATCACCTTAGTGAAACACCTGAGTGGTTGCCTGATCAGGAGAATGGTAAGATTTTGACGTACAATTAGCTCCCTGTTGTATTATGGGCTTGTTTGGTTCTTGCCCTCTATCGTTGGCCTGAGCATTTTGGAGATGGTCCTGAGATTGAAATGTTATCTGCCTGGTCAAGTATGAAGTTGATGTTTGGTTTCTACAATGTGCCTGATCACCTTAGAAACATCTATGTGGTTGGCTGGTAGGAGAATGTTTTTTTTTCAAGAACATGCTTTGCATTAAGTGGAAGAAGATATTACAACCAAGTGATCCTTTCTTGTGAAAGAATCACTACGGCCACCTTGGCACAAACACCAAATTGACCGTCCATGCAAGGGATATTACATGAAGTTCTTACAACTGATCTCAGAAGCACCCAAAGGAGAAGAACAACCCCACACAATAGCCATCACTCAAACCTATAACCAAGCTCGAGGCCACTAAGATGACGTCCTCAAGAGGTAAAAAGGACGCTTGATCGCTGCTGTCGCCCTTTTGGATAACTGAAATTGAGTTTTCACTCGATGAACCTCCATGGAGATCCAATAAGCATCACGACAAGCCCAACGAGAAATCGACATCTAGGAATGTCGATGTTGCCTGCACCACATAAAGCCAGGTAAGGCTTTCGCCTAAAGCTTAGGACCCCCAACTTGACTGCGCTGGCCGTAAAGCCACGAGGAACAACTCCACTGCAACCACACTGTCGGTCCGTACTACCTCCCCTTGCGATGCTGACTATACGTATGACTTGTGAACGGCTCCGCGATTGCCGAGGAGGATTACGAGGCAACGTCGAACGTACCTAGCTATAGATCATGACCGGCTGCCAGCACATGGAACTCTTCTTGGGCGAGGGCGTGAGGATGCTGGCTTAGGAGGGGCTTGGGCAAGCGACTTGGAGCAGGTTAATAAAATCGGTCTTTTGTTGCCAAGGAAGCCTCAGGTGCAAGGAGTACTAGACGGTAGATGTAGAGAATGGATTGCCACCTACAAAAAATGTGGTATTCCTAGGTATCAAATGACGTGTCATCCCACAAAAAAAAAATGGCGTCACATGTTTATGTCATTCCTCTGTATCAGTATCATTTGACAGTACAGGAGTCAAGGATAGGGTGACCAACCAACCAGTGCCTACTCTGAAGTAGAAAAAAATTAAGCTATTCTGAAGTTAAAGTGAGGGCACATTCCCAAGGCTTGTGAACGCGAACAGAGCACGGTTAATTCCTTCTGCATCGGAGGACGCATGCTGCTAGTCCCCATGACATTCATTCATGGGCACCGCTCGGAGTCGGTCTGCCATATATATAGCCCATCACATCTATGTTCGCTGCGTTCGTGGAGTAGTCTCTCTCCATTTACATTCTCTGATATTGAGTTGAGGGCTTTTGAGAGAGAGGCCATGGGACTTCTTCAGAAGAAGTGTGCCGCCATGGTGACCGTGTTCAGCTTCCTCCTCCTCCTAGCTTTTGGCCAAGCTCGAGTCCTTCATGGTGGTGGTGATCCTTCGTCTTCCTCCGCAGTGAACCGTGCGAAGATGGCGCTGCACGGCCGCAAGCTGCTGCTCAATACCAGTAAGATCATCCTGCTATCATGTTGTTTCCGCGTGAACATTCTCGATCGACGCCGGCCTTCCAGACGTTAACATCGTATCTGTTCTTATTGTGCAGCTGCTTGGAAGAGCATGATGGCGGAGCCGGTGAAGATCACGGCGCCGGAGGAGTGCTCGGAGGAGGCAGTGGTGGTGTCGCAGGACAACGAGGGCCCCATGCCCAACGGCATCCCGTCCTACTCCGTGACCATCACCAACACCTGCCTCGGCTGCACGGTGCGCGACGTCCACGTGGCCTGCGGCGAGTTCGCGTCCACGGAGCTCGTCAGCCCCAGCGAGTTCCGCCGCCTCGCCGTCGGCGACTGCCTCGTCAGGAACGGCGGCGCGCTGGGACCCGGCGACACCATCTCCTTCGAGTACGCCAACTCCTTCCAGTACGACATGGACGTCGCCTCCGTCTCATGCGGCTAGTTTATTCAACATGCTAAGCTAGCTGATTGTCAAAAATAAATTAATTTAGTTGTTATTAGGGAGCCGGGTGCTGCTCCACCATTGGTTCGGTTCGGTAGGGTGACGATTGGATGTAAGCTCAATGGGCGTGCAATGCATGCGATCTGTATCCATGTTCCAGCAAAGAAGCAATTATTGGAAATTTTCATCTGTCATGTTGCGCTCGTTCTTTCGAATTTCTATGTCGATCGAGTTGTGCTGATCATCTGGAAGTCCTTCGTTTAAATTTCCGATCTTTTGTTTTCCTGAGAGAGAAGCATGTGCAGAAAACAAAGCTGAATTAGCTACCCAACGAAAGTGGCTTGATGAAGGTTGGAGTTGGAGCCGGATTTCAATGCTTTTGACGGCTTTGCTATTGGTGCGATGTTCGGTCGCTTTTCGGGAGATGTAACCAGCTTAGGAAATGGGAATGCTCGTCCTTTGATTCTCGATCTAGGATGATACTCGCTCCTTCGTTTTCTGGTGTTTGACCAGAGTAAAGCCACGGTATAGTTGCTCAACGTCGCGTCCAGAATGAGATCTGTCTCAGAATTTCCCGCGGCGCCAGCAAGATTCGTGTCCTAGGACGGGCCAAACAGCGGACTGGCCTATAGTTTGTTCTGGACCGGGGGCAACCAAAAAGGCCGATACACCCAATGACAAAGACGGCCCAACTAGTTAGCCCGTGTTGTTATATTTGTTTTTCGTTTTTATGACCACATTCCACATCGTCTGAAATCACTGAATACTAGTAGATGAAATTATTAACTAAATCCCCGTGCTTCGTATATTCGTCCTTATTTACGCATCAACAACTTGAGATATACAGTATACATGTGAAGAATAGGACATCCTCAAAATGCAGCAATTCCCGTACATCTGGTGACTCAAGATTGAATCATTTACATTACACCGTAGTACGCCATACTCCACCCAACCGCGGAATCTAGTATGGCTCTGTGCGTTCTTTGCCATATCGAAAGGCAGCAATTCCGGTACTGGTTTTATCGGGAAAGCCTGCTCCTGACGGAACAGCGGAGCTGCTACAGCACAAGCACGTACAGTACCAGTATAAAAGATTTTGCCGTGGGATTAAAAAGGGTTACTTTTATACTAGTAGTAGTACTACTACGAATCTGGGGAGCTGCCAAAAGTTGGAGCTCCCACGTGTGGTTGGGCCGGACACCATCAGGCTCTGCCGGCGGAGATTATCCCGAGCACTAGCAGCAGGCGGCAATGGCCGCACTGCACCTGGTGGACGAGACGACGGGATTGACATGGGGGAAAGGAGGGGCGGGCCCACCGGAGGCTGCTCCGAGGAGTACGGCCGCACGTAGGCTCCTCTGCAAAGGTCTTGTCTCTCTTGCTGCTGCCCGGGACCCGACGATGCCCTCCCTCCCTCTCGCTCATCATCATCAGTTGCTTTGCTTTGTCAAACCGAAGCGGATCTCGAGATCGCCTTGTTCTCTTCTGTTCCGGCTCGGCCGCTCTTAACTTAATCAAGGTACTAGTACTGCAGATCTGGCGTGCAGCTTAAAATCACTGGCGGCAACTGTGTTTGTAGGTCAACTGGTTGCTCATGTCATGTGCGAGGCGGATTGGATGCCGTACCCCTTACTATACTTAACCACCATCGGCTGGACCAGATCACATCGCGCATCCCATGTTTCCTTGCACTTCCGTGAGCAAATCACAGTTGCGAGTGACTATTTCAACAATTTGGTTGGCAAGTGGTATGTACTGTACTGTACGCAGCAGTGAGAGGGCAATTTGGGTCCTCACCAGTCACCACATGTATGTTTTCAGTCAACGAGCTTGGTTGGTTACATAAATCCACACTAGAGACTACTCGAGGCTAGAGAGTGGAAACCACTGAAATCGAAACCGACTGCTCGGTGGGGAACTGTGCATTCGTGGTACGCAAAAGTGGCACACACTACACTGGTACTAGTAGTAGTAGGCCGCTCAAGTGAACGGGACGACGGCTTTAATTCCGTCAGGTCGGAGCCATGAAAGCGAGAGAGGAGGAGTGGGAGGCGCTGTTGCTCATGCAGAGCCGTAGCTATCCGTGAAAGCGATTGTGCTGCGGATTTAAATTCCCTGACGCCGAAAACATGTTCGCACTGCTCACTTGAAAATGACACTGGAACCCTGCTGCTTCTACTAGTAGAAGAAGTGGAGATTACTGCTACTACCCTTTCACTACCAGCAGGCTGGTCCATGGATGGAGAAACAACTTGAGTGGGGAAGATTTGTACAAGAGCATCTTTTCTTCGTTTGGAGGGAGACGGCGACCACTCATCAGCCAAAAGTATTACTGCTACTACACACAATTCTACCACTGAATTACTACTAACAGCAGACGAAAACAAAAGGAAAAACATTTATAGTACCGGCGGCCGGGCCCCACCCACGCTTCCTCCTCAGTGACCGGTCAAAGCCAGCACCGGCGCGGCCGCGGCCGCGGGCGCCGGCGGCGCGTGCCTCCTCCGGCCGCTGCTCCCGCCGTGGGCCCAGAAGCACCCGGCGGTGGTCGCGTCCGCGGCGGGCCCCGCGGCCATCTTGGCCGCCGCCGTGGTCGCCGGCTCCGACTTGCAGCGCTGCAGCACCAGCGGCCGCGCCGACGAGCACCGCATCTCCTCGTCCTCCTCCTCGTACTCGTCTTGTGTCGCCTGCTCCTGTGCTCGGCTGTCCTGCACGGCGGCGACCTCGGCTTGCGTCTCGTCGCAGTCGGCCTCGCCGAGCAGCAGCAGCTTCTCCGAGTTGCGGCGGGGCGACGGCGACGGCACCGGTGAGAACGCCTTGCGGGGCGACGGGGACGGAGCGGGAGACGCCTGCTTGCGCGGGGACGGGGACAGGAACTCCGCCGGGGCCGGAGCGTCCTCCCTGTCCCTGGTCGGCGTGGACGGCGACGGCGCGGCGGGGAGGAACCGGGCCGTGAGCGGCGACGTGCGGTTCTGCGGCGCGGAGCGGCACCGCATGAGCAGCAGCGCGTTCTTCGGCGGCGTCGTGGTCGCCGACGACACCAGCGCCGGCTCATCCTTCTCGTTGATCTCCTCCGCCTCCTGCCTCCTTCCCACCGATCCGAAGCCGCCCGCTCGGACCTCCATTATCAAATCGTCGTCGTCGTCATCCTCCGCCGCCGCCTTCCCGCTCCTCGCGTCCACCGGCTTGGCGGTGGGCGCGGCGGCGACGGCCACGTCGCGGCTGCTGAACACCCACGGCGACCGCCTGGTGCTCCGCTGCTCCACCTCCGGCGGCGGCGGCGGCGCGGCCTGCTTGCCGCTCCGCCTCCGGCGGTCGAACTCGAACAGCCCGCCGCACAGGAACGCCTTCTTCAGGCAGCGGCAGTAGCCCGTGGACTTGGCCTTCTCGGCATTGGGTTTCTTCTTCTTCTTCTTCCCCTTGTTGCGCATGCGCACCTGCCCAATGCACGTCACCTTCGGCGACGACGGCTCCCCCTCGGCGCCCCCAGACGACGCGCGGCTGCGGCCGCCCCGCCGCCGCGCGCGGACACGAACATCGGCGACGTCGCCGGCGCGCGCCGGGACCGGCCGCCGCGCCGGCTCTTGCTCAGCAGCAGGCGCGCCAGGCCGGGGGAGCCGGCGCCGGCAGCTGCGGCTTCTCCGCGCGCCCCGGGCTCGCCGCCGGCGGCTTCATCCTCGTCTCCCGTTCTCCGAGTCAGTCAAGGAGGGGCCTTGAGCTCAGCTCTCGAGCTTGTTATACTGGCGTGTGTGAGTAATGAGTTCCTTCCTTGCGAAGCGTGTGCGTGTGCGTGTCTTAGGATTCGCTCGCTCGCTCGCTCCCTGTGCCTTGCTCTCCAGTAGACACGGTTCACTGGACCACCAACAAAAATAGTACCAGTGCCGGTGGTGCGATGGGCAGATCATGTGTGTTCATGGCGGGCAAAACATAAATAATTCTCCCATACGCGCAACAACACCACACTGGAAATAAACTGATAATAATTTTAGAAATGCTGGTTAGTACAACAACAAACCAAGAGATATTTCCACATCGTCTACGCACGAGCTGCTGGGTCAGCTCACGGATCTGGAGGCGCGCATTTATGGCGGTTTCGTGGGCTTGTCCTCCCGGGCGGGCCCGAGTCCATGGGCCAGGTCCACGAGGAGTGAGTGAGTGATGAGCATGACTGGTAGTACGGGCGCAGAGAGAGGGAGGGGGAATGGACGATGTGAAAGATCTGAGGATGCTTGCCGCCCTTTCCTTGTCTGCACAGACTCTCAAGTGCCAGCAGCACCGGCAAAAGCTCTCCTTTCATTTCACATCCCACACGTCCTATCACTTTCTTCCCTCCCAAGTCTACTCGCTCAAATTTTTATTTCTCATTTTTTAGGCTCCGTTATTTTGCTGTACTCTAAAATTTAGCACTGTTATATAAAGAAAATCTTATTATTTATGAATATTTCAATTAATTTAATGACAAAATCTTATTGATAGATTGATGCTAATTTTTAAGATGAATCTAATGAGCTTAACTAATCTATATTTGCTAAAGTGATGCTACAGTAACCATCTTCTAATCATGACTTAATTAACCTCATTAGATTCGTCTCGTAAATTAGTTTAGGGACCTGTAATTTATTTTATAATTAAATTTTATTTAAGACTTCTTAAATAAGTAAGATTCTTTTCGATGTGACAGCTATAAAGTTTAGATCCTGGAAATGAACACACCCTTATTTTTGTTGAAGGAAATGCTAGGGGACCAATAACCAATGCACAATGCAGTGGCGCACAAGGTCACAACAACATCACCGCAGGGTGATCATCTCAAAGTAAGGTAGGTCAACACCTCTTGCACATTTGGTGATTCAAAATTAAGCGTAGGCGGTGGTAGGTTTATTTATCACCTAATACTAGTACTGGTAGATCAATGATACTCCAAGCTCAGCAAACAAAGATGACACACACTACACTAGTACTACTCCAGTAGGGTTCCAAGAAGAAAGAAAAAAATCAGCAGTGCAGCCTCTTTGACGTTTCGAAAATGGGGAAACGGAATTGATTTGGACGCTAATGATTGGCCGCGCGCGCATCGTCCCGGACCTTCTTGATGAGCACTGCCGGACGGTAATCGAGACGGATCCTCAATTCAGGCCCCGTTCGTTTCCACCCTCTAAAATTTAGATATCTGTCACATCAAAGAAAATCTTACTATTTAGTAGTAATTTTATTAATTTAATAACAAAACCTATGTCACGATCCCCTCTAATTTACGAGACGAATCTAATGATCCTAATTAATCTATGTTTTGCTACAGTGATACTACAGTAAACATCTTCTAATAACACTATAATTATCCTCGTTGGATTCGTCTCGTGAATTAGATAGGGAGGTCTGCAATTAGTTTCGAGATTAGACTTTATTTAAGACTTCAAAATGATAAAATTCTTTGATTTGACTCTCTAAAAATTAGATAGGGGAAACGAACAGAATCTCGATACAGGAACTGAGCCGAACGCGTAGGCCGATCTCTGGGTTCCCGTAGCAGACCCGGTGGTCCTCTCCTCTCTTCCTCCCTCCTCGATTGCACGGCATGGAAACGAAAAGATGAGCAGGTAAAAAATACAGTAAATTAATAAAGAGGCGTCGCACGAGTGGGTGCATCCGCCATGGCAAGCGAGAGGGCAGCAGCTTTCGCTCACTCCTCGTAGTTTGCATCGGCTAATACTAACCTTTTCTTCCCCGGTCAGTCACTTCCGCGAAAACAAAAACAAACCGCGCGCGTGTGCGTGCGTCGTGCTCGCAGTCGCAGGAGATGAGATGCTGCCGATTAATTGTTTGTTTAATTATTCTGCGTGTCAGGCGAGCACGGAGCACGTCGTGTGAGAGCTGGTGCCATGTGGACGCTTGTGGGGCTGCTACTATACCACGCTCTGTCTGGGGATCTGATGAGGTGTTTGTGCGCGTGTGTTTGGATCCTGATCTGAAAGCTCTTTACCTTTTGTTTCTTCTCGAGCTCCAGCTATGGAAATGGTATCTTCTCACTCTTCCTTGGGGAGTGCACAAGGCAGTGTGTGCTTCCTCACCAAGAAACTTTGCCAACGATGGTAATCGATGGCTCTCGTCTAGGATTTAATTCTTCTTTTGGTCGAGAATGGCTAGTTATTTGTTGCGACAGCACAAAGCATTACCAAGAATAAACTAGCCATTCTTATACAGAAAAAAAAACGTCTTATAACAGAGTAAGAGCTCTGTTATCACAAAACAATACATTGTGTTTCTTGGTAGGGATTTATAAAATCACCGTCCATTTAATCATATTTTTACAAATTTCCCTCTCACCTTCCACTTTCGATGAAGATCATGCGATCCAGGATTAGAGTTCTCATAGTTCTCACACGAATTTAGTTCTCATAGGATACGTTGCCTACCAAGAAACACAATGTATTGTTTCGTGAGAATAGAGCTCTTGCTCTGTTATTTGGATTCGAGCTGACCATCATGAAACATGATTATTCACAAATGGGGGCCCACATCACCTTACAGCTCAAATGGAAAGAAAGAAGAAAATTGGACCGGATCCAGCAGACCAGCACACACCAGCACAGCTTAGTGGAAACAAAAACATTTATGGAAGCGTGTACATTTCCCGTTGAAGGATAAATAGTTTTAGGCCCCGTTCATTTCCACCCTCTAAAATTTATATACTTGTCACATCAAAGAGAATCTTACTATTTAGTAGTACTTTTATTAATTTAATAACAAAACCTATGTCGCGACCCCCTCTAATTTACGAGACGAATCTAATGATCCTAATTAATCTATGTTTAGCTACAGTGATGCTACAGTAAACATCTTCTAATAACACCATAATTACCCTCGTTGGATTCGTCTCGTGAATTAGATAGGGGTCTGCAATTAGTTTCGAGATTAGACTTTATTTAAGTACTCAAAATGATAAAATTCTCTTTAATTTGACCCTCTAAAAATTATATAGCTGAAACGAACAGGCCCTTACCTTTGCACAAAAGTTGGGGATGTGTACCCTGCATGGCAAGCAACTATTTAATGTCCCAAATCTGCATGCACCGGCTACGAACACCATATCCTGCTGCGTGCGTGCATCATGCACAGTGCCGTTTGCTTTGAAATCTGCACGGCATCGCACGGTAACCTCCTTCAAATCACGGATAGCCGTATGTCCCCCAGCCCCGTGCCCATCAACATGAATGGCAAAGAGTGTCAGAGACCGCGCTTAACAATAAGCCAAATATAATTATCCAAAGAGTACCCGTTGTCTCTATAATCCAAGAAGATCGCCATTTTGATCAAACAAACAAAACTCGGGTAATTACGATGGGTCAAGTCGTACGTTGCATGTACGCGCCTGCGTACACGACACGTGGGGCTGTGACCCCATCCGGGTACTTTTTGCCGGTCCTCCTACCTGTATGCGACGATAGGGAGCTCCAAGGGTACAATATCTGACATACGGCACCGGCAGGAAGATGATGCGTGGATAACGCTAGAGAGAGAGAGAAAGCCATGCCCACACCACACATGTGCTTGCTTGCTCCACCATTTCTTGCCTTGTTTGGATGTGTTCGTTTCATCCTCTAAAATTTAAGACTCATCACATCAAAGAGAATATTATTATTTATGAATATTTCGATCAATTTAATGACAAAACCCTATTGACAGATTGGTGTTAATTTTCGAGATGAATCTAATGAGCTTAATTAATCTATATTTTGCTAAAGTGATGCTACAATGAACCGTCTTCTAATCACACCTTAATTAACCTCATTAGATTCGTCTCGTAAATTAGTCTAGGGCCTGTAATTTGTTTTATAGTTAAACTTTATTTAATACCCTTAAATAATAAGATTTTTTTGATGTGACAGCTCTAAAATTTAGACCCGAGAAACGAACACACCCTTTCTCTCTCGCGCGTATATAGCACTGTTGCAAGCATGGCAAAGCCTCCTAGCTAGGGTTCCAAGTGAAGGGTCACCTCACTGTGCTCATTTTATCTTCATATAATATACAAGACATATGGTGGTAGTGGATACTTTCTTTTAGTGTATACTATGTAGTACTCTGTACTACTCCCTATGTCCCATTAAAAGTGTCGTTTTTAACTTTTTAGATTTCACGTTTGACCGTTTGTCTTATTTAAAAATTTTATAAAAATACTAAAATAAATACATTATTATTAAAATATCACTAATGATAAATTAGGTTTGAAAAAAATAAATAGCATTCACATTTTGTGAATAAGACGAACAGATCAAAGGACGATGTCTAAAAGTCTAAAACGACACTTTCAATGGGACGGAGGGAGTACTTAACAAGAGGAGGGGGATAATGTACATCATTTGAAAATATCTTACGATATTTCTCATATTATAATCTTATACTACTGCCTCTGTATTTTATTTTTCTTCAACTTATAGTAGGACAACATCTACAGTTTAGAATAGATTATGAGCATTACTGTCCTAAATGTCAACAAATAAAGACGGGTGTACTCTTTTTTCTCAAACTACGTTGGGGGTTCTTCCCCACCTCAATTTTCTCATTGCATTTCAAAATCATGCAATATTTCTAGTAGTAAATTACACCAGGACCTCTATATTTATTTTAGTGACATTCAAACAACAAGAGCAATTCAAAATTAGTTCCACCCAATTGTGTTGGAACATCAAGAATTCGAAACCGGAGGTAGTAGTATTTATCTGTTAATTAGTTAGTTTAGCTATTAATCACCTCGCAAAAAGGGTAGATGATGCGTTATCATATCATAATGAATCCTATGGGTCCAAAAGAGTAGATTGATAACACAGTTGAAATTTACTGGTAAACGATGCACGTACCGGACCGAAACTGCACTAGAGGCAAATGGACGTGCTGACACAACATATATCTTTGTCATCCGAGTGCTCCAAAACAACAGTACTACTGTTGCGTTGTTCTTTTGGAACATCACAAAATCCGGGAGAAGTAATCTTTGTTTCTTTTTTAACACCCGTATTCTTTGTTTTGTTTGAACATGTTAAGGGAAGGATCGACACAACGGTCATAGCTCTCACCTTTTTTTTTTTTTTGAGAGAGACACTCACCTTCTTTCACGGCTGGCCCTCCTGTCCAGGAGAGACCAGGACTATTGTTATCTTGGAACTGGGCCTTACTTTCTGACATCTAACGGGCTGCACGATCAAGCCCAAACTAGCCCCTGCTTGCCCAGTATCATGTATAAATGATGCATCCACATTGATCTTTATGTCCCCCTGCATGGGCTTAATTGCACCATTTCGCTTGGCCCTTTATTGTGCTTTGATCCTCCTGTTGTTGTCGGATATTTTGCAGCGATGCATAATAACTTGAAAGAAACAGCACTGGTCCTATGATCGACCGTTCCGGTCCATCATGTGTAACCTGGTTGCGAACAAACCAAGCTCTCTCCAAAATACCAATAGTACTTTAGCCCACACTTCTGCACTACAATTACCAATCATCCCCAACAACCATTCAGGATAAGTAGTGTCGATCTACCACTTTACACTGATGTTTTATGTCCGTCCCTCGTTTTCATTGAAGTAGCTGTTGAGCTATCAGCACGGCTGTCAATCAAATTGAAACAGGTAGACTGGCACGATTTCGGCATAGAACAGAAGTTACCATGCTGAAATTGCAACAGATTGATATAATGAATCGAAATGATGTCGCCTTCCATGAATTGAGCTACTCTTGGACAAGATAGATGCTTCGCTCTGCTGGTGAGGAGATGCTTTTGCATGTGCATGGAACAGAAGTTGCCTTCAAAACAACAAACGAATAATCCTTTCCTCTAATAAAGACCTTATCACTAATCACTATATAAAGTAACGAAGGACGAAGAATCCTTCCTTTACCTGAGACATTAGCAGGGCCAGGACACGGAAGAGATCAGGCTTCGCATGCACCCAGAGAATCATCAGCGATTGTTGCGTGGAATGGAAATTCGTTCTTCCCATAGCAAAACTGTAACAACAAAAAATAAAGACCAACTGATAATGCATCCTTAGAGACTACGGAGCAATGTTTAAGAACCTAGGATGAATATATAGTCAATCAAACGCCTAAAGATCAAATAATGAACCAAGGAACCAAATGTCAATGGGGCGCTAAAATTTGAGGGAGAAGCTTATTAATTGTGGTCTGTCAGTCTGACTTGGGTTGGGTCGTCAGCTTCTATATAGTGTAGAAAGATAATAATTAAGGAAACAAAGGTTCTCCCTAACGTTTTTGTGTGTGTGTGGATTAGATAGAGACTGCCGGTGGTAATTTTAGCACCTGCACATAAAGGTATGAAAGGAAGAGGAAGGAGAAAGAAAAGAAAGCAACAGGATTCGAGACTTCTTTTTCTTTGAGGAAAGGGGATTTGACACTGTGTTCAGATGCTTGCCTTGGCCTTTGGCACGGTTTCACGTACGTAGTGTGTGATTGAAACTAAATAAACAATGCATATGCCAGTTAGCCACGCCCCCATTACGAAACTTGCAAGCATGCAGATGAAGAATGTGCATCTCTCCACCATATCCTGCGCCGGCGGCGAAACTAGCTAGCTAGCTGAGTAAGACCCTGCCCAGCCGGCCGGAGAGGGAGCAGCTATGGCTGAGCTCGCGTCGGGCGCCGTGAGCTCCCTTCTGGGCGTGATCCGCAACGAGGCGCAGCTGCTGCGCGGCGTCAAGGGCGACGTGCAGTTCATCAAGGAGGAGATGGAGAGCATGAACAGCTTCCTGATGCACCTGGCCCGGACGGTGCCCCCAGCGGGGAGCACGACGAGCAGGTGCGCACGTGGATGAACCAGGTGCGGCACCTTGCCCTGGACTGCAACAACTGCATCGACCTCTACCGGTACCGCGGCAACCCGGAGATCCACCTCAGCAAGGGCGGCTTGTGGCGCTACCTCATGTGGACTCCATGGTTCCTGCGCAAGACGATCGCGCAGCACGATGCGGCCAACAAGCTGCGCAAGCTCAAGGAGCGGGCGCGCGACGTCGGCGAGCGGCGCGTGAGGTACGGCGTGGAGGTCCCGGCGAAGCCGCCCTCTGGGGCGGCCACGGCCGGAGCCGGAAACGACGGTGGCGATCAACTCGTGGCGGCGGCGGCCGCCGATCATTCTGGTCATCCAAGGTACTTTGAACCTCCCTCTTGGGAGGACCACCTGGAGCGGAAGCTACTTGTATGGATGGAAGATACACAATGGGTGCCACCGTATCCACGATCCATCGCCATTATGGCACCAGAGACACATCGGGACGATGACGCGTGCGCTATTGCACGTCAAACTTTAGATAAGCAGAAAATCCGCCATGTCTCGGTGGACATCCCGGCTGTGCACTTGGATTACTAACCCGCTGCGACCCAAGGAGATTCTCTACTACATCCTGCGGGAGCTCAAGCTGGAGAATGCCAGATCCCAACAATCCAAGGCCAAGCATCATCAGGAAACCCCCACGTCATCATGTCAAGACAAGGGGCAGGAGGAGCAGCATCAACCTCCCTCTCAGTATCGTGAGAAGCTCGACATATACTCGGAACAACGAGGGTTGTTCCATAAAATCAATGATACTATACAACAAATGGAGGTTTACACAAAGCTTGAAGATGTCAAGGAAGAGATTCTGCAACTGGACGTGGAGGATGCCCAACTGCAACAATACCTGGGACAAGTCAAGGACGGCAGCCTGACAATCAAAACTCCCGAGGAACCATTGGGTGTACTCCTCTGCTGCTGCTCAGGTTAGTCTGCAGCTGAGCAAGACCAAGTAGGGAACAAGAAAGCTAAGCGCACACTGGCAACACTCTACGAGGACATCATAGAGGTGACAGGACGGAAGCTTGAAGAGCGTATGGTGGCAGGAGCAAAGCAGCCGCCCCCGATTTCTCTCTCGATTGGACAATATGCAAGACATCTTGCGGGAGATGTTTCCCAGGACCAGCGACAGTGACGCACCAGAAGCAAGACAAAAAGATCACAGCCACTACACTACATGAAGAAAGTTCAGCAGCTAAGCACGCCACAATAACAATACTGGGTGACGAGCCAATCATACAAATCATGTAGCCATGTGGATAAACAAGCAACCATACAGGGTGTGAAGAAGGAAGAGAAAGGTCACAGTGAAATCCTGAACACATGATTGATGAGATCAAGGAGAAGATTGACAATATCAAGCGGAGAATGAAAGTGCAGATGAAGATCAAAGGGATCGTAGACAGGATTGAAGAATATGTGAAGGGTGACATGATGATAATCATCAAAGTCAGATGAGACGATTGATGGATACACATGGGAGGAGACCAGAAAAGCATTGAGCCTGCTGCCTCACATGGCCGGTGCACTGATCATCACCACCACATGGAGCACTCATCAGCCTGAGAAATATTGCTGCCCAAAATGGGAACCTATAGACTGCTCTCTTGTTGGCATCTACCATGATACTATGCTCAAGCTCACAAGAATGAAAATGCGACAAGAAAATTACGATCCCCATGTATATCGTAACATTTTAGAGAACTGTGGCCCACATGAATTCTGCATGAAGATGTTTGTTCATGCTCTGTACTCCAATCCCATGAGGAGCAATGAGGACTTGTACAATTTGTACAGAACCTTACAAGCAGTCTCCCAACAATCATTGATCACTATTTCAGAGAAGATGATCAAATTCTCCTACGATGATCTGCCTAAAGAGTACAAGTCTTGCCTGTTATACCTAGCTATCTTCCCTCAAGGACATAGAATCAGGCGATCAACCTTGATTGGACGATGGGTTGTAGAAGGCTTGATAACAACAGAAGATTGGAGTTGGACCAGTTCAGTGGATAAAGCCGAGCGATGTTTTGAGGCGCTTGTCAATCGGTGGCTTGTTTATCCTGTTGATATTGGTGTCACCAGAGATATCAAGAGCTGCATGGTTGGTGATCTGGTTCATAAATTCATTACCACAATTGCTAAGAAACATCGTATCGTGCACATACGCCTATCATATCACTTGGCTCGCCACTTCTCAATTTCCAATGATATCCGACTCCGTGGCTCTGATACAGTCGACAGTTTCTTGAAAAATCTCTCTGAATCATCTCAATTCTCCCTACTCAAGGTGCTAGATCTAGAAAATTGCAAGTGCTTTAGTGGGAAGAGGAAGCACTACTTCAAGAACATATGTTGCAAGATGTTACTTCTCAAGTATCTGAGCCTACGGGGAACAGATGTTACCGAGCTGCCTAAAGAAATCAACAACCTCCATGAGCTAGAGGTACTGGATATCAGGCACACCAACGTGCACGTAAACTCCACAAGAAATGTTAGGCTCCTGAAGCTGAAGCGTCTTCTGGCTGGTCAGATAAATCCAAGTGCAAGCAATACTTACATCAGTACAACCTTCAAGGATGATGAATGTGTCCAGGTTCCTGACAAGATTGAAAAAATGACAGACATGGAGGTACTATCCAATGTTATAGCACTGAGCAGTCAAGCTTTGAGAGACATGGGAGCACTATACCAGCTGAGAAAGCTTGGTGTGGTTATTGAGGAGAAGGATACTCACCTGCAAAATTTGCTAGTAGCAATTAGCAACATGCATGAGTCCCTCCAATCCCTATCAATCACTATCAAACCCATTACTCGACACAAGTATACTAGATCAAGGACACCATCAAGTGCTAACAATAACTATGACCTGTATTACCCTCTTGAGATTCTTGAGAGCCTAAGCATAAATGGAACCACTGATAAGGTGCAGCTTTTTAAAATATTGTTGGAAAAAGATGCTAAAGAAAAACTTGTCAAGGTAACTCTTAGTCGTTTTGTTCTCGACCAAGAGGATCTAAATCTCCTTGCTAGACTACCCATGTTACGTTGTCTTAGGCTCCGACACATTAAATGCATTGAGAAGAAGCTCGCTGTCAAGGTAGGTGAATTCCGAAAGCTCAAGTACTTTCTTGTTGAGGGCCCCGATTTGACTGAAATCAGCTTTGAGCATGGAGCCCATGAGTTGGAGAAGATTGTTCTAGCATCCACTAGCATCGAGTCTATTCGTGGAGCTAATCAGCTTCAAAAATTAGAGGACCTTGAGCTGAACAACAACAGTAAGTTGCTTCCATTTTTTGACAATGCTGAACAAATAACCAAGGTGACTCTTCACAATACATTGTTGAAACCAAATGATCTACAAACCCTTGCCAAGAAACCAAACATGCGATGCCTAGTGCTCATGGGAATTTCGTGTGAGGAAAACCTACTTACCTTCAACAAAGATGACTTCCCAAACCTCAATATTCTTATTATCAATAGCTCTGAAGTCAACAAAATCAGTTTCAACAGTGGTTCTGCTCCTAAGCTCGAGAAGATCATTTGGACCTTCACCAACATGGAGTCTCTCTCTGGCATCAATAACCTTCCAAAACTGAAGGAGCTTGAGTTCAATGGATTCCGTGTTCCTGATGAGGTGAAACAAGCTATACAAAAGCATAAAAATGGACCTCATTATAAACACAATGAACCAGGAAACCAAACCTAGCAAATGGGGACACACCAGAAGAAGATGATGATAATAATGCAAGATTTCCATTCAACTGAATCAAGAACAAGGTCTGCCACTAGCCTGGAGGTGAATAGTGTTTACCATTCAGTCATTCAAACATTCATTGTCGCGGACCTCCCAGCAGTTTGTGACTGTATGTGTGTGCTTGTGCTTTCTTTCCGTTGTGTGTTTGTTTGTTAAGTGTGCACAAATGTATATTAATGGGTGTCCAAAAGTGTGTGCACTTGTGATTTACTTACCCCGCAAGTGTGATGTGTGATTGGTTGAGAATAATAATGGTTCTGTATATACCCATGGTTTAACATCACATAGCATGCATGGTTTGATGTAATAATGGAAGGGAGATGCTTGTGAGCGCATTTGACTTCCTGTAACACAGTGTGTTGTATTATATGTTTTTACTTGCCTATATAATGATGAAATATGGTGTGTGCCATAATATAGCTGCAGGTAATATAAGCACCACTTGCTATATGCTTCCAATAATTCAAGCATAGTATTATGCAGATGGGTGGTTTCAAGTATTAAGACTAGACTATATGAAAACCCTTTTCTCCGTAGAAAGTGCTACACTGAAGTTTGTCCATGTAATAAGGATCTATCATTTTAAGTGTAGGTTAGTATGAACTTAATTCATGTGTATTTGGGACCCCAGGTTTGGTCTCTTCCTCCTCACTTGTAGTTCAGAAGTTGACTAAGAAAGTTAATGTTTTCGTTGCCTGCCTAAATTAATGCTGAGCGGCGATGTGACCTGTGATGGTCGTCTATGCTCACTCCAATAGAAGATTTGATGAAGTCCTAACTTCTCCTTCGATAACTACTTTTAGTAGTACGTAGAGCTCATGGAGATTAATTTTGTTCCTGATTCCATCCTAGAAAATCAATCCTAATGAGGAAAGAATCACAATCACATTATTGTATTTGTCTAAAAAAAAATGAATCATATTCATTCCAGGTTATTGAGCAAACAAAAGAGAGAGCACGATGTTCAGTTAAGCTACATCATCTGGTATAGAAGAGTAAGAGACATTGCTGGCTATGATGTATGCTGTTAGATATATATGTACCTTTATATTTTCCATTGTATATGGAATTGTGTGCTTATTGTCACATGGACTAGTGCCGTACTATTGAATACATATTAACATTCTACATGGATCAGCATTTTTCATTCAAATGTCAATCCCATGCATTCTATATGTTAAAGACAACTCTAAATGATGAAATTGCTACGCATCCGGTACACTGATTGCCACTGCACTGAACTGCATAGCAGATGGACAAGAGGAATTTGACAATGACAAGTTAGCAACACCGACCCCAGCGATACAAGGACTCACAGAGAATAATTCAAGAAGAATTCAACAACGATAGGAGGGGGAACAATGATACTAAAAATCACAGCTGGATTTGACAGCGAAGTCCAGCAAAGAGGTGGGCTCACAGGGAAACTGGCTAGCTGCTGCTGAATGGTGTCTCATGTGCCCATGAGCAGGAAGTCCAACAGTGTGCTGCTCTGCAGCCACTGGAAAGGGACATTATTAAGCTGAAAAAACAAAGTATACCTGATTTAATTAGTCAAGAGTGAGGATGATATGCTCTTGACAGCATTACACCAAACACCTTACAAGCCAAATAAGATGCTCACGACTGCAGAGGCTGGAGTGAAGCCCGAATAGGTATGCTTGATGACTGGATGTCATGCTTGCGGATCCCTGAATGACCTGTCCGTGAGCAGCACTGCCATATTTGCCAAATCTCCACCCTACCGCTTGCTGCCATGGTGCCACCCAAGATGTTAGGTACCTAACAAACCAAACGTCATTCAGTCAAGTATTCGCTTGGGAGTTGGGATGCGAAAATATGGTGTTTTGTTAGAGAGGAGATCAGCTAACTACAGTGCAGTGGCCTCAAGTCCGATGCTCTTGCCAGCATTTCACCAAACACCATACAGGCGGAGTCGATCTTGGCGCCCATCACTGACGTCGCAGAAGAGAGGAGATCAGCTAACTACAATGCAGTGGCCTCAAGTCCGATGCTCTTGCCAGCATTTCACCAAACACCATACAGGCGGAGTCGATCTTGGCGCGCATCACTGACTTCGCAGAAGATATATTGCAGCACGCTTCCTCACCTGTCTCCTTCCGCGCATCCGCCTGTAACTCCGACCTTGAAGGACGACGAGCGACCGCACTACGCAACTCCATAGTCGGGGCCACCCGGGCAACTGAAATTCTGAATCGGAGGCAGCCCTGGTTAGGCGGTTACACTGGTGCCCAACACGGGCACCAGGCACGGATGTCACCACTCACCACATCACCAGCAGCCATGGAGGACGTTGATGAAACCAGCAGGGGACGGGGAACGACGAGGCAGCCACCTCTGAATCTGGCAGAGGAGTCAGGACCCGGAGGTTTCCTTCCCTTCAAATATGAGCGCGTAGTTCCTCTGATTCCGTATGGGCCGTAATATGGCCCAATCGTAGTTCAACCACTTGAATTGGAATGGGCCTGAAAGAAGGAGAACAAAATGCGCGGGAAGAATCGCCCCGGACTTCTGCGTGTAATACAAAATTTCCAGGGCAAGGAAGAGGAATCAAACGCTGTTCTCTTCCAAAGAAAGACCAAAGATAAAATGAACGGGGCACGAATCCTGCTTGACTTGTGCGTAGAATAGAAGCTCCCATTGCAAAAACTGCATGGAGGAATCAGGTGCCATTTCCTTCAAAAAAGGTAAAGTACAAAATTAACCAAAGAATCAAAAGGTTTGCTTCGAATTTGATTTTCTATTCTGTATAATCAAGTTATGAAAGAAACAGCATCAAGGTACTTTCCCTTTAAGAAAGACTCAGGGTCCTGTACGCACATAGGTCATAAAAAAGACCCTGAAACTTGCACCAAAATATATATATAAAAAAAGAGGCGAACTACAAGGCTCAAGACCCAGGCCTTTCTTAAGCGAGTCAGCTTGACTTATTTAGGACTAGCACTTCACTTATTTAGGATGGTCTCATTACTTGAAATCGAGCTGGCTCAGCCTGCAACTGGTTCGTGAAGCATGTCCGGTCGGCAAACTAAGCAGAATTGAACTTTCAATACAACGACGCATCGATGATATCACGATTCTCGGTTTTATTTTGCCCATTTCCCAGCCTGTATCGCAGGTGCTCCTGGACCACGGTGTTGGTAGATACTTGCTTGCATTGCCGCCTACGTACGTCGCAGTAGCATGTCTTGAAGAACAAATCATTTTGCCAGTTGCAAAAAGGATCGGACCCAAGTAAACTGCTGCATATGCATGCAAGCACAATACGTGCCCACCCTTGTTAGCCTGTAAAATAAACATGTTTTTGCAAAAGTAAAAAAAAAAGTTACAATACCTGGTCCCGGAAGCCTTGAGCATCACCAAAGCAAAAACGAGAAAAGGAAGGCGGAAATGCACAAGCTAGGTATAATATATACTTGCATTGGGCGCTTTAATTTAAAAGTCACGCTCGCACGGCATGTCAAGAACAATTCCTTGCCTTGCTTCCATTCCAACAACAACAAGGATGAAGAATCCTTGCCCATATGGTATGGTAACCGGCCTTACTCAGGGACCGGGATGCTAGTCCACACCCGATGAGCAAATTGAACTAGATACTTGCAGCCGGCGGCGGCGGGAGCTAACTAGCGGTGATGGCTGAACCGGCGGTGGGCGCCGTGAACTTGCTGCTAGGCGTGATCCGGAACGAGGCGCAGCTGCTGGGCGGCGTCCGGGCCGACGTGCAGTTCATCAAGGAGGAGATGCAGAGCATGAAGAGCTTCCTGGCGCACCTCTCCAGGACGGCGCCTCCCGGCGGCGAGCACGACGAGCAGGTCCGCACGTGGATGGACCAGGTGCGGCACCTCGCCTCTCGCCCTCGACTGCACGCCCTCGACTGCAGCGGCTGCATCGACCTCTACGTCTACCGCGGCAATCGCGAGATCCACCGTGCCAGGGGAGGCCTCTCGCGCTACATCTCGTGGCTCCCCTGGTACCTGCAAAAGATGGTCGCGCAGCACAAGGCGGCCATCCAGCTCCGCGAGCTCAAGGACCGAGCGCGCGACGTCGGCGAGCGGCGGTGCAGGTACGGCGTGGAGCTCCCGGCCAATGTGGTAGCGGGACGGAGGTGGTCTGCTGCTGTGGCTGCTGGGCTCATAGCGGCGGCGACAACTCCACCATCGTCGTCGTCGGCGCATGCAGCAGCAGCAGCAGGAGGAGGCGACGACGAAGAAGCAGATGACGACGACGAAGGTGGCGACCAACTGTTAATCGCGAGGGCAACAACAAACAATCGTGCAGCCTTTTTATTCAAGACTTGCACGGTGGATATCTACTTTAAGTGGAAGCTAGAAGAGTGGATGAAGAGAGTTTCCAAAAGCAGCATGGCGGGAGCGGAGAGGTCAATACCATCCATGGCAGTTGTGGCCAAGGACGAGGAAACCCTCGCTGTTATTGCACATGAAGCACAAGATATGGCGGCGGACCCAGACCATTGCATGCGCAGCGTCTTGGTCGACATCCAAGCACTGCACTTGGACGATGGTACGCCGCCACTACCCGTGGAAATTCTCTACTACATCCTGTGGGAGATAGAGCACAACAGGCCCCAGTCTTCCCAAGCACGTGCAGGTCATCAACGCGTGGGAGAGGAGCTGGATGCTAAAAAAAGTAGAAAGGCTGCTTTTATTAGCATGAGCAAGAATGAGCTCATTTATAGAATCAGAAAAGAGATGGCCGACTACGTGCACAACAAGATGTCAGAAATCATTAGCAGCCTTGAAGAAATGAAGAGCCAACTTCGTTTTATGAGCCTGATACATATGACGAATGCTGCCCTGATGCACTCTCCACAAGGACTACCCCTGCCGTTCTGGCTGCTCAAGCTTGAGCAAGCTGGAAATTCAGCCGTGATGGGAGGCATCGGAAGAAACAAGGAATGGTACGATGACAACATCAAGAAAGCTGCTAAGAAGCTTAAAGAGCATATGGAGGACATGGAACAAGGCCAAAAGCCTATTTATATGGATGAAACCCAGTACGAACAAATCCTGCAGCAGGTGTTCCCGATGACCAGAAAGACCGTGCACACGGATCAAGCCACAATGGCCACTGCCATCTCTACTACCACTGAATTGGGCGAGGATCAAAATCAAATCAAAGGATTGATCCATAAAGTCCTACGGGAGCTACAGGAGGATAAATCCGAGAAGAAAGAAGAAACTGCACATGACGACATTGAATATTATCCTACGAGCCAGAATCAAAGCCCGGATGATTCTCATACTATCGGTGCAACCATGCAAAAGATTGAAAGGATATCTGACCAGATTAAAGAACAGTTGCTCATCAGAGGGATGGTAGCCAAGATTAAAGACCAGCTCAAACATGATTAACGAATTATGGTTATCCTCAGACTTGACCACGACTTTGTAGTGACATCGGAAAAGAGCATAAATGCTTTGAGCCTGTTGGGTAGTGATGCTAGTGCATTGATTTTGACCACCGCATCATCAAACACTCGACTGTCCAAAGAATATTGCTATCCGCCGTTGCTCGAGCATATAGACTATTCTCCTGTTGGTTTATATAGTGATATTGCCCTCGAGCTTACAAGACACAGGATGAATGAAGACGACAGCCAGATTATAAGTGACATCTTGGACAAGTGTGAGCCACATGAATTCTGCATGAAGATGTTCACTCACGCTTTGTACACTAACCCCAACAGGAGAAATAAAGAACTGAAAAAGTTGCATAGCACCTTGCAGTTATCGCCAAAATCATTTGACAGTATTTCTAAGAAGATATTCAAGTTCTCCTACAGTGATCTTCCTGAAGAATACAAGTCCTGCTTGTTGTATCTAGCCATCTTTCCCCAAGGATATAACATCAGGCGGTCAACATTGATAGGTCGGTGGGTTGCTGAAGGGCTCATAACTAGGGAAGACTGGTTTACTTCAGTCCGGCAGGCTGACCTATGTTTCGACACGCTCATAGACCGGTGGCTTGTTTACCGGGCTGATATTAGTACAACAGGACAGGTCAAGAGCTGCGTGGTAGGTGACCTAGTACATGCATTCATTACCAAGGTCGCCAGAAAACAACGCGTTGTGGAGACACGCCTGTCACATCACTTGGCTCGCCATTTCTCTATATTCAACGACCTCCAACTTCGTAGCTCTGATAGTATTGAAAAATTCTTCCATAGCCTCTCTGAATCATCTCAAGTATCCCTGCTCAAGGTGCTAGATCTAGAAGGTTGTCACATCTGGGGTAGGAAGTATCAGTGCTACCTCACGGACATTTGCAACAAGTTGTTACTGCTTAAGTATCTGAGCTTAAGAGGAACAAATATCACTCATCTACCAAAGGAAATCAACAACCTTCATGAACTGGAGGTACTGGATATCCGGCAAACCCAAGTGCCTGAAGCGGCAACAGTAAACCTCTTACTCCTAAAGTTGAAGCGTCTGCTTGCTGGTCACATTTGTGAGAGTACAAGCAGTTCAAACACTGGCATAGTATTTGGATATGGTGTCCAGATTCCGGACAAGATTGAGAAAATGGTAAATGTAGAGGTACTGTCCAATGTCAAGGCACGGAATAGGCAAGATCTGATACATATTGGAAAGTTATGGCAACTGAGGAAGCTCGGTGTGGTTATCATTGACAAGGATAGTCATCTCAGAAACTTGCTTCGAACCATCAGTGATCTACATGAGTGCATCCGTTCTCTGTCAATCACTCTTTCCATAGAGGGTACTCCTTCCAGGCGAGAGTTACCAGATTCTGTCATCTATCGATCAATGAAAAACCCTCCTAAGCTTCTTGAGAGTCTCAGCATCAGAGGAACCACAGCCACACAAACGAACCTTCTTGGATCGCTCTCCGGACATGGTGGTAGCAATAAACTTGCCAAGGTTACTCTAAGTAGAACCTTGCTAAACAAGGACAATTTAAAGGTCCTTGCCAAGCTGCCTGAGTTACAATGCGTCCGACTCCAACATATTGAATGCACAGAGAGTGTGCTCATATTCAAGAAGGATGAATTCAAACATCTCAAGTACCTTCTGGTTGAGGGATCCAACTTGGAGGGTATCATCTTCGAGAATGATCGAGATGCGCGTGAGCTCAAGAAGATGGTTCTGTCTTCCACCAATCTAGCATACATTTGTGTAGTTGATGGACTACTGAAATTGGAAGAGCTCGAGTTAAACAACAACTTTTGTGGAAAGTTGATATCATCATTTGATGATGCCAAACAAATAGCCAAGTTAACTCTTCGGGGTACATTACTGGAGCAAGTCGATCTACAAATCCTTGCTAAGAAACCAAATATATATTGCTTGGTACTCTTGGAAAGGTCGTGTGGCTTGAGCGAGATTACCTTCAACAAAGATGAGTTCCCAAAGCTCAATCTTCTTATTATTGACTGCCCTACCATCACCAAGATTATCTTCACTAGTGGATCTGTTCCTAAGCTCGAGAAGATCACTTGGTCATCATTCACTTCTCTCCTCAACATCGAAAAACTTCCCAGATTGAATGAGCTTGAGTTCAAAGGTGACAGTGTCCCTGATGAATTGAAAGAAGCCATTAGAAAAAGAAGAAACGAACTGAGATTTAAACATATTAAATCAGAACTTCAAGATCAAGCAGGCGAACTAGAGGATGGCGATGATGATACGAGATTGTCATTCTGGTCAAAGATAAAGATTTAACTCCAGTGTGAATATGAGCCTCTCTTATGATCCCATGGTGTGCTACTGTTGACTGCTATTGGTTCTGCATGTCTGTTAATTTGTTTCTGCTGAATGTGCTTGTGTTTTCGTGTTCTACATGTTGTTAGACTTAATAACTCCAATTCCATGCTGTACATGAGTTCTTATGATTGTGGTCGTGCATAATGCTTGTGAGTTGTGACTATGTTCACTGTTGGACCATCATGCATTCATGCATGCATGGTTTTCATGTAATAAGTGTGCCATGTTTGTGCGCACATATCAATGTAAAGTGTGCTACATTATATGCTTTCACTCAGTAACGCAACTCGACAATGAAGTTGTGCGTCATAATATATATACTTACCTGCAATGAACATACTAGTTGCTGCATCATGCCTGCCTAGCTACACTGCCGTAAGCACTTTGTAATTCTGCAAGCAGTAGATAGATTAGAGCAGAATATCAGGAGACAGAAATAACACAACAACAGCAATTGATACTCTCTCGCCACACCCTCACTAGGAAGAAGGAAGTTAACGGCGACACAAAAAGGAAGAAAAATAACAATTGTTACGGAAAAAGAAGGCACATAGCAAATTTGGGCGCTGGATGGTAACCTCGGCTAGCTAGTCAATAAAAAACCTGCCCATGAGCATCCCTGTCGACCTCTCTCCAACACCGCACTGTTGCTCTTGGCCAAGGCACGAGCCTGAGAAAGCAAAGCAAACATGCTTTATTCAAGCGTAGAGATGTGATGATAGGTTCTATTGTAGCTACCGAGGTGAGCAGCAAACCCATACGACCCTCCTCCATCGACTTTGTTGGCGGCATTACACCGAACACCTTACAGGCTACTAGGTAGGATGCTCTTGGTGCCGTCATGCACTCGACTGCGGCGGGATAGACATCGCGGCAACGCCTGGTATACGTGCCCCACATGCGTCTCACAGGCGTTGTTCCGTACTCACCGAGGCTAGTGTCGTCCCCGCAGGCATCGACGGCACCAAGCATGGGCCAGCCGCTCCAGAGGAATTCTTCAGAAGCGGCCACGGGCAGAGTCGAATCCAGCGAGGCAGGAAAGCAGGAGCGCGCTACTGCGGCAGCAACTAGGGGCTGTCTGGGACGGCGACAATGCGTCGTCCACCTCCCCGGCGGCGACGGCAGCGTCCCGACAGAAACCGTCGCCACCAGAGATTCAGAGAGCAGAGGCACAAGGGGTATTGATTTGTAAAATATTTCCGCTTTCAGGGTTGTCTAATTGTCTTACAAATATTTGGATCGCGATTATTCATTGCGATCCAACGTAGGGGGTTTATGCATATATTCGGTTCGCGATCCAAATCAAGTGGGTTCTTGGAAAAATAGCAGGGGCTCATCTGAAAGAAAATTCATTGACCGCACTCCACGCTGATTATGAGAGCGTTCCCACGGTAGAGCTGCTAAGGGGCTGATTGGTTGCTTGCTTTCAGCCGGGCCAGGCTCTCCGCATGCGACTTCCACGCGATTGGTAGCCTGCGCGAGCGGCCGAGCCAGGCTCCCGTGATGCAAGATTCGCCTCCCAGCCAGGCCCGCATACGACCAGAATCGAGCGTTTCCGCAGAACCAGGCCGGCGCGAGCTCCCGAGTTGCATCAATAGAGAGAGCAGCGATGCAAAATCACTCCGTACATTCAGTCAACCAATCAATTTCTCTGCTCAGTTTGCTGCATGCGTACAGACAACCAATCAGTGGGCACTTGCATGGCAGCAGCCTGGCTACGGAGAGCCTGGTTCACGGATGCGATGCAAGGACGAAGAGTGCAGGAAACTAATCAGCAGGTAGCAGCTAGCTCTAATAAAGAATTGAAGAGGTGTGAGGTTCATGTTTAAGTCTCATATATTTCTTAGAGGCTGGCTCTTGAGGAAGAGTTAGTTGTCTTTTCTTTTTTTTTCCTACAATAAACAATTCTAAGAGTTAGCTAAGAGTTAACCTTTGGGGACGCTCCGAAGCACCAATTTCCGGACGAAATGCTGCCCTCCCTCCATCGGAGCATGCAACGCGGTAGAGGCGCAATCTCAGCCAGGGTTAAGAGCCGGAGTTAAACCGATCCGAGCCGGTTAACCCCTGGTTGAAATTTTAAAAAATTTAAATTTTTTAAAAAAATGTTTAAAAAACTTGTTAAAAGCTAGAGAAGAAATAAAGATTTATGATGAAAGAATAATAGGAAATCGAAGTTATTTGACATAGAAAAAAATTTATGGTATACGAGATAAAAGTAAAAAGGCCATATAACCTTATAACCGGTCGGTTAACTAGTCAAACCGTGAGTTAACCGGTATAACCACCATCCTCGACGCCGTCAAGGTGGCCGTTGACCCGTCGACGACCATCGTGTTCGAGAGATAGAGAGAGAGAGAGAGAGAGAGAGAGAAGAGAAATTGAGTCAAGGGCAAAATAGACATTACCATTACGTGGGTCCCACATGTCGGAGATAAGAATCGTTAAAATCTAACAGATTGTGTACGGAATCATACGGGGGTAAACAAAAGTTTAGCTGATGGCACACATGTAGTCGGAAACTTTTTGGTGACACACGTAACCACCATATTTTTAATGTCATAGGTGTAAACAACTCCATTGGCGTCGGTGAGACTATCCGCACTCGTCATCCTCTAAATCCATCATCTAAAAGAAATATTCTATCCTAGTCAGCAAAATTCTCTCTTTTATATACGGTTTTTCTGCACTTGTTCATACTCTATATTCATCCCCTATATTAACAACCCAATATTTTATTCAACCATCTCCGACTACCATTTCATATCTCCTCTCTTTTATTTTTGAGTGAAATGCATCCGGGGTATATAAACTATTTAGGGACGATCATCTAGGTACATAAACTTTTAAAGTGGCAATCCAAGTACATAAACTAATTTTCCTGTAGCATCCAAGTCCAAAATGCTTTGGCATGAGTATTTTCCTACGTGGATGAAAGATACGTCCGATGCGTGTGAGGAAGAATTTCTGGCCGTGAAAAATTACAACAAGGATCCTACCTACGAGATTTTCTTGTACAAGATAGGATAACACCAAACACTTTATGTGGATGCTAAGATCAACATACTATTCTATAATAGGTTATCGAGTAAATAAAGCATGTCCGTGTTTATTTCCTTTAGTGCAATACAATGACACAGTTCATATGGCATATATGAAATCGATACATTGCTTAATCCACCGATCGCCGCGGCCGTCGAACCGAAGAGGCGAAGTCGTCGTTATTTCTAGCGAAGGAGCGAAGAATACATTGCTTAATCTGCCGATTGCCGCGGCCGAACCGAAGAGGCAGAGTCGTCCTAACTTCCGGATAAGGAACTATCGTTTCCTGATTTCTATCTCATACAAACAAATCACGTAGATAGGATCTTTTGCAATTTTGCACGACCAGGAATTCTTCCTCACGCGCATCGGACGTGTCCTTTCTCATGATGGACATCCACGTAAGAAAATACTCATGCCAAAGCGCTTTGAACCCGAGATGCTACACGAAAATTAGTTTGTGTATCTAGATGGTCACTTTAAAAGTTTATGTACTTAAATGACTATCCCTAATAGTTTATGTACTCGGGTGCATTTCACTCTTTATTTTTCATTCACTTTTTTCCCTTTACACTAGTTTCCGATGCATCTTTTTATTAAATAATTTCAATTTTTCTCCCTTCTTTCCTTTTTTATTTCTTTTTCGTCTTTTTTCTCTTTTTTCTCCTTCCCACACCGCCCCTTGCTTTTATCCCTCAAACACGTCGTCCCTGCTCTCATCCCTCGAGTGCCGCCGCCACCGGGCCCTTCCTTCCTCGAGCGCCATCGTCGGACGCCCATCCAACCGTGCGCGCTGCCGTCGGCGGCCTGCTCTTCTCCTCCCCGACACGCCACCGCAGTCCTCCTCCGGGCGAGATCGAGGCGACACCCGCTCTTCACCTCCTCTGCGTGTGCACCGTCGGGCAGGCTCGCCTCCACCGCCACGCGCCCGTTCCCTTCTTCTCCTCCCCGCGCGGGCCCCTAGCGGCCCGGATCCGACGTGCACCGCCGCCGGAGCCCGCCTCCCCGACCATCGCGCGATGGGCAGCGGCGGATCCTCCTCGGCCTAGATCCGTGCCGGAGGCGGAGATCTCGGGGTGCCGACGGGCTCCTCCCCCTCCTTCTCTCCCCCCCTCCGCGCTACGAGCTCCACCGAGGCGGCGTCGCGGGACGGCAGCTTGTCCCTCTCAAGCTCGAGCGACCTCCGGATCCGGTGGCGACGCGGCATGTGTTCCCGGCAGCCTCGGCCTCGACGGCGAGCGGGGCGAGCTTGGCGAGGTGGTTCCTAGACGGCGCGGCCTCGATGCCGGGCGAGGCGGAGCGAGCTCGGCGCTGCTCTCTCTCTCTCTCTCTCTCTGCTGCACGCGGCGGATCGTTGGGCGGACCCGTCCTCCTCCGGTCGGATCCATGTCGGGTTTGCCTCCCTCCGCCGCCCGAGCTGCTGCTCTCCTCTCTCCCTTCCGACGATTTCCGGGCTTCCGACTCATGACGGGAGGAGCAACGAACCGCGGAGTCCACGCCACGTCGGACACGTCCCGGACGGCCGTACGTGCGCTCCATTTGACGGGTGGGAGCGCGTCCGGGTGGATACCGGACCCCTCCTAGTACCATGGTGCAGCCGTTTCTAGCCTACGTGGCTCCTCCAGTACCGGGTACCGGACGCCTCCCAGTATCCGGTGCAGCTAGTCTGACAGGTCAGACCCTGTTTGCGAGGGCTTCAGGATCCGTTGCACTTGATCTGCAGTGTTTGTTTCTCCATTAATCTACCTGGACTCTGTTGCATCGCCAAGTGAGATGAAAGGGAAATCTTAAATTTGATTTCAGATTCGGTCTGCTATCCTCTTCAGTGGGGTTTTTATTTCAGATTCGTCGGCATTCCCTTGCGAAGCAGTCGCTCTGGCAGTCACCCTCTCCTCCGACGGCTGGAACTTTGTCTCCCTCACCGACACTTCTTGCCCCGTTCTGTACTCCTGCCATGGCGGCCACCAACGATTCATGGGCATCGTTTTCCTACTGGAACAACAGTCTGTTCTTCACACACAAATTGGTGGATTGGATTCGGTCTTCATCAACTGATTTGTCCTTAATTTCATATTTTTTCTCTTCTCAAATTCTACCCGTAAAAGTCCGAAATTCGTGACATTATCTGTGAGATGGAGATAAATTGAACAAATATTTGCATTCTATATCTTCCAACGAATACATTTTGATGGTCACAGACACTCATCCAACAGGAACTCCTTGATGGCAATGGATTTGCTCCAATCGGGTGTCGGCTCCTTTGTGAGGAAGAAATATGGAAACAGAGTGTTCAGAGTTAGAGTTTATTTCTGAGCCGTAGGATGGAGTCAGTCGGATCGGATGGTGCACAACCCGACTGCTGATAAGCTGACTGCCGAGGATCCTGATTCTCCTTCAGTGGCTGTGTTCTTTCGTTTCTACTAGCTCAACGGGTTTGTTTCCGTTTTTTTCTGTTGAATTCATTCGGGTACACATACTTCGAGTGGTAGTTTGGGGAGAGAAAATTTGGCCGTCCTTGCTGGAGTGAGATAACCAATTCGTATGATTCCAACTTTCCATACAAGAACAAGGTATTGACGAATTGTAGGATCAAATTGCTTTCTTTTCTGTTTCATTTTTTGACCATTAGCCATTCATATGCTTTTCATACCGGCTTCTTCATCACCAAACAATAGGCGTGTACAGCTGAAACCTATTCTTTTAAGTACTATTGGCATGCATGGCAGTCGTTATAATATATATACAGACTGATTTCAGATCACGCATCTGCATAAGACACTACATCAGTACTTAGACAGGCATAAATGTATGAAGAGCTAATTTGAACAAACATTTGGTTACACACTTCTTCACCGCTGGGTTCAAAAAAAAATGCTGGCTTGTAGCACGCAGTCAAAGCATGTACACATAGCACACCTTACATTAACTATAACAAGTTAAATATACACATAAATGGCACACTAATTTACATGAAGCACATGAATGAATGATGTTCCATGGAGAGGAAAACCACAAAACATGTCCAACATAAGGTCATTCTCAGTGCATACTTTCATTTCGCAGTTTCTAAGTGTGACACATCAGCTTTCTAGTTTTATTCTGTAAAATAAAACTACATCTCTCGATGCACACTTTAATTTCACAGTTTTATAGGCAATGATAGAACATTAAATTATTACCACGTGACACTTAGTTATTGATTGAGGGTATTGAGGATGAAAGGAAATGCTTTCAATGCACTTTCATTTATCTTTCATTTACTTGACATATATGGGATATTTTAAGAAATTAACATCTTTTTTTGTAGCGGGATCGGGGGAAAGAATGGGAAAGACAATTTCACTATATTTCTTACCGGGAACAGGGCCTATCACAAGAATATTTTTTTTATTGGGACGATAACTCTGAAAAGAGAGATTTCCTATCTTTTCTTTCAACTCAGGAGAAATACGGTCTGGCGGTGCTAATTCGAATCCCTCAGGCAAAATAAGAACAGCACCCACATTCAACCCTCCCTTTTTCCCATTAGCAAGAACTTGTTTCAGCTGCATATCATAAGGGATTCGAAGAACAAGATACGTCTTATTTGAAATGAATTGAATGAATAAGTCAGAAAATAAGAATCTATCTTTTGGATTCCTGATATTATAGGACCTTTTTCCACGCTAATTACCAATTCTTTTTTTGGTCATTGAGATTCGTGGATAATTTAGACTATTATTTAGAGATAGATCGTACCTCTTTTTTTATCCCCTCGAACAAATCGAAATGATTGAAGTTTTTCTATTTGGAATCGTCTTAGGCCTAATTCCTATTACTTTAGCCGGATTATTCGTGACTGCGTATTTGCAATACAGGCGTGGGGATCAGTTGGATCTTTGATTGAGTAATATTTATTTTTTGATTGACCTCCTCCAGACTAGAGAGGAGGTCAAATTGGAGTTGTAATTCGACTTTGTTTTTTTTTAAGTTATTTTACTCTGTTTCGACATAAGATAGATATTGGAAAGAGAGCTAATGGACTTTCACTAGGATGAAAGATAAATGAAAGAACAATCTACATTGAGAATGAAAGGCCCATTGAGAATGGCTTAAGCACACATGCATGTACATGATGTACAATGTACCAGCATAAATTAAGGCAAGGAGAATATGTGACAATCCACATGAGCACATTACACACAAATCACACCATCAGATCAAAGGAGAGGCTCCTCCAGCGTCAAACCGATCTCTTCCAAAAGAACGAGAATCTTGCAACCCCACCATCCTCTTGCTCATCTCCAATTGCTTGGTCTTGAGCTTCGGCTCAAGTACATTTAATATTAACATTAAGTTTGTTTTATGTTTACCAATGGTTTCGTTCAATTTCTCGGAGATATGGTGGCCATTGAACTCTAGCTCCTTCAATCTACGAAGGCTTTCAATGTGAGAGAGTGATGTGAATGGTGATCATATGATTTTCTCGAGCTTAGGTGCAAATTCACTAGCGAATTTGATCTCTTGCATCACAAAACTTGTCCAAGAGATCCAATGTCGGGGCGAAGGTTAACGTCGCCACATGGCAGAACAAATCCTTTCTAAAAACGGACTAAACCATGAGTATCCATTGTTAGTTTAAATTTACTAATATCGTTTGTGCTTTCTGTTAAAATGATTACATCCGCATATTGTTTACCATCATATAGATTAGCATGATTTTTAGATGTCTAAAATTATTTCTAATTGAGATACCAAGAAGCTTAACTGTTAAGGCAAAAAAATCGAAAAAATAAAACAACTAATGTAGCTTGTCGGACTTTCACGGGATATATCCCTTCTCGCTCGTTGGTAGGGTGATATTTGGTTGTCGCCCTTTCAAGGGGCGATCGAGTCCACAAACAGGCCTTGTCGCCTCGTTGGGTGGGCGATGGACCTGCTAGTTTTCAAAAATTTAAATTAAACTATTATTTATATTTATAATAATGATTAAATTATGTTATTAATAAAACAAATTCATTGTTGTCATTGGATCGAGCCTTACTTTCCGACCCCTTCCGGGCTGCACGCTCAAGCCCTACCCGGGCCGTGGGACATGCCTATGTACACTTTTGAAACGAGATGGCATCGACGGCTGAATTTGGCAGTTAATTTCTAGCCAAAAAAATTGGTTGCTTGAAGACATGTGCGTGTAATTTTCTACCCGTGGTTGTCTAGACTAGGGTCTGGTCGTCAAGCCAGCTCAGCTGAGCTCGTGATGAGCTTGCTCTAGCTCATTACTCAGCTCGTTATACTAATAAGCTAATAATGCAGCTCGACTCGACTTATTATGCTCATGAGCTATCTCATTATGGCTCATCGAATTTTATATAAAAAATATTTTTAATTACATATAAGTTAAAATAAAGAAAAAATAATCATATAATATACGTTAAAACAATAGAAAAATACACTATATATTTTAGACCATCCAATATACTAAGATCCAAACAAATATTCATCATCAATCTAGACAACACAAATGTATCTTCTTAAAAAATGATAAGGTGTTCACACAATAAAAGTAGTAATGCTCTAACTTGACATTCACCAATGTTAACCATCGACAACTTGTAACATTTGGGAAATTCCCTCATCTCTACTTGTCCCCATGGCTCGGTGGTGGCTTCTTAGTTTTAGAAAATAGTAAAATGCACCTTAGGTCTCGAAACTATTTAGAAACGGTCATCCGAGTTCACAATCTCTCAAAATGACCACCTAAATCCATAAACTATTATCGAATGATTATTTGGGTCCATGAACTCTATATTATTTTTTAGATCCATAATCTATTTATATTATATCAATCAGGTCCACAACAACGTTGTCTAGCTGCTTACCGTCCAACCACTCTCCACATATGCTGTAGCACAGTTAATCTCTATGCGAGTGCAGCGGAGCCTACCTAACAATACCAGCTAGCAACTGGTGTGATCTGTCCATCGTGGCATCACCCTCCCCTCCTATCTCACCTCCCCATCGCAGCATGTGCTCGCCATTTGCGAGCATGTCTACCTAGTAGGTAGTTCACAGTTGTAACTACGACCTATCATGTCACATACGAAAGATGCTACACACGGAGGGTAGGCTGTAACGTACCTGCTGCTAGCTAGCGTTAGGCTCGACGGCATTCGACTAGAGAACGGTTGTGTGGTGGTAGGAACACACATGGAGAGTGGCTAGGCAGTGACTTTACACGTGAAAGACGGTTGTGCGGCAAAAATGTGGCTCCTTAGGCTTGTGAGCTGAGTCACGAGCTAAGCTCGAGTTGGCTCGTTATCTTAACAAGCTGAAAAATCTAGTTTAGCTCATTTCAAATTGGAATGAGTCGAGCCGAGTCCATCTTCGAGTCAAGCGATCTAACGAGTCACGAGCTTTATTGCCACCCTAGTCTAAAAACTTTGCTACTTGCGAAGTAGTATTCCGCAAAATTCATATGTATTTGATGCAAATTAATTCTAAATAATAGATCTACCACTTTAGAGTTTAGACTGATGTTTTATGTCCATCCCTCGTTGTCATTAGCTATTGAGCTATCAGCACGGCTATAAATCAAATTAAAACGGGTAGAGTCACTCAAGTAGAATCGGCACGATTTCGGCATAGAGCAGAAGTTCCCATACTGAAATTGGAACATGTCGATATAAAGAATCGAAATGATGTTGCCTTCAATGAAGTCATTGAGCTACTCGTCGAAAACATAAAGATAGATATGGTTTTGCTCTGCCGGCGATCGAGGAGAACCATACGTGACTCGTGATTGTGCATGGAATAGAAGTTGCCTTCAACAACGAACGAATAATCCTTTGCTTTAATAAAGAATCAGAATCATGAACCAAGGAATCAACACTCTTTTTTTTTCCTTTTAGGGAAACCAACTCGCAATATTTAGGGTGCTAAAGTTTGAGGGAGAAGCTTCGTAATCGAGTTGTGTGGGTGTGACTTTGGGGTCATCACCTGCACGAAAGATATGAAAGGAAGAGGAAGGACAATGAAAAGAAAGAAACAGGACCATGTACCTTTCTTTATTTCTTTGAGGAGGAAAGAAGATTTGATAGCTTACATGAAGCGCGCATGCGGTGCCGAGGCTGTTCAGATGCTTTCCTTGGCCTTTGCCACATCCATACGAAACTCTTGCAAGCATGCAGAATGTAATATGCATCTCTCCACCACCATAGTCCATAGCCTGCGCAACTAGCCAGCTGAGACCCAAAAAAAAAAAAAGAGGCTAGCTGAACAAGACCCCGGCCCGGCCAGCCGGATTTGCAGAGCCAGAGGGTGGGCACCATGGCCGGTGTCGCGTCCGGTGCCGTGAGCGTGTTGCTGGGCGTCATCCGCAACGAGGCGCTGCTGCTGGGTGGCCTCCGGGGCGACGTGGAGTTCATCAAGGAGGAGATGGAGAGCATGAACAGCTTCCTGTTGCACCTGTACCGGACAGAGCCTCCCGGCGGGGGCACAGCGAGCAGGTGCGCACGTGGATGAGCCAGGTCCAGCTGCTGGCCGAGGACTGCAACAAGTGCATCAACCTCCACCTGTGCCGCCTCGCCAAGGCGGACCTCCGACCCTACCTCCCAGGGTATCCCTGGTTCCTACGCAAGATGGCAGAGCACCGCGCTGCCACCCGGCTGCGCGAGCTCAAGGAGCGGGCACGCCATGTCAGTGACCGACGCATGAGGTATGGTGTGAAGGTCCCGGCGGCAGGGTCGTCGGGGCAGTCCTCACCGCCGCATGTGGCCGCTGGCTACCAAGGTGCCGGAGATGAGGAACAAGAACTCGTGGTGGTGAAGGTCACCCATCATTCTGGTGGAAGTTACTTTGAGCCTCCCTCTTGGGAGGACTACTTGGAGCAGAAGCTACTCGAATGGATGGAAGATACACAATGGATCACACCAATATATCTGCCAATATATCCACCATCCATCGCCATTATGGCACCAGGGATACATCAAGATGATAAAGCCTGCACCGTTGCATGTCATGCTTTAGATAAGCAGAAAATCCACCATGTCTTGGTTGACATCCCGGCTGTGCACTTGGATTGTAACCCGCTGCGACCCAAGGAGATTCTCTACTACATCCTGCGGGAGCTCGAGATCGAGCATGCCAGATCCCAACAATCCAAGGCCAAGCAGGAGCAGCAACAACTCTCCGAGTATCAGCAGGAGCAGCAACAACTCTCCGAGTATCAGGCAAACCGCAAAAGAAGAAAAGATGCATACACGGAACAGCAAAATTTGTTCCGTAAAATCAATGATAATATACAACAAATGGAGGTTTACAAAAAACTTGAAGATGTCAAGGAAGAGATTCTGGGCGTGGAGGATGCCCAACTGCAACAATACATGGGACAAGTCAAGGACGGCAGCCTGACAATCAAAACTCCCGAGGAACCATTGGGTGTACTCCTCCAGCTGCTCAGGTTAGTTGCAGCTGAACAAGACCAAGTAGGGAACAAGAAAGCTAAGCGCACACTGGCAAAACTCTATGAGGACATCATAGAGGTGGCAGGACGGAAGCTTGAAGAGCGTATGGTGGCAGGAGCAAAGCAGCCGCCCCTGATTTCTCTCTCGATTGGACAATATGCAAACATCTTGCGGGAGATGTTCCCCAAGACCAGCGACAGTGACGCCCAGGAGCAAGACAAAAAGATCACAGCCACTACACAACATGAAGAAAGTTCAGCAGCTAAGCACGCCACAATAACAATACTGGGTGACGAGCCAATCATTAACCATGTGGATAAACAAGCAACCATACAGGGTATGAAGAAGGAAGACAAAGGTCACAGTGAAATCCTGGAACACATGATTGGTGAGATCAAGGAGAAGATTGACAATATCAAGCGAAGAATTAAAGCGCAGATGAAGATCCAAGGGATTGTAGACAAGATTGAAGAATATTTGAAGGATGCCACGATGATAATCATCAAGTCACGTGGGACAATTGATGGATACGCATGGGAGGAGACCAGAAAAGCATTGAGCCTGCTGCCTCACATGGCCGGTGCACTGATCATCACCACCACATGGAGCACTAATCAGGCTGAGAAATATTGCTGCCCAAAATGGGAACCTATAGACTGCTCTCTTGTTGGCATCTACCATGATACTGTGCTCAAGCTCACAAGAATGAAAATGGGACAAGAAAATTACGATCCCCAGGTATATCGTAACATCTTAGAGAACTGTGGCCCACATGAAGTCTGCATGAAGATGTTCGTTCGTGCTCTGTACTCCAATCCCATGAGGAGCAATGAGGACTTGTACAATTTGTACAGAACCTTGCAAGCAGTCTCCATAAAATCATTGAGCACTATTTCAGAGAAGATGATCAAGTTCTCCTACGATGATCTGCCTAAAGAGTACAAGTCTTGCCTGTTATACCTAGCTATCTTCCCTCAAGGACATAGAATCAGGCGATCAACCTTGATTGGACGATGGGTTGTAGAAGGCTTGATAACAACAGAAGATTGGAGTTGGACCAGTTCAGTGGATAAAGCCGAGCGATGTTTTCAGGCGCTCGTCAATCGGTGGCTTGTTTATCCTGCTGATATTGGTATCACCAAAGATACCAAGAGCTGCATGGTGGGTGATCTGGTTCATAAATTCATTACCAGAATTGCTAAGAAACATCGTATTGTGCAAATACGCCTATCATATCACTTGGCTCGTCACTTCTCCATTTCCAACGATCTCCGACTCCGTGGCTCTGATTCAATCAACAGTTTCTTGAAAAATCTTTCAGAATCATATCAATTCTCCCTCCTCAAGGTGCTCGATCTAGAAAATTGCAAGTGCTTTGGTGGGAAAAACAAGCACTACTTCAAGGACATCTGTTGCAAGATATTACTTCTCAAGTATCTGAGCCTACGGGGAACAGATGTTACCCATCTGCCTAAGGAAATCAACAACCTCCATGAGCTAGAGGTACTGGATATCAGGCACACCAACATGCACGTAAACTCAACAAGAAATGTTAGGCTCCTGAAGCTGAAGCGTCTTCTGGCTGGTCAGATAAATCCAAGTGCAAGCAATACTTACATCAGTACAACCTTCAAGGATGATGAATGTGTCCAGGTTCCTGACAAGATTGAAAAAATGACAGACATGGAGGTACTATCCAATGTTATAGCACCGAGCAGTCAAGCTTTGAGAGACATGGGAGCACTATACCAGCTGAGAAAGCTTGGTGTGGTTATTGAGGAGAAGGATACTCACCTGCAAAATTTGCTTGTAGCAATCAGCAACATGCATGAGTCCCTCCAATCCCTATCAATCACTATCAAACCCATTACTCGACACAAGTATACTAGATCAAGGACACCATCAAGTGCTAACAATAACTATGACCTGTATTACCCTCTTGAGACTCTTGAGAGCCTAAGCATAAATGGAACTACTCAAAAAGTGCAACTTCTTAAAAAGTTGTTGCAAAAAGATGCTAAAGGAAAACTTGTCAAGGTAACTCTAAGTCATTTCTCGCTCAACCAAGAGGATCTAACACTTCTTGCTAGCCTGCCCATGTTACATTGTGTCAGGCTTCGACACATTGAATGCATTGAGAAGAAGCTTACCTTCAAGGTGGGTGAATTCCAAAAGCTCAAGTACTTTCTTGTTGAGGGCTCCAACTTTTCTGAAATCAGCTTTGAGCATGGAGCCTATGAGCTGGAGAAGATTGTTCTGTCATCCACTAGCATAGAATCTATTCGTGGAGCTGACCACCTTCAAAAATTAGAAGAGCTTGAACTGAACAACAACAGTAAGTTGCTTCCATCTTTTGACGAAGCCAAACAAATAGCCAAGGTGACTCTTCACAATACATTCCTGAGACCAGATGATCTGCAAACCCTTGCCAAGAAACCAAACATGCGATGCCTCGTGCTTATGGGGATTTTGTGTGAGGAAAACCTACTTGCCTTCAACAAAGATAATTTCCCAAACCTCAACCTTCTTATTGTCAATAGCTCTCATGTCAACAAAATCAATTTCAACAGTGGATCTGCTCCCAAGCTCGAGAAGATCATTTGGACCTTCACCAACATGGAGTCTCTCTCCGGTATCAACAACCTTCTAAAACTGAAGGAACTTGAGTTCAATGGATACTGTGTGCCTGATGAGGTGAAAGAAGCTATAAAAAGGCACAAAAATAGACCTCATTATAAACATAATGAAGCAGGAAACCAAACCTAGTAAATGGGTACACACGAGAAGAAGATGATGATAAGAATGCAAGATTTCCATTCAACTAGATCAAGAACAAAGTCTGCCACTAGCCTGGAGGTGGCTAGTGATTACTTTTTTTCTTTTAAAAAAATGGCTAGTGTTTACCATTTAGTCATTCGCGTATTCATCACTGAGGGGACCTCCAAGCAGTTTGTGACTATGTTTGCGTGTGCTTGTCATCTTTCTGTTGTCTGTTTGTTATGTGTGCACAAATGTACATTAATGTGTGTCCAATCAAGTGTGGGCTCGTGTGATTTACTTATCCTGCAAGCGTGACGTGTGATTGGTTGAGCATAATAATGGTTGTGTATTTACTCATGGTTTACCGTAATATAGCATGAATGGTTTCATGTAATAATGGAAGGGAGATACTTGTCAGTTCATTTGACTTTTTGTTAATTCAGTGTTGTATTATATGTTTTGACTTGGCTATGTAATGATGAAATATGGTGTGTGTCATAATATAGCTACAGGTAATATAAGCACCACTTACTATACTTCGAATAAAAAGGGTATTTCAAGCACAGTATTACGTAGATCGAGTGGTTTCAAGTGTTATGCCTAGACCATATAACGATCCTTTTCTCCCTAGAAAGTGCTGCATTGAACTTTTTCGATGAAACAAGGATGTGTCAGTTCCTGAAGAACTCATCTAAGTAGCTTATTTGGGAACCCAGGTTTGTTATCTTCCTTCTCATTTGTAGTTCAGAAGTTGATTAAGAAAGTTAATGTTTTTGTTGCCTGCCTTGATTAATTCTGAGACCGAGACCTATTGAAAGCAATGATTGATACCTGAAACAACATGCATGCAATGGCCAGCTCGTGAGGCAGTGATATGCATATTAGACAATGAGACTACCGAGTGCGAAGGACCTCGCGGCGCGGTGGCAAAGTCCACCGGCCGTGAAGCTCCCGTCCAGGGTTCGATCCTCGGTGCCGCACCTGAGATCACAAATTTTTGTGCCTATCTCCCTAGGGAATGTTAGGGGGCATCAGACTCCTAATCAAGTTTTTTTTAATGGGACTACCGAGTGATAGATAATCGAGTTTTTTTTTAGGCCCTGTTTGGCATGGAGGAATTGTGAAGGAATTTCAAAGGAAATCATTCCTATGGAATGTTTCCTTTATTTGTTGTTTGGAACACAGGAAACATGAGTTCATTTCCTTAGGAATGATATCCTTTCCTTCACAAAATGGAGGAATCAAAAACTCCACTCAAAGCTCTTGGAAATTTTCCTATGTGTGAAAGATGAAGCTACAACACTTATCTAATCATTTAATCTTTCTTTATCTATAAGTTTTAGGTTTGTACATATTTGACAAAGATGTTTCATATTATTTTTGTTTCTTTATTTTACAATAATGTATTTTCGATCATAACAATAGGGTATTAGCGCAAGTATATGTCCTCCTAATTTATTTATTTTTACTCACGAATTTTAAATATACCCTAATCGTTTTTCTATGCATTGAATAGTAATGATATATAAGTCCTAATATTTTATTTAATTACAGTTATATTTTTGTTCCAGTGTTTCTATTCCTTCATTCCAAACACCTAATTTTCTCCATTCCTCTGTTTTGAATTCCTTTGGTTTTCTTACTTTTTCGATTCCTATGTTTTCTTCATTCCTGTGTTTTTTCCTGTTCCTGTATTTTACATCCTCCGTTCCAAACACACCCTAATGGGACTACCAAGTGATAGATAGTTACCGTGATAAGTAGTAGAGGAAAACTAAATATGGGGGGCAATGTGTACCTATGATGGTCTTCTATGCTTGTACCAATAGAAGATTTGATGAAGTTCCAACATCTCCTTCGATAACTACTTGTAGTAAGCAGACCTCATGGATATTGATTTTGTTCCTGATTCCATCTTAGAGAATCAATCCTGATGAGGAAAGGATCACAATCATATCATCATATTTACCTACAGGAAAACTGAATCATACCCATTCTTAGTTATTGAGCAACAAAAGAGAGAGCACAATGTTCAGTTATGCCACACCATCTAGTAGAGGAGAGTAAGAGATATTGCTGGCTGTGATGTATGCTGTTAGATGTATATATACCTTTGTATTTTCCCTTATGTAGGGGATTTTGTGCATATTCTCACATGGACTAGTGCCCTCATATCAAACACATATGCAATACATATTAACATTCTCCATGGATCAGCCTTTTTCATGCAAATGTTAGCCCCATGCATTATATATGGTACTATTTTGAAAGACAACTCTAGCAGGCTAGCAGCTCAGACCATATCAGCTATCTACTCTCAGTGCATCTGGCACACTAATTGCCAAAAATCAATTTTCCACCACAATTCCCACAGGAAAAATCTATTATGAGGGCCACTACACCGAACAGCATAGCAGATTGACAAGAGGAATTTGACAATGACAAGTTAGCAACACCGACCCCAGCGATACTAATAACGACTCACAGAGAACAGTTCAAGAAGAATTCAAGAACGAAGGGATGGGAGCAGTGACACTAAAAACAGATGGATTTGACAGCAAAGTCCAGGAAAGAGGTGGGCTCACCGTGAAACTGGGTAGTTGTTGCTGGATGTTGCCCTTATGCTGTTTCTTGAATGACCTCCACCTTCCCCACGCCCATGAGCAGGGAAATCTAACAGTTTGTTGCTCTGCAGCCACTGGAAAGGGACATTAAGCTAAAAAAAACAAAGTATGCATGATTTAATTAGTCAAGCGTGAGGATGATATGCTCTTGACAGCATTACACCAAACACCTTGCAAGCCAAATAATATGCTCATCGTGGCAGAGGCTGAGTGAAGCCCAAACAGGTATGCTGGATGACTGGATGTCATGCTTGCAGCATCCCGGAACAACCTGTCCATGAGCAGCACTGCCATATTTGCCAAATCTCTGCCCCACCGCTTGCTGCCACCCGAGACGTATCTAACAAACCAAACGTCATTTAATCAAGTATGCGCTTGGGTGTGGTAGGTCAAGAGCTGTGTGGTAGGTGACTTAATACATGGATTCATTACCAAGGTCGCCAGAAAACAACGCATTGTGGAGACACGCCTGTCACATCACTTGGCTCACCACTTCTCCATTTTCAATAACCTTCAACTTCAGAGCTCTGATGGTATCGACAAATTCTTCCAAAGACTCTCTGAATCATCTCGAGTATCTTTGGTCAAGGTGCTAGATCTAGAATATTGTCATATTTTTGTGATAAGTACCAGAAATATCTCAAGTATATTTGTGACAAGATGTTACTACTCAAGTATTTGAGCCTAAGGGGAACAAATATTACTCATCTTCCAAGGGAAATCAACAAACTCCATGAGCTGGAGGTTCTGGATATCCGACAGACTCACGTGCCTGAGTGGGCAACAGTAAATCTTCTACTCCTGAAATTGAAGCGTCTTCTTGTTGGTCATATTTGTCGGAGTCCAAGCAGTTCTAATACCAGCACAGTACTTGGACATATTGAATTATTTGTATCTGGATTCCTGACAAGATCGAAAAAATGGTAAACGTGAAGGTACTATCCAATGTCAAGGCACGGAATAGGCAACATCTGAAAGTTATTGGAAAGCTATGGCAACTGAGGAAGCTTAGCGTGGTTATTGACAAGGACAGTCATCTCAAAAACTTGCTTCAAACCATCAGTGACCTACATGAGTGCACTCATTCTCTGCCAATCACTCTTTTCCCAGACGGACACGTGAGTACTCCTTCGAGCCGAGAGTTACCAGATGCTATTATCACTCGATTGAAATTGAAAAACCCTCCCAAACTTCTTGAGAATCTCAACGTTAGCGGAACCACACAAAGAGTGCATCTTCTTGGATTGCTCTCCACGGAGGGTAATAGTATAAACTTGCCAAGTAACTCTAAGTAACACCTCACTGATCCAGGAGAATTTGAAGGTAACTAGCCAAGCTGCCTAGGTTACATTGTGTCAGATTCGAATACATAGCATGCATTGAGATGATGCTCACCTTTAAAAAGGGTGAATTCAAAAATCTCAAGTACATTTATGTTGAGGGATCCAACTTGGATGATATCATCTTTGAGAAGGGAGCAGGCTGTGAGCATGAGAAGATGGTTTTGTCTTTCACCAACATAGGGTATGCTTCTGGAGTTGATTAGCTTCTGAAATTGGAAGAGCTTGAGTTGAACCAAAACCGTTGTGGCAGGTTACTATCATCATTTGACAATGCCAAACAAATAGCCAAGTCAACTCTTCATGGTACATTGCTAGAGCAAGTTGATATACAACTCCTGGCCAAAAAGCCAAATATGCAGCCTACTACTCTTGGAAGGGTCTTGTGACATAAGTCAGAGCCAGATTACTTTCAACAAAGATGAGTTCCCAAAGCTCAATCATCTTATTGTTGACTGATCTACCATCGCTAAGATTGTCTTCGCCGGTGGTTCTGTTCCTAAACTTGAGAAGATCGTTTCGTCATCATCAACTTCTCTCTTCGGCATCGACGAACTTCCCAGATTGAAGGAGCTCAAGTACAAAGGTTACTTTGTCCCTGATGAGTTGAAAAAAGCCATTGAAAAAAATAAAAACAAACCAAAACTTAAACATATTGAACCTGAAACTCAAGACCAAGCAGGTGAAAAAGAGGACGATGACAAAGATGCAAAATTTCATTCTGCTTGAACATAAAGGTTTGACGCCAGAGCTGGTGACCCTCTCTATTGATCTCGTAGTGTTTATGTGTATGTGATCATGTTGATTGCTATCTGTTCTGCTTGTCTTTTAACTTGCTTCTGATGCACGTGCTTGTGTGTTTATGTTCTGCTTGTTTGGACTGAATGTGCCCAATTCCTTGCTGTATGTGTCTTATTGTTGTGGTCAAGCATGCATAATGGTTGTGACTATGCTCACAGGTTTGAGCATCATGAATTCCTGCATGCATGGTTTCATGTAATAAGTGTTGGTGTTTGTAAGCACATATTTAAAGTGTGCTATATTGTATGCTTTGGCTGGGTATTACCTGTTGCATCATGCCCCTCTAATTGTTACACAAGAAAGCACCTTATACGCTACTAGTGGTAGGCATAATAGGTTACAGGAACAGGTAAAAAAATATCGATCAATAATCTCTCACTTTCAGTAGGAGGTTAATCATGATACCAAACAGAAGAAAATTGGAGATTAGGAGTTAAGAAATAACAACAAAGGTTATGGAACAAGAGAGGTGACGTGAGTTTGCAAGCTAGATGTCAACCTCACTGTAGTCACTGAATGGCCTGCCCATGAGAAGCACAGCGAGACTAGCTGCGGCCAACCGCCAATGAATTAGAATCCCGACTCCGGTGTTGGCCACTGCATGAACCTGACAAAAGAAAGCAAACATGATTTAGTCAAGCATAGATATGGAATGCTTAATTCTATTGAAGCTGTCGAGTGGAGCCGCAAACCCACACGGGCCGCTTCTTTCAGACTCTCTTGGCGGCATTACAACGAACACCTTACGGGTGAAGTCAGATGCTCTGGTGGCGTGAAAAACGACCGCTGCGGGACAGACAGCGCGGCAGCGCCTTTGGCTGCGTGCCCCGCCTGCGGTTCCTCTGCGTTTTTCGGCACTCGCCAATGCCGGCATCGCCATCGCAGGCAACGATGGCACAAGTATGGGCGGGCCGCTCCACAGGCGGCCACGGGCAGAGTCGAATCCAGCCGAGGCAGGGATGCAGGAGCGCCGCTACTGCGGGCGAAGCTAAAGGCTGCCTCTTTGACGGGGACGATGCGTCGTCCGCCTCTGCGGCGGCGACGGCGGTGTCCGACAGAAACTGTTGCCACCAGACTCAAAGAGCAGAGGCACAAGAGGTGATTTGTAAAATGTTTTCCAGTTTGAGGGGTTTATCACATATAGTTGGACCGCAATTAATCATTGCGATCCAAATAAGGGGGTTCTCGGCAAAATAGCAGGGGGCTCATTTGAAAAAAATTCATTGATCGCAATCCATGCCGATGCGGGTTAACTGCTCCTGGAGTCGGTTTCTGCTTTGGCTGTGTCAATGTTCACGAGCTCAGGCCGACCTCCTTCCTCGCGAAGCAACTCCGGCGCCCTAACCCTAGGTTCTCCCGTCGCCGCCGTCGCCGCCCCGCCCCCCTCCTCTCCCTCCGGCGAGCTCGCCGGCGGCGGATGGAGAGGGAAGCCCTCCCCTCTAGCTTAGCTTTTTCCCTTCCTTGTTTCAGCTTTTGTTGTCTCGTTGTAGGGCTTTGTGCCGCCTCCGTTCCGCTCATCTTCCGGTCGCCATGGTTGTCGGCTTCGAGCTCCGGCTCGTCACCGGTGGTCTCTCCGGCGAGCCCGAGATGGGTAGGAACTCGAATAAAGTAGTTTTAGGTTCTCCTCCTCCCCGTCGCCACCCATCTCCACCGCCGCGGCCCGTGGCCTTGCCGCCTCCCTCCGTCTTCCTCATGCTAGATCTGCGGCCCCTAGGGCGGGATCCGACCGAGGAGCTCCCGGATCCGGCAAGGTTCACCGGCTTCCCCACCGCCGTCGGCTCCCCCTTCGCTACTCTCGGGCGCAGTCGGTCCCCATCGGGTTGGACCTTGCTCGTGACAACGGCTCTTGGTCCAACTCGCCTCTACGCCCTCATCGCCACCAAGCCGACGCCACCCTCGCCGATGTACCGTCGAGCGCAAATCCCTCTCGCGTCGGCGTGTTCCGAGGACGAAGAAGATGACCATCAACACACCACCGTCAACACATCTTCAATCACAAGTCGGCCGGTGATGATTTCCACCGCTATCTTCATCATCCTTGGCCTCCCAATCGGCGGCTTCTGCGACGCCTGTGCCAAACTCATCTCGCTGCTCGACATCGGCCTCCACACGCCGAGTCGTGGTGTTGTGGAGATGTGGACTCCCCGGCTCTTTAAGGTACAAGATCTTCCACTGCAGGCTATTGAAGGTATCTATGTTATTGATGTCCTTGACGACATTCCGTACTCACGTCTTCATAGACGATGACCGCTAAGGGTGCTCTGTTCTCTCGTGACTCGGAATCGGTAAGTCTAGTGACTCGAGCATCGTCAACTAGAGGTGTTGTTCCTGCCTCCCATATGCATCCGGATGAACAACCAAAAAATCAAGTTTCTCCGACGATAACCCTTCTAGTAGGCGGATCACACCAACCTCATGCTTGTATTAAGCTAGTCCTTTAGTAGTTGTTTTTATGATTTGTACTCTGCTCTTCGGAAGCCTCCGTAATCCACACCCTTGTAGGTGTTCTTTGTTCTAGGGGTGGTCTCACTCCTATGCTTATAATCTTTCCTTGATTGAATACAGGCATAAAATTATATAAAAAAAATGATTAAGTCCACTTTACTCCCCGTGCTTTGGCTCTGTGTCTAAATAACCCCCGTGCTTTGTTTTGGTTTAGATAACCCCCTCGGTTTGGCAAACCGGGTCACTATGCACCTTTGGTTGGTTCACTAATCCAGCTTTGTTGATCGGGCACTCGGTTTTATTTTTTCCGCGACATGTGGACGAGCCGACGTGGAAACCAGCGATCGAGTCCAAATTACTCCCGCCCACGATCGCCTTTTCGGTTTCCCTCGTTATCATCGTTCCTTCTCCCCATCTCTCCCTGGAAGGTGCGGCGGCGGATTCACAAGGCCGATGATCGTCAGCCGAGTTGTTGATCGGTGACGACGACGAAAAGTAGGTGAGTTCCTCTAATCCTAGGACATTACAAATTGCGATTTTGTTGGAACTCGAGGCCTAGGGTTGTTTCGCCTTCTAGTACGATGCAATCGGGATGAGGTTTTGGTATAGTGGGGATTGGCCATGTACTCGACCCCCTGTGCTACAAATTCGTCTAACACGACGAACTCCCGGGTGACAAATTCGTGAAATTGGCCATGTACGGAACGAAATAGAAGAAATTGATCGTACCCTTACCTTCCAGGCCTGATAATGAATCCATTTTGGTGGCCACTAGCATCTATATCGCTGGAAGTCATTGCTGAAAATCGATCTCCCTAAGGGCGGAAGCTGGTGTCGATGCAAAGGAAAAAACAGAACAAGGTTTTTTACGTATGTGCTTTGACAAAGTGTATTTAGGTCCCCCGATCCGTGGTCAGGTAGTGGTGGCTGCGGTTCCCTGTAGTTTTGACTTACGGAATTATTAGGGGATGTCATAATTGTTACATAGTCTGTTCCCTCATGTTTGGATAGTAGAATTTCACAAAAAGACCATGATTTTTGTTGATACTTACTGTTTTTACTCCTGAATTGATGGTACTATTGTTTGAATTGTGCTCACGTGCCATGGATCCGCTTGAAATGCTCGGTGTACGGTTTCACTTAGGAGGGCAATTGGACTATGATGGATATTCGTTGCAATATGTTGGTGGCGAGTGTGGCAATGTCATATGTTGAGAGAGACAAGATCTCACTTCCAGAAATTAAAGGTCACTTGACTGATCATGTTTCTCCGACGAGAGGAAGACATTGTTGATTTTCATTGGTTGTTTCCTGGTGCCAACTTAAACAATGGTTTGAGAAGGCTAGGAGATGACAAGACATGCCTCTACATGTCCGAATGTATACCGGAAGGAGGAGTTGCTGAAATATATGTGGAGATCTTCAAGTTGGTTGACGGTGAAGTGGTCATGTGGTCTTGTGGGAAGCCGATTCATCGTGTTGAGTCCAAGTAAGGAAGTGCAGGCCTTTTACGGTTCACCTGGTCAAGCATAGTGAGGAAGAGCAAAATGATGAAAGTGGGGATGGAGAAGGAGTAGGATCCGAAGATGAAGAAGAGCAGATGGGTGAAGATGCAAATATTGAAGAAGATTAAGATAGTGAGGATAGTGACTATGTGGATGAAGATTCCGAAGATGATGAAGAAGCTAAGGAATTCGGAGCACATGCAATAAACCGGAGGAAGAACCCTATCGCTAGTGCTCCTCAAGTTCTCGTGCAACATGTTGAGGTATATGAAGGAGATGTTAACCAAGAGATTCCCGACCCACCAATGATGAACTCTAGTGATGAAGCCGACTATGATGACGATGATGCGAAGAAGGAATCGAAGGAAGAGTAGATTTCCAAGATTTGATAACAATGCACCGACTCCAAAATTCAGTGTTGGCATGGCTTTCGGTGGTAGGAAGGAGTGCAAGGATGCCTTGATCAAGTATGGGCTTGCAGCCAGAAAGCATTTGATGTTCACCAAGGATGAGAGAGAAAAAATCAGATGCAAGTGTTCATGGCCCAACCGCCCTTGGATGTTGTTTGCTTCCACCGAAAATGAATCCGATTGGTTTCAAGTAAAGACATTTGTTGATGTGCATGTATGCCCACGAAGAAATGATAACGAGGTTGGTGACAGCTAGAAGGATAGCCGACAAGTATGAAGACATAATCAAGGCAAATCCATCTTGGAAGCTAATGAGTATAAGAAAGACAGTTCAACCGCAAATGGGTACACTAGTAAACATATCCAAGGTCAAGAGAGCGAAGAGCATTGTGATGAAAAGGATATTTGACTCTCGTAAGGGTGAATACTCGAAAATGTTTGAGTACCAAGCAGAAATCCTTAGAAGCAACCCCGGAAGCACGATGAGCAGTATGCTTAGATCCCGCTTATGAACAGCCATTGTTCCGAGAGATTTTATGTATGTTTTGATGCTTGCAAGAGGGGTTTTTTAGCTGGATGCAGAAAGGTGATTGGGGTAGATGGTTGCTTTTTAAAGGAGCAACCAATGGCGAGTTGATTTGTGCAATTGGCGAGAGATGCCAACAACCAAATCTACCCCATAGCTTGGGCAGTAGTTGAGAAAGAAACCGAAGATTCTTGGACTTGGTTCTTGGGCCTCTTGCAGAAAGATGTCCAAATTCCAGTTGGTGGGCAAGGTTGGGTTATAATTTCAGATCAGCAAAAGGTAACTTAAACTCATGTTGTGTTTTAATTTCTTTTGTCCTAACCGTATTCTAGTTGCAACTAATTTTTGTGTCTTATTTTGCGAGGGCTCCTCAATGCGGTTCAATATTTGTTCTCCGACATTGAACATAGGATGTGCACAAGGCACATTTACGCCAACCGGAAAAAAAGTACAGGGACCAAGCTTACCAAAAAACCATTTTGGCAGTGTGCAAAAGCGTCATGTCTTCCATTCTTCAACTATTGTAAAGCCAAACTTGCTAAGCTAACACCTGATGGAGCCAAGGATATGATGAACACCGAGTCCCAAACATTGGAGCAGGACATGGTTTAATCTGGGCTCTTATCGTGACGAGTGTGGACAACAACATGTGTGAGAGCTTTAACAAGCTGGATTGTTGATTTCAGAGCTTACCCAATTTTGTCCATGCTAGAGGGGATTAGGACTAAGACTTTTGTTAGGATACAACAAAACAAATGCAAGTCCAACAAGCGGCCAGGAAGGGTATGTCCTAACATTCTGGAGAAGTTGAACAAGCACATTGACGAAGCAGGGAATTGCACTCGCTATCCGGAATGGTAAGGATGGGTTTGAAGTGGAGGACTTGGATAATAAGAGGTACAAAGTAGACTTGGATGCCTTGACTTGTTCTTGTAGGTACCGGCAGTTGGTCGGCATCCCTTGTGCTCACGCCATTTCTGCTATAGTTGTGAGCTCTAAAAATCCCGAGGACTACATTTGAATGACTACTCTATTGAGACATACAACAAGATATACGATCAATGCATGATGCCTATGGAGGGAATGCATTAGTGGCCTCCAACCGATCATCCTAATCCAATGCCTCCCGGGCATGTAAAGATGCTGAGCAGGCCAAGAAAGGAGAGGAGAAGGGAACCAGGTGAAGCCAAAATGGGCACAAAGGCATCAAGGGTGGGCTTAGCATCAAAATGTAGAAGGTGTCGTAAGCCAGGGCACAATACTAGAGGTAAACTGGACTGTCTAATACTAACTAGAGATGTTAATATGTTGTTTCGATTTCTTGCTACTAAGTGATACTAAATGAGCATTTTATTGTAGGTTCTTGATAAAAATGTGACAAAGTAGAGGGGAAGAAATGATGGAACCACCGAGAGCACCAGCAAAGTTCAAAAAGATAGTCGGCCACAAAGAAGGCAAGGAAGAGTGGAGTTGATCCATCAGAAATGCCCAGCCAAAGCGAGTGCCAACGCTCCTCCTGTGAAGACGAAGAAGGCCACGGGTACAAAGAAGGAGGCAGCTGCTTCAAAGAAGAAGTGATGGATACTTCGAATTGTCACTTTAGATCTCTGAAAAACTTTACGACCTTTTACTGTTTTGTTGGTCTACAAAACTTGGTTATTTGGCAACAATTTTGCTACTGTCGGCTTACATAATTTGGGAGATTTTTCTGTTTGGTTGGATTCTATAAATTGGGTTACTATCAGTTTGAAACTTGTTGATATCATGTCCATGCATGACAAGTCAATGTCCAAATCAGTTTCATTTCTGTTGCGTTCAATACAAAAATCATGCCAGAATTGAGAAACTGAAATGACTCATTCTGATTGTGCTCGTTCTAAATTGCGTAACTATCCAAATGGTCGTCACCAACGACAACGAACAGAGGTGTGCGAGACAGAATAGAAAAGATGGGGTTCTTTGGACTCGATCATCTGGTTTCCACGTCAGCTCGTCCACGTGTCGTAGAAAAAAATAAAACCAGTGCCCAGACAGCAAACCAGATTAGTGAACCAACCAAAGGTGATTAGTGACCGGTTTGCCAAACTGAGGGGGTTATCTAAACCAAAACAAAGCACAGGGGGTTATTTAGACAAAGGCCAAAGCACATGGGAGTAAAGTGGACTTAATCCTTAAAAAAAAAAACTGCTCCTGGAGTCCTGGTCATGGATATACGTCTGTTGTCCAGATCAAGTCTTAGGCCCCGTTCGTTTCCACCCTCTAAAATTTAGATACTGTCACATCAAAGATAATCTTACTATTTAGTAGTAATTTTATTAATTTAATAACAAAACCTATGTCGCGACCCCCTCTAATTTGCGAGACGAATCTAATGATCCTAATTAATCTATGTTTTGTTACGGTGATGCTACGAGTAAACATCTTCTAATAACACTATAATTATCCTCGTTGGATTCGTCTCGTGAATTAGATAGGGGATCTGCAATTAGTTTCGAGATTAGACTTTATTTAAGTACTCCAAAATAATAAAATTCTCTTTGATTTGATCCCTCTAAAAATTAGATAGGGGAAGGCCCTTACCCTATTGTTGCCCATCACACCTTTCAGTGCCGCCTTCTCCCCATTCCGTTGAAGCCATCGACCAATTTGGATCCTATCGATTATTGAAGCACACCAATTTCTGGACGGAATGCCCTCCCTCCCTCGGAGCACACACCGATCCGCGCGGTAACCGATGCAATCCCCAAACTTCCAATATGCTTTCGCTGCGCAAGCTGGTACGGATTGTGTGTTTGGATCGAAGAAAGAGACGGTGCGTCGGAGGAGGCCGGCCCGAACGCCGCTGCGGCACGGTCCTTCCAATTCGGTGCCCTTGCAGCCCTGAAGAGGTGCCATTGATGTGCTCGGCAAACCTCAAGCTAGACATCTGCGTCAAGTGCATTGGCGTCGGCGACAGGTCAGACCCTGTTTGCAGGAAATCTGCAGTGTCTACTTCTCCATTAATCTGCTTGAACTCTGTTGCGTGGCCAAGTGAGATGAAAGCGAAATCTTAAATTTGATTTCAGATTCGGTCTACTATCCTCTTCAGCGCTCAACAGGTTTGTTTACGTTTTTTTTAGTGGAATTAATTTGGGTACATACTTCGAGTGGTAATTTGGGGAGAGAAAAATTGGCCGTCCATGCTGGAGTGAGAAAACTAATCGTATGTTTCCAACTTTCCATACATACAAGAACAAGGTATTGTAGGATCAAATTGCTGTCTTTCCTGTTTCATTCTTTGACCATTAGCCATCCATATACTTTTCATGTTGGCTTCTTTCTCACCAAACAATAGGCGTGTACAGCTAAACCTATTCTTTTTTGTTCTGTTGGCATGGCAGGTAGTAGTACATATAGGTTATCTTGGGATAAAAACAATAATTCGTTTAATAATTAAAATCAGTCTACATATATATGTCATTCTCGCTTCCCAAGAAGTCAAACTTTTTTTACTTTGACTAAAAATATATAAAAAATTATAAATATTTATTGAATATAATTAGTATCATTAGATAGATAATTGAATCTACTTTCATAATCAACTTGTTTAGAGATATAAATATTACTAATATTTTCTACAAATCTAGTCAAAGTTTAAAAAGTTTGATTGGCACGAATACCATATCGACACTTTCAATGGAACGGAGGGAGTAATATTCAGCAAAACCTAGGGTATGCCATGGCATATAGGGCATACCCTCTAGGTCCGCCCCTCATTTCAGATCAAGCATCTGCATAAGACACTACATCAGTACTTAGAGGGGCATGAATGTATGAAGAGCTAATTTGAACAAACATTGGTCACACACTACTTTACTGCTGGGTTAAAAAAAGGAAAAGAAAAAGAAAAAAATGCTGGCTTGTAGCACGCAGTCAAAGCATATGCATATAGCACACCTTACATTAACTATAACAAGTTAATATACACATAAATGGCACACTAATTTACATGAAAACGTACATGAATAAATGATGTTCCATGGAGAGGAAAGCCACACAACTTCAAATTACACAACCATATCATGCTCAACCACACATGAACATGTCCAACATAAGCACACATGCATGTACAACGTACCGGCAGAAATTAAGGCTAGCAGAATATATGGCAATCCACATGAGCACATTACACACAAACCACACCATGAGATCAAAGAAGAGGCTTCTCCTGCGTCAAACCTATCTCTTCCAAAAGAACGAGAATCTTGCAGCCCCGCCATCCTCTTGCTCATCTCCAATTGCTTGGTCTTGAGCTTCTGGTTCACTACGTTTAATATTAATATTAAGTTTGTTTTTATGTTTACCAATGGCTTCATTCAATTTCTCAGGTATATGGTCGCCATTGAACTCCAGCTCCTTCAATCTGGGAAGGTTTTCAATGTCAGAGAGTGATGTGAATGGTGACCATATGATTTTCTCGAGCTTAGGAGCAGATTCACTAGCGAATTCGATCTCAGTGATTGAAGAGCAGTCGGCAATAAGAAGGTTGAGCTTTGTGAAATCATCTTTTTTTAAGACGATCTTGTTCCAGCTTGCATCACAAGACTTGTCCAAGAGCTCCAAGCAGCGCAAATTTGGCTTCTTGGCGAGCATGTCTAGGTCACCTTCCTTCAGCAATGTACCACGAAGAGTCAACTTAGTTATTTTTTTGGCATCCTCAAATGATGATAACAGACTGCCACAACTGTTGTTGCTCAACTCAAGATCTTCCAACTTTGGAAGAGTGTCAGTTCCAGAAATAGATTCTATTCTAGTGAAAGAGAAAACCATCTTCTCAAGCTCACAAGCTGCTCCATTCTCAAAGGTGATATTTGTAAGGTTTGATCTCTCGACAAGCAGGTACTTGAGATATTTGAATTCATCCTCATTGAATGTGAGATTACTCTGAGGGCACGCAATGCAACGGAGCCTGAGACACTGTAACTTCCGCAGCTGGGCGAGAATGTTCATATCATCTTGGTTTAGTAGGGTGTTACTCAGAGTTATTTTGACAAGGTTGCTATTCACATCTTCTATGAACAATGGAAGAAGATGCCCATGCAATGTGGTTCCCCTGATGCTTAGACTCTCAAGCAACTTTGGTTTGTGTTGTAGATGAGAGCTAATATCAATGGGTAACTTTGCAAAATTAGAATTAGTACCTTCATGTCTTGTTATGGGAAGAGTGATTGAAAGGGAACGGAGACACTCATAAAGATCACTGATTGTTTGAAGCAAAATTTTGAGGTGCCTTTTTTGGTCGTCAACAACCACGCCTAACTTCCTTAATTGCCACAACTTTCCAATATCTTTCAAATTTTCGCTGTTTCGGGCCTTAACATTTGATAGTACCTCTATGTTCATCATTTTGTCGATCCTCTGAGGAATATGGACACTATAGTGTGTGTGAGAATTGCTAGGATTTAGACCAATGTGACCAGCAAGCAGACGCTTCAGCTTCAAGAGTAGGACATTTATTGTTGCATATGCAGGCACCTTAGTTTGTCGTATATCCAATACCTCTAGCTCACGAAGGTTGTTGATCTCACTGGGCAGCTCGGTGGTGTCTGTACCCTTTAGGCTAAGATACTTGAGCAATAGCATCTTGCTGCAAATGTCCTTGAGGTAACGTTGAATCTTCCCACCAATGCACTGAGAACCTTCTAGATCTAGCACTTTGAGCAAGGATACTCGAGATGACTCAGATAACCTTTGGAAGAATTTATCAATCTTATCCGAGCTACGAAGTTGGAGATCATTGAAAATGGAGAAGTGGCGTGCCAAGTGATGTGACAAGCGTGTCTCCACGATGTGTTGTTTTCTGGCTATCATGGTAATGAATCCATGAACTAGCTTATCAACTACGCAACTATGGACCTTCCCTGTGGCACCAATATCAGCAGGATAAACTAGACACCGGTAGATCAATGCATCAAAACATTGGTTAGCCTGCCTCATAGAACTAATCCAATCTTCATTGAATGTCAAACCTTCAGTAACCCACCGTGCAATCAAAGTTGACCGCCTGATCTTGTGTCCCAAAGGGAATATAGATAGGTACAACAAGCAGGACTTATATTCTTTAGGGAGATCATTGTAAGAGAACATGAATACCTTCTTCGCGATTGTATTGAATGATTTTGGCAAACCTTGTAGGTTGTTGTGGAGCTTGTGTAACTCTTCATTGCTCCTCTTGGGGTTAGCATATAAAGCATGAGTGAAGATCTTCATGCAGAATTCATACGGCTCACACTGATCCAAGATGTCACGAAAAATCTGGGGGTTGTAGTTGTCTTCATTCTTGAGCTGGCTAGTAAGTTTGAGTACTGTATCATAGTATAGGCCAGCAAGAGAATAGTCTATAGGTTCCCCTGGTGGATAGCAATATTCTTTAGCAAGGTGGGTGCCTTTTGTGGTGGTGACGATCAGCAAATCGGCGCCGCATTGTAACAGGCCTAAAGCATATCTGATATCCTCCCATGTTGATACACCCATCATCTCGTCAATTTTGAGGATAACCAGGGGACATTCACGCTTCAAGTAATATTTAATCTTGTCCACGAGCCCTTTGATTTTCAGCTGTTCTCTTAACTCCTCCTTTATTTTGTCCATCTTCTGCTTCATTTCTTTCTTTCGTGAAGAATTCCGCTCGATTTCTTCAGAAATATCTTCTGTATTTTGACCCAAATTACTAGGTTCACCCATCACCTGATTCTTTTCATATTTGGGCTCCTGCAGCTCTCTTAAAATCTCTTGTTTTGCATCATGGATCATTTGTTTGATTTGATCTTCACCCAATATATTCATTGTAGTCTTTGTACCATGCTTGGCTGAGGATATGTCTTGTTGATGGCCTTCCAGAGGTTTGTTGCCCGAGATTTTTGGGAACACTTGTCGCAGGATATGTGTGTATTGGATTTCTTGGAGACAAATTGGTACGTGTTGTGTTGAGACTTCTTCCTCCTCATCATCCTCTCCCTCCTCTGTATGGTTGGCTTCTTCTTCTCTCTCATCTGAATGGTTGGTTGCTTCATCTTCTTCTCCCTCCTCCAAATGGTTGGATGTTTCATCTTCTTCTTTTTCCTCTAAATGCTTGCTTGTTCCTCCGCCTCCCCTCCCGCTTTCTCTCTAAGATTACTTGCCTCTTCGTCAGCTTCCATATGCTTCTTAAGCTTCGTGGCTATTTTCGCGATGCTGTTGTCATCCCACTCTGGTAATTTGTGCAGAAGCTTAAATATTCCATGTAGGTCCAGCTGATCCACTTCCTTCTTTTGTTCAGTTTCTGGCTGATGAGGCAGTTGGTCATCTTTGGGTCTAGCAGGAGCATCGCTACTCATGGTGATCTTGTCAAGCCTTTGGTGAATCTTCCTTTCATCAATTCTTGCCTTTATTTTATAAAGAAGCTCTCTTTTCTCGTAGTGAATACTCAATTTTTTGAAGTAGCCTTCCAAAGAATCAAGATCCTCCTCTGCACTTTCGCCTTCATCTGTGCCTTGCTCCTGGGATTGGGCTTTGAGTTCGCGAAGGATGTAGAATAAGACTTCCTTGGGTCGTAGCGGTTTAAAATGGAAGTGCACTGCCGGGATGTCGACCTGGATAACACGATCGTAGCCAGCATGACGATTGGGACCCACAATCAAAGTCTTCTGTGCAAGGGTGAGGACGTCGTGGTATGTATAAGGGGCCACAATGACCATGGACAAAGCCTCGCTTGAACCTGGAGCATGTCCTTCTGTCAAAGAAGTGAAATCCTCTAGTAGCTTTTCCTCAACGTAGTCATCAAGAGTGCGAGGCTCAATGAAGCCTCTTCGACGAGAATGGTAGTCTTCTTCTTCGTCATCTCCAGCAGCATAGCCACCTAGTTCAGCAGCCTGCGTCGACGACGATGCCTCCGCCGCCAATTTAACGGGCACCTCCACGCCGTACCTCAATCGCCGCTCGCCGACGTCGCGCGCCCGCTCCTTGAGCTGGCGGAGCTGCTCAGCTGCACGGTGCTGTGCAACCAGCTTGTGCAGGAACCATGAAGCCCACCAGATGTAGCGCCGGAGCCCGGCTCTGGCACGGTGGATGTCCGGGTTGCCCCGGTACAAGTAGAGGTCGATGCAGTTGTTGCAGTCCTGGGCCAGCAGCCGCACCTGGTTCATCCACGTGCGCACCTGCTCGTCGTGCTCGCCGCCGGGGGCTCCCACTTGGCCAGGTGCGCCAGGAAGCTCTTCATGCTCTCCATTTCCTCCTTGATGAACTGTACATCGTCTCGTACGCCGCGCAGCAGCAGGGCCTCGTTGCGGATGACGCCCAGCAGCGAGCTCACAGCGCCCGCCGCGAGCTCGGCCATGGCTTGCTAGCTAGGCTAGCTCTCTCACTCTATCTGCCTGCTGGTTATTTGGCTGCTATTAGTGGTTTCAAGTTCAACTATTTATTGACCTCGCGGTCGCGGGGGCAAAGGTAAGGTAGCCAGGATTAAGGCAGCGTATTATTCTCCGCATGGGCTGATGTACTCTTGTATAGTGCACGTGAATGTGATAGTTATAGTGACCACCTAACCACGAACTATATATGTCAGTGTCTCCTCCTTAATTATCTTGTGATAGCCATTGCTTAATAATCCCACATGAAAATATAGAAAGCTAGGTCACCGCTAATTAACGTGCAGAGTTTAAGAAAGTTTATACAGGTTCCTCTGTGTCAACAACTTTTGGAGGCAGCCAAAGGGTGCTCATCTATGATAATCCCGTCCCATCCATATATGATGTATTCTCTAAGCCTAGGACCTATCATAGATAGAGATTGTATATTTTGTAATGTTAGGAGCGCTACATATGCATCTTTTTTACGCAGAGATCGGAATAATAGAATTCCTTTTCTAATTAAAAAGTCCATATGATGTATTAAGAGCAGACAGAGACTTCTAGCCAAGCAACATCATGGAAAAAAATACTCCCTCAGTTTCAAAACATAGTTTTAGATTTGATTAAAGTTAAATTATCTTAAATTTAACTAAGTTTGTACGTATAAAAAATTCTAATAACATTCAAGAGTTCAAATTGGCATCATTAGGTTCATTATAAAATCAAACATTATGATATATACTTATTTCATGTCACAGATATTGATAATTTTTTCTATAAAATTAGTTTAACTTAACTTACATTGACATTGACAATTTCTAAGTTTGTCCGAAGGCGAGGATGGCGCAAGAGAACGGTGCAAGATGCCATTGTGGAAAATGCATGGATCAACGACATAGAGGGCGGGCTACCGGTTCAGGCAATATGGGAGGTGCTGCAACTGACACAACTACTCTCACAAATCCACCTGCAGCCACAACAAGAGGACCAGCACGTATGGACAAGAGAAGGGTCAGGGAGATTCACAACCAAATCAGCCTATGAGGCGTTCTTCATGGGAGCAACTAACTTTGAACCTTATAAACAGTTGTGGAAAACCTGGGCACCGCTCAAGGTAAAGCTTCTCTTATGGCTGGCGATTTGGAAAAAATGTTGGACAGCAGACCGTCTAGCGAAGCGTGGACTACCACACCCGCAGCGCTGTGTACTCTGCGACCAAGAGGACGAGGATATGCAGCACCTTTTGATTGGCTGCGTATTTGTCAGGACCATATGGTTCCATATCTTGCAAGGAATTGGTTTGCAGCAGCTAGCACCGGCACCGGAGGACACAAGCTTCACGGACTGGTGGCGTAGGGCATCACGAAGGGCAGGGAGAGAGCGGAGGAAGGGAGTAAACTCCCTCATTCAGCTCGTTGTGTGGTCAGTCTGGAAGCACAGAAACCGTTGCCTATTCGACAGCCAAAGTCCTCAGCAGCAGTTGCTCCTAAATGAGATACGTGAAGAAGCGATGCTATGGGGATTGGCGGGAGCACGCGGCTTGCGGCAGCTCCTTTAGTGCCCCTGAGTGGTTGTAGTGTCTTTTCTTGTATCAGCCGAGTTTGTTTTTCTGTTTAAGTGTTGGCCGTCCGCGGCTTTGTATCGGACCGTTTTCTTCTCCTTAATGCAATGACACGCAGCTCTCCTGCGTATTCGATAAAAAAAAAAGTGATACTCATTCTGGGATGGAGGGAATATAGTCACTATCCACTGTCGTTGAATATGAAAAAACAATCCGTTGATTAGCTAATGAACCTATCCTTAAAAAACATAGGTTAGTAAATAGCATATGTTAATTAGTTCACTTCGATAACTAAGCTAGATGCTTCATCAATGTTAATTAGTTCACTTCGATAAATTTCTTAAGCGGCCAAGGGTATTATACGTACTTAAAAAATTTGGGACAATCTACCACCGTGAACGACAAACATTTTGAGAGCTCAGCCATGGCACTAGTAGCTAGAGAAAGTAAGGCCAATCTCAATGGGAGTTTCATGGACACAATTACCTAGAGTGACACGTCATCTAAAAATGTTTGAAACTAGGATGAAACACCTCATTCTCAATGTATAGTTTCATCTACTCGTTGTTTTCTAGGTTACATGCAAGACACAAGGTGTCTAGGAAACTGTGTATGGAGAGTTTCATCCTCATAAAACTCATTTCATCTCTCTCCTCATTAATACATTGCTACATCATCAAAAATGCCTACATGACACTCTATTTATTGCCCATAAAACCTCCACTCGAGACTGGCCTTAGTACTGGTAGCGCGCAAACATATGGCTGCTAGTGCTAGCTTTCTCTACCTACTGATTAGACGGCTGGTATTCCTTCTCTAGTTTAATTATTTACGGTATCCACAGTGAATTATTGCTGATAGTGCCAACATTTTCCACTCCGTGCAGGATTTGAGAGTGATTTCCTATCAAGATGGCGAATCTCATCTGATAACCATTCTCTCATTTATTATTGATAGCAAACGGCGGAGACTTGTATCTAAGCCACATCCTCAAGAAACTAGTCACCATCTTCTGTTAATAAACATTCCTTAAAATCTAGCAGTGTGACCCGGCCCATATTTCTTTTTTTCTTTACACATCTTTTCTCTGATTCTAATAATGAGGTAGGTTGTGGCTTACTGTTAAACTACTAGAGGGATGATCTACGCATTTACAACATTAGTACAAAATATTAAGACAAGTTAGTGACACCGAGTACCATCGGGAATGTGATGGAGTTACAAGATGGCGAGCTAGGTGGTGACCGTGAAGAATGGAGGGGCGTCTCAATAATTCAACATACGTGATTGCGAGCTGGGAACGGTGCTGCACCGCTACAAACGAGAAGCACATGGGGATGTGAAAGGGAATTGCAAGGCAGAAATAAGATGGTACGTACTCATGTGTAAATCATGGAAAGTGAGAGAAAGAAGAAAGACGGACCCGACTGATAGAGGATGAATTATTGAGACTGTAAAAGCACCTGAATAATACAGAGTGAGATACTGGGGACTGGATACTGGGCCACTCCCACAGTCACTCTTAGAATAACAGGTACTGCTCCCTCTCACTTTTTACCAAAAAGAATCCGGACTTTTTATAAATTAAGAGATTCGGTAATTTATGACTCAGTATTATTTACTTTGAATAATATAAGTCAATGCTAAACCGAATTCTCATAACGTCATACACTATCTTGTGCAAAAGAAATTGCTCCATGTGCAGCTCGTATGCAACAGAATATCATGTTCTTTAGTGCAAACTAATTAAAGTCCACCCCCTGCTTTCTCATCACCTACAGGGGTATGCAACAGTTCATTTGTCCTATTTGAATTAAATACAGAAATGTCAACTTTTGCATATTCGACGATGAATGATATCAAGTTGTTGGAACGTATGTGTAACCTCACCACAACATTGTTGATGAAAAGCAATAACCACAAACATCCTGTCGTCCATGCGATGAAATTTCACATTCATTCATGAAACTGCAACTACAAGTTTGTTGTTGTAGTAGCAGCAAACAACTAGAATAGAGCACCTACACACGGCTAGTATCGACATATATCTAGGCCAGCCTCAATGTACAATTTCATCTTGTAGTTTCTAAGAGTGTCACACCAGATTTCTTGGCTTGGTGTAGGGAATGAAACAACCTCTCTCAATGCACTTAGTTTTATCTCACATTTTCATAAGCAAGGCAAAACATTAATTATTATATTGAGATTGGTCAAAACATGTTTGAGATGAAACTATGTACTCTCAATGAGTGTTTTAATAGAGTTTCAACCATTATAAATAGTGTCAACCGGGCTTCATCCACTTGTGGGCACATGTGCGTATGACCTAATAGAAGTATTTACTTTTTGCCATATGAAATTGTACAAAGTTGAGATATTGTGCATTTGAAAACTGAGACATTTAATTTTCTGATGGCTAATTGAGTTGGAAGTTCACTAAAACATGCATTCACATGCTAGATAATGGTTTACATGACAATTTCTTTATTATTGGTTCTGACTATAATAGACCTTTCTCAACTTTGTTTAAGAATAAATACGGTTTAGCTGGTCACATGATTAAATAATGAAATTTGAGTGCCATTACAATAGCTCTTATAGAACTCTACTATATTTTGGATTATTTATCAACAAAGGTATTTTTGTAATGACTCCCTACATTGTTTCTCATCTAATTGAATTAGCTCTACAGCATGCAAATAAATATGTAAGCTCTCACTTTGATTTTATATTACTTATTGTCCATGTGTAGAGGACTCTTAAACAAAAATATAGCTCAATAAATCCTTTTTGAAAATTTTGAATTTGTGTTCAACAATGTTACTAAAAATAAAATATAGTTCAATCAATCTTTTCTAAACATTTTTTTTTGTTCAACAGCCAAGTACAATACAATAAATTGTTGATGGAACATTGTTTGTTTGCACTCACAAAAAGTTTAGTGAATCAATACATTACCAAGAGAGTTTGTATATTGTGGAAACATGATACTAAGGGTCCATGGGTTTCTGGTTAGTTTTGTGCTTCATAATATATTGTGGGAACATGATAAGAAGGGCTTAATTTAATACCAATACAAAGTCCTGATTACCTTTGCATAAAATAAATAAGCTAGCTGGCAAGGACCTCTGTTGCTCCCTTGAGCAGTTCAATAATCATTCAAACTGGGAAATTCTTTTTGCAAAGAAGAGAATGAAACAGATGGCATGCCATGCTTTGAGGACTTCATTTTTGTCATATGAAATTCTACAAAGTTGAGATACTATACATTTGAAAACTGAAACATTTAATTTTGTGAGTGGAAACAGACAATATAAGTTGAGATACAATACATTTGAAAATTGAAACATTTGATTTTGTGAGTGGAAACAGACAATGTTCCGTTTCAAAATGGGTTCATCCGTAAATGAAATTGTACAAAGTTGAGATATACAACACATTTGAAAACTGAAACTTTGTACATTTTTTCAGAGTACTTAATAAATCAGTTAATTGACATATGGGGGCACCAAATCTGTTAGCAAATGGAAGTGCGGAAACGCCAGAATAATCGTTATTTAGAAGTACAACATGAACTTTTATAAATAATATGTATGCATTTTTAGTCTATTTTTTAGCAATGATGATATAGCATGGCGGTGGGGTGATTATAAAATCATAGAGGTAATTTGGGCTATTTTTTATAATGATAATTATGGCTACTTTTGTGAATACATTAGACATAGAGATGTATATTTTTGTGCTATTTTTGTATTCATATGTAATTGATTTTTTTATTTTTCTTTTGTTTCACTAGATGTCATCTCACAAATGCCAGGGCAAGGAAATGATTAAGATTTCACAAATTAAACAGGATGTTAGCAATCTATATGGGCATGTATGTTGGACCATTCGTGTTCGACTGGGCTGTTTTTATGTATAATTTTATTTTTTATTCATATTTTCACTAGATGTTATCTCAGGAATGTACAAATGCCAGGGCAAGGAAATGATTAAGACTTCACAAATTAAATATCCTAAAAAAAGACCACAAATTAAACAGGATGTTAGCAGTTTATATCGGCATGTATGTTGGACCATTCGCGTTCAACTGGGCTGTGTTTCTAGTTTGGGTTGAAGTGGGCCTTAAGAGCCATGCGAGTTCCCTTGAAAATAAAAAAGACAATTTCATTTAGGATTCTGATCACCTCAAAAAGAAACACTTGTCTCAAAAAAAAACCTCAAAAAGAAACACAGTATTTTGTGTAGTTTAGGACCTTTTTATTTAGGTTTATAAATCGGTCATGAATTTCGTGGTTGCCAATTTTTGCTGCTACTCAAACGCAACAGTAAGCTGCATGTGATGGTCACACCAGCAACCGAGGACGCTCAGATTTCTGCGACAACCTTTATCCCTGCTCCAGGGACCAACGCTTGTTTGTGAATTTCCCACTTTTTCCAGCACCTTTTTATTGCAGTCCTGAAAAAAAAACAACTATAGCATGCCATGAGTCCAAATGACCCACAAGCATAGCCTAAAAGCTGAGCCAGTGCAATTTCATTCAGCTTTTCGATCTGTTATTATGAGTCCCCGCCACGTGAGCATGTAACAAGGATCCAAAGGAATTCAAGAACATGTCTAAAAAAAAAAAAGGAATTCAAGAACGTACCAGCGCTTCCCGCTTGCAAATATTTTCATTTCCAGATTATCTTACTGTGGGCCCAGCAGCCTCCTTTTTCTTGCTATTTCTCACATGTCCTTAGTTTTTCATTACGCGTCCTCACCTAATTTTATAGCCGTGTCGCCTGCACATCCAATTTTCTTTTAGCATGAGCCGGATGTTCGGAACAAGGTATACATTGCTCTGGGGCATCACTCACACCACACATACAGTATTCATAATCATTTTCCCAAAAAAAAAATACAAACACGATCGAGTGTGCTGACCTGGCGTCGATAATTAACTAGCAGGTTAAAGACAGCAGGATTAAGCATCGGTTTATGATTAAGCAAGGAAGCAATGAGAGGTCAGTACTTGATCCCTCTCTCTCGACATGAGTGCGCTTGAAGCAAGCAATGTATTATCCGCAGGCCAGGCTCAATCGAGAAAAGTCATAGTGCACCAACACTCACTTTTGTTTGTTGTATCTTTTTTTTCTTCAAAGGGTTATATCTTGTGTTCATGGTCGTAACGTGTTATATTCCTTTTTTTATCTGTAGGAGATCCTTTTAATTGGCTTGCAACGAATGCCAATCTTGCTGGCACGGTCTTCAATTATTCTCGATCAACGCCGGCCGGCGATCGGAGGCGCATGGTGGAAGTGGGCTCCGATCATCTTGCCCATTGCTTCTCCGACGATTCAGGCATTTCGCGCAGGGTCTCAATCAAATTCACCAAGAAAATAAAACATTTTTAAAATCAAACTTTGAATCAGCGAGCGATATACTATTGCGCCATATACGCAGTGGCCATTGCCTCCGACCAAAATGCAGCTCGAGCTGCAACTACTAGTTGATAATGCAGAGGAAGCAGCGACCCCGAGCAAAACTGCACGTGACTATGCGTGGCACCGTCACCTGCGGATGCGACACCTTAGCATGTGGAGCATATGCGTGCCTCGGTTTTTACAGCTCGCGACACTCGTTCAGTTGCAGATTTGATCTCGGTCTCGGGATGGTTAACAAAGCCACCTCATCGTCGATGCATGTGGCACCGCCGGAGAGCGTCAACTCCGTGCTAAATGCTGCCAACAAATCCCGGCCAAACGCCATCGAATCAGTCATCAACCGGCTGACAGTGACCGCAGTTCATTCGCTCCGTATTCCGCAGCAGCAGATCGATCGGGATTTATTATTACCGGAGTGTAGCCGAGATTGCACTCCAAGACCATGGTTGAACGAAACTCGAGTGAGATTAGGAGAGCGGCAATTACCACCGGCGTCTTCAGCAGATTACCATATGCAAGCATGTGGGAATTATCTAGCAGGCGTATCTAGCTGCAACATCTCCTGTCAGAATTATTTGTTTAACGCTTTTGGTTTGTCTTGGGAATCAACCGAGATTAACATCACAAAATAGTAGTAGTTGTAAAACCAACCTTTCGATATTTGTCAATATCGGTAGTAGTGGGAACACTCTAGTTTCGTGCAGACCAAAATACACACGTAGTACCTCCGTTCCAAAATATAAGTATTTATTGACTTTTTAGAATCGGGTTTGACCGTTTGTCTTATTAAAAAAATTATAAAAATATTAATTATTTTGTTATATTTCAATTTATTATTAAATATATTTTAAATATAATGTATTTGTTTATATTTTTTTACAATTTTTTAATAAGATAAACGGTCAAACATAATTCTAAAAAGTCAACAAATGATTACATTTTAAAACAGAGAGAGTAACAACGAATAGCCGTACAGACTGATAATAGCATGCATGAGCACCATAGTTGAAGGTGAGTGTGACAGCAAATCTCATGAAAGAATGAATTGTTTTCTTTCTTTCTTTTGTGGGTGGACACAAGCACGATCCATGTATACGTAGTGCAGAGGTCATGCGTTGTGGAAATCAGAGCCAAGTAATCCAAGTAGTATTGAAATTGTATTGTATAATATCCGTTGATTTTCTCCGTTCGCTTCGTTTACAGGCTACTCCACCTTGGCATGACCGCCGCCGGTCTCAAATTGGAATGAGAACCTTCCTTTAAACTCTCGCACTGAGTAGTAATTAGTAGAGCGGGCTAACTTTAATACAATGTTATTTAGTTTTGTAAGTAAAATCCAAAAAAAAGTAAAATAAATAAAGAATGGCATATGTCCCACCCACCCTTTAGCTTGCAGGAAGTGCAGATGAATCACGATAATCACTAGCCGGCATGTTTCTATAAAACCATAGTACACCAGTATATAAAATCCGATGATTTTTGCATTTCGAAGTTTGTATAAAACTTGAGCAGAGCATTGGTCCTAGTGTTGTGGCTGGCTAAACTTTAACCATGTCATGTCAAAGAGAATCTAATCATTTATCACTTCTAAATAAACTCTAATTACAAAACTAATTGCATAATCTCAAGGCTAATTTATAGGACGAATCTAATGAGGTAATTAAGCATGTAGCATCACTTTAGCAAACACATAGATTAATTAGAAGCATTAGATTTATCTCACACTTATAAAAAAATTATTATTAAACTGATCAAAATATTCATAAATAACAAGTTTTTTTATGTGGTAGGACTAAACTTTAGGGCCCACGAAAGGAAACAGGGATCATAGTCATACTATTTGCATCACCTCCACTTCTTTTTATAGTGATATTTAGTTTCATACAGGAGTATGTAGTATTTTTCTTTTTGTGACAATACAGGAGTAAGTAGTAAGTAAAGAATGAAAAAGTTTTCAATATAAAGTTTTGCAAAAGAAATTAAATGGATTTAGATCTGACTGCGTTGCGTGTCAAAAAGTATCCCAAACATCTCAGGCAGAAAATTAGCAAGACGGTTGCAGATGAGGTGGGAAGAAGCAAACCAGAAGGAAGAGTGGAAGGATTATGGTAAACTTTGTTTGCTCCATGAGTTGATATCGTAACTTGTACATGCGTTCAGCGGGCAGAGATATTCTCTTTTACAAAGGTAGTAATTCATATGTTAACAGAGAGGATAACTAATTAACGGGAATGAAGCATGGTTCTTGTGCGTTAGACGGGAGCGGCGGCGAGGGGCGAGACAGGTCCAACGTCGTTAACGGTGCGCACTGGAGCCGACGGTGACGCGCCAACGGCCAGAGCAGCAGCACGTTTGTTACCGTTTGAGTGGGGCGCGGCGGCGGACCGGTGCAGCAGCAGCAGCAGGACGACACGGCAGTCGGGCTCGGCGCCGCACTAGCTGGCTGCCTCTGTCCGGTGGCCCCGCTCTGCGCCTCCACGTAGGACAGCGGTGCGGGGAGGAGGCCAGGTCGGCGTCCGTCCAAAGCGCAAGACACCACGCCCCTCGCCGCGCTCACACGCACTTTCGTTCTGCTCACTCACTCAGGCCAACCCAACCACTCATCCACACTCTTCTTCCTCTTCCTCAGTCTCACAGCACACAGCCAGGCTACCGTTGCCACCCCGGCGCACGTGTCTCTCGCACCCTCCCACCTCATCTCCTCCTCATTCCTCAATTTCTCTCTCTCTCTCTCTCTCTCTCTCTCTCTCTAAATCCCCAGTCACTCACCTCACCCTGCTCTGCTTCGCGCATCCCCTGCCCCCAATCTCCGCTTGCTTCTCCCTCTCCCTCTCCCTCTCCCAATGCGGTGCTGCTGATGTGTGCCGGGCCCCACACCCGCCCCCATCCCAATGCCGCCCGCCGCCATGGCCACCGCGGCGTCACTATTGCTCCTCCTCCTCCTCCAATTCCGGCCTGACCCAGCCGCCGCCCTGCGCTTCGACTACGCCACCCTCACCCTCGGCAGCCTCACGCTCCTCGGCGACGCGCACCTCAAGAACGGCACGATCCGCCTCTCCCGCGACCTGCCCGTCCCCACCTCGGGCGCCGGCCGCGCGCTCTACGCCGCGCCCGTGCCCGTCCTCGCCGGCTTCTCCACGCAGTTCGCCTTCACCGTCGCGACCCTCAACCGCGGCTCCGTGGGCGGCGGGCTCGCCTTCGTCGTCTGCACGGACGCCACGGCCCCCGGCGCCGCCGGCGCCTACATGGGCGTGGACCCCGCCGCGGACGCCGTGGCCGTCGAGTTCGACACGCTCATGGACCCGCAGTTCGGGGACATCAACGGGAACCACGTGGGGCTGGATCTGGGGTCCATGGTCTCCGCCGCGGCCGCCGACCTCGCCGACGCCGGCGTCGAGCTCACCAGCGGCGCCACCGTCAACGCGTGGGTCGAGTACCGCCGGGAGGGCCGGATGGAGGTGTTCGTGTCCTACGCCGCGAGGCGCCCGCCGGCGCCGGTGATCTCCGCGCCCGTGGACCTCGCCAAGGTGGGCGCGGCGGCGTTCGTCGGGTTCGCGGCGTCCACGCAGGGCAGCACGGAGGCGCACGCCATCCAGTGGTGGAGCTTCGCCACGGCTCCCTCGGCGGCGCCGCCGCCCACTCAGCCGCCCGTCACCGCTCTGGTCCCTCCGCCGCCGCCCGCGAGCGTCATCCCGGTGCTCCCCTCGCCGCTGCTCCCGCCGCCGACGACCGCGTCCGCGCCGCGGAGCTCGATCGCGGCGGCGGGCGCGCCGGCGGCGGCGCGGTCCGGCCCGGCGCCGACGCACCAGGCGGCGGTGGCCGGCGCTGCGACGGCGGGCGCCGTGGTGGTCGCCTCGTTCGCCGGGCTGGCGCTCTGGGCGGTGGTCCGGCGGCGCGGGAGGGCGCGGCGGAAGAGCGCGCCGACGACGGCGATGGCGCTTTCGAAGAGCAGCAGCAGCAGCCTGGCGGCGCTGGCGCGGTCCCCGCGCGAGTTCAGCTACAAGGAGCTGAGCGCGGCGACGCGCGGGTTCGACGCGTCCCGCGTGATCGGCACCGGCGCGTTCGGCACCGTGTACAAGGGCATCGTGCCGGACACGGGCGCCATGGTGGCCGTGAAGCGCTGCACCAACGCGCACACCAGCTCCGAGCAGGCCCGGTCCGAGTTCCTCTCCGAGCTCTCCATCATCGCGGGCCTCCGCCACCGCAACCTCCTCCGCCTGCAGGGCTGGTGCTACGACGACAAGGCCGGCGGCGAGGTGCTCCTCGTCTACGACTACATGCGCAACGGCAGCCTGGACCGCGCGCTCTTCGACGGTGGCGCCTCCCTCCGCTCCCGTGGGCGCACCGCCTGGAGATCCTCGCCGGCGTGGCGTCGGCGCTGGCGTACCTCCACCACGAGTGCGAGCGCCGCGTCATCCACCGCGACGTCAAGTCCAGCAACGTCATGCTCGACGAGGCGTACCGCGCCAGGCTGGGCGACTTCGGGCTGGCGAGGCAGGCGGAGCACGGCGCGTCCCCCGACGCCACCGCCGCCGCGGGCACCATGGGCTACCTGGCCCCCGAGTACATCCTCACGGGCCGGGCCACCGAGGCCACCGACGTCTTCAGCTTCGGCGCGCTGGTCCTCGAGGTCGCGTGCGGCCGCCGCCCCATCATCACCTCCACCGCCTCGCAGGAGGAGGACGACCACCGCCAGGGCCGCCGCCGGCGATGCAACAACCTGGTGGAGTGGGTGTGGGGCCTGCACGGGGAGGGCCGCATCATGGACGCGGTGGACCCGAGGCTGCAGGGCGGCGAGTACGACGAGGGGGAGGTGCGCCGGGCGCTGCTGGTGGGCCTGGCGTGCTCCAGCCCGGAACCGGCCCTGCGGCCCGGGATGCGGGCCGTCGTGCAGATGCTGGCCGGGGAGGCCGACCCGCCCTTCGTGCCCGCGGCCCGGCCGTCCATGAGCTTCAGCAGCGCCGCCAACCACCAGCTGCTGCTCAGCCTGCAGGACAGCGTGTCGGACTACAACGCGCTGCTCGGGCTCAACCTCACCGACTCCTCCTCCTCCTCCGACTCGCTCAGCTCCGCCTCGCTCACCAGCGCGCTGCGCCGCGGCGGACACGACATCGGATTCAGCAGCACCGCAGGCGACCCGAGGTGAATCCAATCCAATCGTAGCTAGTGCCAGTTCCTCTTCTTTCAGTCAATCTCGAGCTTGATGAATGCGGAGACAGTGAAAAAAACAAACATGTGTATGTATGAGAACACTCGATCGACAGTAGCAGTACATAGATTAGCATTGGACTGCAAAGTCCAAACGCCTTCCTTGCCTTCAAAAAAAAAAAAAAAGTCCAAACGCCTTCCCATTTGTTGATGATAATAATCCAGAATTCAGTTCGATTCGTTCCACTGTTACTACGCTCGAATCGGCACCTCACTCACTCACTGTCAAAAGTTGTTTCAACGCCTTCCCATTTGTTGATGATAATAATCCAGAATTCAGTTCGATTCGTTCCACTGTTACTACGCTCGAATCGGCACCTCACTCACTCACTGTCAAAAGTTGTTTCTCTTCGGAGATCTCCCATCGATAGCAGCAGGACCACAAACAAAAAGCTCACGCACGGAGATCTTGTCCGAATAGTACTGTATAAGGTCACTCAAAAAGGTCGGCGTTCTTTTCTTACTGCACCCCGCTGCTCTGCTCAGAGACAAAAGGATGATGGATGAATGAAATATCTGTCTCTCCAGTCAGAAAAATACTAATCTTGTTTGGTGCGCGATCCCGTGCTTGCGCCACCCGGCAAGACGGTGAGCTGAGCTGGCGGTTGGCGCAGGGCACAGGCAAAGCATCTCTATCCAAACTCCACGTCGACCCACCCAATGCGATCTCCTCCTCGTCGCTTTGGCGGCTTTGCCATCTAGGAGTAGCCACCACTGGTACTAGTCGTGGAAGCCATCCATGATGGCGTGCCACCAACCGAAAGCCTGCTCGCACTAATCCTAACACGCCGTCGCACTCAGACGAGTCTCACCAACTGATGCCGCGATAGATTCTCCTGGAACGGAATCGTCAGCACCACCAGCATGCAAAATCCACTGCCTCGTGAGCTCCGGTCGCTGTCGAGCGGGCCCCGCGCCCGGATCCTCCAATCCTGCGTGCCGCCTTTTGCGCTTTTCCCGAGGCCGCATGGTGTCAACCGCTGGTTTCCATCATCATCAGATTACAAAAAGTGAAGCTCATTTTCTTTTTTCAGCAACTTCACCGGTTAACTGGAAGTTAGGACGGGACCAAAACTGCTCCTTTTCTTTTCCCATCGATGATTGTTGCAAGTGAATGCAGAGCAAAGGCATTAAAAAGGGGAAATATCTATACCGAATAATGAAACAGCCGGTGTGTGAAAAGGGCGATCGCTTTGAATGATCCAATGCAAAAGCTAATCGAGGGGTTTCAGACCCCAGAATGTGCAAGTTCTTGGAGGAGGCGACAGGCACTATCATGTCCCTTTGTCCGTGCCACAAGGACGGTGTGCAGTCGCTGTCGCGATGTATTAGATGAAAACGCTCGTAATTTGTAATCTAATGGTAGGAAACGGAATAAGGTGACTAGGCATTGCTGCGAAAAGAACGGGAATGTATGTGCCTATTTTACGGTTTTGTGCAATAGTCGTGAGACTTGTATGCTGTCCTAGTCATGTGCACTAGTAGGCTCTGAACGTACTGGTAGGGAAAAGTACTAGCTAGTCCTAGGACAATCATCAAAAGTACCGGTACTATAAGTAGCCAGGTTAATAAATTAGCACAACAAACTAAACTCGACACTCACTACAACTACTCCCTTATATATTAGGTTCATACCATTGTACTAGTATCCTCGGTCATCCCTGTAACTGAGCCATGAATTGCAAGGAACCCGTCTCCGGGGCGGCATGACGATTGATGACCAACCATGGGTATACTGATTTGTGTAAGGTACCATGGGCCATGGCATCTTGGCTTTCGAAGAACAGAGTGTGCCATGGCATGGCAGGCAAGGCAAAGCGACAACTTCACAGCTGACCTTTAATGTCAGTGTGGCACGACTCCGGCTGTAACAGATCGTCGGAGTCCGCCAGAATTTTCGGTGTTTCATTCATTGGGACTCGGCTCGGTGCACCACGATACAGGTCACTTCTTTAATTAATTCAGATGAAGTATCAGATCCCATATACGTAGACCGTAACACCTGATTGTACAGTCTTCGACGCACTAGTCCCGTATCATCACAGCCTCAAAAGGACAGCACCACTCTAAACTGTTCCGCAGATCACATGTCCGGCAGGGCTGGACCAAGAGATTCAGAAAAAAAGGAAAAGGACTATCAGGCAGTCCGTACCCTTATCAGTAAGTACAGTAGTACAATCGTCATGGATCGGAAGACAACCACCAGGGTCCCATGTGTTGGGGAAATTGACAGTAGTGTCACTCTTTCATTCCTTTTTTACCTGAATGAAGGTTAATAGAAGATGTGCTGTAGCATCGCATGCACATGCCAGATGCCACCAGACTGAACGGTGACCTTTAGGCACCCAGAATTCCAGATAAGAGCTAACCATTTATCGAGTTTAACCCATCTGAGATCGACTCTAACAGCCGACCAAACAGTCACATCTAAATTCTGATCACAAGATAGCAAAACTGCAAATGGTTCGGCGGGCTGCATTCTAGAGTCCCAACTTCCTAATGAGAGGCGTTGCAGGCAGCGCGTTTGCTGGGGACACAGATCGTGGAACAAGCAAAGCTGCTATTTTTAGGGGCCAAACGCGGGCCAGATCAAGAGGGATCGATCCTATTCTTGGCTCAGCGCGTCCTCCTCCGCCAAGGCATGAAGAAATTACCATCCTCTTTGACCTCATTTCCGCACAGGATCACGTTTTCCCTGCACAAAGCACCAACAACAATCCAGAAGCTGGATGGGAGATCTTTAGGAAAGGGGAGCAGGAGGAGGCTGCGTATAAGCTCTCGCCCCTGCTACCATTGTCAACACAAGGAGGTTTGTGAGTTGGTCTGTGTATTCCAGAGGCAAAGAGAACAGGAGGAGGTTTGCAAATTGCAAGGGCTCAGAAGAACAGAGATTGAAGGGTTCATACAGCTGGCGAAGATGAGCTGCTTTTCGTGCTTCAAGCCTGAGAAGAAGACCTCGTCGAAGAGGACTGAGTCGAGGCAGGTCACGGTTGTGAAGACGGATAGGCAATATGCACCTTCTCTCAAGGAACCTGGTAAGGATCATAGATGATGTTCTTGCCCTGCTTGCATAAGAAAAATTATAATTAAATCTGTATGATATTCAAACTGATAGACAGTTGATTAGTAGCGATGTCGGCACAAAAACCAAGCAGTTGTAAGGCTGACTCCAACAGCCGTAAGGCAAATCTAAAAATGCCTCCGCAACTACTACTGTTCATGCGAAATCATCCTCCAACAGAGAAGGCAACCGACGAGGCATTTTTGCCTCCGAGGAGAGAGGCGATCTAAAAGTAGCTATTCTCTCTCCTTGAATGCATTTGATGAAGACGACGGCTTGCGACACGGAGCACGGGATCGTCGGTGCACAGAGGTCGTCGGAGTCGTCAGGTCGAAGTTGCAGACATCGAGGAGGTCCCTGGGGCACGCGCGGACGCAACAAGGTGAGCGGCCCTACTGAGGGGCAGAGAGTGATGGCACCCTGGCCGACGGTGAGGACACCGCCGCCGCGGAGGAGTCAGGCGCGGGGTCAGCTGCATGCGGGCCAGCGGCGGAGGCAGATCTCAGCGTGCGTTGTCAGTGGCATGCGGGCCAGCGGCGCGCGGGGCAGAACGGCGGAGGCGGAGCTCCGTGCACGGAGTTCGTGGCATGTGGGCCAGTAGCACTCAGAGCAGAGGTGCGAAGGCGGAGCTCGGCGTGCCCTGCCCGCTGTCGTGGAGCTCGATCTCGGGCGTGGTGGAGGCGAGCTCGGGTCGCGGGTGCGGGGGAGAAGCACGATGAGGCGAGAGGCAAGCTGCATAGGCACGGGCGCAACTAGTGGGCGAGCAGGCACGACGGACTTCAAATCGAGGCTCCTCCTGTGTGTGTTGGCGGTGAGCTCGACGGGCGAGCACGGCGCGAGGCAGCGCGTGCGTGCACAGGCACGGCGGGAGAGGCGGACGTGGGTGAGCAACACAGGCGCGAGCACGGTGGCGGGCGCGGGCGAGCAGCGCAGGCACGGGCAGAGCGGCAGCAGTCCAGTTCGGAAGCTGGCCATTTGCCTCTCCAAACTAGCTCCTCTGTTGGAGACACCCACCGTGATTGCTCCTGTTCACTCGAGGCAAAACAGATTTTGCATCTCAGAAATACACTGGGTTGTTGGAGTCAGTCTAAGTGAAGAATCAAATGCAATGCACTAGGAAAGATTCAGATGCTGACACATAAACCAAGCAATCATGAGAAGAAATTTAAATGCAAGATTCGGAATCTATTGATAAATGTCTTTTTATGTACCACAGATTCCTTAGATGATCACCTTTAATTAAATAATTCACTGTCCTGGTTCAGTGGTTTCAAGCAGATACTTTTAAGCCTATTTAGATACATAGTACCATTCACTGCATCTCTGTTTAGGGACAAATGACATGCCGGTGCCACATTATTCCCTTCTGGAAATCCGTGTAATTCCTCTCAGTCACATCTATCTACAAATTATATTCTATATTATCTGTTTTCTGTCAGTGTCACGTGCATTTGGTTACATATATGAAATTCAGTGTTTAATTCTAGAGTATAAAAGTTCAGAATGACTTTTGAGGATACAAAATCAATGATTATAACCAACTATTCTTGAGCAGTCTTGAACCGGACCGTATTTGAAGTTGATTGGCAAATGACAGTCGAACTAGAAGCATTAGAAAAGCACAAAACAGGAATCAGCCTAATGTACACTGTAAATCACCTGTGCAGAATCCGACAAGACGCCATCTGCTTCTCCAAAGAACAAGCCATCACCTGCTTCTCCAAAGAACAAGTCACAATCTGAAAAAGCAGCAAGTGTTGAACCGCCAAAAGGAAGTACTTCTGTCTCCAAAACCGCAAAAGCGTTCTCATTCCGAGAATTAGCGACAGCCACAAAGAACTTCCGCTCTGACTGCCTTCTGGGAGAAGGGGGTTTTGGCAGAGTTTACAAGGGCCAGCTTGAAAATGGCCAGGTACAGACCACACTGACAAGCACCCTAACAAACTTGCTATCTCAGCTTCAATGCCTAACATATTTTTTCTATTTGCATGGTCAGCTTGTTGCAGTCAAGCAACTAGACTTGAACGGGTTTCAGGGCAACAGAGAGTTTCTGGTTGAGGTCTTGATGCTCAGTTTACTGCACCATCCAAACTTAGTCAGCTTGGTAGGCTACTGTGCTGACGGAGATCAGAGGCTCCTAGTGTATGAGTACATGGCACTTGGCTCACTTGCAGATCACCTGCTTGGTGAGTATTCATATTGTCTTTGCTGAAACAATCATGTTCAACTACTCCCTTTACAAAGCTTCAGTTAATCTATAATGAAAATTAGATACTACTGATTACGAATAAATGAATATCTGTATACTTGATACATTATTTCAGCCTGAAAACCATCCTAATTATGTCCAGACAACACTTTCTGTTCAATTTCATAAACCTATTAATTTAATGCTAAAGAAAACTTGTATTGTCATTGCAGATAACAATCCTGATCAAGTGCCACTAGGTTGGCATATCAGGATGAAGATAGCCCATGGAACTGCAAAGGGGCTCGAATACCTCCATGAGAAGGCGAATCCGCCTGTCATTTACCGAGATCTCAAGTCCCCCAACATACTCATCGATGAAGACTATAACCCTAAGCTCTCAGACTTTGGGCTTGCAAAGCTTGGGCCCGTTGAGGGAAAGACACACATTTCAACTCGAGTGATGGGAACATATGGGTATTGCGCTCCAGAATACATAAGAACAGGGCAGCTAACTGTCAAGACTGATGTATACAGTTTTGGGGTCTTCCTACTTGAGTTGATCACGGGACGAAGAGCTGTGGACAGCTCAAGACCACCAAATGAACAAATCCTAGTTAACTGGGTAAGTGCTCAATGTTATGCGATTGCAACCCAAGTGATACAGCTAATGTGCATGAAGTTCTTGTTTAGATATTAGACAAAAGACATTATCAACAATAGATTTCTAACTCTTTAACACATATGTATAATCAATAGGCCAAGCCCATGCTCAGAGACAGGAAGAGGTGTCATGAGCTTGTAGACCCTCTTCTCAGGGGTGACTACCCAGATAAGGATCTTGGTCAGGCTTTGGGCGTGGCAGCAATGTGCCTGCAAGAGGAAGCCTCAGTCCGGCCATACATGAGTGATGCTGTTGTGGCACTGGGATTCCTCGCTGAAGTGCCTCCTGGCTATGAAAAGAAACCTAACACTGTACCTCAAAAGAAACAAGTTGAAGATTCCTCTTTAGCTAGTACTAGTACTAGTGGTAAGCAAGATATGAGCACATATGATCGTCAAAAGGCTGTTGCTGAGGCCATTGAGTGGGGCTCCTTGAGGCAGAAACAGAAAGTTAAAAGTCAAGGTAATGTGTCGCAACCAAATAGCAACAGATTGTGAAAACTAGTAATTGCCTATGCTGTGACAAGTTATTTAGGATATGAATATCCCCTCACTTGTAAAAAATTTGTCCAAGCCTTAAGGATATATTCTAATGTAGATTTAAGAGTTTGTATATGAAGATCTTGTGTCATAAATGTAGATCTTGTTCTTCAATCTCCTCTTTAAATATATAGAATTATTTCATATACGATAATTATGTGTTTCGTCATCTAAACATAGCACTCATAAAAGAGATAAAAGAAAAGGAACATATTGTTGTTCACCATGTAGTTTGCAGCAAAGGAAAGTCAAATAAAGGTGCTACCAGGTGGTTATGCGGCACAAATCTATCAAATAAATCCATTTTATAACACAATTTCCATTCAGAATGCAGTTGTTGTGGTAAAGTTACATTACCATTTTGAGTCCATTTTTACATGTGTTTATTGCTAGTGCTTTATGCTCCTCTATTCTTAAAATGAAGTGGTTAGGACAGCCCAAAATGAACTACAGCTAGTGCAATTCAAGATGCAATAGAAAAACTTTGAAAAGAGGTTCCTGTAGCAACCACAATTACGTTTTGAATCTGGTAATATGGTAAACATCCAGGATCGTTTTTGGCAAGTTTTATGCACTAATTGTATATGAGAAAAGCGAAGTTATCCACAGGAAATACGATTGTTCACAATGTCATGCTCAAACTCGATAGATTTGGCCAATAATGAACCCTACAAAGTGGAATTAACATGGACAAAGAAACCAAGTAACTGGTGGAATTTCCATCCATCACCAAAGTCCAGTTATTGTAATCTTATTAGTATAAATAAAAACATGCTACTGAGACTTCACAAGCCATTAATAATAGTGGCGTGCATTAAAAATCTCAATGTTCCTATCCTAACCATCAAAGAAATATTTCCAAAATACTTACAATCATGTTTATTGTTGCTCCAAATTCAGTGTTCACTCAAGAGAGACACTTGTTGAAGGAAAGAAAAGTATTCCTACTTTATCATATGGTCCATACTAGTAAAATGTTCACTGAATTCCTAAAGCCAATTAGGAAATAAGTCATAATTACAGTTAATTTACAATTAGCGTAGTATTAAATTCGAAGTCGTCAATGTCAAGTTAAGCTGTGCAGTGATCATCGTACAGGATGCAAAAGTTAATTTGAACGAAACCCAGTGGAGAAGGTAGCTAATTTTTTCTTATATAAGATGTACTGTTAAAGCAATGCTTATGCTCTTAGTATCCCTTCCTCCCCTGTCTTTGTGCTAGTATGATGAAATAGAGTCGACTACGCATACATGGGTCAAAGTGTCAAAGCATCAATTTTATGGGTAAAGCCATGGAGAATTACAAGGATGTGAACTTTATTGAAAAGTATGTTGGAAATACAAAAGCACGAGAAGGCTCGGATAGAGCAACATCATATATTGAACCGCAGGGGGTTCAATAAATATTCAAATCCAGCTCACCTCCTCCTGTTAGAATTATGCACTAATCTATGGCTTGGAAAAGAATAGCCTCAGTCCTCTTTGAAGAGCTCACGGCCAATTATCATTCTTCTTATCTCACTAGTGCCAGCACCAATTTCAAACAGTTTGGCATCTCTCAAGAGACGGCCAGTTGGGTACTCATTTATGTACCCATTGCCTCCAAGACATTGGATTGCCTGACAAAGTGAAAAGCATATGATCAAATAGTGCACCACAGAGACTTTGATGCATGTTACAAACTATGAGTTCAAACCTTAAAAACATGTTAGAAGAGAAATTAAAACAAAGTGATTTGATATTCAAATATTTGCCAGAGCATACAAATGACAGTTTTTCAGTGATGCTACGAATGCAAAATATGCAAACTCAATTATCAATTCTAAGGAAAGCAGAATAGATGTATGGTGCTCCAATTTTGATTGCATCCTAAATTACTCATGACAAAACAACATTGGAAGGAAATAGCATGATCTACACGAAATTGAAGGCAAGGTTTACCTGCAATGCAACTTGAGTTGCCCTTTCAGCAGCAAAGAGAATCGCTCCAGCACAATCCTGTGAAAAAAAGAATCTTATGATGAAGCGAGTTTCCTAGGAGAAATGCAGTCATTTAATTGTGCAGTGCAGATGATGCAAAAAACATAATGGTAACTGTAGTGATATTTTATAAAGTTTACCTTGCGGTCAACTTTGCCATTGTCGCAATCCCTAGCAACTGAGTAAACAAATGATCTAAATTGAAAAATGAAATCTCAGTAAGAAGCTGTTGAAACATGTAAGACAAGTATTGAGAAGGTTTTCCCGTATTACCTTGATGACTGCAGGGAGGTGTACATATCTGCCATTTTCCCCTATACATCGGAAGCAAACCCATTACCCTAAGAGCTATGTCTATATAATAAAAAAATGTTGCGCAAAGAATAGAAAAGAAAAGAAAACATATGAGAGCGGCATGGTCTTACCTGTATGAACTGAAATTCACCAATTGGGTGACCAAATTGCTCTCTCTGGCGCACATAAGGACGGACAACATCAAGGCACGCCTGCATAAGGCCAACAGGACCTGCAGCTAATACGAGCCTTTCCAGATCAAGCCCTGACATCATGACATAAACACCTGTGATAAGAAAAGGAATTCTGAGAACTCAAGATGGGAATCCTAGTTAAGAAACTCCAACTGTTATAGGGAATTCGAAATCTTGGTCGTGATTACAATGGGATGGAACAATTACAGTGTCAAATGCACAGAGTAGCTATAAATAATGAAAGAAAAATCACAGGACTGGAAACTAGTTTAGACTAAGCTTCATAACAGTCAGGAGACAATACCTTTGCCTTCTTTACCAAGAACATTTTCCTGTGGCACAAAGCAATTCTCGAAGACAAGCTCACATCTGCAAAGTAGGCGTCTGTTAAAATGGATTTGAACATTTCATTATTTTCAGTTATACTGCTTAAGTTGAAAAAACATACGTGTCGCTTCCTCGCATGCCAAGCTTGTCCAACTTCTGAGCAGTACTAAACCTGCAATAATAGCCAAAGGCCTTCAGTTCCAGACAAGTATCACACCATCAGAAACTTCTGGATAGATGTGTGCTTATGCCCAGGGGGTAGAAATGTTATTTACCCAGGCATCCCTTTCTCAATTATGAATGCGGTTATTCCTTTCGATCCTGCAGCTACATCTGTTTTCGCATACACGACCTGCAATTTACAAATTGCACAACTTGAAGGACGGTACAGTAGAAGGTAATAACAAAACTTTTCTCCTAGCAAAGCGCCACCAAAGTCAGGGCCAATAAAGAAAAAATAAGGTGAGGAGTGTAAGATGCCATCTGAGCACTAGATACAACACCGGGAAACGAAATGAGTACTATAAGATCAACGCTCTTCAACGCACGGTAGATTCTTTCAGCAGGGAAAAATAAGACGGAACACATGGCTTTCACCGGGCTCTCCGCCGCGACGAGTTTTCCCGCTCCTCTGCAGAGACGGATTCGGGGGTCGAATGGGCCAATGCCTTGTGCCGCCGCATGTATAGGGGATTCCCTTGGCGGCAACGAGGAGGCGGCGAGGGACCTGGATGCGGAGGAGAGGGAGACGGAGATGCCGGGGCGAAGAACGGATCCGCTCGCCTGCTGCCGCCGTTAACCGGCCGGCTCCTCGCCGCTTGAGCCCTCCGGGGAGCCGAGCGACGGAACGAGGGGCATATCTGTAATATATCAAGGGCTATTTTGTAAATATTTGGAACGCGACTGTTCATCGCGATCCAATATAGGAGTACATTGTAAATATTTGGATCGAGATTATTAATAGCGATCCAATTTAGGGTCTCTTTTGTAAATATTGGGATCGTGACTATTCTCGGGGGTTATCTTCAAATGTGTCTCCACAGCGGCGAGCGGCAGCGCCGGCTTCCTCTGCCCGCGTTCTGGCCGGAGGAGGCGTCGTCCTCGGTCCACTTGGGCGGCATCCGCGGGGCGGGGCCTCTTCGGCAGCTTCTGCCCACAGCACTCGCCGGCCTCGATACGGAGGAGGCTTCTGGCGGCAGCACTTGCCTTGCGTCACAGAAACAGGACCAAACAAATGCAGTAATTCTTGCTCCTACCCAGTCTCCCAATGCTGACAATTTGCTGACGACGACGGAGCTAGATCCTGCGTTCCGTCGTCTGTGAAGGAAAATTAGGCCTATCGATTGCGTCCTGGCGGAGTAAATGGAGAGCAGAGACACCAAGCGTGCATATGTTTTTTTGCACAAACAACGCAGAGACACACACCAACCGGACAAGTTTCGTCAGACACGGGGCATTGGCGTTTGCTGCTAATTCGTAGAAGTACTTTTCATAGAGACTGTGGTCAGTGGTCTATTTGTAGCATATGTTGAGAGTGGGAGGACTAGCTAGCTAACAAGTGACCTTGAACCAACCGTGACTGTTGACAGCACAATTAAAGGTAATTGAAGAGGTGGACAAGAAGAGCTGAGATACCAGCGTCTGAGCCGACGGGCCGTTGGTGCACCACATCTTGTTCCCGTCGATGACGTAGCCGCCGTCCACCTTCTCCGCTCGGCACTTCATACTCACCACATCGGAGCCAGCTGAATAAAAATCGGAGTACATTTCATCAAGACTGAAAGAGCAGACAGACAGACAGTACGGCAAACCAGATGGTGGTGGTGGTCGCATGCACTTACAGTTGGGCTCGCTCATCGCCAGCGCCCCGACATGCTCCCCGCTGATGAGCTTCGGCAAGTACTTTTGCTTCTGCTCCGGGCTCCCATGCCGAACCTAATTACCAATCGATTTCACATTGCAATCGCGAGGCTGATTTGCTGAAATGTCGGAAAACAAAGTAGTAATTGATTGTACCAGCTGGTTGATGCAGAGGTTGGAGTGCGCGCCGTAGGAGAGGCCGACGGACCCCGACGCCCGGCTGATCTCCTCCATGGCGATGCAGTGGTACATGTATCCCAGCCCCATGCCGCCGTACTCCTCCGGCGCGGTGAGGCCGTGCAGGTTGAACTCGCCCATGAGCCGCCACAGGTCCACGTCGCCGGGGAACCGGTTGGCGGCGTCGATGGCCGCCGCGCGCGGCGCGATGGACTCCTGCGCGAACCGGTGCACGCTCTCCTTGAACTGCCACCAGTCGGGGATGAGGCTCCGCGCCGGGGAGTGCGGGACGGGGAAATTGAGGGTGCGTGCGTACCTGCTCCTGCGTGTCGTCGAAGAGGAGGGAGGACGACGCGAAGAGCCGCGCGCCGCCGCCGGCCGCCGCGCGGCGGAGGGCCGCCGGGAGCAGCCGCCGCATCAACATCGCGGGGAAGCTTCGACAGAGTTTTTTTATGCACTTTGAGGCCCAACTCAACCTTAGTAGTGTGATGAAACTGGCTTCCGCTAGATAATTAGGTAGAGTTACTACTTGGCTTAAGTATGACCGCTCGACTTGTCGTCGTCTTACTGCAATCAAGGAGGCACGAGGGGGCGAGAGACGTGACGTGCTGGGCTTGCGGAGCTCGCCTTCACTGCGATGAGCTGGAGGATGGATGGATAGCTGCTGCTGCTGCTACAGACTTTCCAGTGAGTCAGTCAGTCACGGCTTTTCCCTCTCTCTCTCTGTTTTTTTATTTCGTCATGTTCTTCTTATCTCATCTGAGTTCGTCGTTATGGCCGTCGCTGTCGAGACGGCGGCCGTGAGTCATCACGACGAGCTCACCGTTCGGGGGCACAGCAAGAAATCCGCGCGAAATCTACAGCAAAATGCAGCCCAATCCGCTCAAGAAAGGCTGACAGACAGGTGGGCCCGTCCCAACATGGTGCCCCCCGTGATTGAGTTCTTGTCTGAGGTGGAAGTGGACCCAAACGGGCACGTTGTGGCCGTGAGTGAATTCTTGCCTTTTTTTTCTAGAACAGAGTGAATTCTTTTCTCTTTTTTTTTGAGCGCAAGAACAGAGTGGATTCTTGCCTGAGGTACGTATGGTGGAACCCTTGATTAGGGCCACGGCCCAGAAATGCCCAAGGTGAGACGGAACACAGGCCCATGATGAATGCAGCCGACGAATCCAACACGGCCTACCGGATAGAGCATATGTGCAAGTGGAGAGAAACTGCGGCCCAGGTAAAAAAGTGCGCCATGGGCTATAAAGCCCACACCCTCTCAGTTTCCCTGGATGAGTTCCAGTACTGCGAGAACTGGTGACGCAGTGCGCACTTTCCCCTTGTCTGCAATCCAATCTTGCGCTTTTCCATCTATCTCCATCCGACACCATTCATCACCAACCAATCCCTCTCTGATGCAATCACTAGTGAATCATTGCGTCAGGATGAGACCTTTGCGCTTTGCTGCATGCATGCATCACCTACTCCTTCCTCCGCAGCGAATCTCACGGATAGATTATACTTCACCGCGTTTTGGTACTCCATGCTTCAGAGCTACTAGTACTACTGGTGATGCAGTGATGAAGGCACCTGTGAGCTCCAACAGAGGTCATCTGACTGCACAGGGGCTGAAATAAACCGTCGATTTTAAAGGCAATGGATTCACTAGTAGTACTACCACATGAATAAACTTCTCGAGTAGTAGTTTCCGGATCCCAACACCTTGTGCACTTTCTGTCCACCAGCAGTACAACAACATTCCTTCCTTAACTTCAAAACCCCAGCTCTCTACCGAACAAAATTTAGGAAAAAAGCAGGCGTCCACATGAACCATTACTCTAATCCTCCGAGAAATTCCTCGCGTGTAGCAGCGGCGCCACATCTGCCGTTTGAACGGATCCCAAGCGCCTCCCTCTGGTTGGCCGCGCCACCCCTACCAAAAGCTCCCTCTTATCCTGCTCAAAGTGATATGAAAAGCAGGCGCATATCAAACGCTTTAATTTTTTTTTTCACTTGCACTTGCTCAGGAGCGAGACAAGCAAGGGCCCTTCTTTACTTGCAAAGCCAAGACCGGTCTGATGCGGCACAAAAGCGGGGTTGCTTCGTGCGCTTGGTTTTGTGGAAAGGGCATCGTCGTCTTCCTTATTCCTGATAGACTAGAATCGGCAAGGACCCGTTTTTTTTTACTTCATGATTAAGCATCATGATTCATGCCTGGATGGATGTAGGCATCCCCCGGCCCAGCATTTCCCACCATAATTCTCTGATGCTTCTTTTTCTTCATAATACGCAGAATCAGTTCCCAGGAAACAAAATGACGTTTTATTCTTATTCCAGTTTCCTCTACTGCAATAATACGCTTCTGTTGATCCTCCAGAACCTGAGTTTATAGTGCAGTAGTTCATGTGTGTGTCTTCCATTTATTTACCCATAAAAACATGTGAAAGGGGAGAAACGTGGATTGACAAACAAGGCAGAAAACACGGAGCTGCAATAAAAAAACACACTCGTAGAGATAGATAATAAAGCTTCAATTATAAAAGAAGCAGGAAAGCAAGCAAAGAGGCGGCCCAGATTTTCCCAAACCATCACAGCATTATTCGTTAAAGACAGGCGGCCACAAAGCAAAGGCAAAGCATTTTGTACTAGAATACACACCTTGTATTGAAGAGCCTCATGCCCAGTCATCAGGATCAAAAAGCAAGCCAGAGGGGAGACCACTCGCAGGAACGCCACCTCAAATCAGTAGCAGCAGCTGAGCTGAGAGCAGTAGGCCAAAACCCAAAACCAAGAACGCACCAGCGTCAGTCATAGCCGTGTCATATAAACCAAGGGCAGAATAGAAGCAGGGCGCACACACGAGAGAGAGAGAGAATAGAGCAAGAGCAGCAGCAGCAAGATGTACCCTTACCGCTTCAGCAACTTGCTCGTGGGCTACCTCAACCTGGCGACGCTCCTGGCCTCGATCCCCATCATCGGGGCAGGGCTGTGGCTGGCCAAGGGCTCGACGACGACGTGCTCCTCGATACTGCAGACGCCGCTGCTCATCATCGGCTTCGTCGTGCTCATCGTCTCCCTCGCCGGCTTCGTGGGCGCCTGCTTCCATGTCGCCTGGGCGCTCTGGCTCTACCTCCTCGCCATCATGCTGCTCATCGCCATGCTCCTCGGGCTCACCGCGTTCGCGTTCGCCGTCACGGCGGGAGGCGGCGGCACGCAGGTGCCCGGCAGGCCGTACCGGGAGTACCACACCTCGGAGTACTCCTCATGGCTCAAGAATCACATGCAGGATATCAAGTACTGGCAGCCGGCGCTTGCTTGTGTGGTTGGGTCCAAGGCCTGTGCCAAGATTCAAAACTGGACGCCCATGGACTACGTCCAGCATGATCTCACGCCAATACAGGTATGATGTAGTACCATGCAGCTTCAGTTTCTCCCATTTCCTGTTGATTGGTCTCTGCTATTACTCAATTCTGAATTCTGAATTCCGAATTTCACTTTCAAAAAAAAAATCTGAATTCTGAATTCTGAATTGAACTCTGTCCTGCAGTCTGGTTGCTGCAAACCACCAACATCCTGCCAGTACAGCGGAGGCGTGCCGGTGGGGACGCAGGACGAGGACTGCTACAAGTGGAACAATGCTGCCAACATCCTCTGCTACCAGTGCGACTCGTGCAAGGCCGGCGTGATGGAGCAGATCCGGCAGGACTGGCACAAGGTCTCCGTCCTCATGGTCATCGTGCTCGTCGCCCTCATCTGCATCTGCGCCTGTGGCTGCTGCGCCTTCAGAAACGCTCGCCGCTCCGTCTCCGAGTACCCATACGGGGTAAACCGCATGTCCAAGATCAATCCACGCTGGGACTATTACTGGTACTCAGCAAAATCATATTTGTGACCCTCTCTCTTTTTGACAGCATATGGCACCTATGTTTCTTCGTTAAATTGAACTCGCCGCTAAACAGCAAGAGGGCAATCTCTTGATGACAAAACAACAGATCAATCACTAAGGTTTTGTTTTCATGGAATTGTTAAACTTACCATAACTATAACTATTATTACCAGTGCAGTATATACGCTACAACTTTTGTACCCTATCATTCTCTGCAGGTTCTAACATTGAATTTGTGCTTCTTCGCTGTAGGTTGCGATGGTGGCGGGATACGAGAGAACGGTTATACTAGGTTTCTGGTATTCAAAGCTTGTATTATATTTTGCTGCTCCGTCGTGTATCAAAAGATTAATAACACTTAGGAGTTGGGTCAGTCCCTGTGGACTCTTCGTTTTCATTTGTATAGCTTCCTCCTGGTGCAAATAATTGAGCTTCTGTAGACAACTGGGTTAAAAGAGGAGAGTAGCAGATGAAGTAAGAGTGGTGTTCTAGTCCTGTTTTCTAGTATGGCGGCCAAAATATTTTGCATCATGTACAATTCTAGAAGGTGAGTTCAGGAAAGAAATACTCGATGTATATCAGGTCAAACCACACAAGACAGCTATGATCATAAATGACTGCTGCGTGTGACTTCTACTTTTACACGTTCCAGAGATGAATACCTTCTGTTATGACAACAGTAGATTCCTAAACTAACAAAATTGGTGACATGCATTTCAGAAATACCTTATCTGTTTCCAGTCATGCAATATATTGTTGATCTGAACGAGTGAACATAGACAAATAGTGTTCCAGAAACATGTTAAAAGAATTCCAACATAAAATAACTTAAGGCATGGAATACAATGAGTACACAAACTGATAATAACAACTAAAGAATCCAATGACAAGCACCACCAATTAATGGTGATCACTGATTCGTGTCCGAATGCCACTGAATATATTCCTGTCAACTTTTTAGTGCAATCAAATTAGTATCTAAAATGTTGAGCAACAGTTGCATTTCATCAGAATAACTATGACCACGATCTCAAATGGAAAATCAAAAAAGGTGCCATGGGCCTACTGAGCTAGATGTGTACACAGGTAACATAATGTGTTTTTGAACCTAAGTATCTAGTGATCCATGTGCACTAGAACTTTACAATTTCTGTAAGGAATATGCTACACAGAACGCCAAAATTTGCCAATAGGGTGAATCTAGTGTTCCATACTGACATATAAACAACTGTATTCTTAGCCATCGCTAATTCTGGAGCGTAATATATGCAAAAGAAAATAGCCTAAAATTTGGAACTCATGTACTAGCTCCTAAATGAAGAATGATTTCCAAAAGAGAAAGACATCAGAAACTAACATGCTGATAGTTTCAAAGATTCCTACAGACTTATGGATCAATCGTGTATTCACGTAAGCAAGTGGAGGTCTTGACCTACGTATGCTATTTTCTAGAATATTAGAATCATTGAAGGGAGTCAGTTCAGGTAGTTTTTTTATCACCCTATTGAAGGGCTATGAACTGTCATCCTATCTTGAGCACCATAATAGCCATCACGGTTTAAGGAGCAAAATCTTCCAGCTGGGAAATTAAGCCATGCAGTGCAGCTAAATCTTGGAGAGTTGGCGGCAGAGTACCATGGACAGGGAAGTGAGTTATTGTGAAGATCGGTGCCACTGAATATATTCCTATCAACTTTTTAGTGCAATCAAATTGGCATCTAAAATATTGACCAACAATTGCATTTCATCAGAATAACTATGACCACAACCTCAAATTGAAAATCTAGAAAGGTGCCATGGGTCTAGTGAGCTAGATGCGTACCCAGGTAACATAATGTGTTTATGAAGCTAAGTATCTAGTGATCCATGTCAACTAAACTTTTCAATTTCTGCAAGGAATATGCTACAGAGAACACTCAAATTTGCCAATAGGGTGTATCTAGCGTTCCATACTGACATATAAACAACTGTATTCTTATCCATAGCCAATTCTGGAGCGTAATATATGCACAAAAAAAAGTAATGCTTTCTAAAAGTCCAAAAGAGGAAGACAGCAGAAGTTACCAACCCTGCTGGTATTCATTATACCCACTAAAAGTGTTTTTCTTAAGATAATACCTGTCATCAAATTCCATTTACCAAAATCAGCATTATATTGGGATAACACTCATAACAGGTAGACCATGACTGAACATAACATGCCGACAGATTCAAACATTCCTACAGACTTATAGATCAATCGTGTATTCACGTAACCAAGTGGGGTTCTTGACCAACGTATGCTAGTTTCTAGAATATTAGAATCACTGAAGGAAGTCAGGTCAGGTAGTTTTTTTATCACCCCATTGAAGGCCTATGAATTGTCATCCTATCTTGAGCACCATGATAGCCATCATGGTTTTAAGGAGCAATCTTCCAGTTGGGGAAATTAAACCATGCAGTGCAGCTAAAGAGTTGGTGGCAGAGTACCATGGACAGGGAAGTGAGTAATCATGAAGATTGGCTCATTAAGAAAATATGTTCTATTACTCATCTCTGCAGGAAGTGGAATACCAGAGGCAAGCAGAGAAAGTTGGTAAGATAGCTATTATCATTCAGGTATTCTGCAATTTTGCAACCCAATGGTAACATAAAAAGGGAGCAAAAGGATAGCAGAGGAAAATACAAGCAAACAACACTTTAGCAAATACTATTTCTTCCCCAATACTGCTGGTAACTTCAACCAAAGTTATGTACCATAAATTTACTAAAATAGTGAATGTTGGTCATTCCAAGTTTCAGCACACAGTGAACGTCATATCCCTTATTATAAATACATCGAACAGATGCTCCATTACAGCTGAATGGATAGATCAAATTCATATTTAAAGTGTTTCCAGCATTTAGTACTATTGTTGAACAAAACAGTACAACTATCCTGACACCAAAAAGAATTGGGACATTCTTGAAACTGTTCGGCAGACATAAACATCCTATCTGAAAATAATGGATACAACGCAGCAGCAGAAACAAGTTAGATGCCTTGCCATTTTCGACAGTAGCTCCTTAAGCCACTGCAGCCTTCTTTTCTTCCTCGAGTTGTTTTAGTTCTGTCAACCTTACCGCCCATGCTCGCTCTCTTGCCACTGCAGCCATCTTCCTTTCAGTTCGTTCTGCTTCCTTTCTCTTAACAGCAGCAGAATATTGTGCTTGGCGCTTCTTCTTTTCAGCCTGCACAAGATATACGTGTAAGCATTTGGATACAAAATAAAGGCAACATATGATCTACCCTATAAACAGACATATCTGTTACAAGAATTTACGAGTGACACTAGAGAAGTGTGACAGATTCAGAGATACATTGGAACCATCAATTTCGATTCTATAGAGGCCCCAAGACAATCCTTTGAGGCTTGGTGAATAGAGAAACAGTAAACTGAGTAGCAATGTAGCAAAACAAATCAGAACAGTATCATAGACTGGTTTTAAACTTGGTGACCACCATGAATAAAAATTACTAAGTATATGATAAAACAGTAATCAGAATTTCCACTTCACCAGGATATTCATGGCTGTTTGGTGACTTCCTACCATCAGTGTCAATATTGCATTGTCGCATCATGTACTCCTATTCTAGCTCATAGAACCACACAAAAGTCTCGCATTGATTTGCATATTCTAAGCATGAACATAAACTACATACTACAGTAGCATGTGTCAAGATACCAAGAAGAAAGGTTTCGTTATACTACTACAGTAACAGCAACAACATGTAAGCATAAGCATATAGAGAATGGAGGGAAAGGTCACCATGATAAAAGCCTTGCGCTGCTTGATCCTCTTCTTCTCCTTCCTCCCCTGCACACTCCCTTTGTTCGGTTGGCTTACCGGAATCGGCTCTTCTGGCTTGCACGTCACCCACGCATATGGACCTGTCATCAGAACCGAGTACGCAATTGAGCAAATAATGGATAGCCGGTACTCAATTTAACCTAAACCTCACGGGAACACTCTAAATGAATGGATTGCAACTAGAACAGCAAGGTGCCAGCGTTCAGAGATATATAGGAATCTGGATCAAATCATTTCGATTGAACAAACGAAATGTTGAAGAAATCCCCACACCTTTGGGGCGCAGGCTGGCCCTCTTCCGCCGGTTCGCGAAGCCCGGCCGCCGCTTTGGGAACCGGGAGTCCATGAGCCCGCCGAAGAGGCTGGCCCCCATGGCCGGCGCCTGCGAGGCGGTGGCGGCGGCGCAGAACGGACGGAGTCCGATCGGATCCAGGAGCCGGAGAGGAACATGAGGAGGAAGTGGTTGCGGAGCGTGCCGCGGGAGAACCGCCGCCGGAGAGGAGAGAGGCGGAAGGGCTCGACGGAGAGCTCGGAGGAGCGCCATAGGAGAAGGTTCTAGAAGATCACGCTCGATCGGTTAGGGTTTTAGTAGAGGGCCTTGGGAGGCGGAGGCGGCTGCGAGCCTGCGAGAACGAGTGTGTGTGTGGCGTACTTCATAGGTTTACGCAAAGATTCCCTAAAGGCGTAGTTTCCGTCACTTCTTCAAGTTTTTGTTTTAACTTTCACGAGACTGTCATCCAAACCCTCGTACGAATAGACGGAAGACAGGATGTTCTAATGATTCGTAATTAACGGCTTTAACTGATTCATCCTGAATAAAAAACAGTAAACATCGAAAAATAAAGAAAGAAAAAGATAATAAAATATTAGGACGGCATGACCGCGTGATACGGTGTGACTGTTTTTGGCAAAGATGATTTTGAAGTTTCGACCGATCTCAAACTTTTACTGGCGCGATGAGACGGTTCTAAGGGTCGGGCACGTTCCACGCTCAAAAGAAACACAGAGATGGCAAAAAGATGAGGGCAACATGTCGTTGGCGAGGCGTTGTGCACATTTTCCGTGAGTAGCTAGGCTAGTAGGCTAGAGCTAGAGCGGCGCAGCCGCTCATAGCTGTCTCTCTCGGTTCAGATACACGATCAAACCGAGTAGTACAAGATAGCTAGTATAACAGCAGCTACTGGACCATCCTACGCCAGAAGAAACTCGTGAAAGCAAAAGCAAATCCGTGGGCGGCAGCTAGAAGGAAAACAGAACGAGAAACAGGAATTCACATGCACAAAAGGTTAGGTGACAACTAGGTGATCGGCTTTCGATAAAAGTCCCAACGATGTCAACCCCACTAGAAAACGCCAGACACAGAAGAAAAGTCTCCTCAAGTGGTGCAATGCTGGTGAAAATGCCCAAGGTGGAAGTAATTCCCGGAACAAACCGAAAAAAGAAACAAAACAACAACCTCAGCTGTACAAAGGGGACCAATGCATCATTCCCGGGTGACACTGAACTCAAAGGCAAAATTATGGTGCAAAGGATCGGCACTGACACCAAACGAGCAGCAAAAAATCGATCCAGACATTAATGAGATGCTTGTGATTTAAGAAATCGCATCCAAATAGCATCGATCTTCAACAAAAAAATCAAATTAAGAACAACAATGTCCTCACCTGTTGCATCACTGTGACCGTAACCAAGAAAAGTGTAAAAACTGCTCCATAGTACCGAAACATGGCAATGAAGCTGGCTGCAAATAATAATAAAACCTGGAAAATGTAGCTAAACATAAAATACAAACCAATGGCCAAGGGGGAAATTCAACCAAAACTCCATCTGACAAGGATACTACATTAAGCATTACCATATTACAGTCATCTGTGAGGTTTCTGCATAAACTGATAAATAAAACCCTACCAACATCTAGTCAGCCTGTGGACAGCACCTCTAGCAAAACCTACAGCGCTGTGCCCACTGTTGACAGGTCAAACTAACAAGAGTATGGGGCTGCAGGGAAGGTAGAAATGTTAATGCCAGTACAAAACCAACAGCTACTGCAAAGCCTACAATAGTATGGGCAGGAAAGCCATTCACTTTCCCTCTTTTAACTTCGTTAAGTTACAAAAACTAAATATGATACAAGGAGCAACAAAACATGCACCAAAGCTACTACCACTACGGCACTACCACGCTACCTGCTTCCTATGTCCTTCCAAGGATCCACATCACAGCTCGTGATCTTAGAACTGGGACCATACTGTGCCTTGAGAGCAGCCACAGGGTCTGAAACACCACTAACAAGGACACCAGCACCACCAAACCGACTGACTTTACCAGGTTGCTGGAAGCCAGATAAGAATTCCATTCCATTTCTCTTCTGAGGATCAGAATATCTTTCCAGTCGCTTTGGATCTGATTGATTCGCCTGCACTAAAGGCTGTTGATAATCTGAAAACACACCAAGGGTGCCATTTTTAGCTGAGTAAAATGGAACACCAGCTAAGGACGTCTGACACTTTGCCATCATGAGCAGAGGCTCAGGCTGTGCTGTGCTTCCATCCAGATGACCATAGCTCCTCACTGATCTCCCCTCCAGTCCCAAATGCGGGGTGACTGCAGGCCTAGAAGAACCCACATTATCCCTTGGATTGTTTTTGCTACCATTACATGATGAGCCAGAATTTTGTACGGAGGACTGATGACTGAGAATCTGCCCAAACAACTTTACATCACCTGGTCGCTTTACTTGCTCATTACCCTCAGAACTTGTATTACGAGAGCAAGGTCTCAAAGGACCATCTGATACTTCATTGTGTTTTCTGTCCCAGTGAATCCCATCAGTAGTATTACGAAGGCCCAAGCTGCTGGACCTGCCATGCTGAAATTTTGTTACAGTGAACCGATCAGAATGTGAAGTGCTCACAGTGCCACTTGTATTTCTTTCAGAAAAAATTGGTGCATCAGTTGCTAGATGTTGATTTGTGTAACCATCAATGTTACAGAACAATGTGCCATGCTGATTACCAGATTGAGACTGGCCTTTAAAAGCTGGGTAATTCATGTCTTTGGCCTCTAAAGCATTGCAGGCTCTGTTGCCAGTGTCCTCAAAATTGGGGGTAGTAATTGCCGCTATGCCCTCGAAACGAATGGAGGTAGGATCAGGAAGGACAGAAGCGAACTGCACAGGCATTAAATCCTTTGGAGTGAGGGGTGTAACCTGTGGCTTTGGTTTTGAAGGGGGCTTATCTGCAGGCACAGAGTGCTGATAAGTAGACTTGGAGGCAGGACTAATGGAAGAGGCTCCAGTCACTTTCGAGAAGTGGAGCACATTTTCCTTAACACCACTATCTGCAGTTATGCCAGCTGAAGGGACTGAATTTCCAGCTTTCACCAGTGCAATATCAAGAGCATGACGTGAACATCCATCAATCCTAGCTTCAGAGGGCACCGGCACAGCTTGCTCCACCAAAGAGCTGGTGGCACTACTGCCATGTATACTCATTTGGTCAACAATATCATCTGTACTTTCAAGCTTCTCTGTGGTTTCAGGACAATTGATATCGATAGGACCAGATGTTGATCGATGAGTTGCTTCACTGGATCGTTTATTATCATCAAGACTGCAAGTTTGATCGGCTTTATTCTCAACTTCCTCCATTTTAACATCAAAAACATCACAGTTATTTGATCCATCACCTTTCGACTGTTTAGAGAATGTACAAGAATTGGGCCCTTGAATGGCTCTTTCATTGGGACATATATCCATCTCTGTTTTTGCAACGGACTGTGTGCTACAAATAGCCGAGTCCATTTCAGCAGCACAGGCCTCATCAGTATCACTCCTCTCTCCATTGGTATCACTAGTTGGCATGCTGACATCAACTGCCCCTTGATGGATCAAGTCCAAACCAAGTGATTTTCGAGCCTTGCTGAAGAATACTTTGCATTGTTCATATGACTTGCTCTTCACACATGATGAAATTCGAGCAAAGTCCTTCCCGTAGTTATTCATCGCCTCAATGAAAATTGACTTCTCATCATCATTCCAATCAACTGGATCAACTTCACATTCTTGATCGGAGACTGTGTCTTCCTCGTGAACATTTCTATCAATTTCCGGGGTCAAGGCATGCTCCATTCTTGCAATGCTCATCTTCTGGCCAGGATCAGCAGAACTTGTAATGCATGAGCTCATTCCTTCTGGGGAGAGAGTGCCACATATGCCTGCCAATACATCTGCAGCAACAGATTCTCTCTCATGCAAAGATACATTATCAAGGCACTCCGTGTATGATTTTCTCGCCATAAAAGAAACATTGCATCCATTCCGAATGAGAGATTTTGTAGACACTTTCTCCACCTTTTTTCATATTCAAGGCCTTGGGCCGCTACTGCTGATGCTACCCCAAGAATATCGAGAGAAGCAGCATTTGCCTCACGGTTCCATTTCTTTCCAGACTTGGCTCCTAGAAAATTGCTTGTAGGTTGCTGTTGCTGACGCTGGTCCAGGAGTTTCTTCACTTCTCGGAAGCTGTCAGATTTATGATGTTTGTAGTAGAACTCAACACAATCAGCAGTTGTCTTGTGTGTAAGGAAACTGGAAATTTTGGAGAAATTCTTGCCGAACTTAGCAAGCATCTCCATAAATATTTCCTTTTCTTCTTGAGCCCATGGATTTATCAAAACCCGCTCTTTCTCAACTGCAACAGGATCCTCAACTAAACCATTCTTGCTGACGAACCTCAAGCATTCCTTCTCTTTCTCATCTATAATCAGTGCAGGCATTTTCAAGTAATTTCTGCAGTGCTTAATCTGAAATTCAGAAGATAGCTTGTTTGCAACATCTGATATTTCTGGAGTGGAAAGTGTACTTGAATTGCCAGCTGCCAACAAAAAAAGGAAAGAGTCAATACGAGATCAAAGGGATAGTGCAACCATAATATGGAAACATCAGGAACATCAAGAAGCAATCCACAAACAAACAATAGAAATGGAAAAAATAAAAAACTAGCTTAGGATAGTAACGAAAATGGTAATAAAATGTTATAACTGATGATGTTGGCTACCAGAAATAGAAAAACGTAATCTACATGCATGACTGGAAATGCACAGATATACAGCAAAAATAAAATCAAACTGAAATCTAGCACATGCGTGACTTCAGAACAAGATTAACATGTTACTGAGAACATTGTCAGGGAAAAGGACGATTCTAAAATAAGGGATAATGTTATAATATCCGTTTTCTAGAGCTATGTTGATGTTGCATAAAATTATCGAATCAAAGCAGAATGTATCAATTAATGTGGTAAAAGAGAAGTTCCAGCAAGTATGCTTGTTTAAACTTCAACAGCAGACACGATTTATGGAGCCATTAGCATATTATGCTAACAGTACAAGATTTAACTTTTGCTTCAAATTTGGATTAGCGACTTGTCATAATCTATCATTTCAACATAAGTGGGAGTAGGTATCATACAGAAATCTTATGAAAGCTAAAGCAGAGATATATGATACTTAACCCACAGATGAAGACCGACAAAAACAATAAAAAAGAAAAATATAACACTTACTAGGCATGGCTAACCGTGAGCGGCTAGTGGTACGTTGCCTCTGAGATCCAATATGTGAGGCTCGGCTGCTCTGATCAATGCGCTTATTGGACTTTGAGCGCTGCTTCCTTGCATAATGTAGCCGCACATCCTCTTTCCACAAGTAACGCAGTGCCCTGAACTTGAAGGTAAGAGCCAGCTCTTTGAATCTCAGCCTATTTTTGTGTAAAACAAGGCTCTCTTTGATACCTGAGTCATTCTTCATATGAATGGAATCATTACTGGACGCCAATAAATCAAGTCGGGGTGTATCACCAGGCAAGTGTTTAAATACCAATTTGTTCGCTGCTTTGGCTATGTCATTGTTGCAAGATGTAAATGAACTTAAATTATACTCATGATTGGGGTATAAGGATTGTCTCCCATGCAGGTCAACCCTAACATCTGGCTTCAACGAATTGGTATCAATATGGCATGAAGAAGCTTCCAACCTCTCGTTGTCAACATCGATTTGAGGTTTTGTTTGTCCAGAGGCCCTTGAAGGACCAACATCAGCAGCTGCACGGATCTGTCCCTCAGCAACTCCTGGACATGCAACACTCTCTTCTGAAGAAGCTGTTTTTGCATTTTGAACTGGAGCTGTCTCAACTTCCATTATATCAGCATCTTTGGTGTTAGCATCTTGCACCACAGATATCTTGGGACAAGGGCTGAGCTCCGTGGGTTCTTTCATACGAGGCTTGTCACAGATGTTTGCATTGCCAGGAACTTTTGATACCCCAGTAGACGGTGAAACATTTTCTGTAAACGTGACACCAGTTGGAGAGTGTTCCATAGCTGTTCCAGCCTCAGTATTAGTAGATTTAAGTTCACCTTCCAACGAATCAATCTCAAGTTCAGTCTTTTCAATCTCTTTGGAAATGCTTTCTTTCAATAACAACAGTTTACTTGTGCTGGTCGGATCTTTGGAATCCCCAGAACAAGAATCATGTTGAAGGAATTTAGCAAGCATGTTTGTAAGAGAATCAATAGGATCATCTCTGAGCTGATCTATCTTGATGGGAAATTCATTGTTGCAAGCTTGATCATCATCAGCTCCAGGGGCATCTTGAGTAGAGTTCAAGATAGTATTTGCCGTCAGTTCACAGGATTTATCTGCAGGTGCTGCAGCTGAAGATCCAAGAATTAGTAAGCTATCCAAAGGTATGACAAGTTGCTTATATATAGATCTATTAAGTATCTTGCATGCTAAAAGGATCAAAAAACACTGAGGAACATGACATATATACAGTTTAAGGTATTATTGGATTAATTTTTTAACACGTAAAATTTTGCAAGTGGTGTCTCAATGTAAAAGCAAGCAAATGATAACAAAGAATTTTGTAAGGAATGTGACACTGCACAGCATGACCAACAGAATCATAAAATGCGTTAGCTGAAACTCATTTACAAACTGCCCAATAAGTTTTGATTCCACAGACAATATGGATATATTTAATAGTAAAAAGACCTATACTAACAGAGTCAAAGCAATACAAGATTAATCTAAAGTTACATATGTATCAGAAGTTCAGAATCAACGCAGAAAGGGTGTGTAACATCAGTTAAGCTAAATCAGATTGCATACCTGGTGCAGGAGATGGTACAGCAGCCGGAGATGCGCATCCAGGAGGTACCGGTGAGGGTGAGGGTACAGCAACTGGAGATGCGCATTGCGGAGGCACAGATCTAGGTGAAGGTACAGCAACCGGAGATGCACATCGGGCAGATGGAGGTGATGGCACGGCCGGAGATGCGGATAGTGCAGCGGCAGATGGTGCTGCAGCAACCGGAGATGCACATCGGGCAGATGGAGGTGATGGCACAGCCGGAGATGCAGATAGTGCAGCGGCAGATGGTGCTGCAGCAACCGGAGATGCAGATAGTGCAGGTGCGGGTGGTGGTACAGCGACCGGTGATGCGCATAATTCAGGTGCGGGTGGTGGCACAGCGACCGGTGATGCGCATAACGCAGGTGCAGGTGGTGGCACAGCGACCGGTGATGCATATACCGTCGGTGCAGGTGGAGGCACAGCGACCGGTGATGCATATACCGAAGGTGCGGGTGGTGGCACAGCGACCGGCGATGTCACAGGTGCAGGGGCAGGAAAAACTGCCCTCTGCCCAGCACCGGACAAGCTCCCGTCAGTAACAGCTTCAGCAGCATCTGTTGGACCTTGTACCTTCTGCTTCTCATACTTGGCCAAACCTTGCCCCCATCCAAGCCGGGCCTTCTTCCTTGGGGCCTCCTCCTCAGCCCCATGAGGAGATGTCGCAGCAGGAGAGTGAGCTGAAACCTCCTTTTCTGAGGCTGCCGGCCTAGTGGTGTGGCCAGAAGACACCTGTCCAGCCCCAGCTGCACCTGCGGCCTCAGATCTGCTCTCCCTCCGCCGCCATGGCGTCACCCGTGGGAGGTTTTCCCTGTCCCCTCTGTCAACCCGATTGCCAGGAGAGTCGTAGCAGATCGGGACGGCGACTGACCTGAGAGGCGACCTCCTTGGTGGCGGAGGTGGAGGTGGCTCCTGATGGTTTCTGGAGAACTCGCTTCCATAGCTCCTGAACGGCGACCTCCGGTAGGAGCCCCTCATGTCACGGCTGTCTCTCCTGCCGCCGCCACCATAACGGCTGAAACCTTTATAGCCGCCGCCTTCGTCGTCCATCCAGTACCGGTCGGAGCGCGACGGCGCGTAGCCGAGCGGCATCTCGTCAGGGTAGGAGCGGTCGTACGAGCCGCCGCCCTGTCGGTAGTAACCTTCTGAAACAGCAGGGCGGTTGGCGGAAATTAGAGGCGCCGAAGAAGGCGGCGGAGGCAGCTGCCGCCTCAGATCTGAGGATTTGCGAGGGGCAGGCCTACCTGACGACACCGAGGACGGCGCCCGGCGAGGCGAGGGCCGCGCATGGTCACGCAGTGGTGGTGGTGGCGGCGGGTGGTACGGCGAGTCCCGCCACCTCGGCGGCGTGGGGGCGGGCGGCGGGAGGGGTCGCCCCCGCCGCCGCCATCGTGTCTGCGGCCTTCCCTGTACAAATAATCCCTCCGATCCGGCGGCGGCGGCGGCATCCACGGCGCCGTCGTCGTCTTCGTCCCAGCGGCGCCTGTTCCAAGCTCCGGCCGCCGCCGGGAATCACATACGCGAGGAGAAGCCAACTCCGCAGCTCCTCTGACCTTATATCCTGGGAACCCCTGCACGAGGATAAACAGACGCGGGGCCGTTATTAAACGGAAAACAAGCACCGGTGAAGGCCAGCCGGCCGGCCTGCCGGCGGCGAGACTGGTTCAGGAGCGTATGACTTACGGTTCTCGGCGTAGACAGAGTCGGTTATCGCAGGGCAGGGCCGCCCGGTCCTTCAGGCGACGAAAAGTCGGCTCGGGCACGGGGAGCGGGCTCGCCCACACGGCCCGCCGGCGTGTAAGCCGCCGAGGCGATGCGAAGCGCCGCAGAGGCGCGGGCAGACGCTTCCTTGGGCCGCCCCGAGTCGGAGGGCCGGGAGACGGGGTCGCCGGTGGCCGGCGTGCGCTGATCTGGGCCTGCGAGGTGGTAGGCGGCGGTGAGGAAGGCGGGGGCAGAAGAGGTGGGCGAGGGGAGGAGGAGGAGGAGGTGGAGGAAGGAGAGGTTGGGGGAAGGAAACGGAGGCCGTGACAACGTGAGCCGATAAAGCGGACGCAGCCGGCCCTCAGCTCGATTTGATGCGCGCCCCTCACGTCCGCGGCCCCGCACAGAGAGAGAAAGAGAGAGAGAGAAGAAAATAAGATTTGAAGATTTTGTTTGTTAAATAATAGCCCGATTTTTTATTTGCTGGAGCAGACGGAAAAAAAGGAGGGTAGGGCAAAAGGATAAGCAGCAGCGAGATTGGCAACCAGCAACGCAAGCAACAAACACCAAACAAAACTTCCTACCTGGCCGGGCAAGTTACCGCTTCTACCCCTGGTCCACCTCGTGATTTACAGGACGAGTACCCGCCCCCGCGATCAACGGCCAGGATACGCCGGGTGGCAGAAGCCGTAATTGGCTCCAACTCCCAAGGGCAATCCGGGGAGGAAAGGACTCCGTCTCCGCTCCACTTTCCAACCACCCAACACGTCCTCGCCGCCGACGCCGACGCCGGCAACGGTGAGCCGGCGACCCGCGCCGCGCACCGCCGGCAAGAGCCACCCCCGCGGCCATTCGCGACGGCCTCGCGTCGCCGGTGGACGGCGGTGGCGGCGCGCTGATCTGGGAGCAGCAGAAGGGGATCGGCAGCGATACGGTGGTCGATGGAAGCGGAATTGGGGAGGGAGCAGATCCGGAGCAGGAGATCAACAGAGGCGGAGGGGGAAAAGCTTCGATCTAGCAAGCAACAGCGAGCGCATCTGAGAGGAGGAAGGAGTTTATGCTTTGCTGTGCATGCATGTGATGGGGATTGGGAAATTTCTGGTGCGGCCGGCCTCGGTTGTTTTGGGGGCAGGGGAGGGAGGATCTCGGCGCTTGATCCGGACGATGGACGATCGCGATGTGCTCTGGTGGGGTTGGGACAAGGGGAAACGGAGATAATCATGACACGGTCGGATCAAAGTGATGGGCCAAGGATTTTTTCGGAGGAGGGGGCGAGGGGATCTGGTTTTCTGGTGGGCGATTCGTTCCCGGTTTTGTCCGCCTGAGAGCGGAATTAGTTCGCTGTTATGGATGCGTTTTGAGTGCGCTGGTGAAAGTGATTTCTCGTGGGGCCCACCGCCCAAGCTTTGCCGCCGCCTGGTACTATCGCTAATTACTGGTTTTTGTTTGGGCCAGTGGTCGAGAAGGTTCGGTCGGAAAGGAACCCCATGACACGGCTGTTCTGTTCTCGTGCCTTTTATTTTACCATGCTATGTACGCATAAATTTGTAGGACAATGGCGTTTTTACCATAATTCTGAAGCCTAATTGCAAAATGACCATTAATTTGAGATTTTACAAAATAACCATACTTTTTCAACCTGAACACACCGTTTATCATCAATTTGTACGTCGTCACTGGCCCAAATAAACGAATTAAAAAAAACAGTGGAGTAAAAATGACTCGATCTTCTCCCATAAGACCATACACAAGTCTCTCTCCAATCCTAGGCGGCGGCGGGTCCAACACCAGCGGCGCTTGCGAGTAGGAGCATTGGCGGACATCTAGCATTGACGAATTATCTGGCAAGATTTTCTCATGTCTCATATGAAAATTGTGGTAAAATCATATTAAAACTGTGGTAAAATTGTAAAGAATATTTTTATCTTTGACCATGAAAGTTAACACCGTTAGAGCATTTAACGTACTTGTGGTACTTTGGTTGTTCGATTCAAAAATGATGGTAAAATTACAAAATCTGAAAACGATGGTGAAAGCGTAATTGACTACAAAATGATGGTTGTTATGCAATAGCCCCAAATTTGTACTAAGCTTAGTAAATGTTAAAAAATATAGCATTAAGAAAGACTGCAATATTTACTTATAATATTACATATTTCACAATATATATAAGCATTGTATTTGAAAGTGCTTGTAATATGACGTACTCGATCACATATTGGTATATTAATAATGTTTCGATTATATAAGTTGCTAGTATAGAGTGTCTAGAGCCCTTTGTTGGATCCATCCTTGAAAATAATGATGGCGCTCATACTATCTTGTGAGCTAGTTATATGATAATTTCCTAGGTGACCTAAAGCGGTTTGAGCAATTTGTGGGATAAAAAATCACTAAAAATACTCAACCTTTATTATATGAATCAGGATTGACATATAACTAGTAAGACAACAAAAAATACAACTAGTGTGAGCTGATGAACAACTATTTATAGTGCCCAAAGTAATGCAACATAAATTTAATCAGTATCATAAAATGTAACATTACATCGGATTGTTCTGATGTTTAGGTACTCAAGATATAAGAATTTTAAAAGACCGTGAAAGATATGCTTTTGCACATACGGAGTACCTAGCTAGTTTTGTGTGTGTAACCATAATCCAATATTATATTTAACTAATTACTATTAAACTTTTATATACTCAATTTGATTTTAAATTGATGGTGCAAGGCCAACTTTTAGAAAATATATGGTATATTGTCTTAGCAATATAGGTACACATAATTTATAATGAAAGGCACTAAACTTGACAAGATTTTTGTACTTGTCAAAAGTACCAACAAACGCGGTAATTTTCCTACTCTCGTTCCCTACTCCTTGGACCATTGCTCTTGCGATGCTCGTGGCCTCATTCTCAGCCAGTCCACCATGTGGCATGAGTAGCCCTAGGTCATGGTAGCTTTCAAAGCTGGGAAAGGAGAAAAAGGTTAGCAATCTGCAAGATCTATATTGTGGGGACAAATAGCACGTGAGATTTGTTACCTTGGAGGGAAAAAGAAGATTGCTAACTCAGGTAAATAAGATGAATGGATGAAATTTCCACTTGTTCATAACAAAATAAAGTTCACGTGATGATTTTTTAAAAATTTGTATTTCTTTTGAACTTGCTTTTTATACGCCTTGTAGAGGCATCCGATTTTCATGACTAATTGAATCGTACTTAGATGTATCCAACAAAAAGAAACTTCCTATTCTTCACTTGGATATGGGCATTTTTATGCAAGCAAATAACCCTACCTTTTTTTCCTTTTATGCAATGTACGTTTTTGCAACCAACACGAGCTTAAAAATGTTACTCCCTCCGTTCGGAAATGTAAGTATTTGTTGACTTTCGGAGATCATGTTTGACCATTCGTCTTATTCAAAAAAATTATTAAAATTTTATTTGTTTTGTTACAATTTACTTTATTCTTAGATATGTTTTGAGTATGTCTTCTTTATTTTTTCATTTACATAAATATTTTGAATAAGACGAATTGATCAAATAAGATGTCAGAAAGTCAACAAATTCTTACATTCTTGGACGGAGGAAGTAGCAACTCTGAATGGCACACTGTACTCTTTCCTCGATGCATAGGCATGCTCTTGAAACAAATTGCTGTGCTGTTTGATTGACTGATAGGAACCGTTAGATCTTTTTTGGACGCCTTTGAAATTTGAATGCACGAGTTTCATCGAGCAGTCATCAGATTTTGAGTCCAGGAACTCCGAATGGAACGGATGATAATTCGCGCTAGAAACGTTGACCCAGGCCCGCCCGCTCACTCGGGCGGGGCGTCCTCATCCGCTCGCTGAGCCGATGTCACGTGCTGGTTGGCTCGTGGGGCATGTCACGTGCGAATCGCCTCGTCCTCCTCATCAGGTAGCGCAACGAATAGTCAATTCCACTTTCCACCCACCACCGCTCCACGGTTTTCTTCCCCGCACGTACCATGGGGCTCGCGCCTCGCAAAAATATTTCTCCAGAATTTTTCAAACCTGGCGATCGCGGGGATGATGATGATGATGATGAAGAGCCGGCGGAGGAGAGTGCTGAGGACGGGGAGCGGGAGACGGCGACGCGGTGGTCGGCTGCCCTGCCGCGATCCGAGCCCCGATCTCGCGCGGAAGGTTGGTTCGACAACCTCTCTCTCTCTCTCTCTCTCTCTCTCTCTGAGCTCTGAGCTCGGCGCTGCTAGCTCTTTGCCATCCGCGCGCTTTCGCGGCGCATCTGCCATTCCTGATTCCTTGAACCACCACCCGGATCTGTTCGAGTCGGGCGTGAGGTTGCGCGCTGTGGATTAATTGCTTGTTTTGCACGACCGTTGGGTAATCTGTTGGCTCAGCTCTACCTGATCTCCTGTTTCTGACGCGGCTGCTATCCGTTTCCTGCTCGTAACCCGTGGATCGGTTGGATAGAGGTTGAGACTCGAGTCTTTTCCATCGGAGTTCGGCAACAATTTCTGCTGCTGGGCCTGGTCCAAACATTGTGAACGGCAGTCCAAGCGCTGACTTGGTATTAGAGAGTTCGTGAGTTGAGGGGTATGACCTTTTCGATGGTAGTAAAACCCAAGAAATTTTACTGCCGTTGTATTTAGTTGTAAAAAATATGCCATGCTCTGCGCTAAGAAGGAACGTTTCACCTCTGCAATGAGACAAGTCCTGATGAATTCGGTGACATAATTGTGGTTGGTCTGCATACAGTGTCCCGATGCTGACAATAAAAGTTGCTTTCACTTCTTGTTCCTTGTTCAGTTTCCTCCGTGGTGGATGGTAACTGACAAAAAAATGCTGAAGGGTGTAACTATGTGAAAACCTGAAACGCTTTCGTCTCCTCCACAGGATGCCCCCACACGACATTTGATTTGTCACCTTGTTTTGGCAGAGGCAAGCATCATAAATGATGGATATGACGGCTTATGATGGTTTCCTTGGACGGCTGAATGCTGCATCGGAGGTTGTCCCAAATCATTCAAGCGCTGAGGGATTTAACATTGTACGCACCAGCAGGCATCTATTCTTTCACATGCAGGTAGATCACAGTATTCTACTACTACGATCTGCATGTTCCTTTCACGATGAGCATTCTTTTGATAGTGCATATGTAACGGACCACCATTATGCAGAGATAGGACCATATTTGTTCGTATGTACTATTAACATATGATGCCTTCCAAAGATCCCTTCTCCCCTGAAATATTAATAATTGATTATTCCTCTCCACAAGGCAGAATCCTCTGAACATCTGAAAGAAAATTAGTTGAAGGAGAAACAATATATTTCCCCCTTTCATTGAAGAATATGGCTTAAAGTAGAAGTTCCTTTTCTATTTCTCACAGTCCAGGTACAAATAATTAATACTTTAATATCTATGTGTTGATGACAATTAATCATGGCCTTTGTAGCAAATTAAGATTATCTTGAGATATACATGCTACTTTTGTACTATTTTTCTTCATCTGTTATTGTTAGTACATGTTAGCAATATATTGCTGGAGCTATAAATCAGAACAATGAATCAATGATTCAGTGCAAAAGGAAGTTTCTAGATGGTAAGCTTGGAATACATTAGAAATAGTACATTCTATTTTTGCCCTCTGCCTTAGTAGCTACGTATTGTTATTGCGTAGGTCAGATTTATTCTGAGGCAACATGTAAATTGTATTATATATTGCGTCCATGTTGTATGGAACTAGAATATCACTTTTATGACAGTGATATTGATTCTAGATGCATATTTATTATTGATTTCACCACTACTTGCATGATATGTCCTACAAGCATCACCTGATTTGTATCTCTTTGCATATTTATTTTTCTCGTTAACTTTTTTACGATCGTACAAAGTTTTGTATTTGTATAAAGTGCCATTGATTCTATGATATACATGTATAGCAGGCGCTGCTGCTCTTGTTTAGTTGTTTTTTTTAGGTAAGACATCACATGTTCTTTTTGGGATTCACGAATGAACTACCAACTGCTAATGGCTGGGTGACTCCATGTAGTAATTGTGACCAACTCGATGAATGCTGTGAACTTGTGGTAAAATGATTGATAATGTATAGTTGAAACATACTCCCACGGGTTTAATTTGTTGTCATACCTTTAGTTCAAAAATGAACTAAAAGTGTGGTCCTAACACTATCGATAAAAACCTGGTTGTAGCGGAAATTTTCATGGGGTTGATAGTAGGATAGAACTGTCAGGAGATTCTATGAGTACACTAATTTATATATCCTGTTTACTTGGTCTTTTAGCTCCTGGCCGCTTATGACAACTGAAATTAATGCCTAGTTTTCTCATCCTTATTAGTTGCCACTTCGATCATGAAGAATTCTTCCCCAGGTAAAGAAATTAATAACAGTATCTGCAACTGTAATCAAGTTTTGGGCTACCATTTAATAGAAAAAAGGACACTGTACATTTGATGTTGGTTTTGTAAATGGAAAGAATAAACTTTTAAGTACAATGTACGATATTTCAAGTGATGGACTTTCTTCTACTTTCCTGTTCTTTAGACTTCAGAAATCAAACCAAGACTACCATTGATGTTCATATGTAAACAAAGATTAATAAAAAAAAAATTGAGAACTGAAAAAAAAACTGGAAAACAAATTATTATAGTAATGTGCTTTATGTTTGATTCTTTTTTTATTCTTTGGCCATCCTGTGTGCCCAGGCAAGAGTTCTAATAACAAACAGAAAAGATTTTCATGTAATTTCTACTGGTCGTATCGTAATGTAGAGTACGTGCTATGTTCTTGGTTCTTATAGTTTTTTGGATTCGTTCATTGAGATATTTAGCTAAGTGATATATCTCAGCCCTCCATTCAGAGCTTGAGGCATATTGACTGTACACATTATCTAACTTTTGGTAGTAAGAGAGTAATCCATAGAAGGAATTTACTAAAATATTTTATTTCACAAACATTTGAGGCTGTGATGGTCTATTGCAGGCTTAACTACTTTTCATGATAATCCTAACTAATAACACCTTTTTCCCGGTCATATATACTATCCATATCCTGAAACACACATTTTCTTTCTAAAATAGTATTGGGCATGTTTCCTCGTGCCTTCTTGGTGCACCTTATTGAATGAAAAAAAAATGGACTCTTCTCATGCAAATTGCCTAGAATAAGGTTATTCCGTTTATTCAAATTACATTGAAGCGCAGCAGCAAAGCAAAACTATCTGTTTACTTATCTAGTACAATTAAATCTTATATGTTTCAAGTATGAATTTGTGAATTTTGATTTGTTGTAGAACTCATGATTGTGATGAGTATCACTTGGTCAACCGCCTGGCTTCAGAATTGCCTTCAGATTTTTCTAGGAGCATCGTTAAAGCTGAAAACTGTCATATCAGAAATCAGAGATTTCAGAAATTATGTTCCTGTTTAGCTCACATCAAGTTGCTGCCTACTTATATAATTTTTACTCGTAAAGCTGTTACAACTCATCACACAAACTGCATTGAATTATGATGATTTTTTATTTCTATTTTTGGAACATGTCATTTGTTACCGTCCGGGGATCTCATGTTCGTATTGTCCCTCAAGACTCAAGAGCCTTTTTCTTAGGCAGCACTCTTGCTTAGCTGATTTTGATTAATATGCTACGCAGAGCATCCTAGGCGATATCCGTGCTGTCAGTTTCTTTGTCTGTCCCACTGTCTGGGAGGTACTATCGAGAAATTACAGAAGGATGCAGACCCATACAGCAAACAATAACCTGCCTCACCGAAATGCCGATCCCACAGACCACAGAATTAACTTGGAAGAATCCTTATATACTATCCCGATGCCATTGTTTTGAGAAGCTGGCAGCTCAATGGGCATAGTTTTATTATTTGGAGACATGTTTACAGAACAAAAAAAGTGAGAGATAGGCAGTGTGTACTTGTGCTATTATGGTGCCCTCTTTAACAGCGTACAGTTCCCACGCAGGTGTGACGATGCTGATCAACAGGACACAGGACCGTGGCCTTATGGTCCTGGAAATTGAAATATGAGTGGCCTGATGGTCATGGAAATTCATATAAGGGGATCTGTTGGACAGCGAAGTTGCAGTTCCACTGTGATGGAGTTTGCAGTTTATAGAGGATTTCAGCTAAAATCCTGACGAGCACTGGCTCATGGGCCTCTTCTGAAATCTGAAGAGGCAACAGATATTGAGAAGCCTAGAGTATATGGCACTTTTCAGTAATATTCGCATCACTTCACGGTTTTGCTGAGGCTGAGCCAACGCCCCTGTCTCTTTCTCGTGAATCAGTCTTGTGAGCAGTCTTCTACGGTGAAATTGAAGTTGCAGTTTTGGGTTCCGCGTCAGTCAACGGATGCAGAACCGCCCTTGCGTCGTTCTACGGTTCAGCTTGCAACTTGCAGTCGCGCGATTGCGTGGGAGGATCAGATCAAGCGTGGACATAATAATAAGCGGAGACCAGGGGGACGCAACTGGCACGGCAACATCTGGTCGCTGTGTGCGCCACTGCACCTGGATATGACGGGAGCCGGAGATGGCACGAGAAGCTTTTGACTTCTTCTGTGGAGGCTGGCTGAGACTGCCAGGCTGGTCCAACAACCCAATCAACAAGAAGCCAGTGACGATGGAAAAAATCCCGTTTCCTTTGAATTAAAAAAAATTACAAAGAAAAGAGGAGCAGAAAAGGACAGCGCTAACAATCGGTTTGTACATTTCTTGAGATGCAAGCGAGCGACTTCGAGACAAAAACGCCGGCGACAGCGACTTGCACAACGCGTCAAAAGAGACTCGAGCGGAGACCAGGGGAGGAAGTAAGGAACCGCGGCATCAAATTGGAACAATCTGACGCGGACGGGGACGCGGTCACGCCGCGGCGTGGGCGGGCACGCCGTCGTGGTCGTCGTCGCGGGCGGCGACGAGCGGCTGGAGCTTGCGGATCCTGATGTCGTAACGCGGCGAGGAGGAGGAGGCGGCGCCGTTGCGGTCGTCGTAGCCGAAGCCGAGGCTGGCGCCGCACTTGCGGCAGAGCAGGCGTGTGCGGCGCACGAAGAGGCGGCGCGCGCGGACGTCCACGCACCGGAACTCCTCGGCGTGCCCGAACCGCGCGTCGTCGATGGCGTCGAAGGCCACCACGCCGCGCCGCACCGCGTGGCCGTACCCGCCCACGATGCCCGCCGTGTTCCGGTCCGACGACCGCAGACGCAGGTCGTACCCGCACGCGCCGCAGCTGCCACCACGCACATTGTCTTTATTAGTTTGTCAGTCAAGAATAGATCAATGACACGATGACGGAGGCCGAGGCGAGGGAGTCAGGTGAGGACTGACTGATTACCAGTAGGTGACGGCGGAGGGGCTCCTCTCGAGCGCCGCGTCGACCTTGCTGTTGACCTCCATGTCCATCTGCTGATCCATCCACGCGAGCTTGATGATTTGCCTGCTGCGGCCTTGTTGCTAAGCTAACCGTTCTTGCTGGAGTGGCAGCTTGATGATATGCTCTGCTTCTGATCGATGAGAGAAGGAAGGTGAGCCATGAGAGTATATAAAGACGTTGCCGGAGGAGGAGACAGGGGGGACTGCAAGTGCGAAGGTGAAGGTGGAAGGTGGCGTGGGTCTGCGCCGACCGCGCGGAGTTGGCGCGTGGAGCACAGGTGCTCATTGCGACGGACGGTGACGACGTGGACGGGCGCCGAGCTGGCGTTCATGCATGATATGGGCGTGTCCGCCCCGGCCCAGTCTTGCCCACGTTCCAACCAACCCAATCATCGCAGCGACCGGGACGGAGAAAGTGTGCGCGCGCCTTCAGCTCCGCCACCTCCGGCAAACACCGGCCCTCCGACGGATGATGCCTTCTGACACTTGTAGCCTTGTAGGAGACGGCATGGATATGGATTCCCTCCGTGTCATGTTTGTTTTTCATCAGTCCAGGGGAATCTTTGCCCAGCCGCTCAAGGTTGCGTCGTGCTATTGCAGCGGTTAGTTGGTTGGGTTCCAAGTTCGTCAAACTATAAGCCGTGACTGGTTTTCATGGGGAACCAGGTCCGTCATATGTAGCTGTAGCTTGACCATGATTGGATATCTGGAGAGGGTAGCGGGCCTAGCCCGTCTGTTGCAAATGTTGCTTCTGAGACTGGCCAGTGAGGGCCTCCACCTGGCTTGAGAACCAAGCACACGCACACCCATGTCCGCAATATGGGCTGCACGTGCTGCTAACGGGCTGAAATTATCCTTTTCATAAAGTGCACGGAGTTGCTATGAGCTACTGGGGATTCCATTAGACCTATGTAAAGGCTGACAACGACTGACTGAATGACGATGCATCCAGCCTCCAGGTTCTTTGATACGAGGAGGCCTTTTGGGCCCTCTTTGTTTCGTTTTCTTTTTAATCTCAAAGCTCACATCTTTTTCTTCATGCAGTCAGAATGATCAAGGCTCACTTAAGCATTTATTACAAAATCGGGAAGGGTAACACGAAGATTTCTCACTTCTCGTAGTTTCAATCTTTGAAGTGGTGGCCAACAGAGGCGAGAATAAAATGAGGCTTTTGGCAGGGTTAATTATTTCTTACAAACTTTTAACCCTAAGTGGTTGCTACAACAACATCCTAAAAAAATCGGAATGGCTACTCCAGCGCATGGTTCATACTATCGACACAAATCGTTTTTTTTGTGAAAATTGAGAAAAAAGAAACGGTCCGGTTAGGTCCCCTTTGAGCATATACCATATGAATTTAAGTAGTGGAGCATGAGCAAAATCAATTTTCGTCCACTTTTTCGGGTTTACCAATTCCAGTGTTTGTTGTACAGAAAAAATTGATGGCTACCGGTTTTGGTAACCCTGCTCCAACGGCACAACTAGTGCAAGCTTTGTGCATCGACTTTCACTTGTATACGTATCTTAAAGAATTCCACAAAAAAAAAAAGGTAAAATTAGGCATTTGCCTGCAAAGAGAGAGGTTAATTGTTACTACTCTGCTGCACATTCGCATACACATATTAAGTCAAATACGCCACATAGCTTGGATGACATGAATTCTGAAGCATCAATAACCCTAATAATAAATCTTTATCCATGGTGTGAGCAAGTTTGCATTACCTGACCTCTAGACTTCCGGATGCATCCTTTATTAGTTCTCATATCTTCCTCATTTTTCTAGAGTTGCACCTAAAAGGGGAGCCAATATAATTTTTGATCATGGATGCACGAACAAAATTTGTGAGCGTTTTTACAGTACACTACTTTTAACGTTGGTCGTTCATTCCGTCTAATACAACAGTACATATTGGTTGTTATCCTATTAACTCCCACCGTGATAACAATTGGTAATTTGAGGTGGTAACAAGTGGTAATGGGTATTTTGAAAAGAAAAAATTAGTGGCAGTCAATAATTAATTGTAACTTTAAGATTAAATATTTGGATCAATTAGAACTATTTTAGTTTAAGAAATTAAAAGATATTATCATCAATTAGAGAACACCGTCGCCGCCTCCATGGTGTCGGACTTTGAGACTGTTCTCTGCCGGCCGCTGTGGATTCTGAAGGCAAAGCTACGATCCGTGCACGCGGAGGAGGTTGGGACTCGGCAACGAAAGGTACGATATGGAGCAGTTGCGTGCGGACACGGTCAGTGTGACCTAGGTGCGGAGGGCGGCGTGCGCGGCGGTGGTGACGGGAGGGACTCCGCTTGGGCGCGCCGAAGTGGCAGGTCAGCGTGACATGCACGGCAGCGGCAACAGATTAGGGCGAGATGCGCGATGGCTGGTTTCAATCAGGATTTTTTTTTTGAACTGGTTTCAATCAGGATTGACGAACTAAAAGTGGTGATTAATTAGAAACACAATAAAATTACTTATTTACCCATAACAATCACAGGTAGGATTGATTTGTTACCACCTTGCTACTTGAGGTGATAAAATACACCGTAAAAGGGGTCAAATTTGTTTAATAGAAATGTGAGCGTGGTATATTGGAAATATTTGCGAGGTGATTTGGGATTCCAATTAAGTTGCAGCAGGAGCATTCCGACGCCTTGTCCACATCTGACAATAAGGCCAATAGGAAAGGCTGATGCCAACCGGCCACCGGACAATCAAATTTTGTTCTTAGTGCGCATGCAAGAGGCGCCGGGGTGGTCGGTTTACATGCGTCCCGGCCCGCAGTGCAGCACTTACATCCCGATTGATCTCAACTTGCAGTGTTCCCTTTGATTTATCTATCCATCTATATATGTATACTGTGCTGCGTCATCTTCATATCTCCAATGTAACAGACAATTATCTGGTGGTTGAATTCGTGGTGCCGTTTCGCTTTCAGCAAGATAGAGAGCGTAAACTAAACCACTAATTAGTTTTATGCTAACTACTTGCACCTGCAGATGCAGCCAACAGGCTTGTTACATTGGTCACAAACGTCAATGCTATTTGGGAGCAGATTAAGTTGGCAAATACATATATTATTGTTTGGCGACGCAAGAGCGCAACACTTGGATCGCCACAACTTGATTGCAGATAGTTTTATCACACTGGATGAGCTATTTTACGCTATACACGTCATCATCTGGTGCCTGACGGATTATTCGATCGTTCCCAATGCAAGACGAGTTGACTTGTGCGTACGAGCAGGTATCTACGTACCTGATCACAGGGAACTAATCAATCCGTTGTCCGACGAAACCGGCTGTTATGACGAACATGGGAAAGAAGCGGCTACGGCGGATACGTGGACACGTAAACCGACAGGTGGACAACATACTTGTCTTGAATACCTTGCTTGAATTTTTTTAGGTGTAGAGGTCAGTGATGACCAATTTGACACTCTGTGTATACATCGATGATATATATGGGTCAGTTTTAATTTTATTTCGTCGTTGAGAGCTCTATCTACTAGTTTATTCGGGTGGAGAATCTATGCATGATCATCGGATTATCTCTTCCTATGAAGAATTTTTATATATGAATATGAGTAATTAAAACCAACGCAGCTATAGTGTCCTGCACACGTGTAAGTATATAAGCAGATAGAAACCATACAGCTAGCAATAATGCAAAGGTAGCTTGGCAATTTAGTATCCCGCTCTAATATTTTTGCCATATTGTTTCGTTTTTTATTATTATATAATTGTGAACCGAACATAGCATTCAACAATGAGACATTAGGACTAGGTTGACTCCATCAATCCTAAGAAGCAGTAATAAGTGGCCTATTTTCATCTCTTTCAATAAACATTATTTTCAGAAAAGAAAAAAAATCAATATAGCCTTTGCATTGACCAATGCATATAGTTGTTCGTTACTACAAAGCATGCTACAAACATCCAACAATCTACAAACAAAGTCCAGGAAATAGAACAACACCCCAGAATTGTTAGAATAGAATGAATTAATTGGCTTTTATCATCTATCAATCACTAGCTACTTTCTGCAATAGCTATACCTATTGCTTGTTTTGTCTCACACTTTGCGTGTTGTTGCGATATGCTTTTTAGCGAAGCTCATTTTCCATAGTATTTTAGCAGCAATTAAGTCCCTATTTCATGATGCATGATGCCCTACCGTCCACAAAGCCTTAACTTAACCCAGTGAAAGCAACATGACGTGTTGTAAAAAGAGGTGCCAAAGCAATCATGCACGGGCCGCGAGATTCCAGTGTGCCATCAAAGCGTGGTGAAGAAACGAAACTTTTTCTCGTGTGATCCACAACGAGCCAGCCAGTTCAGGTTTCCAAAGAGCGACCTGATAGGCACAGAGTTGGCGCTACATAAGCTTTGGTCATGTGATCAGCCTGATTTTTGGAGCAGCTACTGTATATTGGGAAGTGCCATTTGGTAAGGACTAGAGTACACCGAAGAAGGAGCAAGAGCCAAACTGATCCCATCTACCAGAAAAGGACCATCTGCCCGGCAGCCCGGGACCTAAAATTTCACCTCTCCCGCCACTTGCAGTTGCGCATTTTGACGCAAAATTTCGGAGTGCCCTCCTGGGACCAGTAGAGGGAACCGTATGCGTCATGCCCGTTCAGATGATAGGAGCAGGTGACCAGTACCAACGACGGGTAACATTGGTTTTGGCCACAACAAATAATTCTCTCTCGTGCACACACAAAGGAAAAGATGAACCTTTCCAGCTTGTCTTATATATATTTCAAGACTTGCAAAAGGCATTTCGATGATGCACAAGAAGGAGGATATATATCACCTCTACCTGCACACGATACACACGCAAAAGACAACGACAGCTACAGCACATTGAGCATCAACATCTCTGAATCTGTACTTGGCTTGTGTCCATACATATTTTGGTCACGACCACATGGTTCTTGACCCAGTGAGCTAGCTACTCCAGCTGCTTATATTTAGTCCTTCGTATTGACACGGGCCACGGGGCAGGCAAGAACTGCTCCACCACTGCTAGCTAGGCAGCTAGCTAGATAGCATCCATATAAACTACCAACCTTATATAGAAGCACAACATATATACACATCTACCAGCTGCTTGCTCAAGGAGAGGGCTGTAATTCAGTTCATCCACACACACTCTTGGAGAAGAAGCTGTTGACCGGCCATGACGACGTACAGGGTGTGCTGCTTCCTCCGGCGGTTCCGGGCGGCGTCGAACGAGTCGTCGGAGGCGGTGGCGGACGTGTTCCAGGCGTACGCCGATGGCGGCGGCGTGCTCGGGGACGAGGGGTTGCGGAGGTTCCTGCGGGAGGTGCAGGGGCTGGACGCCGCCGCCGCCGAAGCGGAGGCGAAGGAGGTGATGGCGTTCGCGGCGGAGCAAAGGCTGCTCAAGAAGGGCGGCGGCGGCCTCACCGCCGAGGGATTCCATCGGTGGCTCTGCAGCGACGCCAACGCAGCGCTCGACCCGCGCCGAGGGGTAAGCTTTCGGCTGTTTTTTTAAAAAATATATGTGTATACTAGTATTTGTTTTGGCCTTTCAAAGTTTAAACCTTTGAGACTCTGAAGTTGCTTTCTTTCCTTCTCTTTGCTCTTCATTTTTACCTAGCTACCTACTAGCTGATGTTCTTTTGATTTCAAATCGTTCCAGAACATATGCACTCTTAAATTTCTTACAACAAAAATGAACCATCTGAGACTCTGACCTTCGTTTCTTTTCTTCTCTTTGCTCTTCCTTTTTTTCATTTGATTTCAAATCGTTCAAGCACATATGCACTCTTAAATTTCCAGTCCAAGCTAATTCTGCAGCGTGCATTTATGGACCATGGTACCACTTAGACAACTGTGCATGCATGCATGCACATATGAGAGAGGGTTAAATTAAAATTCCTAAGAAAATAATCTTGTGTGGCATGCAAACTTTATGGAGAGAAGATGAGCAATTGTAAGTGGTGAGTTAAGGTATGGCCTAATTTGGGAGAACAAATAGGTTGGTACCTTGGAAAGAAATTAAAGGTGTTATGCCGTTGGGTCAATGGCGCAGTTCGTCGTTCCTGTGGACGAACAGTTGAGAGGACCATGTGAAGTGTCCCCTCGATCGACCACCTTGGCGTCACGATCAGTTGTGCTGACTGTTAGCCACATGTACCATGCCCCCAGATAGCTATGTAGGGTGGTTGTGCTGCACTGCTGTACAGCGATTAAGATGGGTTTAGAATTTTATCTCCTCTCTCGTGTTGTTCTTTTCGTCTTCATTAATTGGCGGGGACGGTAACAATCATTTGATAGTGAAGTGGTTTGAGACTGCTCTCATAACAATCATTTGATAGTGTGCGGTCGACGCGAACTCGACCACTCGCCCTGACGCGAGATGAAAATCTTTCGGTCATTTTCGTTTTTGAATACGGGTTATTATTGCAGTATGATTGGTCTTCAAGATATACCTGACAGCCTCTTATGTGGTGTAGAATATTTTCAAATACAAAGTAAAATTGTTTTTGTATAGGCACAATAATGATTCAAAGATATTGGCACATGTCTGCTCCTCACTTTAATCCTTTCAAATGCGAGATAATTGTGCCGACCTTCTATTTCTCGAATGCGCAGGATAGTTGCACATCATGTATGTTTATATTTGGGGTTCTAGTATTAAAAAAATATGTAAAATTTCATTCTTGCAGGATGATGATTAGCCTTCAGCAAAAACACAACTAAATGTAGGAGCATACATAAAGTAAAATTATATTAGTGCTGTGAAAATTCATAATTCTTATTGTCACATCTCTTTAATTAGTTTAATTATTCAAGTGTGTGGATAATAGACCAAATATTCTCCCGATAGTATACTATGTGTAGGCTAAACCTACCGAACCTTTTGTGATAATAATAATGGAACTGAATTCTCCATAGGCATATAGCAACGCATAACATTAAGTTTGTGAAATGAGTGTTTTGACTTGGACAAAATGTACCAAGCTAGTGGCATTGAGAATGTGAGAAAAGTATGATGATGTAAAAAAATATGCAGATTTTATCAATACAAATAATTCACATGTGATGTGAGCGTAAGGTCAATGTGTAGTTTTCTATTGGTACATTAGAGAAGCTCACGGAGAAGCCTTAACATTGGTGCTAGTACCCACCACAAAAAGAAAGAGAACGACTCAAGTGTCGCATACTCGCATAGCTAGACAAAGGCGGGAGCCACCTATGCCTTTCTGACGTGGTGTTGGAGACGTGGTCGTGGTTAAGACTACTCGTCAAGTTCAAAATCATGATGCTCAAGACTTACACACATGCGAATTTTATATACTCTTTTTCAATGCCCAATAGGTTAACACGCGCGCGTCCTTTTTAAGAATAGTTCGAGCTTGCGATGCAAGTTGTACTTTTGCCCCAGGCATCAGGATTAGGAGCAAGTGCAACATGTGTGAGCCCCCACTGATTTGGTTTGATTCTCCTAGTCTATTTCGACTCCCACCCTTCAATAATTTTGTAACTGTGAGATGAATTATATTTTCGGAACCCTTTCTCTTTATTTTCTTGTTTGTTTCACACGAATAATCCTTCAGTTACCACACTTTTTTCCTTCGATTTTAAATAAATAATGGCTGTTAGCTCAATTCTTAGCCAACGTCAGGACTTTAGACACGAGGGTCAGGAAAATACTTTTTTTTTTGCAAATGACTGGCACCAGATAAGAAATTTAATGGAATGGATAAATTGCAGGTTTACCAGGAGATGTGCCTGCCGCTGTCGCACTACTTCATCTACACGGGGCACAACTCTTACCTGACGGGGAACCAGCTGAGCAGCGGCTGCAGCGAGGCGCCCATCGTCAAGGCCCTCCACGACGGCGTCCGCGTCATCGAGCTCGACCTCTGGCCCAACGCCGCCAAGGACGACGTCGAGGTCCTCCACGGCAAGTACGTACCGGCTCCTGTCAAGTACTCCTCATTAATGACCGAATGACGCGGAGTATATCTTTGTAGAGTACATTCAAATGTGCTTTTTTTTTGGCTGAATTGTTTAACATAATGGCATAGCCGCAATTTTTTTTACCGAAAAAGCCGCAAAATCTCGAAAATGAGCCAGACGTTCTAGCTAAAATGGGCCGAAATCTGGCCCAGGAATGCAATCCCACCCTGAACTTAGATAGAAGCCCATGAGCCTCTTAGAGAAAGCCTAAATACAATGACGGCCCAACCTGGCTGAAGCCTTGACTCGCAGCTTCTGCCGTGGATCTCAGCTCAGTGCCTTGGTTTTGCAGGACATGGACGTCGCCGGTGGAGCTGAACAAGTGCCTGGACGCCATCAAGGAGCACGCCTTCGTGTCCTCGCCCTACCCCGTCATCCTCACCCTCGAAGATCACCTCACACCACCCCTCCAAGCGAAAGTAGCCAAGGTGCCGTCGCCTTCTCCCTCTCTCTCTGAACCCCCAAACCACTCCTAATTGCAACTCTGATTCCTCAACATTTTCATGCTTATTATCACTGAGATTTTTTGTTCTCATTATTGATCGATGACCGCGGTGTTGTGCAGTTGATAAAGCAAACGTTCGGGGACATGCTGTTCATCTCGGAGTCGGAGCACATGGCGGAGTTCCCGTCCCCCGACGACCTCAAGGGCAAGATCATCGTCTCCACGAAGCCGCCCAAGGAGTACCTGCAGACCAAGAGCGGCAAGGAGGAAGACAAGACAGAGGGGAGCGTATGGGGAGAGGAGATCTCCGGTGATAATGCCACTGCTGGCCAGGCACGAACACTCGCGATCACCATTTCAAACGAATTAATGTGCTTCTGTCTCTGAAGATTGTTTGCAACAGCTGATACTAAAACCAAAACAAAACGAAATGTGGCGCTGCAGATGTCGAAGCAGAGCAGCGAGAAGGACATGGAGCAAGCCGAGGAGGAGGAGGAGGCGGTGGAGAATGAGAAGAAGGCGCAGCATGGGGCCGACAACGAGTACAAGCGCCTCATCGCGATCCAGCTCACGAGGAGGAAGCACGACATGGACCAGGATCTCAAGGTCGATCCGGACAAGGTGTCGCGCCTCAGCCTCGGCGAGAAGGCGTACGAGAAGGCCACCATCTCTCATGGAGCTGAAATCATCAGGTGAGGTTCAGTTCAGCTAACCAGCTGTCCAGTTCGATAATTCTCTTAGGAGATTTGGCGAATTCGATGTTGCTTTTTTTTTCTCTCTCGTCATCAGGTTTACGCAGAGAAACTCTGTTGCGGATATTCCCGCGCTCGACACGCATTACGTCCTCGAATTACAATCCCTTAATGGGCTGGAGATACGGAGTTCAGATGGTCGCAGCTAACATGCAGGTAACGTCAACAATCCTTTCAGTTTTATCATCTCTGTTCTCCTGCACGAACAGCCAATTGTGTTCCGTACTTTTTTGGGGTGATAAAATCCATGACCCCACAGTATTGCTGTTCGTCAGGGACATGGAAGAAAACTATGGCTAACCCAAGGGATGTTCAGAGCAAATGGGGGCTGCGGCTACGTTAAAAAGCCTGATATCCTGATGAACAGCGACCCTGATAATTTGTTCGATCCCAGGGCCGATCTACCCGTGAAGACAAGACTGAAGGTATAATACCATTGCCGCACCAGTCCATTTTTCTGTTCCTGCACATGCTGCAGAATCAGTGCAAAACTCTGAAACCTGCTTTCCATGTCGATGCTTCCATCTGAAAGGTGACGGTGTACATGGGCGACGGCTGGCGATTCGACTTCCGCAAGACGCATTTCGACAGATGCTCGCCCCCAGACTTCTACGCCAGGGTTAGTGCAGTTGATTCAGCAATCATCTCGAAATGTGATCTCTCTCTCTGTCAGAGCAAGCTCTGAATGTGCTCGACATGGCTAACAATGTCGGTCTGAAACCCGGATCAGGTGGGGATCGCCGGCGTGGCGGCGGACACGAGGATGGAGCAGACGCGCGTGATGATGGACAACTGGATCCCGGCGTGGGACCACGAGTTCGAGTTCCCGCTGACGGTGCCGGAGCTGGCGCTGCTGCGCGTGGAGGTGCACGAGTCCGACAACCACCAGAAGGACGACTTCGGCGGGCAGACATGCCTGCCGGTCTGGGAGCTCCGGCCGGGGGTGCGCTCCGTCAGGCTCTGCGACCATAAGGGCGAGACACTGCGCTCCGTCAAGCTGCTCGTGCGCTTCGAGTTCTTCCCTGCCTCCTCTTCCTCGTAACCTCAAACTGCTCAAGACGCTTGCGCATAACGAGTTCAGAGAATTTTGTGTTTCTATGTCTGTTTGGTGTGCATACGTTGTGCTGTGTGGTGGTGATAGTGTGATTGTTAGGGTCATTGGTTCTGAGTGAATGAAAGATTTGATCTTGTCAATGGACATCGATAAACACAACTCGTAATAAAAGGGTCGTATGACATTCAAGGCAGCCATATGTAAATAACAGACTGGTCTTGTCCTTGGATACTGATGAACACAACTCGTAATCAAAGGGTCATGGCATTCAAGGCAGCCACAGGTAAATAACAGACCGATCTTGTCTTTGGATATTGATGAATACTACATTTCATAATAAAACGGTCATAGTATGTCATTTAAAGGCAGTCATAGATTGGAACTTAATACTACAAAAGACAGACAGGGCATGATTATCTAGCACGTTGGGCAACACCATTATGCTATTTGAATTATATTTCGAGATTGTATATTATTTCTAAAGGTCAAACTTAGATATGAATTATATTTGTTAGGGATAGATAAAAAAGAAACAAACTACACAGAGTGAAAAGTAAATACTCATCCATTCCGAAAATCATGTCATTCGGACAGGCAAACTAAGCTACGGTATTACAAACTTCATGTCCTAAACAACATGAATATCCGAATGGAAGGAGTATAACGAATCTAGCACAGCAATTGATGCATGGTCAATCTTGCTCCGATAGGAAATATGCTCTGCAAAATTTATCTAACACTTTTTCTATAGAATATGCAGGAGTAACTACATAATTTTTATATCAAAAAGAAGTTTTTATCGATGACTATGCACAACATGAATCCACTTTTTTTGGGATAGTCATTAATTTGTGGGAAATGTCTTCACGTACTGAAGGCGCATTATTCCATCTGATGATAATGCATGAACCCATAAGCAAGATGATGGCTGGCGGGTTGCGAATCTCCAAATTACTGTACTTTTTTGCGCTATTACAAGTATCAGGTGAGTACTAGCTAGTAATTAGTACCTTTGTAAGCTTCTGACTGCATCTGCCGCCCTTGGCGCCCACGAACAAAGTCCAGTTTTTCTGCACGATCTTTCTGCACATGGAAATCCAGAAGGCTCGCGTTGCACATTTCTTGTGCATTTAGGCACCGTGTCCGTGGACCGTATACGTTTAAGTGTTGAGTGCGACTGACCAATTCAGTAGTCTCATCTAAACAAATCCCAACTTGTTTCCTGAGGATTCCCGGCGTCATGTGACGTGCAGCATGAATGGATGGACTGCGGCTGACGGTCGTGCTGATCAGTGCGCCCGATTGTCTAAGCTAAATGGAGAATATTTTTCACATGTATCAATAAGCAGCCTTCACTTTCATGGATAGCTTCAGCTCAATCCGAGGACACTTCTGACGACACTAGTGTCATTCAACACAGCTAACTATCTCTGTTCTTAAATTGTGATAGTATTGAATACTTCGTTATGTATAACCATCCATCTTATTAGAAAAAGTTAATTTTACAAACTCATCAATACTTTGATTTATAGTCATAAACTACTTTAGGGTGCAGTTTCATAAAACCACTATAATTTTAAAATACAATATGTATCAATACCTAGGGTCCCATAATTTAAGAACGGAGTAAGTATTTTGGTACGTATTACTTCATTTTAATTGAGCTACGTTGCGTTCAAGCAACAGATTTTGGAATAGTTTTCCTTTTTCACTGACAATCAAAGTCAAGTTCCTTTCGGACGGTGGACTCTTGACTTGTTCGTTCAGTCAGATATGGCACGCGACCGTCGAATAAATAACACTGCGGTCAGATACCGTTTGTGGCCTGTATAAGATTACGAGAACTCGCTCACGCAATTTTTTCTCCGCATGAATCTTCTGTTCAAGTTGAAACCGTGCTTCGTGCGAGGTGACCGTGAAACGAGATGGTGGCTTCCCTAAAAAAAAACGAGATGGTGTCTGTGTGACGGTATCAGTATACTAGGCTACTAGCAAAAGAAACGGTTCCTGCTTATCAGCAAAATAAAAGTTGCCGTTTAAGAATCCAAACAAGATAACAGCAGAGCAGAGTTACGTCGTGATCAGCACCGCCTGAGCGTTTGATCATCATGCACATGTTACCAAATACAATAACCCGTGGTGACCTCTGTAAACTGTCTTCACTGTGTACAAATTATTCGGGTTCCAGACTAATAGAAATATATTTGCATTTGCAATCTCAATTACCACTAATCGTTAATGTCATCAGCTCCGTCACGCTATCACGTATTACATCAAATCTAATCCATAATTACATACTACCCCTGTACCCCCTCTCTTACGATATTGTTATCGTTCCCGACCGCATCGTGAAAATTAAGGAAACAACGAATTGACCGTTTCCTCGGAGTTGTTTCTTCTTCCTCTGGTTCGTATAGAGCTGCACGGCTGTTTGCGCCACCACACCTCCCAAATCTCTTGCGAGCGTGAAACAGAGGAGGAAAACATACAAAATAGATTCTGCCCCTTCTCTTCCTCTTCCCACGCGTCAACCCTCTCTCCTCTCTCCTCACCTTCATTGCCTTCCCACCTGTCCGCCTCCAGCTCTGTACCTATCGCGTCGTGCCCTCCTTCTGCGGATGGATCAGCGAGGGAGCCTTGCGCGCGAGTGCCTCACCCAGAGAGAAGCCTTCCGCGCACCACCGCCGTCGCTCTCTCGCTGGTTCCCCGTGTACCGCCTCTACCGCCGGCGGCTGCCTTCCTCGCGGCTTATATCGAGTCTCGAATCACCCGTCAGGCCGCGAAGGGCAAGCATGGAAGATGAAAGTGAATTGTACTAACGACGACGAGAATTTTTGCACTTTTTGCACAAAAAAAGACGTAACTGAGGGAGTACCTGTTTAGACACTGATCAGCAGGTCCACCTTTGACATCTTTGACCGCTGACCAATTCGGTAGTCTCATCCAAACAAATCCCAATTTTCCTCAAAAAAAAAGTTTAATCCCAACTTGTTTCCTGAGGATTCCCGGCGTCATGTGACTTGCAGGATGTTACAGATGAACTGCGGGCTGCCGTCGATCGGTGCATCATCCTACGTAGTAGTACTATCTACGCTAATGGGGAATATTTTTCACATGTATGGATAAGCAGTTTGTGCTTTCACGGCTACCATCAGCTGAATCCGAGCGCACTTTCTGACGACACTGGTGGGTGCCATTCAGCAGCCTATTTGGTACTAACCGCTTCATTTTAATCGAGGTACGTTGCGTCCAAGCAATGGATTCTGGAATAGTTTTCCCATTTAAAATTGACAATAGAAAATCAAAGTCAAGTTCTTTCGGACGGTGGACTGTTAACTCGTTCGTCGAGTCAGATACGGCACGCGACCGCCGAATAAGTAACGCTACGCTACGGTCAGATACCATTTGTGGCCTGTATAAGATTAAGAGAACTGGTTCATGGCAAAATTTTCTCCCCGTGAATCTTCCATTCAAGTTGAAACCGTGCTTCCTGGGAGGTGACCGCGAAACTAGAAGGCGAGCGACAGGGATCAGTATACTAGTAGCAAAAGAGTAAATTTCTTATTTGCCATAAGAAATTGTACACTTCTCTTATTTGTCATCGAAATTTTGCACTTCTCTATACTAAGTATCAAAAGGATTAAATTTCTTATTTGCCATCAGATATTATTCACTCCTCTTATTTGTCATCAAAATTTCGCACTTTTCTTATTTGTCATCGGGTCTAATTTCACGTCTCTTATCTGCCACTCCATTCACTTTGGTTGTTACATTATTGTGGTTTCATCGATGCATTATTTGTTCTACAATAATGAAATAGATTCATCTCAATCTATTCTATATGCGAATTTTTTTAAAAAAAATGGTTGAAAATTATTAGCATATATTGTTTTAAATCAAAATTACCATAAATTTTCATCATAAAATTTTAAAGTACTTTTTTCTAATAAAAGCTTGTGAAGAAAAGTTTTTTTGAAACTTTGTGAAGAAAAGTTGGGACAAGAGTAACGTGTGCAACGGATTCAGGGATGGTCTCCAGCTCCATCCTGCCTCGCTTTCATGCGCCATACTCATTCACAGCCCCATGCTGCCGCACGCTTTTTTGTACCAACACAACGCCGGCTTGCATGTATATGCTTTGGTGACATGTGGCAAACACGCTTTTAACCCGACTTTTCACTCTGACTTTACTCACGCATGTTCGTATCCTATCTGCCATTGTTGGCTTGTTGCTGGCCCTGTTCCGAATTTTATATTGAAAATTTTAAAGTTATCATATATTTAGTATAATTTATTTTATCACTTAAAAATTTCTAAGGTAACTTATGATTTTACATATTTAATATAATATTTTGAACAAGAAGAATTGTCAAATGCAACGTGAGAATTAAATTGCAACATCAATTTCAAAAGTGGTACACATGTTGGTATCATCAGTTATTATCGGTCCATGTCGGATTTACAAATGTGAACTTTGGCACATAAAAACCGAGCGCTGACAGTGAGTGTAGTGTGAACAGTTCTTCTCACAACTCAAGTGTGAACAAGTGTAATGGAAATGCGACGACGGCAGAGAGATGACAAGAACCTCTGTCACGGTGTGAACGATCAATGGATAAGATATTACAAGCTAGCTACCTGCTTAAAAGAGACATACATATTCCTTATCGCCATCTGCCGCCCCTCACGGATGGCAACCCGAGCGTTTGATGATCATGGTAACTATTCTGAAAAAAGCTGATGCTAGTTACTAAGTAGATTTTATAGATATATATTTGCATTTGCAATCACAATTACCACTAATCAGTAATGTCGTCAGCTCTGTCATGATGTCAGTATTGCATCGAACCAATCCATATAATTACTCCCTCCGTTCCATTGATAATCTCTAACTTAATTTATCATTAGTGATACTTTAATAATAATGTATTTATTTTTATATTTTTATAAAATTTTTAAATAAAACAAATGATCAAATATGAAATCGAAAGTCAAAAACGACACTTTTAATGACACAGAGATAGTGCGTACTAATCCTATCTATTGGACCCTGACCGGGTCCATCCTTTGACATCTTTGACCGTTGACCGAGCTGCCATGCACGCTTTTGAGACAAGGAAAACAACGAACCAAAGTTCGAAGGTTCCGTGCACCGCCCATGTGGCACCGCGGCGCCTTTGCTGCCGTATGGGTATGGACCGGACACGTCACCGCCAGGATGCCCAACTGCTGCAGCGCAAAAAAAGTCCAAAGCAGCAAGAGGATTAGCATATGTTTATTGCTAACAGGTGTTGACGGCTCGCGTGCAAGTCGGTCTTATTAGCTTAATTGTTTTTCAGAGGAAGTCGTCGCTAATAAGTGGCTCAATTTGGCAGCTCCCGTCACTCGATGGTATGCTACTGTCTCCTCGAGCAGTAGAAAAGAAAGTCAGACCCGGCAGTCGGCGATTCGTTACTAGATAGTACCAAGATTACGGGTTACTAACTTTGCTAACCAGTCATGAATGGTCGTGTGCCCTGCCCAGTCCCTCGGTTCTGCGTGTTGATTTTGCGCGGGGGCAAACGCATGTTTTTCTCCTGCGAGGAAGACGACGCCGCCGTAGCGGGGATGCGGCCACGTGCAGCAAGTGACGAGTCAAAACGGTCCGTGTGCGATGCACGGTCCATGAATGAATTATGCCGGCGTGATCGTACTCGATCGATCCACGAGTGGTAGTTTATTCATTTTTTCTCAGGTGGCGTGGGTGAATTGTTCAATGGGCATCACGTTGTAAGTGACTACTGACTACTAGTAATTAAGTTGGGTTATTTTACTAGTAGTTCACAATATATAGGGATTACACTACTAAATTCAGAAATTGACATGTACTACCTATTCAAGCCTGCACCACGTTCCAATTACCAGTGAAAAAAATTTCGGTATTAAAACTTTACCGGCCATGGGGGTATGATGAAAACCGTCAAAATTCGGTAAAAAATTGTCCGGCTTCACTGAAATTCTTCAAAATTTGAATAAAATTAGTCAAATATGTCAAAATTGGTCCAAAATTGATCAAAACCGGTCGGTAAAACTTAATACCGATCCTAATCGGTAAAAGAAAAAATAGGAGAAAACCATCAATTTTTGGCTCAATTGTTTTTCCACTGCCAATTACCCATCTTTAAATTGAGGCAAGGTAAACTATAGGCAAGCTAAACTATAGGCAAAGTAATCACTCTTTAAACAATAACTGTCACTCTAGAATGTCAAATATTCTGAACGTAAGGAGTAGTCTATAAGCCATATGAAACACGCATTTGAACAATTTATGTTGTGATAAGCCATAAGCCCTAACGAAATGTCAAAATTATCAACACACATTGCAATAAACCACTATAAGGCACTTGTCCTTTGTACTTAGAGAAGTAAAGTAAGAAAAACCCAACCCTATCAGCTTATGGGCAAACTCGCATGGATATGTAATTTTAAACGGCTTTACTGCTTATATACAATAATAAGTTGTATAAGCTGCATAATGAATTTTAACATATAGTTACATAAGTATAAGTCGTACTAAACACACCCTGCTGTGTAGAATTGGTGCTTTCAAATGTATAGATATCCTACTAAACACACCCTGCTGTGTAGAATTGGTGCTTTCAAATGTATAGATATCCTGCACCGTGGTCCCGTGCATGCATGCGTACGGATTGGAGCCACATGGTTTTCACGGCCTACCAAGCTCCGAATTTCTCCGTTTCCTTGAATGGCGGGTATAACCAGGATCCGGACTGCGCTCGGGCGTACTAGAGAAATGGACATGCTCTGCGGAGATTCTGTACCCGACGCGAATTTGCCGACCTGACACGAGGGGTTTTGTGCGTCCGAATGTGTTGGTGGCGGGGATCTTTTATCAACTTTTGTGCACAGGGAGTTTCAAAGAAGAGGGGGAAAAAAGAAAAATACTTTGTGCACAGAAGAGAGTAAAGAGTACTAGTGGATGTGATTAGTCTTCCTACCTGAGATATGCTGGGTGTGCAGGTCGCTCCGTTCAAACGCGCTTTATTCATCCTTTTTTCATTCAAACATAAAAAGGGAAAGGGAAGCAGAAAAACATAGAACATGTTGAGCAAATGAAATGAAAGGCTGATTGCAGTATCTTTATTCTTTTTCTGAAAAAGAAAAACAATAACAACCGGGCTTGTTTTGACCAGCTCAATGGCACTGCAATGAAGTGCCTCTGGCTTCCATGGTCCTTAATGTATTCACGAGGATTAAATTAAGTAATTAGTTTAATATAAGATGTACGTAGTAGTAGCATTTAGATGTCTGCAGTGTCCCTACTGGTGGGAGGGATGGCCGGGCCGAGCAGAAGCAGCGGTGGTGGTGGGCAGGTCGACGGCGACGGGTCGGGAACGGTAAAAGGCATTGACGCAGCACAGCACGGTTTCCCTTCTCCTGTCTTCCGTGGCGTTGGCGTGTCCCAAGTCCATTCCGCGCCAAGACGAGACGGAACGGAACGGAGATGCCGCCAGAATGGAAAAGCCGACGCGGTCACACCCACCGCGTCCTCCTCCTGGATCCCTTTCCGCGCGCTTTAATTCAATCCCCGCCGCCGCCGCGGCTGCAGTTCCTCCTCCTCCTCCAACCGTCCCCGCCGCCGGCCTGCTCGCAGATGACGGCCGCCGTCTCCTCCCTCCAATGACACCTCTGCTCCCCACCCTCCTCCTGCTCTTCCTCACCTCCGCGTCCGCGTCCACGCTCGCCATCTCCGGCAGCAGCTCCTCCTCCCCGCCCACCGTCTGCGGCGTCGCCGAGTACAACGGCACCGTCCTCTGCGCGCCGGTCTCAAGCGGCAGCGGCAGCGCCGCGAACGTCTCCTCCGTCGCGCCGTTCCTCGCCTTCTCCGAGGTCTCCGCCGGTCGCGAGTTCGCGTGCGGCCTGCAGTCCGGCGGCGCCGCGCTCTTCTGCTGGCAGCCGCGCGCGCCGTCGGCGCTCCGGCGCGTGTACAACGGGCCCGGCGCGCTCGCGGACCTCGCCGTCGGGGCGGACCACGTCGCGGCGTACGACGCCGCCGCGCGCCGGATCCGATGGTGGCGCGGCGCGGGGCGGTTCCCGCTCTTCGTGGACGGCGGGTTCCGCTCGCTCGTGTCCGGCGACGGCTTCTCCTGCGCCGTGCAGACCAACGACTCCGCCGCTGTCCGGTGCTGGGGCCCGCGCGGTAGCGACGTGCAGGCCGCCTTCTCGTCCTCCGCCAACGCGTCCTACTCGTACCTCGCGGCGGGCGGGACCCGCGCGTGCGCCGTGGACGGCGCGACCGGCGCCGCGCGCTGCTCGGGCGGGTCCGCGGCGGTGCCGGGCCGGCTGTTCCCGTACGGCCTGGCCGTCGGCGAGGCCCACGCGTGCGGGCTCCTCCAGCCCGACCACACCGCCGTGTGCTGGAGCCTCGGCGGGCCCACCACCACGCTCTACTACCCCGCCGTCGGCACCGCCTTCCAGTTCCTCGTCGCCGACGGCAACTCCACCTGCGGCGTCGTGTACTCGGACTACTCCGTGCTGTGCTGGTCGTCGGCGAGCATTGACGCGACCTCCGCGCCGCTGCGCGGGGTCCTGCCCGGCCCGTGCGTCTCCGCCGAAGAGGCCGCGTGCCCGTGCGGGTTCCTCCCGCAGTCGGCGCAGCTCTGCGGGAGGTTGGGCCGCGGCATCTGCGACCGCCTCTGCCAACCTTCCCCGTCGCCGCCGCCGGATGCGTCTCCCCGGCGCCGCCGCCGCCGGGCAAGGACAAGGACAAGGCGGTTTCGAAGCGGTGGATCGCGTTCGTGGTGGTGGGCGCGGTGGGGTCCTTTGCGGGGCTGTGCTCCATCGTCTACTGCCTCGTCTTCGGCTTCTGCAGCAACAAGCGGGTCCACAACTCCGTCCAGCCCAACCTCACCAACAACAATAACGGCGGAGGCGGAGGAGGAGAGAACAACAACAACGCCACCGCCACGGGAGCCGGAGGCCCGAGCCCGTACGGGTCGCCGAACGGGTCGCGGGCCCGCGGGCTGTTCCGGCGTCAGCTGTCGCGCGTGATGACGCGGCAGCGGAGCGGGCCGTCCAACTTCAAGGAGCCCGCGGAGGAGTTCAGCCTGGCGCAGCTGGACGCGGCGACCAAGGGGTTCGCGCTGGAGGCCAAGATCGGGGAGGGCAGCTTCGGGACCGTGTACCGCGGCAAGCTCCCCGACGGCCGCGAGGTGGCCATCAAGCGCGGCGGCTCCTCCGTGCGCCTGTTCCAGGAGAAGGAGAGCGCGTTCCGCTCCGAGCTGGCCTTCCTCTCGCGCCTCCACCACAAGCACCTCGTCGGCCTCGTCGGCTACTGCGACGAGGGCGACGAGCGCATGCTCGTCTACGAGTACATGAAGAACGGCGCGCTCTTCGACCACCTCCACCCCAAACCCAATTCCTCGCCGTCGCCGGTGACGGCGTCGTGGAAGCTGCGCGTGAAGGTGCTGCTGGACGCGTCGCGCGGGATCGAGTACCTGCACTCGTACGCCGTGCCGCCCATCATCCACCGCGACATCAAGTCGTCCAACATCCTGCTGGACGCCAGCTGGACGGCGCGCGTCTCCGACTTCGGCCTCTCCCTGATGGGCCCGTCGTCGCCGGAGGCCGAGCAGCAGCAGCAGCAGCAGGTGGTGAAGGCGGCCGGCACGGTGGGGTACATGGACCCGGAGTACTACGGCCTGCACCACCTCACCACCAAGAGCGACGTCTACGGCTTCGGCGTGGTCATGCTCGAGACGCTCACGGGCAAGCGCGCCATCTTCAGGGACGACACCGGCGACGAGACCAGCCCCGTCGTCAGCAGCGTCGTGGACCACGCCGTGCCGGCCATCCTCGCGGGGGAGCTCGCGCGGGTGCTGGACCCGCGCGCGCCCGAGCCCGCGCAGCCCAACGAGGCCGAGGCCGTCGAGCTCGTCGCGTACACCGCCGTGCACTGCGTCCGCCTCGAGGGCAAGGACCGCCCCGCCATGGCCGACATCGTCGCCAACCTCGAGACGGCGTTCGCGCTCTGCGAGGGCAGCGACCGCGGCGGCGAGCGCGGCGGGTTCGGGAACAGCTCCTCCAGCGCCAGCCTCTCCGTCACCTCCATGGACCGATCGGGAGCGCTCTAGTAGCTGTAGCTCTTTCCCCCTTTCCATCCATTGCTTAGTTTCCTCTTCTCAACAGAGATCGCTGTGATTAGCCCGCGAACGGACATGGATGTTCGGTTCAAATTCGTTGATTAGCACTATTCATTTTTGTTCGTCCTCACATTTAGTTCTTGGTGCCTGAATGTACATGGTTGTATTGCTGCCTCGATTCCTTCTTCGTTCAGTCACGACCAGTCGGACACCAGAGAATTTTTGTTCTCAGTATCGGATAGGAGAAGCAGTAGCCTTGGTGCCTGTTCGTTTCCAGCTATATAATTTTTAGAGGGTCAAATCAAAGAGAATTTTATCATTTTAGAAGTCTTAAATAAAGTCTAATCTCGAACTAATTGCAGACTCTCTATCTAATTCACGAGACGAATCCAACGAGGGTAATTATGGTGTTATTAGAAGATGTTACTCGTAACATCACTGTAATCTAAACATAGATTAATTAGGATCATTAGATTCGTCTCGCAAATTAGAGGGGTCGCGACATAGGTTTTGTTATTAAATTAATAAAAGATCTACTTAAATAGTAAGATTCTCTTTAATGTGATAGTATATAAATTTTAGATGGTGAAAACGAACGGCGCCCAAATCAAATCGAAACGCTGCTCCCCGCGTTTTCCCCCATCCCGTCCAAGACACAGACAGGGAGGCAACTGTGGAAAGGTCAGCCGGTCAGACCGCTCACACCAACCTGAGCGTGGTCCTCCCAAATCTGCACCATGGTCAACACTGAAACAGCCGAGCAGTTGGCCCTTGGTCCACGACGAGCGTCGTTTCCGGCCGGTATTCATACTACTATTCGATCTCTTTCTACTCTTTCTGGTCCTCTGGATGCACAGTAACAACACATAACAAACACAAGCCCCACACACGGCATATGCCATGGCCAAGCGGGAACCGTCCCATTGCTCAGCACGTACCCGTACGCACCGTCATTAGGAGGAGGTTGCAATCGCGTGCCAAAGCGGCATCTCACGGACGACGGCACTGTACAGAGACTGGCCCAAAAGCTCGTCAGGTGCCGGCTAGCCCCCTCCTGCCCTAACAAACAGTAGCATCTCATGGCGTCGGCGGCAGCGGTTCGGTGAGACGAGCCTTTCGTCCTGTCGCTTCGCCTCCCCCACCCCACGGTTCAACAAAGACCTCGTGCATTATGCTATTCCGATGGCGTCCGCACTCGCGGGCAAGCGGACACCCGACGCCATTAACCAATGCAGGGAGCAGGTGAATGAAGCAACGGCGTATCATTTCGTTTGAATTTCGAGCGAGGAGCCATCATGGGCGTGCGGCTTGATTGACATCCCTATCCCCTCCCTCAAAAGGACATGGCCGACGACACACACACACACACTCAAAGGATCAGCGTCCTCTTCTGACCGGATCATAATCGATTGAAATCCCCTCGACTTTCGCTCGCCGAACAATCATCAGCACTAATATAACAATTACTTTTCCAAGCATTCCTCCATTACTAGTACTGCTACAGTGCTAGTCAAGAATCGAGTGACCGGCAGGTCTGAACTGACGACAACAATCGGCCTCGGTTTCTCCATCACCACCACCAGCCTCGTCTGTCGCCTTCTTCCTTTCGCCAACAACTTTTATTCGCGAGGGGTGAGATGAGAACGCTCGACCTTTTTCTTCGCCCGCTCTCGTTAAAATAACCTTAAGATCCCTGGCCTTTTGTTGCTCTTCCACCTCCTTTCAACAAAGCAAATATACTACTCTAGTAGTACTACCCAAGTTAGAACAGCTACGAGTGAGTGGGGATCCCCGATTGTGGTGCAGACAGCCTTATTAGCTGCAGCGTTTGCAGGCGGCACAACCAAAAAGAGCTGTGGCGGTCGTGCTGACTGCCACTTGTTTTCAGTGCTAGCCTATCCCTGGCTCACTTTAGATTCCCATGATTGTCATTTGTCTCGGTAAGTACTAGTGATGCGCGGATGGGCCATGGTATTTCTCGAAAAAAGTCGGAACCAAAGCACCAGCACTCTCAAATCAAGGAGAGACCAAGTGATCCATGGAGCCCCTTTTTTTTTCTGAAATTGAACACATTGCTTCAAGAGAAATGCATCAACTAAACAGTCCAATAGCTAGAGCCATCAATGAAACAAGAACTTCCGTAAAAAAAGAAAAAACAAGCACAAGAGAATTTTTTTGCGTTTACAGGATTGGGGGACGTACCTCTTCTCGTGACGAAAAAGATTTTCAAGATTATTTTCACAATGTTATTCATAGAGGATGTTGTGACGAAAAAGACGAGGCTGGTTGTGGGCTAAAATAAGTTACTCATCAGATCCAAAATTTAATGTTTTGGGCTCCAGACATGCCAGGTTTTGGGACTTCATTGGGCTGCTTTACTAACAAACACGTAAGGGCCCATAAGCCCTAATATGACGTAGCCCATGCGGAGTAAAAACTGCTCCTTCTCTTCACATTTATACATGTCATTATAACATCTAGGGATGGCAATTCGAGGCCGGGTATGGGGCTGATTTTTTACCCGTAGGTGAGATCCGTACCAACCCGGTTTGATTCGGGTACAGGGTAGGTTTATTTTCTCACCCACGGGTGACCCGTCGAGCACCCGAAAACAGCCCACCAACGTTTGTCGACCCGGTCCACTAGGTTGTGTAGCTACAATACACCTCTCATCCAACAACATGCTCAACAAATGTGGTCCACATTCCATTTCTTTTCTAAAGCCCATCCACATGCAGGCCACTCCACCAAGAACCCCACCAAGTAAATGTCAACAAAACAAAAGAAGTCCACCAGTCCGAGTAGCATGGGATGAACCCGATGGGTACCGATACCCGCAACCCGCTCGAAACCCGATGGGTTCGGGCACAGTGTGAATTTTTACCCATGGGTCCGGGTCCGGGTCTAGAATTTTACTGCAGACTATGTACTCGACGGGTGGGTATTTGCTATACCCGACCCAAACCCTACCCATTACCATCCCTAGTAACATTCATCACTTTTCTTCAATTAGTACATGTCATTCTCGCTTCCCAATACATATTTCCCTCTTCTCAATACAATATTCATTCTTTTCACCACACCCCTATATCTATACTTGTCCTCCTTATTTTTAGTGCACCCACCTTTTTAAGTTCTCTTTAATTTTCGTGTCCAACTCTACCTTTGATTTGAGTTCTCCTTTAGAGCCATAGGCGAGCACGAGTAATATGAAATTGACGAGGATGCCGACGAGTTTAAAGTTCGATCGGTTTTTCGGTTCAAATCTGAACCGGTTTTCTACCGGTTATGTGAACCCTATTCTCGATACATCTTCACCTCTTCTTAAAGCAAGTAGTACTCTACTCTTTTTCTTTCAGTTTATTTGTCATTCTAGCACTACCTTTTTGTGTCCAGGTTCACAAGCATCTTCTATGAATCCGGACAATCATTATGTCTATATTCTTAGTATCTTTGATGAACCTATTAAAGAGCTAAAATGTAAAATATTTTGGCACAGATGGAATAAAATTTATAGCAGTTGTAATTGTTCCTTTTGTACTTTTAAACGTACTGTAGTATACTTACAAACAAAATTGAACGACAACAACAAATAGTTGTAATTTATAGTATCAGCCAAGTACACTAATGAAAATCTTATTCTTTTTATCCGAATCACTTGTTATTCTGTTTTTATATTAGATTCTTCGCATTATTTGAATCTGGATAGATATCTGTCCAAGTTCGTCCAACGTTCTGTGAATTTGAGCACTGAAAAACAGGTCCACTCCAGAACGGAAGGAAGTATAGGACGGAGTGATAAAAGGCCTCGCGAGAGAGCAGTGTCCGCCACCGGTCCCCCCGCCACCGCCAGTGAGAGTAGTCGCCGTCGATGAGGGTTGATTATTACATGGTGCTCGGCGTCGGCCGCGGCGCCACGGATGACGAGCTCAAGAGGGCCTACCGCCGCCTCGCCATGAAATACCACCCGGACAAGAATCCATCGCCGGAGGCCGACTCCCTCTTCAAGCAAGTCTCGGAGGCCTACACTGTATAACCGCATCCTCCTCCTCCATTATCGCCGCCGCCGCCACCGGGAAACTCATCTTCCTCTTGTTGGCTCTCCCCTGTCCCCTCGCAGGTGCTGAGCGACCCACAGAAGCGCGCCGTCTTCGACAAGTGCGGCGAGGATGGCCTCAAGGCCGGTGCGCCCCCGCCTTTCGCATCCACGCACGGCCCTGTCCCGCATGAGTTTCGCTTCAGTCTGAGGAGCGCCGGGGAAATCTTCCCAGAGAATTCTGGGAGCGCGTTCGGTGGGGCGGATCCGCGTGCTCCAGGCGGCTTCAGTGTCGGGGAGGCCTCCAGCGGGGCAGTGCAGAGGAAAGCGCCACCGATTGAGCGGCGCCTGGCGTGCAGCCTCGAACACCTGTACAAGGGCGCCACCAAGAAGATGAAGATTTCCAGGGATGCATTGGACGATACCGGGTGAGATTCCTTTGTCTAACTAGTCTGTGCGGATACAGATTTACAAGGCATGATAGCATTCTGTTCCTGTGCATAGATCGAAACATTCCAATTTGGTCATAGCCATCAGCATTGTTGTAGTCTTGCAGTAACTTTTTTTTCTGAAACCAGATTAACCCACTTCCATTTTAAATAGAACGGAAGTCTGCTAGTCTAGTCTTGCAGTAACTTACTACTAGTAATTAGCTGCCCCTTGTTTTATATCTTCCAGTTTTGCCTTGCATATTGAAGATGGGCCGTGCTTTGTTGCTCTAATTAACATTCTGTTGCGCTCTGGGCAATGAAAATTACAGAGGATCTAAGAGACTGATAAGATAGAAGCCTAACTTTAAACTAAGGCAGAGTGAGAAGCTGGAAATGATACATGTCTTGTTGAACTTGAGTTCGATGTATTTTATAGGCTAGCACAGTTTACTACAGTCTGCTGAGTGATTTCACACGAATCTTGGGTGTTTTCAACCCCTGCAATTTCTCTTGGATGTTGCAGTTATGCGCTATATTTTTTTATCTCAATGTACAAGCCTAAACCATACCTATATTGTGTGCTTCCCAGGTCACCAACTCCGTGTTCTGTAATTTGCTTTAACTCCGACCGCTATTTATGCTTCAATATAAGCTGGCAATATGTTATGGTAGATGTATAAGTACTGTACAGTGTACATATTCAGCACAACATGGTTTCCTCTAACTTCTTGCAATATGATCTGCATGAGTTAATCATACTATCTTTCTAGTTCTAACCCCCTTATGCATTTAGGTGATAATGTGAAAATCCTGTGCTGCATAAATAAGCCAATGAACACTAGGAGTACACTAAGTGAGGCATAATTGTCCCCTGAAGGTTGAAAAATCTGATGTAGTTTCTGGTTATGTTCTTTTTCCTTACATCATTACCCTGATGTATACTTTTACTAGCAAAGTAACAAATAATAAATCATAACCACTTTGTTACCTAAGCACATTGTCTGCTCAGCCTACCTATGCACAAGCCACCACCCTCCTGCTACGTTACTGCATCATCTGCCTAGCTCCTAGCTATATTTGAAATGCTGTACCTAAAGATCACTAACATGATCTCTACACTGCCATAACCATATGCTCCCTCAATTTCATTTTATCTGCCACTTTAGGATTCTACATAGGAAACAAGGTGCTTCAACATTTGGGCCTGCTACCCCTATTAAATAGAACTTCAGTGGCTTTTACAGCGACCCCATGAACTCTCATTAATTATACATCCCACTTGCTTCTAGTTCATTCCCGCAACCAAAACACCCAAAGACAATTTTAATTGCCACAACACAAGGAGTACATGCTCCCAAAATTTTAAATCAACTGTAGCCAACATCAACAGAGTTCACATGACTGTATCTATAAATAAGATAAGATCATCTTTCTCTAAGCTACTATTCTCCTCATTACGTCTCATTCCCCACTTTCCTACTCAGAGCCATGGCATTTGACCTCAATAATCCTACTGGAGTTGAAGAAGACGTACTAGAAGTAGAAGGAACAGTAGGTGGTGGTGGCCTTCTTGACCTAAACATTCCAGCAGTAGCAGAAACAGTAGGAGAAGGCGATCCATATGGTGTCACGGACTTGAACGTGGTGCCTGACCTGGATGATGAAGCAAAAATAGCATCAGGTACACATGTTACTTTTACCTGTTGAATAAATGGCACTTGCTGCATAAACGAAAATGATAATGGAAAGTTATACTTCTATACTGTAACAAGATATGCGTTGTGAATGTTCTTATCTGATCAAAGTTGTCAACATATATCTTTTTTGGGGCCATGTCAGTTGTATAAAGTGGCAAGTTATTCATCAAAACATAAAATTTGCTTTGTGAACAATATGAAGGCTGTTGTGTTCAACTTGTACCATGCAGGTGATGAAGCCAAGGAAACTAGAAGAGAGTTTATAAGCAATCAGCAGAGGAATGCAGTGTACAAGGCACTATGGGTAATTGCAGCTAGTAACAATGGCAAACTCAAAAAGGACAGCACACGAATCGTTTGCGCAACTCTTGGAGTGAATATGCGCACGGTTCAGCGCATTTGGAGGGATGCCAAACGACAGATTGCTGAAGGGAAGGATGTGGATGTTTCCCACAAGAAAACCAATCGTGTTGGCCGCAAGAAGCGTGAGATTGACTTTTCACAAGTACCTTCCATTCCTTTGCGTAAGAGGACTACCCTAAGGTCGCTAGCGAATTGTTTGCATGTTAGTACTTCCACCTTGCATCGGAGGTTCCAGATGGGCATGATGAGATGCCATTCAAACACATTGAAGCCTCTTCTGAAAGACGACAAAGAGCTAGAGCAGAGAACAATTAACACGGACCCTAAGCCTCTTCTTTGCCATGATAAAAGATGGTTTAACATTGCAAAGAAATTAAAGAAATATTACTTGCTTCCGGAAGAGGGAGATCCATATCGAACATTGCAAAACAAGATTTGCGAAAGCAAGGTGATGTTCTTAGGGGTCTTGGGCAAGCCTATGTCTGATAACCATGGAAATGAAATATTTTCAGGCAAATTTGGCAGTTTTCCATTTGTTAAACAGGTACAAATGGGTTTTCATTTACTTATATGTCAATTTGATTTATAATATTTTGTCTCACTCAATTTGTTTCACAATAGGAGCCTGCTGCAGGATCAACCAAAGAACAAGGCAAAAGGGACCTTCATTAAAAAGTCAATGATCGTGAATAGAGAAGCGATGAAGGACTACCTAATCAATAACTTCCTGCCTGCAGTAGCACAAAATTGGCCAGAACAACATGCAGGGGAGATTATATTTATCCAAAAAGGGAGGGACTGTGAAGGCTTCATTGTTGCAGTTATGTCGGCAAGAAAGAATGACAAGTAGTTTGAGAAAAACTGTGAAGGCTAGGATGACGAGTAATTTGAAACGGAGGGAGTAAGTAACCATCTAAACCTTGTTATTAGTGCTTTTGGTGGTTAATACAGTAACCATCTAAACCTTGTGAGACTATTTAATGATGCAGAAGGTTATGCTCATACTCATAGTTCATGCAAATTAGTGCTTTTAGTGATTAATACCAGTCTTCACAGGCACACATTCGTTGATAAACAAATGCGATATATTATAATGGAGGTAAGTGGGGGTTAAAAAAACTGTGATTAATTTCAGAACTCTGGATAGATCTATGACTGTTCAGTGTTTATACTTGTTTATTTTACAGTGTTGTGATTGCTAGTAACTATATAAGGACGCAGAAGGTTATGCTCATACTCATAGTTCATGCTTTCTATTAGTGCTTTTACCTTTCAGCGATTAATATCAGTTTTCACACGCACACATTCGTTGATAAACAATTGTGATATATATTATAGTGGAGTTAACTGGGGTAAAAAAAAACTGTGATTAATTTCAGACTGGATAGATCTATTATTGTTCAGTGTTTATACTTGTTAATTTACAGTGTTGTGATTGCTAGTAGCTACTGCATGTTTGTGGAAAACTTTTGGTACTAATGCGCATCCAGAAGTTGTGCATATGACTTAATACACATGCACACTTGAACCATAAATGTATGCTATCTTTCTCATTTCAAATGAAGCTACTTCTATTTGGCACAAATGTGTTTGCTAATACTGAGGAATATGAGTGGATTGCTCTGTTCTTCAGTTAAACACATGTATGGCAATGAAATACCACCTATAATGAATTGAGACTCATTATGAGATTTTTTTCATAGTCTATAAGACAGTGTGTTGAGTCTTCACGGAGTTTAGACTGTTTGAGCTGCACTGCAATGATTTATTACCGTCACATACAATTTCATTTGTCTAGTTCTCCTCCGTTTTCTTATTGTTGTCGTTTGGGCATGCAACTGTTAGAGCTGCACTGCAGGGATTTATTACTGTCAGATACAATTTCATTTCTGTCTAGTACTCCTCCGTTTTCTTATTGTTGTCATTCGGACATGCAACTATAGTCCTTTTCTAGCTCTTTTTCCTTGTCCAAAACGACAATAATAACGGACCGGAGGAGCATTTGTTAGCAATATTTGTTATCATGATGATACGAAACACTGTTTTCAGTAGGTCCATCACCAAATAGGACTGGGTGGTGGAAAAATAATAAAGTATTGAGAAAAAAGGAATACTAAAAGAATCTAATAATGTGGCTCTTTGATAAAAAAAAGCCTAAGACAAAATGTTGTAAATAGAGTGTGTTTCTCTCCGGTCCTGTTAAGTAACATCAGATAGCGAGTATATGTTTCTTTATATGATTTATTATGGTTTTGTGATTATGTCAGATAGTGCTTTATCAAGATTACATTGAATGGCTAAGACTTTACATTAATTTAGCATGTCTCTTTATCTAATAGAAATGATTATGTTAAGTGGCTAAGATTTGGTGTTGTATATATTAGCCACTTAACATACAACACCAAATCTTAGCCACTTAACATAATCATTTCTATTAGATAAAGAGACAAATATGGTTTGTTGAGAATATATTGATCATTTTATGAAGGAACCCTACAAATGTCAAGGAGGTCCTGACTATAGATATCAAACCCAGGGGGCACAATCTTCTTCTTTGTCCCTGATGACCATGAATCGATTGGTAGCGTTATGGTTTCACATTTTGTTATTTGTGAAGTATGGTTGTATCTCTCCCTTTTTTCTTCATGCCTGATGACCAGAATCAAATCCCATAGCCAATTGAGTAGGTGAAGAGAATGGAGATTCTAAAATCTAGCCGGGTGAGGCTTTCGTTTGATTTTCGAGTAAGAAAACCGTCATGAGCATGCGGCTTGATAGGCCCTGATGTTCTCAAAAGGAGATAAGGGATGACATAAGAAAAGATACACTCCTCTTCTGACGGGATACATGAAATCCTCTAGACTTTTGCTCACCAAACATTCATAAACTGATACTTCACTTTAATGGTAATTTCTTCCTCCATCAGTCACAAATTTAGTGACCAGCAGAACATAGAGTATGGGTGTGTTCGTTTCCTCCCCTCTAAAATTTAGCACTGTCACATCAAAGAGAATCTTATTATTTATGAATATTTCGATCAATTTAATGACAAAACCCTATTGACAGATTGATGCTAATTTTCGAGATGAATCTAATGAGCTTAATTAATCTATATTTGCTAAAGTGATGCTACAGTAACCGTCTTCTAATCATGACTTAATTAACCTCATTAGATTCGTCTCGTAAATTAGTCTAGGGGTCTGTAATTTATTTTATAATTAAACTTTATTTAATACTCTTAAATAATAAGATTCTTTTTGATGTGACAGCTCTAAAATTTAGACTCTAGAAAACGAACACACCCTATGTCCAACTGACAACTACAATCCACCTCTTTCATAAAAAAAAAGCCTACAATCCACCTCGGTTTCTTCATCACCCCCAGCACCCTTATCTGCCTCTGTCGTCTTCATCCTTTGGCCAACAACTTTTATTCTCGAGGTGTAAGAACTTTTTTTTTCTTTCGGCATTCGCTGTTAAAACAATCTTATGATCCCGGGCTTTTGCTCCTCCTGTCTTCCTTTCAACAAAGCAAGCAAATCGATAAAGTAAAGAACAGCTACCATTGTTGTGCCCTCTTAGCTGCAGCCGACCTAAGGCGGTCGAAAAAAAAAAGGCTTTTAGCGCAAACGGGTGGCGATCATGGCCGCATATAATTTTCGCTTGTTTTCAGTGCTTACTGCTTACCCATCTGCGGCACACTTTGTAAGTTTGTATACTTAAGCTTGTCTTCATCGAAGAAATAGGAGCAGAAATAGTACCCTCAAATCCAAGGAGAATTGAAACGATTTATGTAATCAATCTTCCAGATTCTTAAGCGAAACTAGCACTTAAGGGTTTTTTAGATTTATTTATAAAGTGAATAGTTCAAGAGCGAGTTCATCTATAACTATTTCGAACATTTGGCGTGTGAAACAAGTGCAAGAGAAACTTTGAGGGTTTTTTTTCTCAATATATTTTCATCATAGAGCCTGGTTGTTATGGTTTAGAAAGGTGAATATTGTTTTGGGCTCGAGATATGCCAGATTCTGAGACTTTATTGGTCTGCAAATTTGGGCCGATGAATAGAAGGGCCTCAATGTGGCCTGATACGACGTAGCCCATACAGCCACTTCTTATTTTTTTCTAACAACAAGCAATAATTGAATTTTCTTAAAATTTCGTTTCTTGAGGAACAACAACAGGTTTAACTTGGAAATCATGGACTCAACCGTCAACACGAGTAATATACGGAGCAATTTACGTATAGTCCAGACTGTCATAATTGTTGGTAAGTTGTACAGTATATCGAAACAAGCTAAATTTCACACCATTAATTGCGTGTTTCATTATTCTATCATTTATTAGATAGGATTATCGAAACATTTGATTTTTCATAACAATTGTACAATTCAAGGTTGGAATCGGAAGCACTTTCCTTTTGTTTCGAGGTCTAAAATACGACTCCCAAGAAAACTGAACAAGAAGATCGAAGCAAAAACCCATCGGGAAGCTGGCAAAAGCACTCCAGCCAAAAAAACCAATAACAATCCTAAACCCTCGCGAGAGATCGAAGCCGGGCAGTCCGTCCGCAGCCGCCGGTGAGATCAGTCGCCGCAGATGGGGGTGGACTACTACAAGGTGCTCGGCGTCGGCCGCGGCGCCACCGACGACGAGCTCAAGAAGGCCTACCGCCGCCTCGCCATGAAGTACCACCCCGACAAGAATCCGTCGCCGCAGGCTGACACCCTATTCAAGCAGGTCTCCGAGGCCTACGATGTCGGTACCAACCACCACATCCTCCTCCTCCATTATCGCCACTGATTCCACCGGAAGCTCATCTCCCTCTTCCTGGCTTTTTCCTGTCCCCTCGCAGGTGCTCAGCGACCCACAGAAGCGCGCTGTCTACGACCAGTACGGCGAGGACGGCCTCAAGGCCGGCGCGCCCCCGCCCTCCGCATCCGCGCACGGCCCTGGCGCGCACGGGTTCCGCTTCAATCAGAGGAGCGCCGAGGAGATCTTCTCGGAGATTTTCGGGGGCGCGTTCGGCGGGGCGGGTCCGCGCGCCCACGGCGGCGGCGTTCCCCACGGGTTCCCGGCTTTCGGCGGCGTCAGTGCAGGGGAGCCGTCCACCGGGGCGGCGCAGAGGAAAGCGCCGCCCATCGAGCAGCGCCTCGCTTGCAACCTCGAGGACCTGTACAAGGGCACCACCAAGAAGATGAAGATTTCCAGGGATGTCCTGGACGCTACCGGGTGAGATTCTCTTCGCTACTTGGTTTATATGCTGAATACAGACTAACAGAATAACGAGACATGCTTGCATTCTGTTCCTGTGCAAAGATAGAAGCTTTTCAGAGTTAACCATAACCATCAACATTGTTCTAGTCTTGATGAACTATCCATTCTGAAAGTATTAGAATGGAAGTGGAGCAATTCAATTCCAAAAAAAAAAAAAGTTTGACGCCAGTTTTATTAGTGATTTGCAGTAGTTTTATTAGACTGTGGATGCAGTCCGGGATGCACATGGGATAGGATAGGTTTGACTTTTGTTCTGCTTCCTTCCTCGGATGTAGAGTTATGTGAACCGAATTGTCTGTCCTGGTCTTTACCTTAGTAGATTTGTAAGGACTTACTTAAAACCTTGGCGCCCTTTTGTAAGCTGTCAAGCCCAGCGCAACAAAACTGGTTCCACGTCCCGTGTAATATATTTTTCCAACTTTGGTTTGCACAATGGAGGTGCTTCCATCGACTAGAGAAAAGACCATGCTTTGTTGCTCTGATTAACAATCTGTCACACTCTAGACAATCACGGTCATTGGCATTGGTGAATGATTAAGTAATGGCTTACGGGGAGAATTTAAGGGCAAGAAATATGGAGGGACTTTGATGAACGACTGAGAAGGTAGAAATTTCACACCTAGAGTACAGACAAGAAATACGGTAAACCATTGGAGTGGAGCGAAAAGGTGGAAACAATATATGTGCTGTTGAATTTGTCTGATGGCTCTTGTAGACTAGAGCACTTCATCTCTTGAATTTGGATGATGCAGCTACATATTCTAAGCTTGTATGCCTGTATTGTAGCTTTTATGGTGTGCTTCCCAGGTGGCCTGTGGTTAGCTTTAACCCTGATCACCATGCATGATGTATTTGTAGTTGGTAGTATGCTTGTGACATTGAAGTAAGGTGCTTAGTGCTTACTGTATAAAAACAGTTCATAATTTGTTACCAAACCGTCTGAATTTGTAGTAAGGGCCATTACAAACTTAATACTAGTGTATTCCTCTTGTTATGGATCTTGCAAATAATACTCCGTATTCCACTAACTAGAAAATAGACCATGCATTTTGCTCCAGTTGTTAGCCGCCTGTCTTTAACAATATTACAATTTAAGGGTAGTAAACGTTGTTGAGGAACTTGAAAGGAATGCTTTAGTGGAGAAGAGCTTGAGAGGAATTGTGGATCTAGGAAAAGCTAACGAGGCCAATATACAACATATATAACTTGTCCAATGCCTCTTACAGGCAACACTCTCTGTTGAGTTGCCTCAAGAAAACCTTAGTGTTTGCACACATGAAATTCTGTTGCATGTTGCCAGTTGATACTTCCTTATCTTTTTGGATGATGTAGTTATTTTTATGTTTCTGTCCTTAGCCTATGCCTAAACCTAGCTATATGTTGTGCTTCGCAAGTGACCAGCTCATAGCTCTGTAATTTGTTTTCATCCTGACCACCATTTACTGCTTCAGTATGAGCTGACAAATTGTAGCTGATAAAAAATTACTGTATGCTGTATAATTTCGATGCGTTGGACAAATCCGATTTATATCCAGTGCAGTATGCTTTTTCTGCTTTTTTGCAATATGGTTTCCTGAAGTTAGCCATATGTATTCTCTAGTTCTGTTATATAATCCCTTCTCATTATGCATTTGAGTGATAATGCCGAAATCCTGTACTGCATAAATAAGCCAATGAATAATAGAACTGCACCCAGTGATGCCTAATTGTCTCCTGAAGAGTGAATACCTGATTTACTTTTCTTGTTATTTTCTGTTTCATTACTCATTACCTGTTGCGTCACTACATGGACTGTCTAGCCCCTGGCTATATTTGCAGTGCTGCACCTCCAGTATGATCTAGACACTATCATGACCATGTATTTAACCATCTAAAACTTGTCTGACTTATATTCTATGCTCATTGCTCATGCTTACTTTTATTGCTGTATTGATCGATATCAGAATCTTCAAAGGTTCACATTCATATATAAACAGTTGCCATATATTATTTTCAGAACTCAGTATAGGTCTAATTTACAGTATTCTCATTGCTAGTTACTACGAATTTGTGGGAAAGTTTGGCACTAATGTGCATCCAGAAGCTGTGTAAATGACTAAATACAATTGCACACTTGAACTATGAATGCTTGATTCGTTCTTATTTCAAATTAAGCCAATTGTATGACGTATACATGATTTTTGTGAATAATGAGGAATATCAATGGATTGTTTGTTCTCCAATTAAACACAAGCATGTCAGTTAATCACAGCATGCTTGTAATTGATTAAGACTTATGTTGTCTTCACTGAGTTTAGAGGTTCACTGCAGGGAATTTATTACCTTGGCATACAGAAACTGATTGAAGTATGTCCATAACCACAAGTGCTGCTAGTAAAAAAATTAAGTTCTGAGAAATAAAAGGTCAAAAGAACCTAATGATGTAGTTCTTTGCCAAAAAAAAGGCTGGAAAAATGATGTAAATATTGTTTGTTTGCATCTGCCTGGCCCTGTTCAGGAACATCAGATAGTGGGTATTAGATGTGTTTATTTGACTAATGCTTATGCCTACCCCAACTTGCTTGGGACAAAAGGCTTTGTTGTTGTTGTTGTTGTGATGTACACTAGATTTGTTGGCTAGTGTTGGATTAATAAGACTTCGCATTAATTTACCATGTCTCTTTATCTTAAAAAAACATGTCAAGTTGCTAAGATTTGGTGGAGTATATGAAACTTTGAATTGTTAATTGTCTTGTGCAAAGCTTTTAATTTTCTGGAACATTCAAGATGCTCATTATTTCAATGCCTTTTTTTTGACAATATATCAATCATTTTTTTAAGGAAACCAACAAATGTTGAGGAGATCCTGGCTATTGATATAAAGCCTGGATGGAAGAAGGGTACAAAGATCACCTTTCCTGAGAAAGGCAATGAGACGCGCAATGTCATACCAGCAGATCTAGTGTTCATAGTAGAAGAGCGAGAACATCCCAAGTTCAAGAGAGATGGGAATGACCTTATTTTCACTCAGAAGATCTCTCTGGTGGAGGCATTGACGGGTTGCACAGTCCAGCTCACAACTTTGGATGGACGAAATCTGACTATTCCCGTGAAGTCTGTTGTTAGTCCTTCTTATGAAGAAGTTGTGCAAGGCGAAGGTATGCCGATCACAAGAGAGCCTTCTAAGAAAGGGAACTTACGAATCAAGTTTCAAATCAAGTTCCCCACTAATCTGACAGCTGACCAGAAGGCAGGGATCCAACAACTTCTGTCTTAACATCATTGTAAAATGTGAGCCTGTGTTTATTCTTTGTTGACTGGTACTAGTTGCATTTGCTGAATGTAATATCACTGTTTCTCACGCTAGTGTTAGCATATTCTTCTCTTGGTTCTCATTCCTTAAATTCTGCCCAAGTGTTAATTGCCTGAGGTGTCGAGCGGATGTGTCATTGCAGCAGTACCATGGTGCAGATTTTCTTATTCTTCATCGTTGCTATCTTATCCTTTTTGGAGCTCTCTTCACTCTTGGCAATTATATAAGTTTATTATCTTCTGTCGCTAATATGCTACATTTGTCGCATGGTGGGACAATGGATCAATATCGCATCTTTGTTTTATTTTGAGTAGTTCCTGTCAGTTACATCAGGTATTTACGAATGTTTACTTGCAGCAACTAGCAAGTGCCGGTAAGCATGCTTACAATTGTTTCTTTCATTGAATAAGCTGTAATTTATCTTGTACCGAGGATTCTGACCTTCATTCTTACCGGAACGGTGATGGAATCAGGAGGACCCGTTCAGCTATTACAGTTATTATACTCTTCAAATCTGATTACACAAAGATCTGCACCATCGAATCGGTGATCATTGTCAGTGGAGGATTGCAGTGTAAAGCAGGATGGGGATCTTATTGGACGAGGTTTGCCCTGGTGGAAGCCGTCCTCGTCGCAGGTGAACCCGGGTGGTTCCCGCTTTCCCAAATCCCCTGGGCCACTACATGATAATGACGTCACCGTCGACGACCCTGGCCACGCCGGTGGGAGGAGGCATCGATTGCGGCGGCGCTGCTCACCACACGTCTCCGCCTGTTCGTTCTCCCGTTGGTCAGGGGGCGTGTTATACCGTTATCTCATTTCCCTTTCTTGCTGCAGTGTAGCAACAGTGATGCTGTACTATGGTGCACGTGTTCCAGCTTGCTCCATGTAATCTCTCTGTCCTGTTTTTTGTCATCATTATTTCTTCTTTTATAGGGGAGCATCTTGCACTGCCACCCCAATGCTCGCTATAGCCGAGGTATTTTTAGAAATTTCTGCAACCAGGAAATGCTATATTCCAAGAACGCCTTTTTTATGGTTACTGTCAGGGGAGGACCATCAAGATGTATGAACGATCTCAAAAGAACCATCGAAAGATATATGTTCAGACTATGTGCACATCTTTGCTTTCCCATTGTAGTTGTCAGGCCACGCTTCCATTTTCCATTTTCTGTTTTTAGCGACAGAAAATGTTATTCAGGCTACTTATTTTATGGATCTCACATTTTAAAGTGCAAGCTGCAAGGTGTGTATACATTTTTCCCCATTTTCTTTGATAGTATAAGTCTCAGAAAGGAACTTTCAAAGGACGGGACTAAAGGTAGCAATAAGCACACCCCATGCGCAGAGCCAACCACTACTAACTTTGCATGATGAGGAGATGTAAGCTGTTTAACCAAAAGTGAATTACACATATTTGAGTGTTACTATCGGTGCATAGTAGTTTAACGGGCTTGATGTCTTCCTTTTGTTGAATGTATTATATTTTTCTACGAATCGGATTGGAACAAATGTATGACTCTGACAGAGACGAGCAGTCGTTTTTGTCCACGTGTGAAAGGTAACGGAACGCAATATTTTAGAGAACGATTGGCCGATACATTTGGAGCAAAAAAGTCCAAGTCTTTTGGACGTACCGAGGCTAGGATTTGACTCTAGATGATTTCGAGCTGTGGTCATTGTCCATAGGAACAATAATGGAATCTCGATGTTCCTTTCGTTGCCTTATCTGCTTTGCCTTCTCGACAAGCTCTGCACGATGACGAGATCAAATAATAACCATGGCTAATGAAGAACTCATAATTAATCTCATAAGCTCATCTATTAGTTCAACCAAACAATTATTCTCTCGTGCTTCCCTACTAAGCTAAACTAATTAACAAATTAAATCGTAGTAAACCTTATTGGACGGCTAAGCTAATTAGCTAAGCATGCATTCAGCGACGACGACGACGCTGGGTTCAATCGAATCATCTGACGGTACCACCGGCACCGTCGTCGTCGGCGGCGGCGGCTTTGAGCGACTCGACCTGGCTCTTGCCTTTGGGCCCCTTGCGTCGTATGTAGAGGCGGTACTCGTCGAAGGTCATGGGCTTGTAGAGCGGCGGGCGCTCCGGCGAGACGAGCTCCGGCATGGGCGCCAGCGGCAGGTCTCTCCTGGGGTTGTAGAAGAGCGCCACCGAGAGCCGCTCCTCCTCGGCGTTCACCATTACGCGGTGCTCCACGCTCCGGTACGTCGCGTTCGTCAGCACCTAATAATTTGTTAGGGAAGATAATAATGTCAACAGATATATATACTCAATCATTCATACATTTCCTTTTCCTTTTGCATTTTACAAATTAAAGCAAGTAGGGACGAAGGATGGTTGACCATCACAATTTATTCTGATAGATGCAGTCATAAACCGGCTCACAGCTGTAGATGGACGACTGAAACGAACTCCGGTCCACATCACTTATCGCGGCATCACGATCAGATGCAAGGTTTGTTCAAGCAGCATAAGCAAAACAGATACTAGTATTGGCTGAATTAACCGTGGGACCAAAGGTCGACAAGTCCGTTCAGACAAGACCATCAATGGCGTTTAAAGGCAAGAATCAGATTCGGCACGGCCCCTCGTGCAGCTGCAGACAACATTTTGGGCCTGTGGAAAACGTGCTGGTTGGATGAAGGACCAGCGGGGAAGGGATCACGATTCGAGCTGCAACGGCCGGCCGGTGGCATGCAGCTGCAGCATCATGGACTGATCACTGCAAGACGGCCGGAGACGATAGCAGCTCGCCAGCAGGACCAGCCAGCCAATGGCTAAAGATAGAAAGAGCACGTGGTGGTTTGGTTCTCGACTGAATCACCGGCTGCCACCAGTGCACGGTCGTTTGCTGGTAATGGCATGCATGGGCGGTACAGAGACATTCAGGCTAATTAAGTTGCTAGCTGGAGTACTGCTCAATATGTGTTTATGCATAAAAGTAAAATAAAGTAGTACTCCCTCCATCCTTCTTTAATTACTTATCATCTTGAAGGTATTTTTTCATAATGTTCAATAAATCTAGATAACTTTTTTTAGATCTATAGAATGTTCGATGAATATTCGAAAGAAGTAGATAAATGCATGTTAAACACCCGGTGGTAACGGGTCAGGATGACAAGTAATTTGAGTGAGAGGGAACACTACATATGAGTTGAAGAAGGCAAAGATAGTGAACGCACAAGGTCTAGTCATTGCTTGTTTTGACCCCTCTATCTCTATGGGTGGAGTTAGCATGGTTTATTGAACAAAAATAAATAATTTCTAAATAGTACTTCATGTTGATACACTCAAAACAAAGACAAATCAAAGATGACTGAGATATATAATTTATTTTCAAGCCTCGAAAAGTTTGATTTAGAAATTTGACAAGTCTCTTGACAATTTGTCCTGTTTCAAAACTGTATTGATGAATTTGAACACCCAAGTTCAGAACACTGTCTATCCCTTCCTCCTTTTTTTTTTGAACTCGTCTATCCCCTCCTTTGGATAGAATGATACTCCATCTATCCCTAAATGTAGGGCAATCTATAGTTTGAATTTTTTCTAAATGTAGTACGTTTACTGATATGACAAACTTTAATGTTGGTGAAAAAGTTACCAGATGAGTGGATGAAAGTAAAAAATGAAAGAGTATGATAGTCATTTAACATATTGATTATTTTTTTATTTGAATGATAAAAAGCCCTATATTTAGGGACGCATAGAGTAGTACAGTAGATGTAGATGATAAGATGAGGCTGCTGGGCTAACAACTATTCCTCCGTGGCCTTGCTGCACGACGATGACTCTGACGCGTGAGCAGAACATGCATGGCAGATCCAGCTGATCGCGGCAGCAGACCTAACCTGTTAGGGCATGGCCAATGGTGGCCTCTTAGCTAACTCTTAGAATTGTTTATAGGGAAAAGAATATATAAGAGACAGCTAAGTCTTTAGTGGTTGCTTCAGACTACCTCTTAGCTATCTCTTAGAATTGTTTATTAGAAAAAGAGAAAAGATGCGACAGATCTGACTCTTGAAGAAGAGTTAGCAAGAGCTAGCTCTATCACATTAATTCTTAAACAATTCTAAGGGATAGCTAAGAAGTAGCTCTAGAAGCAACCATTGAAGAGTTAGCTGTCTCTTATATATTTTTTTTCTAATAAATAATTCTAAGAGTTAGCTAAGAGTTCATTGTTGGGGACGCTCTTATAAGATCAATGCGATGCACGTTGTTGCATGCCTGTTTCGGAAGGTCCCCGGGGTCCAGGCCACAAATGGATGCAGTACTCTGTTTGTTTTCTTTCCCCTGTTCAATCTTGTTATTTTTTTTGTTATTTTAAAGACCTTTTCAATTTTGTTTGAGCAACCAACTAGTAGTAGGAGTAGTAATTATCTGGGACCCTCTCCTACGTGAACAGTAAACTGTTCCCTCTTTCAGCTCCAGAGTACTACAGTACCGGTGAAGCACACAGCTGACGATAGCCATATCAGATGGGGGCCCACAACTAAATAGGGGGTGTGTTTGAATAGTCAGCGGAGAGCATATGGTTCATATGCGTGCCTACTGTTTCCATATGCACGTTCATACTTGCACGCGCGCGACAAAATAGCTGATGACTAGGCGTGCAACTGTGTAATTAGGTGACACATGCAACGACGACTCCCTGGTACAGCTACTCCATACTTTATTTCGACTCTATGCATGGTAATACTATTATAAGTATATACCTATAGATATATAATCCTCTCTTTTGAAAACATTTTGTATTTTTTCTCTGAAAGGTCCGGAGCATTATCTGCATTTTAATTATAAACATGTCCCGTGCATAAACTGTACTACATGACTTCTCTTGGGCTCAAATAATGTATGTACGGTTTCTGGTATTATATATGATTTCATTTCCACTATGTTAGAGCGGAAAAAGTGAGGTGGGTATACTGAAATGATGCCACACATCCATTTGTTAACACGAGTTTATTAGTAATATCCAGCGTCAAGGTATACACTTATGTTATGAAACGGAGCAATCAAACTTGTTTGACGAAACCAACATATGGTTTATAGAATGATAGATGCGGATGTGGTTATTATTCGATCGGTTGGCAGCGACATGCACATATAATTTAGCTGTGTCTTGATGATCGACTAGATTAATCGCAATGTGGACAACGACCGGCCGGATCCGTTCGTTCGTAGGTTAATAACAAGACTATATGCAAGGAATTCACGCACATGCAGGATCTATGTGGACTGTTGTTCCTCGATCGTCAGGGCTGGACCTCTCGTGAACAGTCAACTACCCGAGGGCCAGGGAACAGTGCTCGTGCAAAAATCACATGCGCACGTACACGTAAAAAACGAGAGCAATCAATTAATAAGTAACGGTAATTATTAATAAGAGGACCTGGATTTGGTCGCCGACGTTGACGATGAATGCGCCGGGGACGGGGTCGACGGTGACCCAGGCGCCGTGGCGGCGGTGGCGCACCTGGAGGCCCCGGACGCGGTCGTCGGCGAGCAGCACGGTCATGCCGCCGGGGTCGGAGTGGGACGACAGCCCCAGCGTGAGCTCCGGCTGCGGGCACCGCGGGTAGTAGTTGACGCGCACGCACACGCCGGCGCCGCCCTCCTCCTCCGCGCCGCCGCCGAACGCCTCCGCCAGCCGCGACTCGCCGAGGCCCAGGCCCGCCGACATCGCCGCCATCAGACGCCCGCACAGCGACGCCACCTCGCGGCTGTACTCCGCCGTCGCCTCCCTGCACACAAGGAAATTAGCCTAGCTTAAAATTAATAGTGATGAAGCTAGAGTCATGCATCACAATGTGATGTAGCTATATGAGAGAGAAAAAATAGTTGCTATGTGTCACACACCGGCGCGGCAGACACGTTCCACGGAAGAGAATAATTAGAAAGAAGATCGAGAGGAGAGACGACCGTACCTGAGGTCTGGCGGGAGGTGGGGCCACTTGTCAGTGTCGAGGAGGTTCGGCGGGCGGACGTGGAGGAAGTAGTAGTCGCCCCAGTCGAGGACGGCGCCCTTGTCGACGCCCAGGCGGCTGCCGTACCCCTCGTACGTCGCCGGCGAGTTGGCGTACCGCTGCTTCACGGCCATGGGCTGCTGGAAGAACCCCCGCCACGCGCGGCGGCACCGCCGGAGCAGCTCGCCGGAGACGCCGTGCTGCACCGCCTGGAAGAAGCCCCACTCGCGGCACGCCGCCGCCACCGCGCGAGCCGTCGCCGGGTCCGCCGGAGAGGACACGTCGATCACCGGGATGCCCTCGTCGTCGTCTTTCCTTCCTCTGCCTCCCAACGCCACGGCGGCCTCATTGCTGGTGGGGGTGGGGCGCTCCGATTCCGGCTTCACGTAGCGCGCGGGGATGGTGGCCGCGCCGCTCTCCGACAGCGACTGCACGCGCACCACCGGCTCCGGCCACCCCGCCGACGCGTCACCCTCTTCTTCTTCCATGCTCCGGCGGCTACTTAATTTGCTCTCTATAGCTGTTGCTGCACTCGATCTTATACCAGCGGCGGCCGGGAGCTAGCAGGATTTGCAGCTGCTATTGCTAGCTAGCGTGGCTACAACTTGGCTTCTTGCAAATTAAGCGAGACGCAAGATGCTGCTGCTGCATGGGACAAGCTCTGCTCCATCAGCTGTGATGGTGGTGGAAACAAATCAACCAGGCTACTCTTCATTCACACATGAGATCGATTATTAGCTAGATGCAGGTCAATTTGATCAAAAGACTAGTAATACTCATGGAGATTGGAAGAGAGAATTGGACATATTAAGACAATGGAGACGATGACGACGACGTGTAGAGGAGGGGGATTTTGAGAGGACCGGTTGCGGCGTGGAAGATGCCGTGTGTGTCGCTATATACAAAACATACTCTTGGCGGCGCGGCAGTTTAGTTGAGATCAACAGGATCAGGTAATTAATAAAATTACTAATCCGGCCGATAGACAGAGTAATTTTTTTGTGTGTGTGATGACGGTGGCAGCACAGTAGAGAGCAGGGTGAAAGCAACGGACGCAATTAGAAACGTGACTGGAACGCCTGGAGCATGTGTTCGTGGGCGGTACTGCGCGCCACACAGGTCCACCGCACTGGCGTTTTCTGGTCATTTTTCCTCGTTGCGATTGCGAGAAGAAGCAAGACGATGAGGTTGGGTAGGTGGGTCGGCGCGGCACTGCCACTGCATGTTGCACTACTGCTACTACTCACGAGGAGGGCCGCGCTTTTCCGGGCCTGGTACAATGCCAGAGCTGGCCGGCCCATTGACTTTTCGGCTCACAGCGCACATTGTTTTCCCAAGTCCTCACCCCGCTCTCATGCATTATTCATGCTACTACTAGTTCAGTCACGCTGACCATTCTTTACAAAGATGGGGATCCTCTTATCACACATTTCTCGAGGTTGATCGAGAATAAATCATATGTTCCATGAAACTATATGCTGCTTTTCTCTACGGAACGGATATTGTACGTACACGCGGAAGAGAGATAGTCGGTGCTGACTTTTCTCTCGCCATCTGAAACGTAGGAACCCATACTGTTGTACCACTTCACCGACCAGCATTGAAATCTCGATGTACGCACAACTATATTAACCGTACACACATACTATTTGGGTTCAATGACTGTGCGTCTGTAGTTGAAGGTAGAGGCAAACGTTTATATACCTGCCTCGCGTAGCAAAAACAACTGAATACACGCGCCGGGAAACCCGTTTATTCCGGATCCTATCCGGTTGCAAGTTGGTGACATAGCGTAGTTGTCTATATCGATGCGTGCGCGGACGAGATCAAGGAATTCTCGTGCATCCCTGAAAAAAAAGGAAATTATCGAGAAGGTCCTTGGGCGGATCGTCATCTAGTCAAAGTTCAAGTTGGTGCCCATCCGTTATCCTTAGCCTTCTCGAGCGGCGCGTGCACCATGCTAGCTGACTTGTTGTCCATCATACGCCGTCGACACCCAGATCACGCGACTCTTTTCTGTAGAACGAGGACGACGTGGCAAGTGAAATCGTGGAGGACGTGAAGACGGAAGTAGTAGATCGTCTGGGTGTTGTGGGCCGAATTTAAGTTACGGGACCCACAGATTAGTGCTGTCCACCGATCGGGCCTAATCTTGCCTCAGGACGTGGTTCATCTGCTTGGGCCTTGACTCGGAAGGGCTTCATGACTTATGGGCTTTCTTTAAGAATATTTCCGGGCCATAACTGGCAGCTCGATGCTGGGCCGTCGGTTCTCGGAAAGCCTGGCTTATCAAAAGCAGAGACCACTGCAGTGTCTTTTCTGCGCAGGAAGGAACGAAACATGGACTCCACTGCACGGGAAAAATGGGTGGGAGTTGCTCAAACAAAAAAAAAAAAAGGGGGAAAGTCGGTGGAGGAATTCTCGCTCAAAAAAAAAAAAAAAGAGCAGAATCCTTTGATTTGACGCGCGGCTGACTTTTTATGGGTGAACCATTTGACGGTCACCACGCACCCACCTCGATCAACCTCTGACGTTATCCCCACCAACATCGTCATGCATGTGAGCTGCTCCCACAGCCGGGTCCAGGGAGGGAGGGAGAATTAATTCCTAGCTCATGCATCGATCGGCGCCCACGCGCGCCAAGTGTCGATCGGGAAATCAAGGGAGATGCCATGCGATTCTGCTGTTGATCGCGTGTGTCACCTACCCACCGGCCGGCCAAACCCCTTGACTATATACGATCGAGAAATAGTGAGTAGTGCTACACGAATAGCCTTTCGTCAACCTCCTGGTCGGGTCTCTCTCCCCATGGACACCCTCTTGCAGTGCTGTAGAGTAGACTCGTGTACCCCTCCGTTCTCTGATAAAGAAACCGATTCCAACACGTCTGGCCCATCTAAGGCCAGGTTTGACAACCCATCGAGGAAGGAAACCTATAATATGTTTAGGAGGGAAGCGTGCTATGAAGACGAGAAGAAAGAGAACGGCAATTATTCTCCTCCTCGTTTAATCCAGCACGTACGGTTCTCCGTGTGTTTGCCGATCCGGTCACTCAATTCAGCCTTCAGCGTCGTCGTAGTGCCCATCTTCTGGAACACGCACGCGTAGGCATAGCTACTGCTACCCCCTATGGCTATGCGTACGTATCGGCCTAACCCAAGGCGAAGCAGTACGATGATGTTGCGGGCAGCGATTTGATTGAGTGGGGACACATGGCGGCCGGTCGCCATTGGAACACGATGATATGATATCGAGCTGGAGACGCGTCTTGCGTGGGAACCCATCCAAATGGTGTGCTTTGCCGGCCGGTGCAGCCCTGGCTCTGGCTGGGGGGCCGCCGCTGCGCTGATCCGTCTCATATGATCGATCGTCGTTGCCGGCCACCTGGAGGGCCGCCAGGAGGAGACAGGAAATGAAAATCCACTTACATTCGACCAGGCCGCGAGGAGAGATGCTTCGCTGCAAAGGAAGGGCCCACCAACGGCCGGGATCGGCCCGTTACGCTGTCGTGTCGTCGGCGTGACGACACTCCCCACGCACCGCCTTGCCCCGCGCCTATCTTCCCGGGGCCCACCACAGGGAGGCCACCAGGATCCTCTGTGAACGCTCCCTCCCGCACTCATGCACACGTATGCTCCACTGGGCTCAACCATACATACTGGAGGGTCTCGATGACTCTAATATTTTTTACTTATTAGTATTTATATAAAGGCAACCTCTCGATAAAATATTTTTATGTGCAAAAGCAACCCATTTCTACTAGGAATGTTCCTATTGTACTGTTTTTATGTTAATTGTCATTTTTACCATTACCTATGCTCATTTGATGTTCTCAACAAAAACAAAAGATGCAAATAGTACCAGATGAATATACTTTGAGAAAACTGTCATAGATACAAGCAAACCCTTGGCTTGTTCCTTGTATTCAAATAGGATAACTTAGTAGCCAATTTCAATAACCTTCAATTTTTGGTTGATGCCTAACTTTGCAAGCCATACTTGACTAAGCTTAGTCATGGCAAGCTTAGGCATCAACCAAACAAGCCCTTTAATCTAACTGAGGGAAAAACAATAAAGATAACAAATGACCTTGACAAAATGGACACTTATAAAAATCAAACATATACGTACCACACATTAAAGCATATATTGCACCGTTGTGAATATCCACATCTTTGTTCTTCCTAGCTACTATGAATTAGTTATGTAACTTCCACGTGAATATAAACTAAATTGAGAGATAATCAACTCATCGATCATGCATCTTTTCTAGAACATGAAGTACTCTTGAAGTCATGTACTTGTTTTAGACATGCGTATTTATCTAATATAGTCATGATGTTGGACGTGGAACCACAATATAGTCCCAATGAATTGAACTAGATTGATACATGCCTGTGATGGTTTATATGTGACATATGCCATTGAATTCTTTGCTTTGACTATATTTGCCAACAACAACACATCATTATTGACGACTTATTAAGCTTCATTTTATGACTAATACATCCTTTAATCAATGCTACCATAGGATCAGGATGCTTTAGTACGATCGATAGAGCGAATCATCATGGGAATGCCAAGACAAATCGGATGGCTGTCTCGTCTAGAAGAAACCCGGGCGGGCTGGCGCAGAGGATCCAGATCTCGGAAGAAAGCAATATGAAAGCAAGCCGTTTCCGCGTTGAAACCCAACAGATTTTGCTCGTCCCCAACCCAACCCCCTTGACTTCCATTCCACCACCCCTCCTCAGATTTCCCACTTTGCCATCCATTCCATTCCCACCCCTATCAATCACGCTCCCTCCGCCATGGATCCCTTCCACCATCTCAACACCTCCTTCTCCAACCCCTACCACCCGCTCCTCTCCCCTTCCCCGCCGCACCACCACTTCCCTCCCATCCCGCTCGCCGCGGAGCCTCCGCCACCGCCGCCCCCGTCCTCGTCGTCCCTCGAGCGCGAGCGCCTGCCGCAGTGGTCCCACGCCGAGACGGCGGCGTTCCTCGCGATCCGCGCCGAGCTCGACCACTCCTTCCTCACCACCAAGCGCAACAAGGCGCTCTGGGAGGCCGTCTCCAACCGCCTCGCCGCGCAGGGATTCGCGCGCACGCCCGACCAGTGCAAGTCCAAGTGGAAGAACCTCGTCACCAGGTTCAAGGGCACCGAGGCCGCCGCCGCCGCCGCCGTGCAGCCCGCGGAATCCGATCCGGCTGCTGGCGCTTCTGCGGCGGCGAGGCAGTTCCCGTTCCACGACGAGGTGCGGAGGATCTTCGAGGCCAGGGCCGAGAGGGCGGAGAGGGCGCGCGCATTGGAGAGGAAAAGGGCAAAGGGCAAGGACGTGCGGCCTGAGGACGACGAAGGCGGCGGCGGGGGCGGAGGGGACGAGGATGACGAGGACGAGGAGGAGATCGAGGCGGCGGCGGAGATGATGGCGGGACGCGGAGGAGGCCGGCAGCAGGGTGCCCGCAGAGGAGAGAGGCGCGGCGAGGAAGCGCAGGCGGAAGCAATTGTCGGCGGCGAGGAGCAGGTCGGCGGACCAGGGCGAGGTGGAGGCGATGCTGCGGGAGTTCATGCGGCGGCAGGCGGAGATGGAGGAGCGGTGGCTGGAGGCGGCGGAGGCGCGTGAGGCCGAGCGCCGCGCCCGCGAGGAGGAGTGGCGCGCCGCCATGGTCGCGCTCGGCGAGGAGCGGCTCGCGCTCGTGCGCCGGTGGCGCGAGCTCGAGGAGGCGTGGCGGACGCGCGCCGAGGAGCGCGAGGAGCGGCGGCACCAGCTCGTCGCCGCACTGCTCGCCAAGCTCGGCGGCGACGCCTCCTGACCCGTCACCATCAATCCATCCATCCACACTCGCCGGTACGAACCAAAGGCACACGACATCATCTATCGCCAACACCATATATATGACCTTGATCATCGTAGCTAGCTCTCTGTAAATGCAATGTACAAATTGATCTTCTTCTGATGGAGAATACTTGTTGGATTCATGTTCAGGAGCAAAAATACATGCATCTCTGCATCCAAGCGCGCATCGGCCGGCCGGAACTCGCGCGGATAGCTTCTTTTAAATGGTCACTGGCTACCTAGCGATCAATCTAGCACACCTTATTAATTTGTTACAGGTTAGGGTTTCTTTTAGAGAGCTAGAGTAGTGACAAGGGTGGGGAAAAGAGGCGTGTTCAGGTGGTGAAAAGGCACCAGGCTAACCCACCATGAAATCTTTGTTTGAGCTTTGATCCAGCTGCAACCACAGATCGGAGCTCACGTAGTCGGGTCATATCATCAGCTTCAGCCTTGAGGGAGCTTTCTTCTGGCTTTTGCAAGTGCATGGCCTTTGCATGATCAATCGATGTGCCTTCTCCTTGGCTCTTCTTCATCTAGCAATGCAATGCAATGCAATTCTCGTCTTTTCAAGTTGATCTATAGGGATCTCGCAAAAGCAGTCCGTGCTTTGCCCCCAAATTGGTGCATCTGTCAGCGATGCATATGATATCTACCTGCAGTGTTTGCGTAGCTTTTGCGAGACACATCGTGTAGCTGCTAGAGATCTTTCTCTCTTTTTCCTCTTTTCAGTTGCATGGGTAAAGATGTATCACTAGCCGCTCAAAAGAGATTTCCATCTGAAAAGTAGGCGTACTAGCTAGTATGATCGAAAAAAGAGGGCTTAATTAACTTACTGGTGGATACTAGAAGCACATGCATGCCTGCTGATGATATGGCTCCTTTGCTTTGCTTATCGTACAGGGAGGGTATTGATGCCCTGGGATGCTTAACGTTGTGCATTTCCATTTGCTGCAAAGAGATTACATTTGTTTCTTTTTGAACAACTACATCAGATTAGATTTGTTTCGTAGTGATTGCTTGCCACTTGCCACATTAGGATTTTCAATTGTGGGATTAGTCTCTAATAATGATGCAAAGCGCGTGCCACGGCATGCGCATCATGACATGACGACCAAGATAATGGGCGCTTGCTTCTAGTATGAACCCATCAGTGTGTACGTTAGAAATCAAAGTAGTGTATGAAAGCGTGTTGCATATATATACATCCATTTCATTTTCCAAAAAGAAGAATAAGGCGGTGCTGGTCAATGGTATGCTCTTTACCTAGTTGATCAAGCCGCGTCAGGTTTTCAATAACATAATGTGCTTACATATGCTGATGCATTCATCATCACTATATATCCAAAAAATTGGTGTGGCTTATGTTGTGTTAAATCTTTGGATAAAAGGCAAATGATATAATTACATGTGTGACTTCCAAGTTGATTACATCCTATCTAGCTGTAAACTTTAGTGCACATGCATGCTACCTGCTACCATACTCACACACGGTAGTGCGGGTGGTCATAACAACCATTTGTTGGCCTGGGGCGGGAGAGTTGGGTGTAGTTATGTCTTGATCATGCATGTGTCACTAAACTGCTATTTATATATCTTCTTTATTTATTACTTTTTGCTTGCATGTACATGATAAAATAAAAAACCGGCTTCCTGATCATGTCATATAACAAAGGCTGGAACCTTCTATTTTTGAAATACCTGTACATATCATAATGACGTCCAAGGTGATATCAGCACATCATCAGTCCGTGACATAACAGTACATCTGTGGGCAAATTGCCTAGTTGGTACGTTTCGGTCCTGCTTGCTTGATATATCTTTGTCACTGTTCACTTTTGATTAGTGTGATCTTGAGTGTTCACAATGGCAACAAGCAATCAGAGGATATGTTGCTTGTTGGAAATACTTCCTTGGCTTTGGTTTTAGCTTTGGCCTCCCATATGGAACAAATTGTAAATGGTTACCAAATAAAGTTCTGGTCATTATTTGATTTAGTTTGTTTCAAATCAATATTTTTTTGCTATGATAGGGACCTGTTTTGCTATAAACATAAAAATAGTTCTGAGAAAAAAAAACTTATAAGCATGTATAAGTTTAATCAAACACAACCAATTTTAACTTTGACTATCAATAGGTAAAAGGTATGCAATTTTAACTTGCAACTTTTGTATGCAATTTTAACTTGCTACATATTTCATAATGAGAAATATGTTCAGGTTGGCCTCGGGCCCACCGGAGAGTTCCTAAAAAATGTTATTAGATTAATCGTAAAACTAGCTTTCATAATACACAACTAGTTCTATATTTCACACTTTTTCTGTTTAGAAATATTACTAGTCAAAGTTAAAAAGATTTTTATTACAAAATTTTGAAACGCTTATATACTTGAACATAGAGAGAAAAATTTCTGTTGTATTGGGATGGATATTTAGATAAGGCTACTCTGTTTTCATGCTTCTATGTGCATATGCATCTGTTATTTACTTTTTATGTTGCAAGTATGAGGCCTTGGTGATGTCACAAATGGACTTCATACTTGACGGCAGATATTAGTAGCAGCAAATATGAACAATCAAGCCGCCTTTCATACCTGCTAGTAGTTCCAGAAGAATACTGACACATTGCATGACGGTATCAAAGATTAACCTTGCTACTTGAGTAGTTGGCACTCACTAGAATAAGCCATCTAGGATCCAGTTCATTGCATCATCGCCTGGAATGAAATGAAATTGACTGCACAGAATCTATGCGTCGATTTGCATGATAACCCAGTGAGCAAAGTAACCAATTGTTTATGCACATGCATGATACCTCAGGTCAGGTCATTCTGCCCTAGCTAGTTTGAAGTCAAGCACAGGGTAGCATGGTTATTAGCCGCAAATAATAAATCTAGATAGAGAGAGACCACTTGGCACACGCAATTATTATATTCTGCAGTTGAAGCGCCCATGTCGATCGTTTGTGACGACACGGATCGATGTGACTCGAGTAGACAAGGACCGCTGGTGTGGTCCGTTCGGGTCATGAACCTTAACTGGTAAGGTGCTGCTGATGGATATGGGACGAAGAGATCTAAATGCTTCTTGTACCGATGATTTGCATTATTGGTCATCGAGGTTGCCTGTAAATTGGCTACGAGCTTGTGGTAGTAGCAAAGAGCGATACATATGATGATGCATATCGTCGTACTAGCAGTAGCAAAGAGCGATACATATGTTGCTTGAATGGATTTGCAGATGTTGATTATTCATTCACGATTTATGAGCGGATGATGATGGATTCGTGGCCGGTGTAGCTTTCTCGTGAACAGTATCGGTACGCGTCTTAATTAGTTTGTCTTTTTGCGAGCCAATAGTTTGTTTGTTTTCTTTGGAGGCCACGAGAATTGAACATCGTCCGGGCCGGCGCTCTTGGCAGTTTCCCAGCATTGTTCCGTTTCCTCAGTTGATCGATTAATTGGAACGATTTGTTAACAACCGCTCCAGGTTTGGGCGTCAGAGGTAATTCAAAAGTAGATGATATAGGATATTAGGAAAATAATACACTAGACTGGTTCTTCCTCCTTAATATCAGAGTCGAACCGGTGCTTAATGCACGCGGAGGAAATACTGATGTGAAAATGTGAACACCATGTACTCGTGTAGGCGCCCGCGCGCGCAGGTTTTTATGCGGTGTGAAAAATCTCTTCGGATTCACACATTATATAAGGGTGTGAAAGGACCTTCAATACTCTTTCGCAAGGAAAAAAAAAACATTCCACGGGTGCTCGTATGCGGAGACACGTCATCCCTCGTGCATGCTGATCCTTGCGCTACAAGCTATAGTATTGAACGCGCTTGACGGGTAAGCACGATTCCTCCAATTGACCCGTTTCATTTCCTCCTTTGAAATGCAAGTAGGACTAGAATTTTATTCTGCTCCTGAAAAGCTTGGGAAAGAAGCCTTACCGAGGATGACAAGGAAAGAAGAAACAGGTCGTCTAAAAAAAGGATTCGCTCAAAAAAAAAGAGAGAAGGAAGAAACAGGTCAGTTGGGCTTACTGCCTTCCGGACAGATAGCGGGCTTTCTGGGCTTACTAGCTCCGGAATGGGCTTCAATATAGCGGGTCTTCCAGTGTGGGAGCGATCCATCTTAGTGGGCTGAACGAAGCTGGGCCTCGAACATCACTTTCTGTCTAGCTTGCACTAAACCCAGCAACCCAGAGCAGAGGATTTTCTCAAAAAAAAAAAACAGAGTCCAAGACTCGATTCACTGGGGGACAAAACTCGTTATCCAAATTCCAAGACCAGAAGCTCTGCTCTGAATTACCAAAGCCCTCAAGAACCCAGGCAGGCCAAGCTATCCGCACTGAGCTAGTTGAGGTCACCTGGTGGAAAATATCTTATTCTTATCCATGGAGGCAGCAGCACTAACGGTGCGCTGCACGTCCCAGTGGCCTGCCGCCTCTGCTCCGGCGCATGGCCACCGGCAGCGAGCCGCAGCCACTGTGTTGAGTCGCCGCCGCCGCCTGGCGCCGTGCGGCCCGCTTCGAGCGTTACCAGAGGAGATCAGCGAGATCCTCAAGCCCAGCCAAATGGTGCCGGGCTCGCCGGCCGATACCGGCGACGTGTCGTCGCTCATCCCTGTCAGGCAAGCAGCACTTTGACAGTTCAGAAACTTTAGAATCCAGTTTAACTTGGCATTTGTGCAAGTTTGGGTCAGGATAATTTTTAGGAGATATTTTATCTGTCTTCGACATTAATTCACTCTAGTTGCTGAACTCTTGTAGTCAGCACTTCTTGTAGGAAATTACAGTGCAGATTTCCCACCTGAATTTGAGTTACAAAATCCAACATAAATTGATTACAATTTAATTGAGATAGGCTGCATTCTCGATTTAAACTCTGAACAAACAGATAGGCTTCATACTCGCGTGCACTTGTTTGTTCCTTAGTTACCCGTGTGCAGGACTGCAGGTGCGAACTGATCACAAATTTGCTAACACCTACTTACCGTTTCACGCAGTGCTCTGTTGGTGGTCCTGTACCTGTTCACGAACTGGGTCGTGCCTGAGCTAGTCATGAAGCAGCTTCGGCCCACGGCCGAGGAAGAAGCTGCTGCATCAGCATCTCCCATGTCGTCCACCAAGGTGAAGAAGAAGAAGAAGAAGAAGAGTAGAAAAGAAACTATGAAGGTTTAAAGGAATGCATGTAAGTTTATTATCGTCTGATGACAGAAACGATCCCGGGCACCCGGAGATGATACAAGTTAAGCAGTAGAATTAAAGGTTATTGTTCTGACTTTCTGAAGACAGCACACATTGTTTGGGCAATCCAGATTCATATGAACGTGGGAAACAGTGTGCGTGATCAAAATTCTTGCACGTGGATGCGCGTGATCAAAATTATTCGGTTTCGAGTACTTTTGTGAATCAAGGGAACGTCTTATTCCTAATTTTTCCATAGTCCGGCGCTGCTACTATTTCGCACCTGCTTGAACTGCTTCTGTCTCTCGGAGCGTAACATCCTGCTCTACGACGCGTTCGACCTCAAGGCCTCCTCTGTGGCATGCCACTACCCTTGCCGTTGAAGGAAATGATCAGGTATAAAAGACAGCCTGGAATTTCTAGTGCACTTTTGTCTTCCTGACGAGGAGGAGTAAACAGCGTCAATCTCCTTTTGAGTGGATATCCCACCACCTTTTGTTACCGTATTTAGCTTGAATTTGAATGTTTCTTTCGTTACGGCAAGTACAAAGGTCTATAGTCCGTCTCATGCATGACACGTAATCTCGAGACGGTCTATTAGACCACTTGTACAATGGGTGGTTGTTTTAGTTGTCTTGTCGAAATTGATATTTCCTAAATTTGTAGATGAGAAAAGGAATATTTATGAGTTGCATGGCAACTACCACTTATACAATGGTGTGTAAGCCGTCTCATACTCCTAAATTCTAGCGCATGAGGTGGTTGCTTGCGAAACAACCACCTCTTCCTCTCACCTCCCTCTCTCTTCCACATCATCAAAAATCCTATGTGACATTGCATGAGACAGGCTATGAGACTGCTGACGTGTAGCGTTGTACATGTTTCTTGACTCTTTTTTCCAAGATCAAAAAGTGCAAGAAAACTAGGTCTGCTTGCTTGCATCAACTTGAACATCCTCTACCTGCTAGAGGTCAACCACTTGCACCGTCATTCTGCAGTTCACATATCGATATCGGCTTGTCTACATGGCAAAAACAGGACACAGGTCTACAAGTCACCGCCATAATATATGCCACAATGACAAGAAGTCATTAGAACCAGGAAGCTCAATAGGAAAATGATGATCTCAGAGTACAAAGTGGGGTTGACGTCCATCCTAGTGAGTTTTACTTCATCAGACACCAGTGGTTATGAAACCGTATACCTCAGAAAATAATAAAATGAGCTGCTCAATGATACAACAATGCAAACTAGTTTGAACAAGGATTAATCCACAGGTATTCGCCAACTCGTTAAAGCTTTCTCCAGTGTTTCAGCTCGTCGATGGACATCTGCTGCTTACTCGTCTACCCAAGACCTGGCACATAAGTCAATCTTTAGAGCAGCAATGGAAAAGACTTCCTTTCGTTTTACTCAAATGGTATCAGGCAACTGTTGAATGAATGACTTCTGTTCCCCTAATGGCTTCCATAGCTAGGCCCATAATCATATGTTGGAGAAATGTTTTGTCACTTATGGTGGATCAGTTTTTCCTTTTGTCGTCGAAGTTGGGAGTTAACTTTGAAATTTCACAAATATCCAAGTACCAAATTTCTTACTAAGAGTTTATCAGAGAAAAAAGGAAACTTGAGATTTCGAAATCCAGAACATAAACCGTGAAGTTATGATTATGCAACCCAGCAAGCAGAATTAAGTTTGAATGTTTCAAACATTTGAATTATGGAACCAAATTTTAGGATCTCAACTAGCATGATAAGTTCCAAGTAATGGGCAGTAATTCTTTATTTCATCTTTTCATTTAGAAATGAAGAAGTTTCAAAAATAAATTAAACATTGGGAACTATCTAATGTAACGGAGGAAAACGCCAAACAGGCACAGTTTGGCCTTCCAGCATTGGAAAGGGTAGCAGTAGAAGTCGCATTTAAAGGAATATCAAAACCATTCAAATAAACGACCGGAAGGAGCACAAAAGACAGATCTTAGCATTGTAAGAGCCTCCTTCTCAGCTTCAATAGATGATTTAGCTTCATTGACAGCTTGATGCTTGCTCATCACGTCAGACAGTAAGTTTTCTAAAGCTTGTTGTTCCTCCATGACATCTGTAATCTCAGTCGCTAGTCTATTATACATGCCATCAATTTATGACCTTAAATTTACAAGTTCCTGATTCTGACGGTCTAAAGCTGCTCTTTGCTTCAACAAGTCTGCTAGTTCCTTTTCTCTATCCGTCCTCTCATTTGCAAGCTGGTGCAACACATCCTGAAGATCCTTGTCGGCTTCAGAAGCCCGTTCTTCCTCATTTTTCATCTTCTCCTCCCAATATTTTGGTATATCTCCTCTATTGATTAACTCTTCCATTATTTCAGCTATAGAAGAGAGATGGGCTTGATTCTCTACTTCTAGACTGTTTAATTCATTGTGAATCGCATCCTCCTTTCTCCCACTGGCCAGTGCAGCAGCAGCTGCTTGTGCTTTTGTTGCAGGTTTTTGTGGTTGAAGGCATCTAGTGTTTCCTATAAGATCACATGATTATAACAAACATTAGGATAGTACACGCTCCTCAGTAAGCTATAACAAATGTTTCATAACAAAAAAGATTTGTGGCCTGGTTTGAGGAAGAAATGGCCTGCATGCCACCTAGGAAGCTTGGAAGGATAGCAAGAGATTGGGGTGGACTCCAGTATACTGTTTTAAGAAACTGTTTTAATAGCCAGAATGATTCTATGGAACTGGAGAATGGGTCATCAGAGGAGCTCGATTGGGTTGCACTAGGAGCGTGGCCATGGTAGTTGACCCACGGATTGAGGAATGAGTAGCAAGCCAAGGAAGGAATTTTGGTCCAAAATTTTACATAATGGCACATTTCAAATAAAATACGTATTGTAATGGCACCAGGCCGGTTTCGTAAAGTTTAGTGGCATATTTCCAATGAAGCAAAACTGTAATGGCATAAATCTAATTAATCCACACATTTTAAGGTAATAATCTGAACATAGAGGCCTAACTCCACACAGCTTAAAACGATATATACTTAAAACAGTTTTCAGCAGTACAACTCAATCACTTTAATACTACTGGAGTGCAATGGAAAAGGAAATAAGATGAAAAGACAAGGTTTATCTAAAAGGGAACCGAGCAAGTGAAATGCCACCACACCAAGATATGCCACAAGTTTTTTCCATCAATACAGTGATCAAAATGCTAAAACAAAATGAGGTTTTCATTAGCCAATGTTTTTATTGCATGTTAGTTCTCTCAAATAAACCCAGGGCCTTGCAAGCAACTTAAGTGAGAAAAAACAAATAATAATAAATCATACCAAAAACTCTGGTCACAATGCTGTTTTCACCAGCCATAAACTCTATGAGCATGGATGCAGACACGTCTGGGCAAGCACTCAAATCCAAAATGTGAACATTTCGACTCAGCGTCTGGACAGTAACCAGAGTCAGGATTTACAAAATAATGAGATAGAAGCATCTAACTGAGAAGTCAGCACAAAATAAGTATATAAAAAGATGTGTGTACTTTTTGATCTATTTCTGATGCAGATGGATGCTCAACAAGCACTTTCCAATTTACGAGATAGAAGCGAGAGAGGTAACTACCATTCAACCACAGCAGACATTAAATTTCAAACAATTAGTTATCAAATACAGGGGAAAACCACATATTTCACATGTTAAGCTGGTACCTATCAGGTAAGTTGGAACTTCCACTGCAACTAGAAGATCCACTTGTTAATGTTCCAATGGAGTCTGAGAACTTACTAGGTACAATACCAGATTCTCCTAAAGCTTCATAACACCAATATAGAAATCAGAGTTTTTAATGTCAGTGTCATGACTTAACCAGAATCTGAAACACTGGAGAAGCTAATCCTAGTACAAATAAGAGTCTATTAGCACATCACACAACCCAAAAATGATACTCTGAATAGCAATATCTAAAGAAATATATGATGACAAGTAGAAAGAATAATGTTACAAGGGTATATTTCGTATCTAATAATATTAATCTAATATTCAATCTAAGTGAGTTTTACTCTTCCCTGTTCGAATGTAAAAGGCATATTTCATCTCATTATGATAGATATAACTTTAACCAACAATTACTCCTAATATAATTTTTTGTGACACAAAATTGATATAATTATTTTTACATTATAAAATACACTTTTAAGACTAATTTTTATTCATAAAAGTATTATATTGTTTGACAAAGTCTAGTCCTGATGACAAGAAATATGCCTACTTTTCCTGATTAAGGGAGTAGATATGTATTGTCATGGTTCAAAAGGTTTGATCAAATAATCATATATATAAAACTATATTTTAGATCAAAGTTAGCACAATTCGAGGAAAAACTAAAGGAAATGCATAACGTTGGCAAAATCATCACTGTATGGTCATACTACAAGAAGAGGAACTTCCATTGGATATACAAGAAATCTGGGTCGTCACTATTTACATCATCAAAGACAGTTTGGCCAGAACAAGCAATTAGTTGATAAGGATGATCCTTTGCATCCCCTTCCTACAAAATGCAAAATGTAACAACAATAAAAAAAAGGCCATGAGTAGATTTTTTAGTTATCTTCATACCTCTCAAACTTTGAGCATAACTTAACAAACCATCTTGCGAATTCCCTCCAAGTACAACAGTCACTGGAGCTAACATCATTCTCAATTATCTAAGCAAGCACAATAAATGGCAAAAATACAATTAGAACATTTTACTATGAGTAAAGTTGTTTCTAAAAGTCACAGGGAAAGAATATGCATCAAGCAAAGCATGTAGGAAGCAACATAACCACTTAAATAGCCCATACCTAGTAACAACTCTTAAGACATCTTGAACTAGGGGTACCATGCCACATGCCACTTCAGTTTTATGAAATAAAGTGTAAGACAACAAAAGCAAAATACTTTACAAATAAGATGCTGTCCAACTAGAAAAGAATCATATACAGATAAAGCAATGAACAGTTTTCCACATCAAACATATGAAGTTGGAGTTATATTGAGATGCAATCACATAGGGAAGGTAATATAGAAAAAAAATTATGTAGCAGAACATCAGTGAAAAAAACAAATTGTGAGAACAAGTGAAGTATAAGGTTGTACATCTTAATTATTTAAGTCAGACATTTAAGTAAGATTTTATAAATACTGCATGAATACAGGTAACAAGAATGGTTTAACGGTTATATATGCTCATTGCCACAACAAGATTTATAGGACCAACTCATATCATGCGCTTGGTCAGCTTTAACGAACCGAACTACTATGCAACTACTGTTTTTATTTTCCTCTACAGAGATGTTATACAACATTAACTTTATATTCATTGCTCCCGCTAAGGAACTGAAAAGACCAAATCTATTATCCAGACACATCAAGTTTTGATTCCCAAAGTCTCCCATTGATCGATATGGGAAACAGGCTACATATTGGAAGTCATTAGTGGCTCCTTTTGGAATATGATCAATACATGCTTTCTTCCAAAAGGAGGTCTTCTCTTCGTCGTTGCTCAGCCTTTCTCTTCTCGTTTTTCTTCCTCGTCTCCTCACCTAGAGCATTAGCAATGGTAATTGGTAACCAAAATCCAGGCCTCTCGAGAAATTGGGCTCGGTGCAGGATCATCGCATCACGCTCCGTCACATGAATGCCCTCCAATGTCCACAATGCTACAGTGGCAGTGCCTTTAAGGCCCAGGGAATACCATCCTAGGCCAGAAACAGCAATGTCCATACTGTTAACGTCCCAACTGGTCCCAGAAACCTCAATACGTCTTTCTGTCCATGGACCCAACTCAGGAACTCTTTCTGGGCCAATTGGTGGCTGAAAAAATATAAAGCACATTAATCAATATTATAGACAGAATAGTACAGTCTGATTTTATTTTATATTATTAGTTCCATCTGCACATGCCTTAAACTTAAAGTAGAAACACAGATAGCATCATCAGCAATCTTTGAAAATGGAAATACTTTGTTCGTTGTCTAAAATTTGGAGTTCAACAAATATTTCAAAATCATCACAAAATCATCTGATTTCTGATAGCTATGAGCAAAGTCGCATTAGATTCCTGAACAAATGTTTGTTTCTTTTATTAACAAAAGGCAGTCTTCGTTATTCAGTACTGCAAATCTGCAACCTTACAACCTTATCAATTTGCAAGTAGTCTTCAGTTAACAAACCCAATGTGCCATTACAAAGAACCTCCAGCAGCTTAGAATGGACTTACCTGAAGTCTGATGCCAAAATGTTTTTCTCGCAGTTCTTCAGCATTTTCAGTCTTTCCAAGATGAAGGGGAATATTGGATGATGCCCAAACAGTTATATAGATAGTTTGTGCTGATGATTTTATCACATCCAGTCGTGTTAAGCCTCCAATATGCACAGATTGTCCTGCCTGCAACAGTTTACAGCCATTGGAGCCAAATCAATGTGGAGTCCCATACAACAATGAACATTCTGAATATCTATCATTAGAATGAGTGGAAGGCATAGATCAAGTTATGTCTATGAATTTCCAACACAGTAGTAGAATCCCTTATAAAGTTCTGAGCATCTGGTTTATAATGAAACATGCTAAGAAACTAACATAATGCATATATATCTTGCAAAAATTCATTTCAAAGATAAGAAGTAGGAACTCTTATTCAAGCCTAGCAATAGAACTAGAACTATAGACATGATCGGCATATTACAATGTTACGCCCTGGTGCAGGAACAAGAGCATAGTGTCTTGACATAACGACAATGTTCATATAACAGACTGCACAATGTAGTCATTTACAGCTATGAATCCTTGTATATATGGCCTACAATCTTGATGAGTAAATAAAGTAACAGATTGTATACTTACTTTCACCCTGAAGGTTCGTGGTTTGAGTTCTTTCCTTATTTCAATCATCTTCCTTTCCTCGTTGTTTAATCTCATTGCCATTATATATGGATGCAACAAGCCAGGAGTGTCATACATCTTTGCCTTCGCAGGTAAAACACCAGTTATCCTTAGTATACCTAATGTAGTTCCTGGGACAGCTGCTTCAGTCAATCTTGTGATTTTAACACCTTGTTTCTTGGCAAATCCATTGATAAGCGTAGATTTCCCAGCATTCTGTGCACCAATCACCCAAACATTGCTACGAGGTCCTGCTGATTCTTTGATGTATGAGAGCAAGTTCCTAACGGCCAAGTCCTTGTGAACACTGACCAAGAAAACAGCATCCAGCTTTGGTGCTCCAAAAGCCTTAGCACGGCCACGTACCCACCTTTCCAATCTCACACCCATTTGCTCCCAAGGCAGCAAATCAACCTTTGTACCAACAAGAACAAGCCTTGGAGTTTCACTCAGCTTAGAATTGCCCCTCCCTTCGAGTGCCTTAAACAGCGATTTCGATGCCCGCTTAGGGAATGACCCATCGAAGTCTGAACAATCAACGACCATAAGAATAACTGGGGTACCAGCTGACCGTTTCATCAGCCGGGACGAAATGAACCTGTCGAAATCAAAATCTGGGATCAAGTTCTCAGCCTTGTCATTCTTCACAAGCCCGTAGTTCCTCAGCGAGTGGCATCGGGCACAGACAATGGCGGAGTCCTGCTCGGCCTCAACTCTCTTGGATTCCTTTGCCCGGCGCTTCCTCTCCGACTTGGACAGCTTCTCCTTCTTCATCCTCTGGAGGGTCTCCTCGGTGATGTTCCCATACCCAACCCCTGGTGGTGCGAAACCATCCAACTCTTTCCTCCATTTCTCATCTTCATCTTCTTCCAGCTGCTCCTCCCAATCCGAGTCCCAATCGCTGGCAAAACCTTCAATATCAAACTCCAGGCCAGCCTTATCAGGGGACCCATTCTCTCCACCATCCTCCTCTTCCTCTTCAAGAAACTCATCGATATCGCTGTCCATGCCCTCCAATTCAGCGGAAAGATCACTCTCTGAAATCAATCCGTGCTCGTCCCCATCTTCAAGAAACCCATCCGAATCAGCGGCAAGAAGCGCTCCGTTTTCCTCCATTTCGTTCTGCGAGCGGCGGGAGGGGTTCTTGAAGAAGCCGGGGAGGTTGGGGTCGGTGTCCTGCATGAATACCCCGCACCCCGGGCACACGGGGCGGCCGACGGCCGCGTCCTCGTCATCTCTTCCCTCGCTAATGACCGGGGCCAAGCCCGGCGGCCTACCGCGCCGGCCGGAAGAAACAGCGGCGACAGAAAGGCAGCGGCTTTGAGGAGAAAATGGAGAGGAGAGGAAGGAGAGAAAGCCGGAAGGTGGAGCTGGACAGGGGAGGAGGCGGACGAAGGGAATGCGAGCCGCCGCCGTAACGGAGGTTGAAAGCAGGGGTTTAGCCATTGGGGGTTGAGGGCGAAGTGGATAGGAGGAGACAAGCACCGCCACTAAAGATGGCAAGAGGGGAGGACCGGAGGAGGAGACAAATTCGTGTAGAGCGGCCCACAACACAAACACATCAACACAGCGAGGGAAGAGAACCCAAAAAAAACTCAGCTCAACAATGGCTAAAGTATAAAGTGAAACAACACATCAATGAGCAAGATTGGCACAAAGAACTCAATGTTCTAGCTTGGAACATCAAGATCAACGACCATGGTTGAACTTACCGTCGGTAACCAGCCTGTTGTAATCGGACTAACCCGGTCGGTCCATTAGCAGCGGGACAATCGGTTACTGATTGTCCGAAATTTGAATTTTCAAAATTTTGAAATGTACTGATTAAAAATATGTAAACAAATTAGACAAAAAGTGATGAATTTTGGTGAAACGTTTAACGAAAATTCACAATATTTCATGATGAAAAAAATCAAGAAAGATTAATATGATGAGAACATAAATAAATAAAAAATAACAAGTAACCTTATTCTCTTCTCTCCAACATCTCTTCACGCCCAGTGACCACATTCTCGTTCATCTCTCGTGCTCCCTCTGCCCCTGCTGACCGAATCTGGTAACGGTGACCTTCCCCGACCGTCGCCCAAGCGCCGCAGCTCGCTAGACGTTCAGAAGATGCGGCTTACCGAGCGGTTAGCTCGGAAACTGCATGTGTTGCGGTCGCCACTACTTCTCATTGGACGGTCCTAACTTGGCAGCAATACAAGGCACAAAAATTAGCTACTAGTAGGATTGCGCTCATATCAACGAATGAATACCATCACGCTAGCGCCAATTGCACCGAGCACAATGGTCTTGATTGTAGCTCATGCTTATTTACCGTAATATTTGTAATATATTATGTTTATATAATTATTGTTAAAAAAGTATGTGTTGTATGGACAATTTCTTTAAACCATATGCAGTATGGATTCTATATGCTTGTGAGTTTTCATGACTGTTGTCTGGATTATATATGCTTAATATGTGATGTGAGTTGCGTTGGTGTAAAAATTATGCAAAAGTCATGTCAATTTTTTGTTCTTTTTTATTTCTAATTTCTCCTTTTCTCATTTTATGTCGGTTTTCCGGAGTATCGACACTTAACGCTCGGTAACCGCTCGGATTCAATTTTATCACTCGTCCGGTTTTATGAACAGTTATCACCGGAATCGCGGTTATGGCAATCTCGATCCTGGGCGGTAGCAACAGTTAGAACGGTAAATTAAACCATGTCAACTACCCATCGATTTCACGGGCGCTGGAGGACTCTCAATTGTTGCTGCGTTGGCCACGGGATGATATCAGCGATTTCACAGCAGAGTAGCAGGACTTGAACAACCTCTCCAGTCCATGTAGCCCACTCACGGTGAAGATTCCGTTTAGTTTCTTTTTTAGGCAAAAGATGTCATTTACTTGGTAGCATGCATGTTTGCTTGTTGACATGTCAGCAGAATCTCCAAGTAAGAAGCTAAAAAATACGGCCCATCATAATTCATAATAAAGGGTGAGATGGGCCAGCCAAATTCCTGGTATGCAGCCCACTTTTTTAGCCATGTACATAAATCAGCCCACACACATCTTGCTTGTTACTGCCTTACTGGAGTTCTTAGAGAGAGAGAGAGAGAGAGAGAGGCGAAAAGTTAATTAAGTTGGTTCCTTTTGATCAAATAATTGAGTTATCAGTGCGGTGGGTCAATCATCACAGATCCATCTCTGTTAACTGATCTTGTCAACCGAGCAGTTGCTGTTGTTGCCGTCAGCAATGGAGCAGCCAGGAGAACGGGTTGAGGTTGAGCCGTTGAAGCAGTTTTGCCTGTGATGCCAGATTGCTACCTGCTTTGTACTACTACTCCGCTAGCGAGCTGAATTCTTCAGCAGTCAACTCCACAACCTTGTTTGATTGTTTCAGATGCAATTTAAAAATGGGTGGATATGATATGTTTGCCGCTTTAAAGTATGTTAAGGAAACGACGCTTTTGCAGTGACGTCAACTCTTTTTTCAGCCTTACCTGCTAACCTAATTCAAGCAACCAACACAATTAGCACCTGCCATCATGTTGTACAGTATTTGTTTCCAAGTAGCGAGTACAGTAGTAATTCTACTGATTGATGCTGTTTCCTTTTAAAAATGTCATGCAGAAACGATCTACTGAGGCAGTAGAAGCAATTCGACTTCCGGCCTTCCGGGTAGCACAATCGTCATGTCTTTCTAGAATATCTGAGGGGAGTGGCTGCCACTTGCAGCAGCCAAGTTCAGTGGCAGAGGAAAAGGTCACCCTGTTCGTTTCATCGTCTCTAAAATTTAAGCATTGTCACATCAAAGAGAATCTTACTATTTATGAATATTTCCTTATTGATAGATTGGTGCTAATTTTCGAGATGAATCTAATGAAGCTTAATTAATTTAGATTTTGTTAAAGTGATGCTACAGTAACCGTCTTCTAATTACAACTTAATTAACCTCATTAGATTCGTCTCGTAAATTAGTCTAGGAGCCTGTAATTTATTTTATAATTAAACTTTATTTACTACTTCTAAATAGTAAGATTCTTTTTGATGTGACAGTCTCTAAAATTTAGACCCACAACGATTGTTTCTTGCTTCCAAGCAAGAGGCAACAAAATCAGCACCCGCACCTCCATGCCGTCCCTCGTATTTCGATCCGAATCAGGTGGTAGTAGCGAAATCTATGTCGTTGCTTGCGGATCCAGAACACTTCTGTTTGTATTTGGGTGTTTCAATCATTGGTTCGTTGTCATGTATTAAACCATAAGTATTTCTCAGATACGTACCAGTATTCATTTGAACTTCACGATGCAGAGAGCAGAGACAAAGGGTTGCAGTCGTCGATGCAAATTCTGAATTGACATAGTAGCATCTCCGTGTGTTTCAGTATCTATTTAAACACAAGTCTTAAGACTCAGAAGAAACGTAATTCTGAAATCGAGACAAAGGGTTTAAAAATGTTCCAAAGAAAGTCAGTCCGAAACAATTCAGAGAAAAAAAACTGCAGTGCAAATACAGAAAGCAAATAAACACCAAGAAACAATTATTTTCCTTTTTTTTTGTGTGTGTGGCGAAGGGAGAGACAGGACAAGAGATGCTACTGGAAGACGGAGATCACGTGTGGCGCAAAACGCTCAACAGAGAGCGATGAAAGAGTCAGAACACAAACAGTGAGAGGAAGGGAACAAAGAAGGACATTTCAAACATCATGCGAGTCCCGTAACTGTTGTTGATGGATGGATGGTGGTGGTGGTGATGGTGGCGACGTGACCCTCGTCCACTCGCCACCGCAAATAATCGTCGCCATTATCAGCTAGCGACGGCTGCCGGTGGAGGAGCTGGCCTGTTCGCACGCGTGCCCCGTCAATGCAATGCCCCTCCCCTCCCTCCCCTCCCTGCTACTAGTGCCCGTCCCTATCGCCGCCGTGGCGCTGAGAAAAAAAACTCCAAGATCCACATCCAGCAGAGGGACGATTCAGTGTCCATGGTGGTGCTCAAAACTGAAAAGTAAAAGCCTTCATCCCCATTCGTCCCTCTCTGCGCAGGCGACGTGATCCGGTGTCTGTGCTCACCAGCGGTTGCTCGCCATACCTTCCTGCTTTCAGTAACCCCACATTTTTTTCTGGCGCGGATTGTGGCAAGATTGATTCAGCGCATTCGTTCATGTGGAGTACTTCTCGTGCTGAACAGGAAGTAGTTGTGTAACCTTTTACTACTGTTTTCTTCGTTTTTGCAAATGGTAAGTCAGTTTCAGGCTATCACACCTTTTTTTTCCTTGGGGAAGAACCGTAATATTTGCATGCGTTTTGCCTTCTTTTTTTTTTTAACAAAGAGGTTATTATTTGCGCTTCACCGTGTATGAGAACGTGTGCTAAGCTAGATAATAGACTAATTGACATCCCATGCATTCCACTATCTCGGATTCCGGACGGACAAAAAGGCAAGCCACGACCAAAACCATGAGAAGAAGAAGGAAAAGACAACAATCAAGTCGATAATTGTTCATGATGATCCCACTAATTAAGCAGCACCTAGAGCAGCTAGGTCGGCACCACATCGCCAAAGTGGGGTTGGCTGATCATGCGACAACCTAATATAACCTCACCAGAAAACAAAACCAGAAAGGCATGCCGGGTCCTCCAATCCAACTCGCCGCAGAAAGGTGTGGCCGCCGCACCGGCCGGCGAGACGCCGGCCGAATCCAACAAGTTGGGTTAGGTATCATCACCTGGCCCCTTGCGCTCCAGGTAAAACTAAACCAGCTCGCATAACGAACTCCTAACCCTTTTCTTTTTGTTGGCATTGCGCCTAATCATGCATGAACTGTGCAATCACCATGAAGTTGGAGTTGTGGTGGTGGCCTGAATGGTCTAAAAAGGCAAGCAGCGCCAACCTGGGATCAACAAGTTCGGTTCGGCTTTGTAAGTGTAGGTACAACGCTACACGTCGGCAGTTTCATAGTCCGTCTCATGCAATGTTACATAGGATTTTTGATGACGTATAAGAGAGAGACGGAGGTGAGAGAAAGAGGTGTTTGTTTCGCGAAGCAACCACATCATGCGCTAGAATTTAGAGAGTACGAGACGGCTTACACACCATTATACAAGTTGTAGGCTGGCTAGTTGCCATACAACCCATATTCCTTTTCTCATTCACAAATTTAGGAAATATCAATTTATACAAGATAACTAAAACAACCACCCATTGTACAAGTGGTCTAATAGACCGTCTCGAGATTACGTATCATATATAAGACGGACTATAAGACCACACCGTTATACATGCCCTAAACGAGCCACCCGGAATCCCGCTTCGATTTATACATCTTGTGTTATGGTGTAGGGTCAGGCTGAATGAGTTGCTCAATGATTTGTGTACCCTAGAAATGGAAAGTTAGAACTGAATCGTTGACATCCTTTATCTCCAGGGAGGTTTAAGAAGTTCTTAGGAACAGCACTAGTCCAACTTAATGTACAAAAGATACAGTTGGATCTACTATTTTTCGTTCCCTCATCAACTACGAAAACGTGGCAGAATGCACAAACTTTATTTAAAAGAAAATCCTTATATAGGCATCAGCATTTGCTCAGAGACGAATTGTTATTGTAATAATGGATATGTTATTCTATTAAAAAACTTAACTTAAAGGAAAAATTCCTTGTATGCCGCCATTGGCATAAACTTCAATCCCTTCCATGCCACCTAAAAAACTTTTATTCCTTCAATGCCATGGGGCTTAAATTTTGATCCTTGTCATGCCATTTTGATCAAATAGAACTGAAACTTATAGATAAAATACCCGTTTTACCCTTTGAACCTATACATGTGAGATCTTCTTTCTGAACCACACTGCTTGGCTCTGAAAAAAATAGGGACAACCTCACTTTGATAGGTTCCTTCATATTTTTTTACTATGTTTTGTATCTGATTGTTCAGATTTGGAACCTTATAAGGTTCATTTAAAACTAGTGGGTGTTGCGTGCTATTATTTCTACTTTGGAGCACTGAAAATTGGAAACCCTATTATAATATTTTTAATAGTATAAAAGGTTGATGATTGTTGGTAGCCAATACCATTGGGCTCCTTGTATTTCACTCAGACCAAATATGTTTCTATATCTTACATATTGCCTAACGTGATATACTAAAAGGCAACCACAAGACAACGGTGAATTTGCAGTTTGTGCTTTTTATTAATTGCAAGCTTGCTTCTAGAGAAAAATCCTCAAAGTGTCATAAGAACTTGTGTCATTCAAGTGGCACATACTTGCAAAAAAATAAAACCCGGTGGCAAGACTTCCAATTCCCCTACTTTATTCCCTAAAAATTAAACTAGAATCAGGTAACCTTACACGCACGCGCGCACGAGTGGAGGTCCACTAGCTAGTAAGCCACTGAGCTATGCGGTGCACCTGCTTATCCAGATGACTAAGCAAAGCTTCAGCTGATCACATAATCGATTAGCTGTTGACTGTTGACTAGTGTTGGTTGCCCTGCTGCTTGCTTGCTTGGTCTTCAATCCGTTTGGAAGTAATTATTCAAAAAAATCCGTTTAGAAGTTTCGCCGCACCGTTCGCGTAGCCGCCCGCAGGCAACGAATCGACGACGAGGCACAAGGCACCCGCGTGGACGACGCGTGCAGCCGTGCATGCGTGTGTCGGACGGTAGGGCCCACGTGCAGCGAGGCTATTCCTCCGGTCTTCCGCGCACCCTTGACCGTTGACGCAGTCGTCCTTGGGCACCAGGGTGGAGCACTGACCGGCTGACCAGTCAAAAATGGCGTGGGGCCCTTTTGAGTTTTGACTCCGACACCGTAGTACAAACTGAACCCAGTAGTTTGTGTCCGTCCGATTAATCGTCGATGAATCGATCAAGGTCCAGATTCGTTCAGATGGCTTGCTTCAACAGCACTCCTACTGTATGTGTACCTATTCTTGTGTACGAGTGCACTACGTACTACGGTAGGTATACGTACGGTACGTCAACCGCGCGCGGAGACCAGCTGATGCTACAAGCTACCAGGAGTGTGCTGATGAGTCGGCAGACCGGCCGCATACACAGTTGACGTGCACGATTACGTCTGTAATAACAGGTCCTACTGTCACTGCACAAAACTACTACTGCATCGCGAAGAAGAAAAAGACATTATTAACTACTAAGTCAGTACTGTATGGACTGTCGTTTTAGTTAGTTAGAGCATCTCCAAGCAATCCTCCTAAAATATCTTCTAATCTTAAATTTTAGGAGTTTGACAAAACCAACTCTAACAGGCACTCCTATATGAACTCCTAAAGTAAGCCTACTCTGCTAAATCCCTCCAACCCCCGAAAATAGGATCCTCCTATCCTTTCCCTAAATTCCAGCTGTCAGTGGGTCCCACGTTTTTTTTCTTTCCTTTTCTCTTTTCCTCTCTCTCCTCCGCTGATTCTCTTCCCTTCTCCATTCTCTCTCCTCCGCTGATTCTCTTCCCTTCTCCATTCTCTCTCCTCCGCCGCCCGGCCGCGCCCGCCTGCCGCCGCCCGGTCACGGGACCCACATAGGGGAGAAACAGGGACTCTTGCTGGAGTTCCGTTGGTTTTGCTGGCTCCGATCCGATAGGAGTGGGCTCCTAAATAGCACTTTAGCAGGTTGGTTTAGGAGTTGCTCTTACAGCTACTAATAAGCTGGTAATAGAATGAAGCCGCGCGCGCACTACAACTGGAAAGAAAGCGACCGGATGCAGAGAAGCCAGAGATGCGCTTATATATGCACTGATTACAGTTCAACAATAATTCCCAGCTAGAGCTCCTTACCTACTCAGCTAACAAAAGCTATTCTGCTTCAGTTCCGTTTTCACGGATGGTTGGGAAGATCGAATAAACGAAATTAGTACTTGTAGGGTCACATCTGCGAGACAATTTATGCGCTGCTGACTTGTTGAGTAGTATTGTTCATTCTCCGCTTGATCCAACCGTGCGTGTAGAGAGGGTGAAAATCTATTAACATACTCCCTCCTTTACTAAATTGTTGTCGCCATTAACTTTTTTCGTGACGTTTGACCATTCAGTCTTATTCAAAAAATTTCTTTAAATACAAAAAGTTATATGCTATATTTCAAGTTTCTTTAGTGATAAAACATATTCTAAGAAAAAATATCATATTTTTAAAACTTTATTTGAATAAGATAAATGATCAAACTTAAGAAAAAGTCAATGGCGACAACAATTTAGTAAGGGAGTAGTATAGATTATAGAAAAAGAATATTTTAGATCATCTAATTTCGAGCTAGTGGTGTTGAAAAATAATATAAGTCTCTTACATCATAGTACTAGCTAATGAAATTTGCACCGATGTTTGGGAATAAAAGAGATTAGTACTTGTAGGGTCACGTATCTGCGAGACAATTTATGCACTGCTGACTTGATGCGCATTGTTCCTTCTCCGCTTGATCCGGCCATGTACAGTACAGTGATCCAATCCAACGACGACAGCTACATGACCTGTTGAACGAACCAAGACGGGTCCGCGTGCCGTCCACCGAGGGGCACTCCACTTTTAATGGAAGTGTAGAAACAACCGGTTCGTTTTCAGCGTGTGCCGTCGGTGCCGCCCGTCTCGCGAGAGAACCGGCAGGGCATGGTATGGGCGATTATGCAACACCCATTTTCCTGTTGTTTGTTTGGGGTGACGAAGGAAAGAGAGACTTGTCGCTCTGAAGGGCCTGATTGTTGCTCTGGCAGCATGGCCAACCTGCGATCGTGAAATTCGGTTCAGATTGCGTAGAAACTGCACGTAGGGGATCTGATTGATGACGCTCTGACGATCGGATCCGGATAGCTCAATGATTGCTCACACCGAAAAGGAAATCGGAACGAGCCAGGCCCTGGGTATTCCATTTCTGTGCTACAGTACAGTACCTCTCCTTGATCTGCGCCTTCGCCAGAGACGCACGGCATATGTTGCCACTCTCACATTTTTGGTAGCACCTGCATAAAAAAGAAATAGAATTATTGATTCAATCCAATTTATTCAATCAACATCTAACCCATAAAAAACATAACAGTACATAGGTTCAACAATATTTGTGTGCCTTAAGCAACCAGCATAAGCTGGCTTGTTGACCAGCCGAACAAGCTGCTTGTTTCTACATCAGTTAGACCAATGGTTTGGACCTATTGCCACTACATTTGCTGATAGGTATATGGAAATGACAGGATGACATTCGTGGAGCGCGCGGTGTTAATTGCGGTGTAATCATTAGTACCTGCTTATTATCCATGACGCGGAAGCAAGTATTGGTCACTGTTGCAGACTTGACTTGCTCACCAAAATAATTCACTCGATCGCCGTGACTCAGCCCCGTCGAAACTTTCCCCGCAGGCAGGACAACAAGAGCTCACTGTGTCAGGTTAGGGCCCGAGCGGTACAGTGAGGCAGCTTCCACCGTTTCTTCGCTGACCGTTGACCGGTCGTCTCCAGCATGGGGCGCTGACCGGCTGACCTTGAGACCGGGGCGACGTCGAGTGCGTGGCTATTAGGCGCGGGCGGAAGACTCCGGCAAACCTGCTTGTTACTATGAGAGCTCGATCTGCTGCTTGATTAGTGGATTGTAATGGTTAATCAGTCATTTTTGGGATGATGCCTACTCCCTCCATTCCGTAAATGATGACGTTCCGACCATAATTTTTAACTTGCAGCTAGTACAAAATTCATGTCTGAAACGACATCACTATCAGAATAGAGGAGTATTTGGGGGATTTCGTCTATGCATTGTAATGAAGTGGGGCATGAATGAATGATCATTTCTGCGAGACGATTTAATTATCAATGACTTTGCGAGCTGCCGGGGATCGGACATTTCCGTCTACGAAAGCCGATCGAACGACGACGGACGCAAGCGGTGGGGAAAGGCTGAATTGAAGAACCCTGCGTCTGCCGTGCACGTATTGAAACTTGAAAGTTATAGTGCACTTGACTCTTGACTCGTCAGTGATGACGTGCTCATTCCAGTTTGCAGCTACACGTTCAGTGAGCTGAGTTATCTTGTGTATTTCCGGTGACTTTGACCACTAGTACTCTATAATGGATTCTACTGGTACATGCGTGGCAAGCGACAGTGAGCCACGAAACTACGTTGCAGGATGTCACGTGCATGAACTCCATTGAAAAAATACAAGTATCTTGTGTGTGGAGAAGGGGTTATTGTTTAGTACTACTACTCGTAACTATTTAGCCCATGGCACATTCTATTGTATTTTTTATTAGTACGTACATTCAGATTTTTTTATAGGGTTAACAATTGCACGCATGTCTTAAAACACCCCTTGACCGGTAGATGCAAAACTAAGCGTCTTGAGCCACTCTTTAAGCACGCTATGCTATGAAAAATGTGCTCTTTTTCCAGAACCACTTTTCCATTTCCTGATATAAAGGAGAGAAGGTTCCTCCTTTGCGAGCTTTGTTTTTTCAGGTGGTGGCTACAGTCCAACTGTCATGGTGCTATTCGATCTAGTTCCTTTTCGGAGCCACGACAAAAGTCAAAACTTTCCAACAAAAACTCTCTTGCTTCTTCTTTGTTAGAGCAACTCCAGTGGTGCCTCTAAATGGCCCTCTACTCTAAAATTTAGAGGCTCAACCTCAAAACTCAACTCCAGTAGTCCCTCTAAACGAGCTCGTATTTTTCATACCCCTTCAAATCCCACCTCCAAGCCTCTATTCCCGAAGGCCTCCAAACCTCCCTCCAAAACGTGGGACCCACCACTTTTCTTTATTTTTCTTTTCTCCTCTCTCTCTCTCTCTCTCTCTCTCCTCTCTGCTGCCGCGTCCTTCCGGCCGCACCGCGCTGCCTCCTCCTCCTGGCCGGTCGGCCTCGCCGCCGCCTTCCTCCGCCGCTACCACATAGGCGCCTCCGTCCGCCGCCGTAACCTGCGCCACCATCCGGCCGCGAACACGCGCCTCGACCGAGCCACCTCTCACCGCCTCTCCCCCTTCCTTCCTTTCTCCGACCAAAAATCACGCCGTCTTCCGCCGCCGAGATGCACCCCGTCTCCGGATCTAGCGCTGCCGCGCCATGCGCGTGCAGAGGTGGAGGCTTCCATGAGCTCGCGAACTCGATGGTCGAAGCCGACGGCGAGCCTCGACGAGTATGTCGCCTCCAACGCAATCGTCGCCGGTGATGCCGCCACTATCGAGGAGGACCTCCGGCGAGCCTTCGGGGTCTTCGATGCCGACGGCAACGACACATCTCTATCGCCGAGCTCGTGCGCATCTCCTCGGCGGCGCCGGAGCGGGTGCGGCGGTCGCTGGAGCAGAGCGCGTGCGGCGGCCCCGGAGCGGGTGCGTGCAGCTGAGGAGTGCGTGTTGTGTGGCTGACAAGCTGGGTCCGATGCAACAGTAGAAAAATAGAGGCCTCCTTTTGATTTTTCCGCTGGAGTTGAAGGAAATTTTTTAGCCTCCGATTTTGCAATCCGGCCTGTAAAATTGGATTTGCAGGCCTTGTTTTGCAGGGCAGCGCTGGAGTTGCTCTTAGGGTACCTGTCCTCTACATTTGTGAAGCAAACAATTTTCCGAGAACCCTTTTCTATTGCTCGGGAATTCCTCCATCGTGGAAAAATAAGGAAAAAGTAGTCGTAGTACCCCGGATTCCGTCTCACGTTACAAAATTGCGGATCAAATATGCACAATGATGCGGCATAATCTTTTTTATTTCTTTTTGGGTGCTGTAAAATCTTGTAGCGGAAGCACAGCTTCGCGCGTAGCAAGATGATAAGCGTTGAGTGCTGTAGTACAAAGTTGCTGTCAAGAGGCTTGACCGGTGAAACGGCACGCGGGTGATTTATCCGCTTGTGGTCCAGCGCAGATCCGATTTGCAATAATCCACCACGATCCCTTCTGTCGTCAGGCGGGCACACGCGCTAATCGAAAGCGCGAAAAATGAGCGCGTGCGTGCGTTGACGCGGTCACGGCCGCAAACGGCGTTGGAGTTAACGGCGCGACGCGGGCAGCGTCGCCTCGAGTGGAAGACTGACTGGAAAGCCGATGCGGGCGGACCCACCACCCGCATCACGATCGCAAAGGCGCGCAGTACAAGCTGTTCCTCAATGACAGTGGGCCATCGCGGGGCTAAGAGACAAGATGTCAGTGACACCGCGCGTCGGGCGTGCCGGTGCACGTGAACGTGGCAAGAAAGTCAAGGCCAAGTTGCGCGGGCCACGTGTCCCGGGCACCCGATATTTACCGGCAAGGGCGGTGACGTGGCGCCCGGTGATTCAGCTGCCGGCATCGCGCGGGCCCCGCAGGTGAGAGGGGCGGCGAATCGGCCCGCGGGGGCGCGTCATCGCAGAGGTAACGGAACGGACGGACGGCGTGAGGAGTTGGCGGGCCCGCGCGTTCCTACGGCCCGGACCCACGCTCACAGTTGCGCACGCGTGAACCTCGTTGTCTCGGGGTCGGAATGAAATAATCGTCCGTCCGTCGCGGCGTATCGATCCGGTCCAGGCTGCGCAGTGCAGTGCAGGGCCGTGGGGCATATCTGCCGTCACGTGCTGCGTGCACACACGCACGCGCGCGCTCCGGAGCCTGTGCAATGCCATGGAACACGGAGGAATAACACGTCAGTTCTTTTTCCTTGTTGCCAGGCCTGTTTGGATGGCACCTAAACTTTTTTTAATAACAGATGACACTTAAACTTTTCGATCTGGTAAAAGTTCGGTGAATAAAATGGGCATAACAAACTTGGTGCATCACGACTTGTTTTTAACCTCAATGTCAAAAATATTTTGCAATCTTTATAAGAATGGACCTGTTTTTTTTAAAAAAGAGGTCCATTCTCGATATTAAAATCCTCTGATGCAATTGCCCCTTACCTAAATTGGTCCCAGTGAAAAAAATTTCGGTGTCAAGAAATTTACCGGTCCGGACCGGTAAATCGAAAATAGCTGAATTTCGGCCGGTTTCGGACCGAAATTTACTCAAATTTTGGACAAAATTTGTTAAAAGTAATAAAATAGTAATAAAAAAGTTAATACCGGCCGAAATTTACCGGTGAAAGAAAATACCGGTCCTAACCGGTAAAATCGAAATTCGGTGATTTTCGCTGAATTTCGATCGAAATTTTTTCACTGATTGGTCCCTAGTAGCAGTGACGAAGTGATTCAGCGCGTCCATGTGCTTTTTACGAGAGAAGGAAGAAGGTTGTGTTTTTGCTCGTCATAGTAACACTGAGCGAGCCCAAGGTGGCTGTGCTATGAACTTGTAATGCCGAGTCGGTAAGTACTTGCATACATGTTAAATTAATTAAACTACAACAAATAGTCCTCGTCTTGTTTCGAAATAGTTTTTACTATAAAGGAGTTGTTTTTCTAATGATAACACTTGGGGGAATAAGTCATGGTTTAATTTGTAACCTTAGTCCGCAACTTCCTGTACTTGGCTGTCTGATTGGTGGTTGGATGAAGTTTTGCTCGCTAGGGATAGCTTCTCTTCCATTTTAGGATGAAGTTCAGGTAAAGCATAGAAACCACTCATGTTCCTCTAGAACTATTAAACCCAACGACAAGATTTTTCAATGAGTTTGCAACTAGTAGCGCTTGATAGAGCGACCGAGTTCTAGTTCCACAATTACTTCTTGGATACCAGGAACATCCAAATCCAGCGGTCGTTAGCTGATTGTACTATTCGGTCCACGTGTCACGCCTCGCAAATGTGAGCATGTCAATTTGGGGTTTCCGTGGCATTATTGTCGAACGCATCCCCTTTTCTGAGAGGAAAAGATCGTCTCTTTTTTGAGATGAAGGTTCATCCCTCGTCTAAAAGAGCCTGCTAACTGCTCTCTCGAGCGATCTCTGCCGTCCGACGAAATGTTCCCTGCCAAAGAAACATGTGTACCTTATCCCATGGCAACATCCGTTCCACGGTGCCCACCGCTCCAACTGCCCGTCTCTCCTCCATCCGCCTTGAGAGGAAAAAAAGGAACCAAACGATCAGAGACCAGAATTTTCTTTTTATTTGTCGGAGGAGCAGATGGGAAAATCACCGTCTGCCTTGTTTGGACGTGCCGAAGGAAGGGAGGGAGGGAGGGAGAGGGCGACGACAGCGACGCGAGGAAATGAAAAAGAATTGGGAAATACGAAAGCGGCAAGAAGCAACGACGACTTGTGCGCGTCCTGCTTTTGACCACGCGAGCGCGGCGACGCAAAAACAAACGTTAATTTAATTTCTTAGAGAGAGAGAGAGAGAGAAATAAACGAGCCGATTGCGAAAGGCACAAGAGAGATGAGAGAGAGTGGTGACTCGACTGATGATGGAGAGAGAAAGAGAGAGAGAGAGACCGTCCCAGCTTCGTGTCCTTCTTCGCTTATCTCTTTCAGCCTCTCCATTATTATTCCCTCCTCTTCTCTCTACATATACCCCTCGTCGATCTCTTCTTCCTCCTCAACCCACCCACCTCACCTCGCAACCGCGTGGTCCTCTCCTCTAACCGAAACCGGGAACACAAGAAGAAGAACCAGCCTTATCGATTGATCCATCGTTACCTGTGAACGTCGAGAACGCGAGCTACAGAGAGAAGAACTCTCCTTCCGCCATGTGCTCCGGGCCGCGCAAGCCGTCGACTCCGCCGCCGGTGGCGGCGACGTCCAAGGACTCGATGACGGCGTCCCTCCTACTTGAGCTGGCCGCGGCGGACGACCTGGCCGCGTTCCGGCGCGCGGTGGAGGTCGACAAGTCCGCGGCCCTGGACGCCGCGTGCCACTGGTACGGCCCCTCCGCGGCGACCCCCGCCGGCCGCCCGCGCCTCGAGCTCCGCACGCCGGCCATGGTGGCCGCGACGTACGGCAGCGCGGCGGTGCTGGGCTACATCCTCTCCGTGTCCCCGTCGGAGGCGGCGCGCGCGTCGGCCACCGACGGCGCCACGGCCTTGCACCTGGCCGCCGCCGGCGGCGCGTCCAGCGCCGTGGCCGCCGCGCACCTCCTCCTCGCCGCCGGCGCCTCCGCGGACGCGCTCGCCTTCTCCGGCCTCCGCGCCGGCGACCTCCTCCCGCGCTCCACCACCGAGACCACCAAATCCCTCCGCGTGCTGCTCAAATCCCCCGCGGCGTCCCCCTCCTCGTCCCCCAAGAAATCCCCGAGTTCGCCGCCCGCCGAGCAGCGGAAGGAGTACCCGCCGGACCTGACCCTCCCGGACCTCAAGAGCGGGCTCTTCTCCACCGACGAGTTCCGCATGTACAGCTTCAAGGTGAAGCCGTGCTCGCGCGCCTACTCGCACGACTGGACCGAGTGCCCCTTCGTGCACCCCGGCGAGAACGCGCGCCGCCGCGACCCGCGCCGCTACTCCTACTCCTGCGTGCCCTGCCCGGAGTTCCGCAAGGGCGGCGCCTGCCGCAAGGGCGACAACTGCGAGTACGCGCACGGGGTGTTCGAGTGCTGGCTCCACCCGGCGCAGTACCGCACCCGCCTCTGCAAGGACGAGGTCGGCTGCGCCAGGCGCATCTGCTTCTTCGCCCACAAGCCCGACGAGCTCCGCGCCGTCAACCCCTCCGCCGTCTCCGTCGGCATGCAGCCCAACGCCGCCGTCTCCTCGCCGCGCTCCTCGCCGCCCACCGCCACCAGCCTCGTCGACATGCTCGGCACCAACAACTGGCCCTCCTCGCCGGTCAGCACCAGGCTCAAGACCGCGCTCAGCGGCCGCGACCTCGACTTCGACCTCGGCGACCTCATCGCGCTCGACCAGTACCAGCAGAAGATGACCTCGTCGCCCAGGGCGACCTGGGGGTCGTCGCCGTCGAGGAACGTGCCGGACTACACGGACCTGCTCGGCTCCGTCGACCCGGCCGTGCTGTCGCAGCTGCACGCGCTCTCGCTCAAGCAGGCCGGCGACATGCCGGCCGGGGCGGCGTACGGGTCCATGCCGCTGGACATGCCCACCTCGCCCATGGTGTCCGCCGCGAACACCGCGTTCGCCATGGACCACAACTCCATGGCCAAGGCCATCATGAGCTCGCGCGCCTCCGCCTTCGCCAAGCGCAGCCAGAGCTTCATCGACCGCGGCGGCCGCGCGCCGCCGCCCGCCGCGCGCTCGCTCATGTCGCCGGCGCCCACCTCCGTGCTCTCCGACTGGGGCTCGCCGGACGGCAGGCTCGACTGGGGCGTGCAGGGCGACGAGCTCAACAAGTTCCGCAAGTCCGCCTCCTTCGCCTTCCGCGGCCGCCAGTCCCCGCCGGTGCCGCCCGCCCCCGCCGCCGAGCCCGACGTGTCCTGGGTCACCTCTCTCGTCAGGGATGGCCACGCCGCCGGCGACATGTTCGCGCAGTGGCCGGAGCAGGAGCAGATCGTCGCCTGAACGGGAATTCATCTTCCTTGGCTCATAGCATCTAGCTGACCAAAATTAAAGTTCTTTCCTTCAATTATTTTTTTACTTTGTTTGCTTAATTCGATTCATATGAGATCCACCATGTTTTTTAGTACATATAGGCTGTTCACAATAATATTTGTTCATCAACAAAGAAGCATGCATGCCCAAAGGATGCTACTCTATATTGATGAAGAACAGCCACTTCTCTTTTTTTTTACTTGATTACAAATAGCTGTACACAAGAATCCAACGCGAGATTATTTACTATCGCTATATACATAAAAATATTCTTGAGAGCCGAAAGATTAGATTCATGTGCTTTCTGTCTTCACACAATTGACAAACACTACGGGGAATTCTGTGGTTATCCATTGTACCGCTCATCGCATGGACGGATATATTCTGGTTCTTAATTCTACGAGCATATCTTCGTTTGCTTGATTCTCCATTCCTTAAAAAATTGGAAAGTAAAACAAAACAAGTGGAATATGAGACATTTGCAAATTCGCCATTGCTTCTCCCGCCAAGTGGTTGGTGGGTCATACAGTAGGAGGAGGCAGACTGCAGAGCAATCACAGGGTTGTTTAGTGGAGATGGTGGCGTCATGCGCCAATTCATAATTAATAAGTTTATTATCAGAAAGTAAAGCATTCCTGCACGAACCTTACAATAGAAAAACATATAGCAGTTAACTACTTGTTCTTGCGTTGGTGCGTTAGGCACAAATCACAGAACGCCCCCAAAACCTGGGCATAAGTGCAGCCACAATATTCTCTCTTATTTTTGCTATTTTTCTTTATGTTGCCAATGTTGATTTTGCCTTGACAAAATGGGTCGTTCTAGAACATTGGACCTGTTGCTCCTTTTATCAACAGGTCCCTTTCATCTTTGTTTGTCCTGTTCCTTCATTCCACATTTTTTCATATTCTTATTAAAAATACATGATAAAATGATTATCAACGTCCATGCTGTCTCTGGGTTTTTTATGCGGGCGCAGCTGTTTTGTTTGGACGCGGCGAATTATTGTGTCTAAAGAGTATTCATTTTTCAATCCTGCTCGAATATTGTTCTTGCAGTTGGAGCAGATTTTGAGTATTCTATGCCGGTCCAGATACTAATCATTAACGATGTACAGTACTTTCCAGCCTTTCAGCTATTGTGATATATATTTGTGTATTTATTCGTCATGAAGCATACTTATATTGGTGTGGTTGTTAAGTAATGCTTCAACCTAACTTGCTCTTTGCAGTATGCTGGATTAGCTTCGACTTTGCGTTTTCTATTTATCCTGTATCTTCCTGCCCACTTCTCAAACCGTAATTTACAATGCTGTCACTGGAGACTCGGAAATTACTTGTCACCCAAGGACCATGAACAATGAAATCCTTCATGGTTGTTGCTTAGGAGGTTAATATGGATGCAGTCAAACAATAATCTGGAGGACTGAAGCAACTGCTTGAGTAACATAACATGCTTAACTGATATCAGTATATTTTTAGTAAATTAAAGCATACTTGCGTCACAAGTTGGTTTGCAGTTGTCTAATGGGTGTGGTCTTCGTTCTCATGTGGGGGCATTCAAACCTTACTACGAAAGTAATCTGGGACTATTCAGCCGGTTCGACGACTGACGACAAGTTCTGTTCCAGATTGGTTTCAGATGATGTGGCCTGTTTAGCACGGATGTCCCATCTAATGCCCGAGTTGTTATCTCCAAACAAGGATTAGAAAACTGAATCTTTCCTCGTCACGGGACCGATTATACGAGCATTATTGCGTTTTGTCGTCGATGTTGACATCATGAGAACCTTTCTTATGGAAAGGACAACATCATTGACCTCACCTTCGTTGAAACGTTCCGACAAAATCGTTTCCTTGTTCACTTGTCTGAAGAAAAGAAATGGGAGTGTCCAACCTCACTGAAAGCTTCCTCCTGTGCCACAACGCTTTGAAACCTGTTTTTTTTTCTGGATTCCTCCAAAAATTCCTTCCAGCATCTTATCTGTTGAGCCTGTTCATTGAACCAGATCAGTTGTTCTAGTCCATGGGACTCCAACAAATCATGCAGTTTACTGAAACTCGGCCAGGATTCAACTTTACCAAAACTCAAAAATTAGTATCAAACATTATGCAACAAAGAGAAACAACCATCTCACATGTCATATGGAGTTGAATTGGGGGAAAGGAAGGTGTGTTGTAAAGATTCCTGGGATCTTCAGGTTCATCGATTTTTCTGAACCCAACTCTGGTGTGATGTATGCCTATTCATGTCTTGTTTTTGACAACTTGATATCATCCTCAGCCAAATAGTAGCACCAAAGTTTTGGGAACGGACATGTCGGCAAATGACTGTTAGATGCCATCATGCAACCACAACCACACGTGGGCTGATCACCTCACCGCTCTTCCTTTTCCTCTTGCTGGATACAGGTTGTAGAGCTCTGCAGCTTCTTTCTTGACTCCTTGAGCCCTGCTACTGCTAGCACCAGTGCAAACTGAGCTTCCTCTACAGTTATTTAGAAGTACAGTAACAGTGGTTGAGTAGAAAGAAGAACCATTGATATGAATAAATGATGATAATGATTGATGTCTGACTAGGACAGTTGGACAATTTCTGCTAGTCCTGAAGTTTCCGTTCATACGTTACCTGAATTTTTGGACCAAGGAGGAGGAGGAACTATCAATAACAGTATCCGCTGGTACTATATTTCGGTGAAGGGTTGCTGTCATGATTCGTGCAAGAAACGGGTTCCACAGCGTTTGCCGTATTCAGAGCAACCAGATGCAGAAATGGTTAATCCGTATTGGACCCGGATGATGATTAATGAATTACGCGCCTGGGGCATGGATCATAGAACGCTTTTGCAGAAACTGTGGCAGGGTCGGAAAATTTCAGTTGGCTGATTCTGTCTGATTCTGATGTCGTGGAAAGATAGCTTGACAGCTCAAGCAAGAATCGTAGCACAATGAGTCTGACAGAATGCAAGCAGGCTGACGCAACGGGGCTCCTCCTCCGCGTCCCTGTACAGTGGATTCCGTCACCGCCGGCTCTGCGTTCGTTAGGTTGAAGGATAGCAGCGATCCGGCAAGGGATGCTTGGCGATGGGGATGGCAGCGCCGCCGATGGCGGCCGCCGAGCCGGCGCGGAGATTTTACGCAACGACACTGCTCGCATCGCAAAAGGGGCCTTTTTTCAAATAACTGCCTGTTTTGGATTACCATTATTAATCGCGATCCAGTATTTATGAAATAGACACCCTACGTTGGGTCGCGAGTATTAATCGCGATCCAATATTTTATAAACAGAACCCTACTTTGATCCAATGACTTACAAATGTGCCCTCCTGCTTGATACCGTCAGACCGTTCTCCCTGCCTCTCAATTCGCCGCCGCCTTCCCCTTGGCCAATCGGGCGACTTTGAAGTTTGTTGTTTTTTTAATCTTTGCAAAATCCTGTCGATTCTTGCAGTGTCTAGAAAAAGATTATTATTTTTACTTGTGATTGTGAATGAGACTTGGTTTACTGCAGTTGGTGAAGCTGCAATTTGACCGGATTCCTCTGTGCGCCAGGCATGCACCTGAAAGTCTTGCAGTAATTTATGTGGAACTCTTAAGTTGTCTAGATTCTTTGTGCTTGGACTTGAGCAGAGGTAAAAGGTGCTTACAGGTTCAAAGCTTGGCGGTTCAGAGAGACTGCAGGTTTGTGACATCTTCAGGTTCAGGTGATCAGCATGATGTTTGTGACATCAACTTCATGTTGCCTCGACCATGATGCCATCATGAAACGGTCCTCATCAGATTAACTAACTGCGTCGTCGATCAATCCAATTGCTTGTCTGACCGAACGTTTCAAAACATAATAAATGTTGCCACATATATGCATTCCTGTTTAGCTATTACATGTTCTTGATGATAAGTATCTTGCTAAGCCAGTCCGCGGTTCGGTTGCAAGACTCGGTTGGGAGTGATCACCCTGACTTGTTCACCACTCTCCTATTGGGCTCTATGCAGTCTGACTGGACATCTTGCGGCCATGGACAGGCTTCTTTCACCAGACTATTCGTTGAGCTCTGCTCCTCCGATCCGATGTACACTGCGCTTGTTTCAACGTCTCCACTAAAGGTTTTTTTTTTCCTGATAAAAAGAACGTGTCCACTCCAGGTCTCCAGGTTGTGGATACAGCAAGTCAGCAAGAAACTCAGACGCGGCACAGCTGCCATCTTGCTGGTGGAAAACACTGAAATTTGCTGTTCAACGAAAACGATGGAGGGCTGGGACACCATCCATCCCCTGATCAGACCAGAACAGGAAAGCATGCATGTGGTTCGCCTGCCAAGGCGGAAATTCCTCTCGCTCACGACCGTGCGGATTTCTGCAGTTAGGAGATGCTGTGCATCGTCTTCTCCAAGCCTCCGTGTCCGTCCGTATGCGCGCATCAACGTAGCTGAAATTTCTCGTTCCATGTCTGTGAAATCTCTTGCTTGGCTGTCAAAAAAAAAATCTCTTGCTTGGCAAGCGTGACCGTGACCAATGTGATAAACGAACTGTCCTTTATGCCATCCACAAATCTTCGCAGTATTTCGGCCGCTGTGGGCTGTGGGCCTGTGGCCCAGTCCAACGATCTTAACCGGGCCTTCACCTGTTTGTGCTCAGACAGTCAGACGGTCAGACCTGGGCTGGCTCTACGAGCAAAGCAGGCCTGTTTCTCTCGTACGCTGCAGTTTGCCTGCGGAGAGAAAAAGGAGCGGGCTCGGCTGACTGGGCCTCCACTTGCCCGGTGAATTCGGAACAAGCAACTTGTACCGTTTTTTCTCAGAATTTTTTAAAACTTCTAAACAATAATCAATGAATGATCTGAATTTTAAATGAATATAATCAGACATTTAAGCAAATAGTATCATCATTCATCAAATTTTAGTGAGTACATGGGATGAGAAGTACGAGTATCCATTATTTTTTTCAAAGTTTTCTTCCTTGGTTTGCTCGACTTCATATGCTCTCATGTCTATGCCCTTGGTGGTGGCGGAGATACTGATGCCACAGTCCAAGCTGAGAAGCAAAGCCCATGTCATACATCACATCGCAACTTTGTACAAAAACATTCCTGACATTTTTAACTTGATACAGGTATAACAACATAATACTACTTTATATAAACAAGTGAATACCATTATATAGTTACTTACTTCCACACCGGGTTCCTGCTGGCAATGTCCGGCCACAATCATGCGCAACGTCTACAAGCTTAACAGCGCTTATTACAAGCTCATCTGTTTTGTTTAGTATGTCACATACGCAAGCCAATGTAGATCAGGTCGGACATAAATGATCGTTAATTGAGATGTATGTCCCGCATCCACCTCTCAACATTTCTTTTATGGGCTATTGAGTTTTTATCCTCAATCCGATGTCCAATTGTGATTTTACCCTCCGTTTTTCAACTTTGTGATTTTACCCATGCGATTTCAAAACGAAGGCAAAAGTTACCTCTACTAGGGGGTAAAATCACAATAAAATCGCAATATTTTATTGTGATTTTACTCCCTAGTAGGAGTAAACTTTGTGTTCATTTTGAAATCGCAAGGGTAAAATCACAAAGTTGAAAAAGGAGGGTAAAATCACAATTGAGATTGGAACCAGGAATAAATGCTTAAGAATCTCATAGATGCTATATCTACCATCACACAAAACAACGTTTTATTAAACCTAATAAGTCATGAGGTGACATTAGTGTTGTTGAGAAATCCTCTGAAGACATGCATAATTTCGTTATGCTAATATTGAAAAAGGAAAAACATTAATGCTTAGTAGCAAAAATGAATCCTTAGAAATCTTTGTGCGAGCTAACAGTCCTGTACCAGAAATGAGTTCCTATCATTTGAAGTCTCGCTAATATTAGTTGGAGAAAATAACGCCTCTTGTTTGCTGATAATTAGCTTTTCAGGATCTGATCAGTACTGATGGGTGATGGCAACGTCACTGAAAGATGATGGTATTACCAAATCTGAAGCTTCAGGAAGCTTAATTCCTTAATGCTGGTTTACTGCAGTTGGCCGATCAACAATTTCAGTGGAATCTGCACCTATAAGAGCGATAGTCTACAGTGTTTCATAATGCTGAAGTAACTCATGTGCCACTCAGTTATTCATATGCTAGTGCATGGAGGTAAGGTAGAGTGAAAAAAATCATCGACATTTTTAATGTTTAGCAGTATAGTGAGATTGCAGGCTTATGACGTCTTTAGGATAGGAAATCTCTGAATTTTTGTGCTGCTACTTTTACATGTTCTTTGTTGCAATGACCTTGATAGTACCATCCTATACCTGCATTTATCATGTCCAGAAATTGCTGCGGAATTAATGAACAGTTTTGAATCTTAGCAGTACAAGGATTGAAGGTTCCTCTCTTCAGGTTCGGAGATCTCTGAATTTATGGTTGCTACATTTGCATCATCATGTACCTGCATTTATCACGTTTCAGAAATTGATGCACAGTATTAAAGGTTGGCAGTACATGGATATTCCAGGTTCCTCGTATTGTTTTTAGCGAATAAAGGATCCTCAAATATTCAGGTTCAAAAATTCTTGTCTAGCCGAACTGGTTCACTGCAGCTAGCAAGTAGTAACAATCTAACATGTCTGCCAAATACATGTTTACGAGTAGTAACAATCTATCAGCACATTCAGTTGTTCACTTATATATATGGACCTGAAGTAGAGTTAAAAAAGGTATGTACAATTTCAAGGATTGACAATACAGAGATATGCCGGTCTCTGAGATCTTCAGCAATATCTCTGCTCCTATGTTTACATATTCTTCTTATGCTGTTGAGAACTCATTGTAATCCTAAGTCACTGGGGATCCATTTTCAGATTGCAAGACGTGATTGAAAGATGGGTAGCCTGCAATCCTTGTCTTGCCTGAGTGTTTCTTGAACATGGGTGCCCCCAATTGCTCGTCTTGCCTGAACATATTCTGGTCATAGGTGACAGGAGAGGCAAAGCGCACACAGCATCAGAACTAAGCTGCACCAGTTCAGCAGTTGCCTCACATATCAGCTGATCAAGGATTTCTGAATCCATCTCGGCGACAACGTTTGCACCATCACGAGCCAGCCACTCCATGTTCTTGAGGTCTTCTTCAACCAGTCTGCAAATGGGTTGCCAGATGCTAGACACATCTGGGGTGGTCACCTCGGACCTGTTAACCATCCTCCTGTTTCTCTTATCTCTGCCTGAACATCTTGAGGCATGGACAGGGCTTGCTGTAGGAGACACGTCGTCGAGCTGAACGAAACTGCCTTGGAGATTGCCTGTCGAGCTCTGTTGCTCCAATGCAAAGTGAGCTTCATCTGCAGTAATTGTTAACAGTAATGGTGCTGTTAGTAGCAAGGACAAACACATACCAGTACGAAGCAGAGTCGGTGTCTAACTAGAGCAATTAACAAAACACTGCAGTTCGTACAACGATAACCATTGATGACCAGTGCTCGTTTGTAGGAGTAATCTTTTATGGCGTCTGTATCCCGAATTTTAAGGCCTTGTCTGGTGACTATTAGGGCCTCCACAATGGTTCCTGTAGATTGTCTATACGGTGGTACGTGTCAACCGGAGGATCAATTTCATTGCTGCCACTGTGCGGCAGAACAGACAGACAGTGCAGCTAGCGGTGGCAGCGACGTTTATGTATTGCCATGCCTAAATCCATCTTACAGACGACATGGACTCCATGGTTGTCGGATGTTTCTTTTTTCTTCGTCTCGCAGCACGCACCAACCAGGTAACGTGGGACCCATGCACTGCTGTAGTAAAGATAGTACATAGCGGTTGTTTACCTCTACGCACTGACACGGTTCGTCGCCCGTCCAAACCAGTGTGGACGCCCTTATCTACAGAATGTACTAGTACAAGCTTTCAGTGATTTGTTGCTGTCCTGAAAGAGCCTAGATACCAGTGCATTAACAGTTGTCAGAACAAACATGCAGAAACGGTTGAGGCACATGACAATGAGATGTGACGAACTTTGATCGCGTCGTCTGGGACTTGTTGGATTCTTTTTTAGAAGATGATGTTTTGTAAACCAAATGTACAATATCGATCACAGCCGTACTATTGCCATTGTGGAAGATTATGCTCTAATTTTTTTCTGTATCGTTTCAGATGTTGTAAGTCTCGTGCAAAGAGGTTGATGTTGCTGAGCTATCTAACTCGAATTAAGCTTTGTGATCACCATTGTTGGAGAGTACTAAGGCTAACCAATGAACTGAGCAAGAAGGGAGCAGAGGACGAACCTGAGGTCGCCGAGCATGGCTCGACATCTTCCAGTGAAGAGGAAGTGGTGGTGGTGGTGGTGGTCGACGACTCCTCCTGCACCTCCAGCACCGACACCGGGCTGGAGCTCTGCTGCGCGCTGAACTCGCGGCGGGCGGACGACGACGGCCCCTCCGCCTCGTCGGTGTCGCCGAACTGCAGCTTCCGGCGGCGCCCCCTCCTCTGCTTCCCGGGCCTGTCCGCGCGGCGGCGCTCCGCCTCCTCGCCGTCGCCGGCCCTGTTCGCGCCGCCGCGCTCCTCCTCCGGGCTGAAGCTGAGCAGCAGGAACATGTCGTTCTCCTCGCGCAGGTACGCCGGCTTCTCCCTGAGCGACGCGGACGCCCGGACCTTCGCCCGCGCGGCGCCACCGAGGCCGCGCGGCGACCTCCTCCCCTCCGCCGAGCCCGCCGACCGGCTCCGCCGCAACGGCTGCGGCTCCGGCATCGCGTCGAGGCCCATCAGCCTGGCCACGATGCAGGGGCTCCTGCCCTCCGGCTCCGGCGCGGTGCGGAGCCCGGGCGCGTCGCGGTGGGCCGCGGCGGCGTTGCCGCCGGCGGTGTGCGCGCAGAGGAGGCGGCGCAGGAAGTCGAGCGCGAAGCTCGACGACGACGCCAGCTTCGCCATGGAAATCGTGTGTCAGCTCTGCCTGCCGGTCAGTGGGGGAGCAGACTGATTTGTTGCTGCTGCCGTTGGTTTTGAACTGGGCGTGGAGGGAAAACAGAAGCAGAGCAGGGGAGAAGAACCGGCCAGCCTACGGAAACGGAACCGAAGAAAGGCGATGCCTGTCGAGCAAAGCAACCGAGGCTGTCGTCTTCTTCCTCTGCAATTTGGCTGGTTAAGGTTTGGTTGACACGGCCTCGAAACTCGGTTCAAATGGCCGTGCTTCTGTTTGTTGGGTGAAACCGGTGAGAGAGGCTACAAACCATCGTTATTAACCACTTTAACTTGTCTGCCACAAATGCTCAACAGCGGTGTAGTAGTATACTATTATGTAAAAGCTTCCGAGTACAATCGTACCTGAATTCGAATTGCTCGAGGGCTAGGGCGGCGTCAGCCTTTTACGAAAGGCAACATTGTCAACCGTAATTCTGATTTATTTGCGTCCGCTTTTTCAAAATTACGAATGTTAAGAGGAGGGGACAAAAAGTGTGAACGGAGAAAAAAAGCTCGGAAAAGGAGATGCTCCGTGCCCGTCTCGTGGGCGGGCACTCCGTTTGAACGCGAGCTGAAACCGTAATGACACGCCCGCCCGCGTGGGTGCCGTAAGCAATAACTGTGTGCCGGCTTTTGCCACCGATAATGTTGCTGCTGCGCGACAGTGTCTGCCTGCACGACGAGACGACGAAGCAGCTGTTTACGGATTTGACAAAAAGGATGACGGGTGGGGCCGCGTTCTGCTCCCTCGTGGGGGCTCACCCCGGTCCTGGCCCACAGTAGACTTCGTCCGAGCGTCGGGCCCGCGCGTAGCAGCGTTGGGCCTCAGAATGGGCCCCACCTATCCGGCCCGTCTGGTTTCGTCGTCGCAGGCTCGCAGCATCGGTCAGGTCTGGACTGGTCAGGTCGGGTCGGTGTCTGTCTGAACGCCAACTGCCTGGCCTGGCTCGTCAGTACTGCTACTAGCAGTGGCCTGCCTCTCAATCGGCTCTGGGCCTCACGTTTCGCACACCTCGTGCGTAAAGGGCCTTGTCTCTGGTCTCCGTGTGGACCGTGGACTGCTAGTAGTAAGTAGTACAGTACTAACAAATTATCCAACGAAATTAAAACGTCATCAACATCGTTATTTTTGTTTTGCCTAAGATGCTGTCAAAAATGTGATGCATTTGGTCCAGTGGAGCTGTGCACCTTTCCCCGTGAATGGAACTAGCTGGTGTGCACGGATTGCAGTGGACAAGACTACGGACGTGTCCATAATCTGCAGGTTCTACAACGCCGTCCTCGAACGAAGCCTGTTTGTTTGGCACCGTTTTTATGTTTCAGTTTTTTTCCATGAAAATAAGCAGGAGTATTCTCAAAATAAAAAAGCAACAACTCCACTAGCTTTTCAAATACCCTGCTTTGCTTCCTCCACAAGCATGAACTATGCCACGACGTGCATAAGTGAATCTTAGGTCCACTTTTGTAAATTACAAGAAAAAGAGACTGAACCAAAGAATCACAACTAGTTTTGGGTTTCACGTGCTGTGAAATGGGTGAGTCCAAGGCTCCGAGCACAACCGGAACCAATCACAATTTTTTTTTTATTTTGAAAATAGACACGAGAAACTGTATTGTGCTTTTCAGAAATTTAAATTAAAACTGTGGGTATAAAATGCCACGAGCAACTCTAGTCTACTCTAGCAGATTGTTTGTTCATTTACAATCAAATCCTGACTTGAACAATATGAAGTTTCTGCTTTCAAGGGTGTGTGCGGGAAATCAAGAAAAACCTTGCACGCAACGAGGTGAAGTTAAACATAACAACTAGCAAGAATCTGTTTCCATTTGCACCAAGCAACCAGAGCAACGGAAATGAGTAATGTTATAATGTAACTAACTTAATGTGAAATGATAAATGCCTTAAACTACAGAAACCATTCACTTTCCCTCCTCGGTGGTTTTAGATAGTGGTTTTGACCTAGTTAACTTGTGGAACCCATGTATCAATGACACCGATATGTGGGGCCCACATGTTAGTTATAAAAAATGTCATTAATGTGGGTCTCATATGTCGGTGTCACTGACTCATGGGTCTCACACATTGACTAGGTCAAAACCGTTTGCCAAAACTAGTTAGGGAGGAAAAGTGAGCGATTTTATAGTTAGAGGAGAAAAATTAGCAAAAATTAAGAGAGGTAAAATATACCAATTCCCTGAAAATACAAACAAGAACAATATGAACTTTCACCTTTCAAGGTTGCCATGAGTCAGTCGAAGTGAAACATAACAAGAACTTGTGTAAAAATATTTCCATTTCAACTAGGCAACAAGAGTCACGGAAATGAGTAATGTTATGATGTGACCAATTTAATGTGAAATGATAAATGCCGAAATTTTTCTCACCAATGTTTACTGAAATCATTTGTGTTCAGAAATTTGAGAAGTAGCAGAGCCAAGAAACGACTATCAATCTGGTCACTGTCCAATCTGAGACTGAAAATACAAACAAGAAATGAATTATTGGGCTGGCCTGAAGAGTAGTAGCAAAGCCCACTGAGCCCAATGAGTACTACAGTAGCGAGAAATGGCACCACCCTCTTCCGGTTCCACAACTCTCGCCGCCGCTGAGCAGCCAGCCGCCATGGCGCCGCCGCCTGAGCTCATGGAGGACGCTGTCGGAGAGATCCTCCTCCGGATCCCTTCAGAAGACCTCGCGCACCTCCTCCGCGCATCCCTCGTCCGCAAGCGGGGCGCCGCCTCCTCACCGACCCCGCCTTCCTCCGCCGCTACCGAGCATTCCATCGGACACCTCCCGTTCTCGGCTTCCTCCGCGGAACAACGCGGTATTACATAGGTGGCACTTTTCACACTACATCGTTCGTTCCCACTGCGTCATTCCGGCCACGCGACCTCGAACGCGGCAACTGCACCCTGCTCGACTGCGAAATTTTTGCTATTTTGCCCAGCTATTCAGTGAGGCTTCGGTAGAATGCCCATGTTTCGTTGGGCTACGGTAAAATATCCACGAAACCAGTAGATCTCCGTTAAAATGCCCATAGATGATTTTTTAGCCTATTTTATGTTCTTTTTTGATTTAGAGCCACTGAAAAGGACCGAACTAGCCCTGGTGTAAAAAAATCTGCATGGTCTCCAACACAAAAATGACTCTCCAAATTTTTGCTGGTGCCAAAAAAAATAAATGATTTTTTAATTTTATTTTTGCTGGTGCCACGGCCGCATCCTTCTCGTCGACTGCACCAGCTGGGACTTCCTCGTCTCGGACCCCATCACTGGTGAGGATCAGCACATCCCCAACCACATCGACATCCGGTCCTGCTACAACGCCGCGGTGCTGTGCGCCGCCGCCGACTGCGACCATCTGAACTGCCACGGCGGCCCCTTCCTCGTCGTCTTGGTCAACAACCACGTACTTGAAAATCAGTTATTCGTGGAAGCGCTGGTGTACTCGTCGGAGGCCGGTGAGTGGAGCACGCCGACCACCGTGGTGAGCGCGAGCGACCTCTTCATCGAGAGGCTCCCCCGGTCCTCGCCGGAGATAAACTCTGTTTCTACTTCATCTCCGAGTTTGGTTGGTCGATTTTGCGCTACGATTTGCGCGACGCGACGGAGTCGTCACTGATCGGGTTCTATCCATATTTGTACCATACCATTGCCCTCATACCTTACCATACCATTGCCCTCATACCTTGGGAGGACGGTGGCCTGAGACTGGCCGGCCTGAATAATTACGAGTGCAAGCTCGATCTGTGGTCACTAGAGACGATGAATCCCGACGAAAGTGCGGTATGGAGGCAGCATGGCGTCATCCAGCTCGACACGCTGCTCTCTGTTGATGATCCCTCGCGCCCGCTGAATCTGATTGGTTTTGCAAAGGCCCCTGATGCCGATGCTGTATTTGTGAACACCAGTGCTGGCGTCTTCATGATCAGGCTTGAGTCACACACGGTCAGGAAGGTGTATGACAAGGAATGTGGACACCATCCCATCTTTCCGTATTCGAGCTTCTTTACTCCAGGTATTTCTTCATACTCTGATGCCACCCAGACTCTGATAAGCCTCCTACATACATGAAACTAGATTGTACTCTGATTGCACTTGAGTAAAGTAATTCTGGTTCATTTTCATTGGATGAGATGGTTGTAGCTGCCAAAGTTTGATTAGGTTCGTGTGTGAAGGTCCAAACTTTAAATTGGCAGATAAAGCCATTGATTTGTTCTGCTGTTTGCTCTACAGCTGGTTGGAAATTGGAAGCTAATCCAATCTAGTACGTTTGTACATCGTGCACTTGTAAATGTTGTCCTGATAACATGGCCACCATTCTGAAGTTTAATATATGGCATCTTTTCAGATTGTGTTGTGGGAAGATTGCCAGTTGCCACTGCCCCAACAGTGACTGGGATGATCGAGTAATCAGCTGCTGGGATGGTATCTCGGATTTCAAATTCAGATCCACGAACCTGAGTCTCGACTCTTGAGTGGCCAGATAGATAGCTATTGATTTGTTATGTGTTCTTATCGGTTGAGTAGAATAAATGACAATGGAATACCTTGCCTTATTAAGTTATGTCAATCTGGTTCAATTCTCGATCGTAGTTTATGTTTTTGCTTAGTCAAATTCCAGTTGACATACCGATTTGACTTGTTTGTGAAATTCCTTCTTACAAAATGATTAATGTGGTTCATCTTTTGTTACTTGATCAAAGTTTATTACCTTGTTCAGTTATCATGCCTCTTGTCAACTTCAATTGATTTTTTTTCTTGGCGATAATTCAAGCAATGTGCTTCTGCTTTTGTAGTGTCTTATCTGAGTAATTGGTCTTGCTTGGTTCAGACAACCACTTGGCAACAAGATGAAATGAATTTAAAGTGGTTTTTGGTTGTTTGAGAGTTACCTTCAGTTTACCTGAACAAGATTGCCCCAATTTCCTATGCGTGTTTTAGTAATTTTGGATTGAGAAAAATACTGGAATCATGCTTCAACTTAAGCAGCCGACGCATTGGGGACCTATTATGTGTCATACTGCCATCTGTTGGGGCCTAAGCAAGAATAAAAGTCGACTTCAGATTGACTAAAATCTGTCCATCTTCCAGCATGATTGAATTTGCCATTACAATGAGTCAATAATCATTCTTAAAGTTTATCACTGTCCTTTTTTAATTTAAGTACTGGCTCAGCACATGCTGGAGCAATTCCCACTTTTTATTGAACAATCACAAAATGTGTGTTTTCTATGCTGAAATTGACTATGGGATTCAGGTTCAGGTTATTTGTGGAAAATACTTTTCAGCTTGGGTTTGTTAAGAACAATTGTGCTGTTTCATATGCGCCTTGGAAATTGTACCTCACAGACATGATCTTCTGTTCTCACCTGCCTTGTCCAGTTGTTCTACAGCATGACCTTTGAACGATATGCAAAACTAGTCATACCTGAAAACCTAACTGGTAGAAGCTACTGCATCATCCATGCATATGCCATTTTTCTGAGATCTGTTCCTATTTCCAACCTAACAACATATGCGGATTCTAGTGAATTTCAGGATATAATAAAAGGAGCACATATAATTCAGGATAGCCACTAGCTTTCAATATGCTAATTGTATGGATGAAGCAAACCATAGATCAAAGCAGTACATGCATGTCCAAGCATACAATTCAAATCTTATCGTGATCGCAAGACCAAACAGCACTCAGAATTCAGAAAGATGACCATAAGCCTCTAATCTCTTAGTTCTATGGATGGAGAAAATCATAGGTACTGGGCATTTCCCATCAGTACTGCACTTGATGATAGAATTAACATGGCCAGATGTCTCAGCTACGCAATAAGAACATCACGGATATTACAATTGGCAGATAGACCAATTAAGATATTGCAATGTGTCTATGGCATGATGTATTTACCATATTGTTTTGATGGCTTACAGCAAGATGGTAACAATACTGATTAAGTTTAGTATTGAAAAAAAAAAACAGATCTCCAATATCTGCGAGCTCTGGATCATGATGAAACCATAGAGACTACTACCTGAGCCTGTGGGACAACAAATTGAAAATAACAGTCCCAAGAGAAAACAAGGAATCCCGAAGAGTTCTCACACAACTGATCCTAAAGACTCATCTCACTACAGAATAGTACCAGAGAGATGCAATTGCAAACACCATGGCCTAGATCCTGCTTGATTTAGAGAAGCCCTTTTGCACTAGCAACTCGAGTTTTCATGAAGTTGAAACGACCACTTTGTCATTGGTAGAAGCTGAATCAATGACTGCAGAAACAAGGTTGGGAAAAGTCAGCAGGATTACTGGAAATAAAGACACCACATAACAATTCTGTTCCTTGAGCAAAGAAATATCATCATCTATTCATCCGTGCAGGTTCGTTGCTAAGTGACATACTGCTAGGTAAAGCCTATACTGATCAAATATAAGAATAGCTAAATGATGCACCAGTAATTTTAGCAACCATGGATCATATACATACCTGGAATGCAGAAGCTCGTGTAGGGAAGGACTATCAGAGGCTTTTTTCGAACACCTTCTTAACCCTCCCTGAACTGAGTTCGACCCTATAGACAGCACGAGGATGATTGCACGTCTTTATCCTCAGAAAGACAACATCTGTGCCATCTGCGCAACACATTACACTTGCACTGGACACGTTCCAAGGACTAGATGCCAATTGTCGTGCCAGGATGGCACCGTCGGGTAGCAGTCTCGAGGTTTATTGCCTTGCCTTGTTCCCAGCATGTAACTCCGTCACCCTCTGGAGTTGACACCCTCAACCACAGGCGTAGGCAGAGCATCGGTTCCTCCTCCACATCAACGCATCCCAGCACACCGTCCTCCATGGACATGAGGGAAAAATAGAGACTTCGGTGCATTGACGGTGGAGCCTGCTTGATGATTGACAGGCGCTGCGTACAAAATGCAAACTCAAAGGTGTAGCTCCAAAAGCAGTTGAAGTAGAGCTTGTCTCCCACGAGTGTGCTTGGACATGGCATTATGGAAAGTGCCGCATCAGCGTGCTCCACAGAGATCAGCTCGCTCCAATCTCCCGTCACTGACGAGAACACGCGTGCGGACGTGATTTTAGGGCTACCTCGAGTGATTTTAGACCAGATGAAGACCACAAGGAAGGCCCCTTTGTGGCAGGAGCGGTGGTTGCAGCCTTCCGCGGCAGCGGCACAGAGCACCGCAGCGTTGCAGGCGTAGTTCGTCGGCGGGGGCGAGGGACGGGGAAGGTGGCGCTGCTCGTTCGTCAAGGGATCGGATCCCAGACGACGAAGTCGTAGTTTATCATCTCGGTGCCCGGGCCTGGGCTTGGCGTGAGAAAGAGGGCGCGACCGTGGCGGCAGTCGAGCGGGAGCCAGCCCGGGAGCTCGCGGGCAGCGGTGCATCCGGAGGCGTGGTTGCAGGGGACGAAGCGTGAGGCGAACGGGAGTTGGCCGTCGACGATGCGGCGCCAGCGCTTGCATACGAGGGAGGCGCGGAGGAGGCACCCGGGGTCATTCGGAGGGAGACGGAGGAGAGTGTCGCCGACGAGGTCATCCGGCAGCTCCGGCGGCAGCGACATCGCGTGATCTGGTCGGCAGGCGAGGGTTACGAATGGGGAATTGATGAATTGAACGAGTGACGAAGACGATGGTGGTGTGGTGCCGCTGCCATCTGGTTGGGTTCAACCAGCTCGGAGAGGGAGGTGGGTCTCGTCTGCCAGGCTGGCCTGTGATTTCATTTTTTTTATTCTAAACATCAATTTAATCAAATTGACGACGATAACTCCCATAGTTGGAAACTGTTTGACTTTAAAAAAGTTGTCAAAAATTGTTGATGCTGTCCTCACAGGTGTGGGATGTATGCCCTGACGGATCGAGCACGTCGCGAGGATGCCACGCCGAGAGAACAACAAAGCCCATGGTACCATGTTCACCTCCCATGAGGATCACAGTGGTGGTATGATGGTAGAGGAGCCGATCACAATTCCTGTTATCTTCATGGGAATGGCTGCTATGGCGCCAACACAATGTCGAGTAGAACAAGTGGTGTGGCTCGCCGACGCAGATCAACACAATGAGGGTGTAATGGCCATCCGAGCGATGAAAGATACATACGTCGGAGTTGTGGAAGAAGGGGTGCAGATGCTGCAGAAGCTCAAGTGATAAGCAGCTTGGGTGAGCGCGGTAGATGAAATAATCACATTTGTTAGGTGATATGGAGGTTTTGAACCGACCAATGTTGACGCGAAGGAGGAGGAGGAGGTCGTCCTTCGAGCGAACGATCTCCGGGGATCGTTGGCGAAGAGATTCGGATCGAAGATGTGCACGAACACGATGGATGGTTGCAGGGAGCATTTGAACACGAGTGAGGCTTGCGCTTGTGGTGGAGGTGTGGTTGTTGCGATTGCTTGGCGGGATGATGATTTCGTGGTAGCGAGTAGTGTTGTTCGTGGACATAGCTTCGACGTTGGAAGCGAGCGACAGCGCTGGTTGCTGGTTGGAGGGTCCCATGGGAGCAAGAGGCGCGACACGAGATGCAACCATTTCATGAAGAAAAAGTCCTATTTACCTTCCTCAACTTTCATGATCAGCACATTTGCCCTCTAAACTCTAAAACCGGGTATCTACGGTCTCTCAACTATCAAAACCGTTCGTTTTAACTTTCTCCTAATTTTTGGAGCGGTTTTAGCCGACGTAGCTAGTGGAGCCCATATGTCAGGGCATCACGTTAGCATTGTGGGCCCCACCGAAGGGCGCCGGCGCACGCACACAGAGAGAGAGGTGGTTGGTGGGGGCCCACAACGCCGACGTGGCGCCCATGTGGATCCCACCAACCACGTCAACTAAAACCGCTCAAAAAATCGGACAGGAAGGTAAAATGAATTATTTTGATAGTTAAAGGACCGTGGATACCCGATTTTAGAGTTGAGGGAGCAATAGTATGCAAACCATGAAAGTTGAGGGAGGTAAATAAGACTTTTTCCCTTCACAAAATCATTTTTCAGATGAAACCATTTTAGGCCTGAAACTATTTTGGGCCACAAATGAATTGGGCCTTTTATCCTGCCCAGCCCATGGTTCGGCGTCCGGTCCTTTCTCCGTGCCAAATCATCGCGGCCTCGCCTCTCCACTGGGCCCATCGCACAAGCAGCAACAGCAGCCATGGCGCCGCCACCACCGCCGCCTGAGCTCATGGACGACGCCGTCGGCGAGATCCTCCTCCGCCTCCCTCCGGACGACCCCGCGCTCCTCCTCCGCGTCTCCCTCGTCTGCAAGGCGTGGCACCGCCTCCTCACCGACCCCACCTTCCGCCGCCGCTACCGCGCGTTCCACCGGACGCCTCCCCTGCTCGGCTTCCTCCGCAACACGAATGATTCCACAGCCCGCTTCGTCCCCACCGCGTCGTTTCGCCCCCGCAACCCCGACCACCGCCACTGCCGCGTGCTCGACTGCCGCCACGGTCGCGTCCTCCTCTACGTCCACGGCTGGGACTACATCGTCTGGGACCCCATCACCGGTGAGGAACATCACGTTCCCGACGCCTACGACATCCCGCAGTCCTACTTCAACGCCGCGGTGATGTGCGCCGCCGGTGCCGGATGCGACCACCGGGACTGCCACGGCGGGCCCTTCCTCGTCGCCTTGGTCGGCACGGACGAGCTCGCGTCGGTGAATTACGTGAGCCTGTACTCGTCGGAGTCCGGCGAGTGGCGCGAGCCGTCTGTGCTGGAGTTTGACCACTACGTCGAGATGCTGCCGCCAGTCCTCTCCGGAGGCGCGATGTATTTCCCCTGCCAGGCTGCCAGATCGGCCTTGGAATATTGAGCTACGATTTGCACGGCGACGGGGCCTTGTGGGGGTTCGAACGGCCAGAGCGGGACAACACCCATGACTTCGACTTCGAAGGCACGGCACTCATACCGGCCGGGAACGACGGCCTGAGATTTGCTGGCCTCACCAGATCAGGTCCCAAGTCCAGCATTCACCTGTGGTCGCTGGATATTTTGGGTTCCGATGAAGATGCGCTATGGACATCTCACACAGTCATTGAGCTCGACACGCTGCTTCCCAGTGCTGATATCAGAGGGACCTATCTGATTGGCGTTGCTCCTGGCCTTGACGAGTCCGATGTCATCTTCGTGGGAACAGATATTGGCGTCTTCGCCATTGGCCTGAAGTCACGATGGATTAGGAAGGTGTCTGAGGGTAGTTACTGCACAGATTATGCCATCTTTCCATACACCAGCTTCTTCACTCCAAGGTATAGTTGTTCTCATTCCCGTGCATTATATATGTGATGCCTGCCAAAGATGTAATTTTCTTAACAATAATGGTTCTGACTTTATATGTTTGGGTATTTATGAATATTTAATGTCACTATTTGTCGTATTTCATCTATATACATTGATCTCGTGAAAATCAATATGTTGCAATGGATTGGATCATGTTACTAGCAATTTATAGTCCTAAGATTTGGCTACAAGTTAACAACCAACTTTTTTGGGTCGTCCATTTATTGCTCAGATTATTCTCTGCTTTCACTGGATGTGCTATTTTGTTTACCTCTTTCATTTCAACTTGAACATAAATCCCTTTAAATTTGGTATGGGCCTCCCCTCACGACTAACTCAAAAAGAAAACCTAACAGGCCAGCGATGAAATTGATTAGATTTACCTAAAAAATTGTTGGTTGATTGTAATTTATCTCCTTTGCAGCCAATAACAGGCATATTTTCTAAATCTTATTTCTTAAATATCTTATTAAAAATATTGAGCCATAGGATGGAGCCGTGGACCTTTTTTTAAGCTTTATATGAATGGTGTCGTTTCAGATCATGCTATTGACGGACTGTCAGTAGCAATGACAACCCAGTGATCTTGGAGTAAGCTGCTGGATGATGAGACAAGATGTTGTCAATTGACTAGATCCATTACAATGTGCATGAACCTGTTGGCATCTTTCAATTTTTTTTTCATAATTCCTGAGAGGTGTCTTGTTCTCTATGGGTGCCTACAAAAAAGAGATATCCCTATTGATATGGGTGAATTACGGTTATGGTTCGAAATTTCATGGACATGATCTAGAACTATGGTCCAGTTTATTCATTTGCTTGTTTGAGTCATTGTTCAGTTGACGCTTTATTTATCCACTTGGAACTATATATGCTGCCTGTGCTTCTCTTTCTTGAAGAATTGATAATGTTAATGGTTACACAAATATTGCTTAGTTTTGTCTCTTCTCGCATTGTTATAATTGTAGTTCCATCGTCCAATTTAATCGGTACTGGTCACGGTTTATGCACTGTGCATGGTACTTAAATAATGCTTATTCGAAATATTGCTCAGTTCACGTTGGGAACAGACTCTTAGAAAAATTAAGTAAGATATATTCTATTTTCTTAAAGTTGACTCTGTGCTCTGTACTACAATCTTCTTTTTCAGCATTGCTATGACCTGAACAAGGTTGCCCCAATTTCTTGTGTATGCTCGAGGAAGCTGGATCAGAGAAAATGCTGGGACTTTGTTTTCAATCTAAATGGAACACGACTCCGTCTATGCTGTCATTGTCATTTGAAGTTTTTCTTGATGTGCAATATTTGTACGTGATCAAACTGAACACAGAATTCACGGACTAAATTAGTTGAGCTTGTACCAGTTTATATAATTTTCTGAGCTGTCATATTGGTCTGTTAAGGTTTATTTCTCTATGACTCAAACTTTGTCTCTGATTTTTTTTCATGCATTTGTTGGCTCCATTGGTTCATGATTGGACCAATTGGCCACTTGGACTGGACCAATTATGCCTATGTTTCTGTAAGAATGAATACTGTGGCTAAGTTTCATTTTTAACATATATACCATTTTTGGTCAGTAATAGCTGATCTTTGTTCAGATTCATTTGAATTCTTCAAGATCACTTCTTGAAAAGCATTATATCATGTTTCTGTCCCGTTCATTTCAAGTTGCAGGCAACCAACTGGAATTGAAGATATATTTATTGGACCTGTGATTCTTGCTTCTGTGATAGTACTATTGTCAGTTTGAGCTTTGTCCTGAACAAATCTTCCAATTCCCTGTGCTCTCCCTTAAGTGCCATCTAAAATCAAATGCTTTTAAAAAATATTTTGGGACAAGCTGCACTGCACAAGGCTGAAATTGGCAGGATAAAGCGACAGATATTGGGTTCTGTTATGTGTTATTTGCCTCTGTAATCTGTTGGAATTCAGAACTAACCCAATATGTAGATTGCGGACATGTAACTGCTGGGTTTACAATATGGGCATGGCTCTAAGGCTTAATGAATTTGAATGTCGTCTTTCCAGATTGTTCCGTGGGAAGAGCCTAATGGTGGAGCAGTGGCCACTGGGGATGGTAACTGGCATTGTCCCATTTAGACCCATCGCATTGATCCTGCATTCCTGGAGGAGAGCTATTCCTTTGTATTGTGATCTGTCGTAATGTAAGAGAATATAGTAAGTCGGCTTGGTGAAACATTTTTACTTTATCTTGAATTATCCATGATCATGGCTAAAAAACTATGGTTCAGTTTAGTGAGTAGATCACGTGAGTGGGCTTTGTATGTGTAAATGCCGAACTACATGAGCATGATTCAGAGTTTTGTGTCTTCTCAGATGTGTTATGTGAAGCTTGCAAAACCCGGTTAGTTCTGCAGAGTGCAGACTGCCCAGCAGCATTACCTGGCTTTGGCCAATTGGCAGACCGTACTGAGGCTGGAACTGTTGCCATCTTTGGGTGTAGTTGCTTTGAAGGGTCTTGTGTTATCTGTTGGTAGTTAAGTAAACACGTAAGTGATGTAGCTTATATCTTGATCAGTTATGATAGTTCAATTCAGAATGATCATAAACATTAAAACTACTGTGCTATTTGTCTTTTAGATATTCTAGAAATTGTTCAGTATGTTCTTGACATATCTACTTGAAACCTGTTATGTAAGTTGTCAGGATTTTTCTTCCCGAAAAATGAATATGAAGTATGGTTTGTTTCTGTTGTTGAGCAAACTTGCCTGAAATATTCGTCTGTTAATCTGACTTTATTGTTCACTTCATGTTACTTGAAGCAAATGCAATATTCAACTGCAGTTTGATGTCAACAAGACCCGTGTAAGTTGAGTGGGCATGAACTGGGTACTTTGGACTGAGATTATGGGGCTATACTTTCAGTTTAACTGTACTCAAGCTTGCATTCCACAGAAATGCAGATTTGATTCCACAGAAGAGATGGGAGAAGGCAACCTCCAAAACCTTGGGATTCAGTAGTGTTTTATCAGTTTCCTGGTAGTTGGCCTCGCTGAGGATCAGGTTCCTCCTGGAAATAACAAATGTTCCTCTTTTCACGCGAATGCCCTTGAAAGTTGGAACAATGTTCGGATTAATAGTCTGGAAAGCAAATATCGGGAACATGATTTCAGTTTATGTGTCTATACATTTTGGTCCCTTCTCTGACGGCTGGTGGAGAATTGGAAATTAGTGCGACAAGTGCATGCTGCTGCAGTACTGTACTAGTGTTCAATGACAAGAAGCTGCCGATTCTTGGCAGAGTGCCAAGCAATTTGATTTGCCATTCACTTCATCAACATTTTTGCAAAATTTGTTTGTGTTGGTTAGAGGCTTGAGCAGCTACCAGTCTACCACCATTCCACCAAGCAGTTTGATTTGCCGTCCCTAAAAAAATTGGAGAAAAAGTGATCGGCCCCACGAACCGGAAGGCAGACCACAGAGGCGCAGAGCCGCACACTGGTCTTCGTCACTCCTCACTTCACTTTCCCCTGCCCACCCAGGATTCCGCAACCCTCGATCCTATCTGAGCAGAGCACGGGAAGACAAGGGAAATGCATTCTGCTCCCACTGCCGGGACCAAGTTCAGAGGAAGGGGAGCTTGAAGAATAGAAGACCAGAATAGCAAAACAATCGTCGCAGTTTGAATGCATGATCAGTAGATGTTGTTCCATGTTTTACTTTCTGAGAACTAGATCTTAGGTGTGGGTAACTGTATTCCCCTTACATGGCTATTTCTAGAGTTCTGGTAGTGATGTAGGGGTCGGGGGAGGGTGTGCCCCCTCCCGTAGTTATCGTTTCTGTACTCGAACCTCAAACTTCATGTAAACTGTGACTTCCGTTTTCGTTAGGAAATGAAAATGGAGTAATCCTTCTCGAAAAAAACAAAGCAATTTTTTGGAAAAAAAAACTAAGCAGTGGGAAGGTCCAGATGGTGGAACAGTGATGGCTTCAAAATATAGTACTGGCATTGACATGCTGAATTGTTGAGACTCATCATCTTGATCCTGGATTTCTGGAGGTGTTGCAATCTTGGAAAGCTATTGATTTGTTGTATTACCTATCATGTAGTTCAAGTGAGAATAGAGTGACTCACCTTGGCTGAACATGGTTACCCTTGGTTACTCCATGATCCTGACTCAAATACTGTGGTTCAATTTATGTTTTTCCTTTGTCTTGCTATCTTCAGTTCACGGTTGACATATGTATTTAACCTTCCTGGAATATGTATCATTGTTCAGCTTAATTGACTCGGATAAGGTTCTCCAAATATTAATCTGTTATAATCCTTCTGAAATCTGTAAATCTGCCATCCGATCTGCTCAATTTTTTCATGATAATCCATATGCCAGAATCATGACTTTCACAATTGGCTTCACCTTCTTTTAATCTACCATACCATTTGGTCTATTGCTTTTTTCCTTCTCTCGTCTTTTACTTTCCTTTGACTCCTTTTGGTGGTTCTTGTGGGTTTCACTTCTACTGTACCCAGATTTTTTTGGAGTGTTGTTTGGTAATTGTTCACCTCATGCTAGAGGCAGCCACTTTGAAGTGAACATATATTGAGAATTCAATATTTCCTAGAAAGTTCAGACTCATCACCATGAGTTTGGAGCTACCGGCATCTAGCATAGCTGCTGTCAAGTTTCTTCTTCCCTGTTCAGTTTAACCGAAGAAGAGAGTTGGTCATCTTGCCCAATTATGGTTGCTCTTGTTTTTATTCAAGCTTATAGCTCAGTAACGATTGGCATATCTTCTGAAGTTACACTTCGGTTTAACTAGAATCTTCCTTGCACGTATTGAAAATATATTAAACATAAAGCTCAAATGTTTAACAGAAGAAATCGAAGAAGACAATCTCTAGATACTAAAGCTTCAGAGTCATCTTGCAAAGATATTGCTTCGTTATATCTGTCTGGAGAGAACTGAGCGTTTCATCTCGGTCAGTCATGGTTGCCTTTGCTGAATTATCCTTACCGCGACTCAAAGTTTTACCTTGGCTCATGTTTTTTATTCAGTTCATGCGGGCATATCTACTTGGAGCCTAATATATATCATTTTCAGCTTTAATTGAACATATAGTGTGCACTTTCTATAGATGAATATGTGTTGCGTTGCGTTCCCTAATAGTTGTTGACATCACTTGTTCAGTTCAGGTAATACATTTACCGCTATATATAGTTTTCACAAAGAATACGCATGCCCTTGAAACCAACAAATGTTTAAATTGGCTATTTGGATATGATGTTTGGAAAACATAGGTTGGGATTTTCAGTTTGTGTCTCGTCTACTTTGTGATCTGAAAACTCACAGACACGCATATATCCTGTGTGTTCTCTTTCCAAGACGTCTGGTGAAGAATAGGAAATTAGTACGTTCAGCAACAAGAGAGTATATATTCTTGACTGAGTACAAAGCAATTTTTTTGATATCCACTTCAATATTCTGCGAAATTGGTTTGTGTTCCTTTTCTTAAAAAAAGAACTGTGAAATTGGTTTGTATTGGTTACATATACCTGAGCAAATAGTTTGATTCGTCATCCACTAAAAAAAGAGAAATAAATGAAAAAGTATCAGAGGCGGGCGGACTGGTCGACACGTACCAACACCAGCAGCACGCCATCGTCAGTCACTCGTCACTTACCCCTACCCCGCAATTCCGAAGCCCTCGCCGTCTCCGACGATGAGCAGAGCGCACGCCGTATCCATGCCGCTACCGCCGGCGGAGCTGTCGGAGCTTCCGGATGACGTCCTCGGCGACATCTTCCTACGCCTCCCGCCAGAGGATCCCGCCTGCCTCCTCCGCGCCTCTCTCACCTGCAAGCGCTGGCGCCGCGTCCTCGCCGACCCGGCATTCCGCCGCCGCCACCGCGCGCTCCACCAGAGGCCCTCCCTTCTCGGATTCCTCCAAGTTGTGAGTAACGAAATTCCTTACCTCTCCCGCTTCATCCCCAACGATCCCGCCTCCCAGTGCCCCGCCGGCCGCGACCTCCCGGGCTGGCTCGCGCTGGACTGCCGCCACGGCCGCGCACTCTTCGCCACCCCAAGACCGAGCCTGAGTCACCGGGTGCCCCATGACTTGATCGTCTGGGATCCCTTGACCGGCGAGCAGCGCCGCCTGCCTCGACCCTCGCCACCGCTCACTGGTAGCGCCCTTGGAGTCGGCCTCAGGTTCAACGCGGCGGTGCTCTGCGCCGCTTCTTCGGAGGACTGCGACCACAGCAGCTGTCACGGGGGCCTTTCAGAGTGGTGGTTCTCGTTGCTCCAGACTACTACTACACGGGCGGACACGAACATATGTCTTGCGTGTACTCGTCCGAGACAGCTAATTGGAGCAAGAGGACCTGTGTTTATGTTCCGGATTTCAATGTTTACAGAAGCAAAGTCCCCAGCGTCCTTGTGGGAGACACGCTCTACTTCGATGTCCATGCGAGGTACACTGTAAAATACCAGTTAGGCAAACATTGTCTGTCAGTGATCAACCCAGCACCTACTTCTGTGTTCCGAGGACTGTATATTCGCCCCATCTCAACCGAGGACGGTGGATTGGGGTTCACCGGAGTGGAGGGGGAACAAAACAAAGTGCCCGCCTATGCTTGTGCTCGAGGGAGGAAGGACCCGATGGAATTGGAAAATGGTCACCGGTCAGGGCCATTAAACTCGAGATGCTGATCCCTGATGGTGCCCTCCCTCACAGTTATTATTATGTGTATTGTGGCTTCTCCGATCTTACACCCAGTGTAAAAGTTCTTGGCTTTCTGGATGGCACTGATGTCTTCTTCATAGGCATACGGTCAAGTTGTAGTGACCCAGGTACTGTCTATAAGGTGCAACTTAACACGGGGAGAGCTACGAAGGTGTTGTACGGTTGTACTTCGATCTTTCCCTACACAAGCTTCTGTATTCCAGGTATACATATATAGCTATGCTGCAGCATTTGTTGTGCATCCCCTAGGCGTTGATGTGGCTTCCTATCTATTTCTAGACTGCAGTAGTATGATTAATCATACTACGTCATTTACCAACTAATGTGCATGAACAATGACATCCGTTCTTTTCTTAAGAAGCAGAGGTTCCTTGATAACACTAGGGGTGTTGTGGATTGCTTTTAGTTGCAAGTTGCCACAATTCTTTGCATAACTGCAACTTCTTGTTGTTAATACTCGAACAAACTAATCATCACCTTGCTGATGCTATTTTCATTTTTGCTGTAATTGAAGTGTCTTCTACAGGCAGGAGATCAAAAGGTCTTTTAAATTTAGACAAATTCAAATTGCTGATGCAACGGCTTCTCAAGGGTAGGACTTTCAGGTGAGATTATGTCTTTTTTTCTTGCACAACGTTTTTTGAAAAATGATTCTTGCACAACGTGAATTAGATGTGCTCTAGCTATGTCTTGGACCCTTTTGTTATCTGAGGGCCTCGGAGATCAGGTTTTGGGTACCACATTTTTGTAACTTCTATTTGAGACTTTACTGCATGGACAAACACTCATAGAAAGAAAACTGCTTTTGTTGTTTTGGATAGGATGGTTGTCCTACTAGGTTCAGTTAGGTTGAACTTGTGAAGTGTCCAACAACCATGAAACGAACATGTTAACATTGCCGATCTTCTTTTTGTGTTCTGTTATCTCGTCCATAATCAGTGGGAACACTGTGCTAATCCAATTTTGTGTGTGTGTAGATTGTGTGCATTTAGCTTTTTTAGATAGTTGTGTGCATGCAACTGTTGAGCTAAATAGCTAATATTATGAGCACAACTTCGAAGGCTAATGAATGGTTCCTTTTCAGACCATGCTGTGGGAAGATTCGGACGGTGGATCCGCTTGAAAAAGAAGAAGATGGTTATCGGCATGTTGAGACTCATCATTGTTATCCTTGATTTCTGGAACTGTTAGTATCTTGGAAAGCTATTGGTTTATTGTGTTATCTGTCTCGATGGTATCTTGTTGTTTCATAACAGTTTACCTCATGCTTGAGGCAGTCACTTGGAGGTGAACTTATATTGAGAATTAATGCTATATTTCCTTAAGTATTTTTTCTTACCGTTCAATAGTTTCACTGAATAAGAGAATTGGTCACCTTGCCCAGTTATGGTTACTCTTGTTCAATACTGAATGATCTTGGTTTTAAAACTATTATTATGCAGTTTATGAGTTTTTATTCAAGCTATATTGTTCAGCAGTGATTGTTATATCTAATTGGAACATAATATATATATATATATATTGTCAATGATTCCCCTTCCTTAAAAACTGAATATGAATCATTGTGGTTGAGCCGCAACTGTGTTTCATGCTTACATTCTCTCTTGTTCAGGTTATTGATTTACATATTTTCTAGTTCAATTCGGAATGATCGTGAGTTCAAAATTTGAAACAAATATAAGTTGTCAGGATTTTTTTCCTTTCTTGAAAAATGAATCCGAAGCATGGGTCGGTTTCATATTGGCTGTCTGAAATATTGGTCAGTTAATCTGCTATGGCGATTCTTCTGTAGCTCAATTCTTGTGACAAAAGATTGAGTACATATATTGCTTGTTCCTTAAAAGGAAATACATTATTTTGATGTCAACTAGAGTAGTGGTAATTGACTATGCATGAAATGGGAGACTCGGTGGCTGTACGTTCAGTTTAGTTAACGCTCACCTTGGATACGTGGAAGTGGGATAAGTCAATCTCCAAATTGCTTTGGTATATCTTTGGAGAGCATTGAGTATTTAATCTTCGTCAATCATGGTGTTTTTTTTTGAATTATCCACTACCGTGACTCAGAGTTCAGTTTCTTGATAGGAAATATATAGTTCCGCCTAGAAAAAGTGCATTACCCTTTCTTCATGCACATGCCCATGGAATAGATATTGGAATTATTTGTCTGGAAAAAGACAAATGTTTGGATCATGATTTCGGTTTATAAAGTGTACTACTGTAGCTCGCTCTATTTTGAAGCATGGATCAGTTTTCCATGCTGTCTGGCGAAGAACCGGAGATTAGTACCATAATACTGCATTGCTGTAGTATTATAGTTCTGCAACAATTACCACTAATCTGAGCAGAGTGCCAAGCTATTTGATCTGCCATCCACCTCAATAATTTACGAAATTGCTTTTTTACGGCAACCTTGGCCATGCCCCATGCACTAAAAAACAAAAGAAAACAAATGAAAAAGCAAGTGGAGCCTTGGACGGCAGATTGTTCGACACGTACCCAGCACCAGGACCACCGTCCTCGTCACTCACTTTCCCCATCCCTGCAATTGCGGAACCCTCACCGCCTCCGATCCGCTGAGCTGAGCTGAGCAGAGCACATGCTGCCGCCGGTGCCGGAGTTTCCGGACGATATCCTCGTGGACATCTTCCTGCACCTCCCGCCCGAGGACCCCGCGTGCCTCCTCCGCGCCTCTCTCACCTGCAAGCGCTGGCGCCGTGTCCTCGCCGACCCGGAATTCCGCCGCAGCCACCGCGCGCTCCACCCGAGGCCCTCCTTCCTCGGACTCGTCCAAGTCGTTAGTAAGCGCATGCCTTACCTCTCCCGCTTCGTCCCCAACGACCCCGCTTCATGCCGCCCCGCTGCCCGCGAGGTCCCCGGCTGGCTTGCGGTCGACTGCCGCCACGGCCGCGCGCTGTTCGTCACCCCAATTGATGAGTCGTAGTGACCCGGGTGCTGTCTATATGGTGCAACTTAACTCAAGGAAGGCTACTCAGGTGTTGGAGTGTTGTACTTCGGTATTTCCCTACACAAGCTTCTGCATTCCAGGTACATATAGCTATGCTGCTGCGTTCATTGTGCATCCCCTAGGCGTTGATGCTTGTTACTTATTTCTAGATTGCAGTAGTATCATCGATAATAGTACTATGTCATTTAGCTACTAATATGCACGGACAATATATCTGTTCTCAAGAAATAGAGGTTTCTTGATGGCCTAGGGGCGCTCTGGATTGTTTTTAGTTGCAAAGTTTTCATAATTCTATGGTTAGCTGCAACGTCTTGTTGGATCATTGTATTGTATATGGTTGTTAATACCCAGGCAAAGTAGTCATCACCTTGCTGATGTTATTTTCATTTTGCAGTGATTGAATTGTCTTCATCAGACGGGAGACCAAGAGAAGGTGTTTCAAATTTAGACAAACTCAAATTGTTGGTGCAACGGCTTCTCAAGGGTAGGATTTTGAGGTGAGTTTATGTCTCTGTTTCTTGCACAAGGTGAACTAGCTGTGTTGTAGCAGCGCCTTTGACCCTTTGTGTGTTATCTGAGGACCTTTGGAGGTCAGGTTTTGGGTGCCACATTTTCACACCTCCTCCATTTAAGACTTTGCTACATTGGCAGACGCTCATAGAATGAAAATTGCTTTTGTTGTGTTTGGATAGTAGGATGGTTACCCTACTACTACTACTAAGTTTAGTTAGGTTTAACTTGTGACGTGTCTAACCTTCAAACTGACTGTTGGTTTAGTCCCACATCGGTTATTGATGATAGGGAGCCCAACTAATAAGGTGGAGGATCCTCACCTATCGTGCTAGTCTTTTGGGTTGAGGTGACCCAGGACCTTGGTGGAGCTCCGGTTGGGCCTATGTTCGGTAGGCCCAATGTGACTCGGGCTGGCGGCAGGGACTCGTGGGTACGACGAGTCGGGCCGCACTCTAACAAGTGGTATCGGAGCCATGGTCGAAACCCGAAACAATCTCGGGGACCTCACACGGATATCGGGCCGTCGGATTAGATCTCCTAGCCAACATGGTTTAACGGCTGTCCACCCGGATGTGAAGAGGAGATAGGCCCACCCGATGTGTGATGGGGGAGATTATTGGGTTTAGTCCCACATCGGTTATTAATAATGGGAGAGCCCAACTAATAAGATGGATGGATCCTCACCTATCAAGCTAGTCTTTTGGGTTGAGGTGACCCAGGACCTTGGTGGGGCTTTAGTTGGGCCTATGGTTTTGAAAGTCGCCTAGAAGGGGGTGAATAGGCGATAATCCTAAAAATCACTTAATTAAACAAATTAGATACGCATGAAAGATTTGTCCAACTATAGTAGGATATTGTCCGACTAAGACAAATATCCGACTAGAGTAGGACAAAGTCCGAATGCCTCGTGCGGAAACAAGAATGTGAGCCAAGTTGAACAAATCCACGGGAGATAAACAAGGAGCAAGCAACTAGATACACTAGAAAGCTAAGGCAACAAGGGGACAAGCAAGCAAGCCACCTACACAAGTTAATCTAGGAATTTAAGCAAGAACAACCTTGAGCTAGAGCACCCAAATTGTAAAAAACTAAAAGGGGACAAAGGAGACACACGATTTTTCACCGAAGTTCAGCTCCACCTAGGAGCCTACGTCTCCGTTGAGGAGTCCATCGAGGACCGGGTTGCTCTCAACCCTAAACCTCTCCAAACCGCCACAAAGGCCGGCTTGAAATCCACTAAACAATCTCCACGAAGGGAGGAGCAATACAAACGACCCGAGTCTCAACCACAAGTTTGGGAGCTCGCCGGTAACGCCTAACCGTCTAGGGGATGAATCCCCAAGAGTAACAAACACAACAAGCGCCGGCGATGAGAATGAATCAAGTGCTCTTGAGATGGGAATGAAGCTCAACAAATTCTTCTCAATCTTCTCACAAATCCGCCAAGAATTGGAGTGGGGAATCAATTTGGAAGAGGAGGAATGCTTGGGAGAGTTTGGGGGTGTTTTTGAGTGGAGGAAAGGTGCCAACCGGCCAAAGGAGGAAGAAGCCTCCTTTTATAGCCGGGGCACCAAGAAGAGCCGTTGGGCTCGATCCGGCTCGATCCGACATTGTCCGACTCAGCGATGTGATTTGCTCTGGAGTCCGAGAGAGAAATCCGACAGCAGATCGGATATGTCCGAGGGTTCAAGATAGTCGGATATTGTCCGATGGAGTCGGATATATCCAACTCCTAGGGCTTCCGGACGTTGGCGTACGCTCCGGAGTCCGACTGGACTGTCCGAGGGGGTCGGATATTTTCTCACCCTGAAATGTCCGACTCTAATGTCCGACCGAGTAGGATATTGTCCGACTCCACGAGCTTCGCACAATGCGCACGCCTCCGGAGTCCGACTCAAATATCCGACCGAGTCGGATATTGTCCGACTCCATGGAGTTTTGGACATTTGGCTTTGTCTCCGGAGTCCGACTGAAATGTCCGATTGACTCGGACTTTATTCGACTCCTCGGAAGTGAAAAACTGATTTTTGACTTGGAGAGAGAATTTTGAGCACTTGATTTCTCATGCTTCATACTTGTGTATCCCTCTTGATAGTACGGTGTTTCCCGACATAAAGAAAAAACTTCACATCTTGATCTTGAGCATAGTTGACCATTTTTAAAATCTTGTAAACATGAAAGCTCTTGGCCACTTCCTTTTTGTGTTCCTTTGCTCTCAAATTGAAATTTAAATATTAACTGCGTACAAGCTCATTTGAAACATTAGTCCTTTTTAATTGTATTGACGTCAATCACTCAAAACCATAATTAGGGGCCTAGATGCACTTTCAGGTTTGGTAGGCCCAATGTGATCTGGGCTGGCGGCGGGGGCTCGTGGGTAAGACGAGTCGGGTCACGATCTAACAAGTGGTATCGAGCCATGGTCGAAACCTGAAACAATCTCGGGGACCTCACACGGATATCGGGCCGTCGGATTAGATCTCCTGGGCCACATGGTTTAACGGGCTGTCGGAGGGGTGTCCACCCGGATGTGAAGGGGAGATAGGACCACCCGATGTGTGATAGGGGAGATTGTTGGGTTTAGTCCCACATCGGTTATTGATGATGGGGAGCCCAACTAATAAGGTGGAGGGATCCTCACCTATCGGGCTAGTCTTTTGGGTTGAGGTGATCCAGGACCTTGGTGGAGCTCTAGTTGGGCCTATGTTCGGTAGGTCCAATATGACCTGGGCTGGCAGCAGGGACTCGTGGGTACGACGAGTCGGGCTGCACTCTAACACTGACATGATAAAAGTGACGAATCATATCTCCCCTTAGTTGGAAGCTAATCCAATTTTATTTGTGTGTAGATTGTATTATGTGCTTGTAACTGTTGAGTTAAATAGTTGATAATATGAGCGAAACTTCAAAGGTTAATGAATGGTTCCTTTTCAGACCATGCTGTGGGAAGATTCAGACAGTGGATCAGTGATCGGTTGAAAAAAACTGTTATCAGCATTGGCATGTTTAGACTCACCATCAATATCCTGGATTTCTGGAGCTGCTGACATTTTGGAAAGCTGGCATCCTTTACTATGTTATCTTTTTTGCTGGTATCTTGCATCTTGGTAACAGTTTACCTCATGCTGGAGGCCATCACTTTGGAAGTCAGCATATGTTGAGAATGCTGTATTTCTTGAAGTTTATTTTCTTTGCTGTTTAATTATTTAACTGAGGAAGAGAGTTGGCTATCTTGCCCAGTTATGGTTGCTCTAGTTAAATACTGAATGATCTTGGTTCGAAAACTATTGTGCGGTTTATGTGTAGTTATTCAAGTTACTTTGTCCGGTAAGGATTGGATATTTAGGTGGAAGTGTGGAACATAATTCCCTTTCTTTTGAAACTGAATTCAGTATTATTGTGATTCAGTTTCATTGTGTTACCAAATTGGTCAGTTCTTTCTTCAAGTTTGATCTTTTTTCTCCATGACCTTGAAAAGCTGAAACTATGAATAATTCATGCTTACAAAGTGCCTTGTTCAGGTTACTGATAATTGAACCTGTATATAAAATGAATGTGTGTTCTTTCCTGAGTATCACCTCTCACCTTAAAATGTGTTTATGTGTTCCTGATAAGTAGTGTGCTTATGAACTCTGGAAGTAAGAATTGTGCTTATGAATTCTGAGTGCTAGTTTTAATTTTTTTTTAGCGAACACGCAGGAGAACTGCATTTCATCAAGTAGAAGAGATGAAACAAACCAGCTAAATTAGTCGGAGTTACCTGCAATTCTGCAGATTGTTTGTTGTGGAATGATCTGGTTCTGAAGGAATGTTGTATGCATGCATGCATTCAATCCCACCAGAGTTTTCTTCAAGTGTCCCAGCTCTAATATGTGTATCCATTTAGAAGCTCATGATTTTCTGGAAAAGGTTATTTTTGGATTCAACGTCCAATGCAGTGGGCATGCTTTGACTATGAGCTTAAATTATGAGCACTCACGAATAAGTCTGTGTTGTAATTAGTCAAGGTCGATGCCGGTTGTGTACCTATTGTTGTAATTTGGTCAGTTATTGTTTCAAGTCTGATCTCTTTTTTCCCGACTTGACACCAACAATAGTCAAAACTATGTGCATGCTTACATACATTATTGTTCAGGTTATTGATAATTGGACCTCAAGATAAAATGAATGCATGTTCTTCCCTGAATATTACCTCTCTGGATTAGAAATGGTTGTTCCTTAAAATGTAATGCGTTTCTAGCCTCTGTCATCTGGACAAGGCTCTCCTGATTTCATTTCATGCTCTTAGAGCCTAGAAGTTAACAATAAGGGTGGTTCTAATTTTCAGCCAATTGAAAATTGAAAGTTTTTCTATTGACAAATAGGAAATTGAAAATTTTCAGTCAACAAATACCAGCCATTGGATCTTAATCGGATGGTCCTCCAACCATATTCTTTCCTCTCCCTCTCCTCCACGTTTCTTCAACCACCAACCGGCTCACCCACCTCGTGCCCTCCTTCGGCCATTCGCTCTCCGCGCTAACCCGTTGGCATCGTGCTTCTTCTGCCATAATCTGGTCCAAAGCCATCTCCCGCCGCCCGTGAGGTGGCGCCCTCGTCGCCTCTGCCTCGTCGAGCCAACTAGCCACCTGCGAACCTCTTTCTAAGTTCGACGGTAACAAATTATGCCCTAACCCTCCATTAGTGTGAGTTAGTGCTTATGGACTGAAATCGGGAGATTGAAATATGGGATTGTCGTAAAAATAAATGCTACCTCCGTTGTAAAATCTAAGTATTTGTTGACTTTCCCGTATCACGTTTGATTATTTGTCTTATTTAAAAAATTTATGAAAATATATAAATACATAAATCATGTTCAAAATATGACTAATAATAGAACATATCATAATAAAATAAATAATATTTTTAATTTTTTTTAAATAAGACGAATGATCATGAAGTCAATAAATTTAGTTATTTCATCCTTATGCTAGCCCCACCTGGTAGAGAGGGAGGGGGAGGACACTCCAGACTACAGCATCGGTTTTGTCTTTTCCATTCCCTTTCCCCTCCCAAACCTAGCCCTTGGCAGTGGGTCACTGCATGTGGGCCACACACAGCCACTGGCCCACCCGTGAGCTGGAGTAACTTAAGTCAGTGGAATCCCGTCCCCCATACCCTCCGTCGAGCAGCAGCCATGGCGCCGCCGGAGGAGCTGACGGACGACATCCTCTGCGACATCTTCCTGCGCCTCCCACCCGAGGATCCCGCGTGCCACCTCCGGGCCTCTCTTGCCTGCAAGAGCTGGCGCCGCGTCCTCGCCGATCCGGAATTCCGCCGCAGCCACCGCGCGCTCCACCGGAGGCCCTCCTTCCTTGGACTCCTCCAAGTTGTGAGTAAGTACATTCCGTACCTCTCCCGATTCGTCCCCAACGACCCCGCCTCCTGTCGCCCTGCCGCCCGCGACCTCCCGGGCTGGCTCGCGCTCGACTGCCGCCACGGCCGCGCGCTCTTCGCCACCCCAAGTCCGAGCCTGGGTTTCATGGTAGCCCATGACTTGCTCGTCCGGGATCCATTGACCGGCGAGGAGCGCCGCCTGCCTCGACTCTCGCCATCGCTCTCGGTCATTGGCGCCACCGGCCTCACGTTCAACGCCGCGGTGCTCTGCGCCGCATCTGCAGAGGGCTGCGACCACAGCGACTGCCAGGGGCGGCCTTTCAGCGTGGTTGTTCTCTTGGCTGGAAGCTACAACACGGGGTATACTACTACTGCCTCGCGTGTACTCGTCGAGGGAGACGACCTCTTCTCATCAATTGGTGTGTTCGTCTCCGACGTCTAAACTTTATAGCTGTCACATAAAAAAATCTTATTATTTAGGAGTACTAAATAAAGTTTAATTATAAAATAAATTACAGGCCCCTAGACTAATTCACGAGACGAATCTAATGAGGTTAATTAAGTCGTGATTAGAAGATGGTTAGCATCACTTTAGCAAAATATAGATTAATTAAGCTTATTACATTCATCTCGAAAATTAACACCAATCTGTCACAAAGGTTTTGTCATTAAATTAATCGAACTATTCATAAATAGTAAGATTCTCTTTAATTGACAGTGCTAAATTTTAGAGGACAGGAAACGAACGGAGCCAATATCCGAGTTTACTTTTTGACGTCAGTCCAGCCCCAGCGCCCTTATGGGAGACACACTTTACTTCCGTGTTGATATGAAGCGCGTCTTCAAATACCAGTTAGGCACACATTGCCTGTCGCTGATCAACGAGCCTCCGCCTTCTGTGTTCGGAGGAGCATCCATTTGCCTCACCTCAATAGACGGTGGATTGGGATTCACCGGAGTGGAGGGGGAACAAAAGAAAATGTCCGCCTATGGCTGTGCTCGAGGAAGAAAGGTCCACACGGTGTTGGACAATGGTCACTAGTCAGGGCCATTGAGCTTGAGATGGTGCTCCCGGATGGTGCCCTCCACGACGGAACAGCACACGTAAGCCGTGTGTCTAAAGCACACAGCAAAACCCATAAAACACACAGGCTTGGCAGTGTGCCTCACACGGTATATATCAGATGGTAAAATAGCCATCGACAACTAACTCTTTGCAGTGTGCTTTTCCTCGTGCACACGACATACGGCAAACACGAGACACGACATATGACCTAGTCGTCGTGTGCCACGCGGCAGGCACACGATATGGCACACGACATATCCACTCTTCGCCGTGTGCCACGCGGCGGGCACACGGCGAAGAGCAAACCCGGTCTGGCACACGACAATTATTTATGCACATGTTTTTTTTTTAAAAAAATAAATTCATAGAAAATTCAAAAAACGATCAAATTTCAACTACATACTATTCAAATGTCCTAAATCCTATACAAAAATTGGTTGAAGTGAAAACATTAGCCAACAATTATTTTCATTCAATACATGGATGTCTCTTATTCGACACTCTGATTCTTTCACATAAATTCTCCGATTTGTGAGCAACATGCACGACAACTTGTTCGAAACATTTTATACTTTTGCCCACAGCCTTAGGATGAAATGACGTCAGGGCAATTCTCATGATTTTCAGACTTTGTTTGCATTTTATAAAATTTAATTTCGATTCAACAAAACGTTAGTACACATATTTCATGTACAATACACGCATAATTTTTTGTCATTTCATGCATATGGACTAAAATAGGAATCATCAACATGAATATCATGTTTTCCACCACCATACTGCATTATGGGAACCACTTGTAATTCAAAATTTGAATTTCACGAAATAATACACAAATTGCAAAAGTAATTGAATAAATATAGCAAACATAACTTAAAAAATTACCACATGCTCAGGTCATGTTCCTTGGCTAATATGTTGACAAGGAAAAATAATTGGCAAAGAAAAGAAAAAGAAAAAAAGGTTGTCGTGTGCCATGTAGAAGCACACGACAACTAGGGGCACGTGCATGTCACGTGTCTATGATGCCGTGTGAGTTCCATTGTTGCCGTATGCCATACTAAGGCACACGACAACCACGGGTTGTTGCCGTGTGCAGCTCTATGGCACACGGCAACGGCGGGGACGGCGCGGCCGCGTGGCACGACACGTGGTCCTAGTTGCCGTGTGCCACCGCCCGGACACACGATAACCATTAGTACCATATCGCCCGGCCAGGGCGGCTATGCCCAGCTTAAAAGCACGGTTGACCGAGCCCCTCCGAACTCACCGATACACTACACGCTAATGTGGCCTGTGGGCCGCTCGATTTGGGCCCACGCTAATGTGGCCCGTGGGCCGCTCGATTTGGGCCGACCGAACCTAGGCCTACTTATGAACCTTGGCTAGTAGTAGAGGCCCTACCCGGGGACTCGGGCCCACAGGCCAATTTTTTTTGCTCCAAGTACATCTTTTTTTATTATACATAAAAAGAATATAAAAAAATATACTACACCGAGTAAATGTAGAATAAAAATTATACTACACTGAGTAAAGTATAGAATATTCTAATTTTTTTATATTTTACTCAGTGTAGAATATAGAAAATGTTGGGAAAAAAATATATTGCTACGCAAGATGTTCTTTTTACTTAGTGTGGAATATAAAAAAATGTTGGGATAAAAAAAATTGCTAGGTAAAATGTTCTTTTTACTTAGACAGAATATAAAAAAAGGGCATAAATTTTTTTTGGCTCTGTGGGCCCGAGCCCCGGGTAGGGCCTCTACTACTAGACCCGCCACTACTGCCTAGTGTTCATAAGCAGGCCCAGCCTATCGACCGGGCCCACCATTACTAGCCAGGGTTCATAAGCAGGCCCAGGTTCGGTCGGCCCAAATCGAGCGGCCCACAGGCCACATTAGCGCGTAGTGTGTTAGTAAGTTCGGAGGGGCTCGGGCGGTCGTGCTTTTAAGCTAGGCACAGCCGTCCTAGCTGGGCGATGTGGTAGTAAATGTTGTCGTGTGTCCGGGCGGTGGCACACGGCAACTAGGACCACGTGTCGCGCACGCAACGGCCGCGCCGTCAGGCCGTTCCCGCACGCTGTTAAGATTCACCGTGTGCCCCCGCGCTGGCACACGACGAACATTATGGTTGTCGTGTGCCTATTTCACGGCACACGACGAAGTTTATTTTTACCGTGTGCTAGCTCTCGAACACACGGCGAAGGTCTGTGTTGTCGTGTGCTATTTTTGTATGGCACACGGCAAACACCTAATTTCGCCGTGTGCCCGACAACGGCATACGGCAAAGCTGCAGTCACACGGCGATCTTCGCTCCTCCCGTAGTGCTCCCTAATCATTCTTTCGCCGTGTGCTATTTCTGTATCGTGTGCCTAATTTCGCAACGGCACACGGCGAAGCTGCAGGCACACGGCGATCTTCGCTCCTCACGTAGTGCTCCCTAATCATTCTTTTGTGTCGAGTTTCCTCATCCACTTTTACACCGAATGCACAAGTACTCGGCTCTTTGGATGACACGGATGTCTTCTTTGTGGGCATACGAACGAGTCGTAATGACCCAGGTGCTGTCTATATGGTGCAACTAAACTCATGGAGGGCCAGGAAGGTGTTGGAGTATTGCATTTCGGTATTTCCATACACAAGCTTCTGCATTCCAGGTATATATTGGTACATACCTGTGTGTGCGGCAGCTACTGTGTTTATTGTGCATCCCTTAGGCATTTATGACTTTTTATTAATTTCTAGACTGCAGTAGTGATTAATAATATATCATCCATCTGCTAGCATGCATGGACAAGGATATCTGTTCTTTAAGATACAAAGGTTTCTTAGTGGCACTAGGGGCGCTCTAGATTGTTTTATGTTGTAAAATTGTCATAATTTGTGGGTTAGCGACAAGCAACTATTTGTTTTTTGTCATTATATATGTTTGTTGAATTCTCCTCTTCAAATTGGCAGTAATTGAAGCAGCTTCTACAGCCGAGGGACCAAAAGAAGATGTTTCAACTTTAGACAGTGAGGTGCCAAGAGAGGTTCTGTCAAGTTTAGGCAAACTTAAATTGCTTGTGCAACAGCTTCTCAAGCGTAGGATTTTGAGGTGAGATTATGTATCTTTTTCTTCGACATTATGAATTAGATGTGTTGTAGCAGCGTCTCTGAGCCTTTTTTTTTGTTATCTAATGACCTTGGAGATCAGGTTTTGTGTGCTGCGTTTTTTGCAATTGCTCCATAGAGTACTGCTTTTGTTCTCGATAGGATGGTTGACCTACCTAGGTTCAGTTAAGTTGAATTGAACTTGTGAAGTGGCCAACCTTGAAATTGGCATGATAAAGCAAAGGATTCTGTTCTGTTATCTCCTCCATAGTTGGTTCAGTTGGGATATGAAGCTAAAATCCAATGTTGTGCATATGTATATTTTTTTTGTTTATAAGATCTAATTCTAATAATATGGGCACAGCTTTTATGGTTACTGAATTGTGCCTTTTCAGACCATGCTGTGGGAAGGTCCAAACGGTGGAACATTGATGGGTTAAACAAGAGTTATTGGTTGGCATGTCGAATTGTTGAGACTCGTCATTGTGATCCTGCATTTCTGTAGCTGCTGGCATCTTGGAAAGCTATTGCTTATTTGTGGGTACTGCGTTGTATTATTTGCCTTTTAGTTAAAGTGAGAATAGAGTAACTCACCTTGGCTGAACATGATTACCCTTATTTAATTCTCCGTGATCCTACCTCAAATAGCACGGTTCAGTTTATGTTTTTCCTTTGTCATGCTATCTTCAATGCACTGTTTACATATGTAAATGGACCCGCACATGATACATATTGTTTGTATTTAACCTTTCTGAAATAAGAAATATGTATCCTTGTTTAGCTTTATATTGATTTGAATGAGGTTGCCCTAAATATTGGCTTCAACTTGAACCTTTCGTGTATTTATTTTCCCTTCCTTTTTTTTCTTGTCATCTTTTGCTTTCGTTTGACTACTCTTGTTGGTTCTTGTGGCTTTTTTTTCTCAAGGAATGGTTCTTGTGGCCTATCCCAACTTGCTTTAATTGAAAGGCTTTATTGTTAAGGCAGTCACTTTGAAGTGAGCATATTAAGAATGCTATATTTCCTGGAAAGTTTGGAGCTACTGACAATCTGACATATGGCATCTTGTACAGCCCTTGTCATGAACTTTTCTTAGCCGTTCAATAGTTTAGTTGAAAAGAGTTGGTCATCTTGACTAATTATGGGTGCTCTGTTGAACGACACTGAATGATCATGGTTCAAAAACTTCATGCGTTGTTATTCATGCTAGTGTTCATAATGAGTGACTGTCATTAATGCGTTATTATTCATGCCAGTGTTCATTAATGATTGTTCATGCTAGTGTTCAGAACTAGAGTTACAGATCTTTCAGTGAATTTTTTGGTCGGAAAAAAATTGTATAGATCCAAGCATCTAGTTAAATTTGATCTGATGCATCATGAGAATGTCTCCAGAAATTATTGTCTTGTTCGAGTTACTGTTGGGTTAATTTTTCTGTCAGTCGGACAGTCACTCTGAACTGAAGATACACATCTGTGTGGTCTTTCCTGAATATTGACACAGAAATGTCATCTATGGAATTCTCATGTTGCTTGGAAAGCTTTTGCAGCCTCAAATTGAAATGCATTTTCTGCCTCCCAGTTGAAACCGAAGTACCAAGGTATGCTGGCAACTAGACAGAGCAGCATTTGAGGCAGAATGAGCAGCAGTGCCTGCCATAGCCCTTGCCCCGGCCAAAGGTCGGTGCCAGTTCCCATTTCAACGCAGCGGTCTCTGCGCCGCCGCGAGGGAAGGCTGCGACCACTGGTACTGCCAAGACGGTCCCTTCCACGTGGCGTTTATCGTCGCTGGCAGCCGTCCCGGTTTAAGTGTGACAATTGCTTGCGTGTACTCATCCAAGAGTGGTGCTTGGAGCGGGCCGACCTCTGCTGTTTTGTGTCCTAATATGGAGCATGTTTATCCCAGTCCATGTCCCAGCGCCCTTGTGAGAAACACACTCTACTTCAGTACTTCTACAGCAACCGGAAGTGTGCCTTTGAGTGCCAGCTAGGAGATGAGGACCTGTCGATGATTGGACCAACCTTACAGCAAGTTCAACGGTTTTCTCGTGTCTGCTGAGGATGAGCTGGGATTTGTCGACAAGGAGGATCCACCATGCCTCCGCCTACGCCTGTGGTTGAAACATCTCCCAGTACGGTTGATCAATGGACACGGGATAGGGTCATTCACCTTACTGCTACCAGATGGTAACCCACCCCCTTCACAGCTGGCACGTGTAATTGGTTTCGCGAAGGGCACTGATGTCATCTTTGTGGTTGTTTCCTCACCTGATTGTTATGAGGTCTGCATGGTCGAACTCAATTGTGGGAGGGCCATGGAGGTTACAATCACTAGAAGCTCTTTCCGTACACATGCTTCTGCATTCCAGGGAATTAAGCTAAGTATCTACAATCCTCTGTGCTATGTTAGCTATATAATATGCCTTATAATATATGATGTGTTAATGTTCATTTGTTAGAATCATGGAAACATGAACGGTTGTATCTTTTTTCTAATAAAGAGATAAGTTCCTATGAAGTATGGCATGCCTGTTTTCATATGTGATTGATTTATGGCACCAAGGTGCTTTGCATTGGTATAAGTTAGTATTTTTTTATTTGGGGGTGGGGGTGGGGGGTTGTAGATGACTTCTTGGTGCCTATGTTTATAGATGACTTAGATGAGTTGTTGGTTTCTGTGTTTGCTTCTGCAGTGATGGATGCCGCTTCTAGAGGTGACTAACCAGGAGATAGTATCTCAAGTGCATGAAGATACTCAAGCTGGCGGGCATCTGAATCAAGCACTATGGAGTGGTGTTTAAAATTTGCATGCATGGTGGGACATCCTTCAGGATCCACTGGTTCATGAACTTTCTACTTTTTGTAAGTTTTGGTGTCGATATCATGGCTTTTCTACCTGTGGACTGTGTGAGAGTTAGGTCCCCGTTCTGTAAACTAGCGGAATTAGATGAACTTGAACAGTCTCTCTACATTCATGAGTGAAGAATCTGAAGACCTTCATGGGTAGTTGGGGCCTACTTTGTGGGTAACAGAGCGGCATATCTGCTCTTCAAGGCTTTGCAGCATCAAGTTTACCGTCCTTCAATAATGCAAATTAGGAGGTTTCTGTGTTGGTTGCCTGTGATATGTGGTTTGCTTATGAACTCTGGAAGTAAGAGTTGTTTCTTAATGTAATAAAGGTGATACCAGGATGCCTGATGTAGACATCTCTGAGTAATGAATGACCAATCGTTTTGCTCATCAGTTGTGCTACTACCAGCGGAAGCCTCTAGCTGGTTTGAGACATGTAAAAATGTTCTTGAATTCTGACTGCTAGTTTCAATTAGCCTGAGTTACTGCAATCCTCCAGTATGTTTCTGTGGAACGATCTGGCTGACGGACTGTTGTATGCATGCATCCAGTCAATCCCACCAGAGTCTGGTTCAAGTATCCCAGAAGCTCATGCCATGTAGGCTAGTGATCATAGTATGTTTGAAATGGATTTCTATATACAGAGTAAAAACAGTAATTGATATTGGTCAATTACGGTTATCCTTATGGAATTTCGAATGATTACGGCTCAAGAAGCACTTCTGTTCTTGTGTGGGTGCTCGTTCAGTAATTCGGTTTCACGCTTGGCCACGACTAATGAGCTGTTTCGTTTTCTTTCAATTTGTTCCGAATCGCAAAGACTATGACTTGAGAAGACGAGAAATGTACTTGTGTCTATATCTTGTTTTGATCGGTTTACAATTATGTTCATTTTTGGAGACTCTGTAAATCCAAGTTTTGGATGTGGAAATGGAATTCAAAACGAAGTTATCTAAGCTGGTCGAATGGAACACGGAACCAGCAGTACAAATGCGCACTGTAGCAGCAGCATCGGGGCGGGGCATAATCGTCTTCGTCGCCGCCCACCCAAACCGACTTCCTCTCCTCCGCAAATCCCGGGACAAGCGAGCAGAGCGCAGGCAGCACCCATGGCGTCCATGGAGGCAATGCCGGACGACATCGTCCGCGACTTCTTCCTCCGCCTCCCACCCGAGGACCCCATGTGCCTTCTCCGCGTCGCCCGCGTCTGCAAGCGCTGGCTACGCATCCTCGCCGACCCCGAGTTCATCAGCCGCCACCGCGCGCTCCACCGTCCCGTCCTCGGTTTCATCCACGTCGTGAGTGACCAGCTGCCGTATCATTCCCGCTTCGTCCCCGTCAACGTCAGCCCCGACTCCCTCCTCCCCGCCGTCCGCGAGCTCCCGGACTGGCTCGTGCTCGACTGCCGCCATGGCCGCGCCCTCTTCGTCACCCCAACCACAGACCCAGGGAGGGCGGAAGGAACTCTGGACTTCATCATCTGGGACCCCTCGACGAACCGGGAAATCCTCCTGCCTCAGCCGCACGACCTGCCGCCCATCAACTACCGCACCAACTTCAGCGCTGCCGTGCTCTGTGCCGCCGACAAGGAAGGCCGCAACCACCACGATTGCTACAGGGAGCACTGCTATGTGGTCTTCGTCCGGTCTCTCCCCTTCGGTATAGAGGAAGATTGTTACACTTGTGCTAGCGTGTACTCGTCGGCGACAGACGGTTGGAGCAACCTGACCAATCTTCGCTCGAAGACCTCCGTTGATCTCCGTCCATGCTCCAGTGCCCTTGGCGGGGACGCAATGTACTTCCGTGGCATCCGTGATCGTGTCGTGTGTTTAGATGCCAGTTTAGCGACCAGAGCCTGTCGGTGATTGAACGGCCTCCGCAGGCTATGTTCCATGGACATCGCATCCTCCTCATGTCGCCGCCGCAGGGCGTTGGGCTGGGATTCGCCGGATTGGAGGAGGTACCAAACATCTGCCTAAGCCTGTGGTCGAGAGTTGCACAATGGGCACAAGACAGGACCATCGACCTTGAGATTCTGCTTCCCGAAGAAGTCGCCTTCCAGAAACCTACCGATGCTATTGTGGTTGGCTTTGCAGAGGGTACCGATGTTGTCTTCGTGACTGTGCAGTTAGATGATGGACCTCGTGATATCTACGTGATCAAATACAACTCATCAAGGAGTGCCAAGAAGGTGTTGGTGGACGAGCATGCCATTTCCGTCATCTTTCCTTACGTCACCTACTGTGTTCCAGGTATATCAGCGAAGTGTGTATAATTATCTGTTCTTTGTCAATTATACACCCCTTAACCGTATGTTGTCTCAATGTCTTGGCTGTAAGTACTTAGTATTGTTAGTTAGCGACATGCATATATGATATATGTCAATCATACCTGTTTAAGGAAATTAAGAGATGCGCTTATCTGTTGTACTGCACATTCATCTTCTATGCTGAACGATTTTGTCCATCTTCAGAGCTGAATGAATCTCACCAATAGTACTATCACTAGTGTGCTTTCTTTTCTATTAGAGCCACCTAGCTAATCTGCATTGTTTCCCCACTGTTCTGATATTTTTTTTGTTTTTCAATAACTTTCTGCAGTAGTTGATACTCATCTGGTTGCTGGTAATTGATGCGAATTCCTGCTTAAGAAATGAAGGAAGTGTGTCGTGGAGACTGCAAATTGTATCCGCGGGATTTTGTAATGGCAGTGGACTTCCGGATTCATGAATTGACATTTTGTGAGACAACTCTTAGGATTTGGATGACATTTTGGTGGGACATCTCCTTACAGTTTGTAGGATTTGCGGTGATGCTGTCTTCCTTTTGGACAATATATGATATAGATATTCAACCCTTGCCCTGTAAACCGTCAGAATTGGATATGTTGAAAGAATTTTTTTGCTCTGCATTTTTTTATGGCGATCTGAATATCTGAATGGACAGAGATCTGTTTTTCTTTGTGTAAAACAGTGCTGTGTCTGTTCTTCTATGGGCTTCACAACATTGAATTTTACATCCCTCCTACTGTATGTTTATCACTCATACTCCTAGAGGTTTCGATGTTATGTTCCTAGGATATGGACATGTGGGTATGAACTTTCCAGTTGCAGGGGTGATTTCTGTATTGCAAGTTTGCAATAAGGAGAGGGTACAATGCTTGACAGGGACAGGTAACAGTATGGCTTGTTAATCTTTTTATAGATGGTGATACTAACTGCATCTTCATAAAGTTTGTGAAAGGTGCTGCTTATGAATTCTGACAGTCATTTATATTGACCTAACTTTACCAAATTCTGGTTCAAGTATGCCAACATTGAGATTTGTGTCTTGTTAGACGCCCTTGCTGTTCTGGACTTCTGGTAATGGTTAGTTTAAGATTTGAAAGCCGAGACCCAAACCTGTGGCTTTGCTTTTACCGTGAAGCGTAAAGTCGCTGGGAGCCTTTGGTTGCAGTTCTTCTTTCTGTACCGTAATAACTCAAGAACTAATAATGTTTGTTGCAGACATATGTTAACTACCTATTGTTTTGGATCTAAAATAAACTACCTATTGTTTGGTTCATCCTGAAAGTAGAATATTTGAGACTTGAGATTGTGATAGTGTTTGTGAACTCCTACTGCTTTTTTTAGACTGAGTTTGCTATAGTTATGCATGTATGCCTGAATTTAAATGCATGGTCTGCTGTATGCTGGAGCTGTCGACAACTTGCAGAGTTGTCTGTTTGAAGTGTTAAGTAGTTCAAGTTGACAAGATACAGTTACTACCTTTGGTAAATTATGGCTAGCATTCAGTTCATATGCTTGTTATGGTCAACATCCACCTGAAATCTGATACGCAAGTTCCTCTTTTCTGAAAAATAAATGTGTAGTGCTGTTCAGTTTCAGTCTGACTAATTTGGTGAATTTAAGACAAAATGTATGCTTCGTTTTAATATGCTGTATCCCTCGTTTTTGAATATATCTTGGTGGCAATCACTTGAAACTGAAGGTACCAAATGTGCGCTCTTTCCCAGAAACTTTGGTCAACAGAACAGGCACAGGTTGGATCAAACGGAAATGCATTTGAAGTTTGACATGAACAAGGTTGTCCCTTGAAAGTTTGTAACGGATAAATGTTGCAGCTATAATTCTCCAAGTGCACAACGCTGGCATAACTTTGGACGGCAGTCATCTAGATCAGATCACTCGACCAAGTTACTTGCTTGTCGTGCTGGTAGAAATGTGGGTGCAGCAAGTGCCTGTAACTATGTAGTAGTAATAGTTACTGAATGCAAAACCCGCAATATAGATGATAGGATTTACTGCTAACGAATAGGTGAATTGTTTTCCTTGTACTATAATTTTTCTTTCCCTTTTCTGCTCTACAGATACATAAACTGGATCCATGGGCCCCACCTGTCAGAACAGAACCCTCCTGTGCGAAATGGTCACCCCCTTCCCCGACTCTTCATTCCCCACTCCCCGGATTCCCAAACCCTGGCCGCCTCCGCCGAGCAGAGCACTGGCAGCAATCATGCCGCCGCTGCAGGATCTGGGGGACGACCCCCTTGGCGAGATCCTTCTCCGGATCCCGTCGGAGGATCCAGCGTGCCTCCTCCGCGCTTCCCTCGTCTGCAAGCGCTGGCGGCGCATCCTCGCCGATCCCGCATTCCGCCGCCGCCGCCGCGCGCTCTACCGGACGCCCGCCATCGCCGGGTTCATCAGCATCGTGAGCCGAAACTTTCCCTACTCCTCCCGCTTCGTCCCTATCGACCCCGCCCGCCGCCGCCCCGCCGCCCGCGAGTTCCCGAACTGGCTCGTACTCGTCTGCCGCCACGGCCGCGCCCTCTTCCTCATCCCACCCGCGGGCCATGGGCCCGAGGGAGTCCAGGAGTTGGACTAAGTCGTCTGGGATCCTTGACGAACGTGCAGCACCGTTTGCCTCGGTTGTCGATTAGGCCGTGTCCGGCTTTCAACGCTGCGGTGCTTTGCGCCGCCGCCGCGGAAGGCTGCGACCACGGCGACTGCCACGGGGGTCCTTTCCTCGTGGTTCTCATCTTCAATGACTGGGACCCTAGTATGGGATATTGCACGTTTGCTCGCGTTTATTCCTCGGACAGTGGTGATTGTGGAGAGCTCATAACTGTTCAACATCCTGAAGCGTACATTAATCACTTTCCGTGTCCAACTGCTCTTGTGGGAGATGCATTATACTTCCGTGGCGTCCCGAGGTACGCCGCCGTTCGGTACCAGTTGGGCACGCGGCACCTGTCAGTGATGGACTGGCCTCCGTTGCCCGTGGGCAAAGGCGCCTCCATTTTCTTCAAGTCGGCGGAGGATGGTGGGTTGGGATTGGTCAGTGTGGAAAAGAAACCAAGCCTTCATCTATGCATGTGGTCAAGAGAGACATCCCCTGATGGAGGGGTGCAATGGGCACGGCGCAGAGCCATCGAGCTCGAGACGCTTCTCCTGAAGGTGCCCTCCTGCCTCAGCGGTTAACATTCCATGGTCTTTCGCGTGTGCCTCCGAATAACATTGCAAAAGTATTTGGCTACGTGGAGGCCACCGATGTCCTCTTTGTGTGCACAGCCACACGTGATGGTTCTGTCTACATGGTCCAACTCGATTCAGGGAGAGTCACCAAGATACTTGATCGTTGCACTTGCACTTGCATCTTCCCTTATACAAGTTTCTGCATTTCAGGTATAAGCTAAACATCTACTATCATGTCTAGTGATGCTTGACCCCTTAAAATGTATATTGTAGTTTTTTAGTGTCTCCGAGTATGTATTCAACTACTTAGTGACATACAAATGTATGTAGTGGCTTATTTACTCAAATGTTTCTGTGAAGTTCAGCATCTCCATATTCACAGCAGAATGGTTTTGTGGTATCATGAGTGCTGTTGTGTAGTATAATTCAGCATTTTTTTCGTGGTTTAGCAGATCAACTTATTGATCCTCGTGTCTATTTCATTTTCATCTGATTTTTTATCAAATCTTTTTTTGGATATTGCTGCAATGACTGATGCGCCTTCTACTACTAGGGTGTGTTCGTTTCCTGGGGTCTAAACTTTATAGCTGTCACGTCAAAAAGAATCTTACTATTTAGGAGTACTAAATAAAGTTTAATTATAAAATAAATTACAGGCCCCTAGACTAATTCACGAGACGAATCTAATGAGGTTAATTAAGTAGTGATTAGAAGATGGTTACTGTAGCATCACTTTAGCAAAACATAGATTAATTAAGCTCATTAGATTCATCTCGAAAATTAGCATCAATCTGTCAAAAGGGTTTTGTCATTAAATTAATCGAAATATTCATAAATAGTAAGATTCTCTTTAATGTGACAGCGCTAAATTTTAGAGCCCAGAAAACGAACGGGGCCTAAGGTACCTGGAGAAAATGCTTGAGGTGCATGACATATTCACAGAATATAGTAGGAAGTGTGCTTTAGTGTTTGCAAATTGCCGACACTGGAATAATATATGGTGGGAATAATCTTTAGGATCAATGTACTGAGTTGTTGGCAACTAATTAGGATTATATCTTTTGTTCTGGAACAACTCATTAGGATTCGTATTGTTTGGTGGTGTTATCATGCTTTTTCCATGTTCTGGACAATGTGAAATGGGCATTTCAATTGCAAACTTTATTGGATTATTAGGCAAACTAGCCCAATTAGTTGTGTGGTAGCAGCTCTTCTGTTGATGCACTTGTAGTGGTGATCTGTGATGCTTCATGGCATCCATTTCAATAACTTTCTGATACCATTTGTTTTTTTAATAACTTTGTGCAGTAATTGATGCGACCTCTCGTGGTGAGGAGCCAAGAGAAATTTAAGCACATGACAAACTCATCAGGTTGCTGACAATTGATGTGACTTCCTGCTTAAGAAATGAAGAAGGAAGTGTGTCGTTGAGATTGCAAATAGTATCTGTGGGATTTTGTGATGGCAGTAGACTTCCTGATCCATGAATTGACATTTCGTTGATAAATCTCCTTACTGTTTGTTGGATTTGCGGTGATACCGTCTTCCTTTTGGACAATATGAATTATATATTTTAAAGCTTTGTTCTGTAATCCGGCAGAATTGAATACGTTGAAAGAATGTCTTTGCCTCTGTTTTTTTTTTGTTATTTTTTTATAACGATCTTCACAACATTGAATTTTACATCCCTCTTACTGTATGTTTCATCAATCATACTACTCCTTAGAGGTTTCTGTGTCTATGTGTATTCCTGGGATTTTTGCTTCAGTATCTTGTGTCTTCCTGGGATATGGCCACGGGGATTTGAACTTTGCAATCATTTCTGTATTGCAATAAGGTGAGATTACAATGTCTTACAGGGACATGTAATAGTATGGCCTATTTTTTGTGTATCTAGATTACTAAAAGGTTGTGAAATGTGCTTATGAATTCTGCGAGTCCATTTATATTGGCCTAAGTTACCTGCAATTCTTCAGGTTTGTTATTTCTGGCTTTGTTGTATGCATGCAACTAGTAGCTCTTAGCCTCTTACGAAATTCTGGTTCAAGTATGCTGACATTGAGATTTGTCTTGTTAGAAGCTCTTCTTGTTCTAGTAATTGTTTATTTTAGAACACTGCTGCTATACGTACGGCTGGATGTTCCGACCCAGCCTTACAACCAGTGCAAATCACAACAGATTAGGAGATAATACAAATAGATTTGCAGTAGTCGGAAGGCTCGGTGGGACAGTGCAGACCTACGTGAAGCACTATTTTAAGACTGAAAGTTGAGACCCAAATCTGTGACTTTGTTTTTATGGAAGTGCTTCACATCCGACCGGAGTGTCCAACTAGTTCTTCCGATTGCTCTAGCCCCTTGGATGTTTAGATGTCCCCGTTAATCGCTGATCACTAAATACCGCTATTGTTAGGCGGACGCCGGGTCGTGTGTATAGCAGGATTCCCATGCAGCCTAAAATTGCTGGGCACCTTGGTGTGGAAACTTTGCAGGAGCTCTTTATAGTAACTACCGCATGTTTGCTCCATCCTGAAAGATGCACATTTGAGAATTGAGTTTATGATTGTGTTTGTGACTTCATTCTCTTAGACTGAATTCCGTACGGTTATACATGCATGCTTAGCTTATTTAAATGCATGGTAAAGCTCTGAATTAGTACTGCATGGAGCTGTTGACTTTTTGCACTGTTGTCTGTTTCAACTTTGAAGTGTTTAGTACTATGCTTTGTCAATTATGGTACTGTTCAGTTCATGCATGTTATGGTCGACATTCACTTGGAATCTGACACGCAGGTTCCTCTTTCCTGAAAAATAGATGTATAGTGCGGTTCAGTTCAGTCAGACTAATTAGCCATGATCATGAATTCAGAAGAGAACCCTATTTGGTTTCACTATGCTGTCTCCACTATTTTTGAGTTCATTTTTGTGGCAATCATTTTTTTCTTGCAATGAAAAAACATGAGCTAAAAGGGTCCAAATGTGGGTTCTCTTTCCCGGAAACTGTCTCTGATATATAGAACAGGCACATGTTCCAGTAAATGGAAACACCTTTGAATTTGAAGTTTGACGTGAAGGTTGTCCCTTTAAAGTGCACAATGCTGACATATGGCTTGAGGCACCGTTCGTTTCCTGTCCTCTAAAATTTAAGCACTGTCACATCAAAGAGAATCTTATTATTTATGAATATTTCGATCAATTTAATAACAAAACCCTTTTGACAGATTGGCGCTAATTTTCGAGATGAATCTAATGAGCTTAATTAATATATGTTTTGCTAAAGTGTTGCTACAGTAACCATCTTCTAATCATGACTTAATTAACCTCATTAGATTCGTCTCGTGAATTAGTTTAGGGGTCTGTAATTTATTTTATAATTAAACTTTATTTAGTACTCTTAAATAGTAAGATTCTTTTTAATGTGACAGCTATAAAATTTAGACCTCAGAAAACGAACACACAGCTAGATTTATATCACTGGGTCAAGGTAACTTGCTGATCGTGCTGGACTGCTGGTAGAAATGTGGGTGCACATGAACAGGAAAATGTTGGTGAATGCAAAGGCGATGACCGGATTCACTGTTTGTGAATTGGTCAGTTATTTTCCTTTATGCAATTCCTTTTGTTTGCTGCTTTACAATTGAGCTTTGAGCTATAGATATTTTAGAGATATAAATCGACTGTCTATATGGAAAGTATATTCAAAATAGAGAAAAAAAGTATGTAAAACTGGATTCATGGGCTTCACCCTATCAGAGCAGAACCGTCCTGCGCGAAATGGTTGAGCCAGACCAGGGAGCAGCAGCCGCCAATCACCCGCGAGTCTCCATTCTTCCCCTCCCGATTCCCGAACCCTCGCCGCCTCGTCCACGGTCAGCCTCATGCCACCGCTGCAGGAGCTGGGAGACGACCCCCTTGGCGAGATCCTTCTCCGGATCCCGCCGGAGGATCCGGCGTGCCTCCTCCGCGCTTCCTTCGTCTGCAAGCGCAGGCGGCGCGTCCTCGCCGACCCCGCATTCCGCCGCCGCCACCGCGCGCTCTACCGGACGCCCTCCGTCGCCGGTTTCATCCGCATTGTGAGGGGAAACTTTCCCTTTGCCTCGCGCTTCGTCCCCAACGGACCCGCTTCCCGTCGCCCCGCTGACCGCGAGCTTCCAGGCTGGCTCCCGCTCGATTGCCGCCACGGCCGCGCCCTCTTCGTCACCCCAGAACCAGATGCGGGCGTGGAGGAAATCCTGGACTTCATGGTTTGGGACCCATTGACGAACGAGCGACACCGCCTGCCCCGGCCCTCGTCCCCGCCGTCATACGGTTGCAACGGCATCCGCAACTTCAACGCTGCCGTGCTTTGCGCTGCCGCCGCGGAAGGCTGCGACCACCGCAACTGCCACAGGGGCCCCTTCCTTGTGGTCTTCATATGGACTCGCGGCAAGGGTCTATTCGGTCACTATTATGTCACATCTGCTTGTGTGCACTCGTCGGTGACAGGCAATTGAAGCCAGGTGAGCTCTGTCCAGCATCCTGATGTCTTTGTTGATAACATGCTGTGCCCCAGCGCCCTTGCGGGAGACAAACTCTACTTCCGCGTGGCCTCCATTGGTACGCCTTTGAATACCAGTTAGGAACGCCACGCCTGTCAGTGATAGACAAGCCGCCACTAGACATGTGCCATGGGTATTTCTCCTTTCTCTTGTCGCGGGAAGATCGTGGGCTGGAATTCGTTGACGTGGAGGATGAGCCAAGCATCCGCATACGCCTGTGGTCGTTGGAGACAACCGCCAACGGAGTTTCACAATGGGCACAAGGCAGAGCCTTTGAACTGGAGACGCTGCTCCCTGATGGTACCTTCCCAGCTCCGAGCTTCTCGGTTCCTCATGGGTATCGGGCAACCAGAGCATATGCTATAGGCTTTGCGGAGGGCACCGATGTCATCTTTGTTAGCATAAGCAGACATGGTGTCTACATGATCCATCTCAATTCAGGGGAGGTCAGAAAGGTGCTTGATGATACCATTTTTCTTGTTCCTTTCACGAGCTTCTGCATTCCAGGTATGGATAGATAAGTGCCTACAACCTTGAGTGATGCTATGTTTTACATCCTGTTTTAATTATGTATGTTTGATTCTTGTTGCCTAGAATGAAATTGTTATCTTTAGTTGTATAGATAGCTGCAGACATTCCAACCAAACCATGCTTCTTTTCATTCGGGTACACATGCATAGCAAAAAATCACTAGTTGTTATGAACATCCTAAGCACAGATACAAGCTACAATGTAGAAATGGACTCATCACTCATTTAATGATTTTTGAAAGAGAAGTATGCATTTCTTTGTTTAGAAATAAAATCTCAAATAAACATGAAACAAATCCAGGTCTGGAGCTACTTTTTTAAAATACAAGTTAATAGCAGTGCTCCAAATGTGCCAATTTTCAAGGAATTTAGTTGTAGCGTGTTTACTGCAGAGTTCTTGAAAATGATTTTGATTTAGGCCACACATCATATGGATCTAAAGACTGGTGTTGATCTATTAACTTGACATTATCTGATCAAGTATCCAAATTCTTAAGCTGCATAGTAGTGATAAGCTGACATTTGGAGGCAAACAACAAATAGAAAACATGTTCACTCCTTATGTGATTGTGTCTCATATTTCCATAGAATGCAAAGAAAAATGAAGACCTAACATGCCACTGCAGTAGTTTTGACCTACTACTACTAACACACTTCTCCTGCCTGGGTAACTGGAAAAATAACTGTATCCACACCTGTTCTATTCTTCCACTTTTCCATTTGTTCTTTTTTTTTTTGAATTCTCTTCACCCCTTTACATCCTCAAGGCTTTCACTTGCACATTGTACAGTAGAAATATTTGTTTCTTTTCTTTTTGCCCCCAACTTGCTTGGGACAAAAGGCTATCTTGTTGTTATTGTTCTTTTTTGCCCCCAGTTACCACCATTTTATTGAATTGTTGGTCCCTATACCTTGATTGTTCGGTTCTCAGTGAGGTCAAAACCTTCTCCATCCATCTTATGTTCCTCCCACTTGTTGCTTTTCCCTTTTTGGAACTATTGCAGTGATAGATATGGCTTCTAATGGCGAGGAACAATATGAAGGTGTTTCAAGTGCACGGCAAATTAAAGCTGCTGGTGCAGGGGTTTCTTAATCAAGCAGGAAGTGTCTTTTGCAATTGCATTGAGTTAATTATGAACCAATGTTTATTTGCTCAAGTAACTTTTCCTATGGAGTATAGCACCGCATGTCAGTAGAATGATTTTAGGGAAATTATAGTGCTATTGATTAGTATTAGTTTGGGGACCTTTTTTTTATTATTGCAATGCTGCAGCAATGCGCCTTCAGCTGCTAAGATTCCATGAGAAGGTGTTTCAAGTGCATGCCAGATTTACCGAAACTAGCAGAAGGTATCTTAGAGTGCTTGTGATATGCTTGCATGGGAATCTATTGAATGATAGCTCTTTAAGGACTCATAAACCGACTTGTGGGACAACTCCTTAGAATTATGGTTTTGTTGTGGAACAACTCATTTCTGGTTTAGGGGTGATCTCCATTTATGCACAAGGTGAATCAGGCATTTCAATTGTTGGTGCACTGGCAGCGGTAATCTTCTTTTTTTGGGTAATGCTAGTGTCTTCATTTGAATCCCTGCCAGTGTCTTCATTTGGCCAGTTTTCTGTATTAGCTGATTTATCTAGGATATGTGTAGTATGTGCCTTCTAAAAGTATGTATGAGTCACGTTTCTACCAGATTCCAGGCTAATGCAAGCAAGCTTTGATATCTGCATCTTGCGAGTAAGAGGTGTATTTTATGATTTGCCAACCAATTCTGTTGAATATCTGGACTCTCACTGGAATGCCGTTTTATGTGTCCTAAGTGCTAATCAAATTCAGTGTCATGACGTAAATTGCCCTGGAAATGAAAACATTGGAGTTAAATCGAAGAAAGTATTTTCAAATATTGGCACATCTTGGTAGTAGCTAACTAGCCATGATGAATGACATATTACAAAGTCATTATATCAGACAATTGTATACAAATGCAAATGTTTTTTTTTTCAATTACAGTTTTTCATATTTTGAAAAAAAAATTATACTAAAATTTCGTGTTAATGTTTACATAATTTATAGTAGCGATATGTACCGGTGTTCAAGTCATTTTAAAATAGCATGAGGATGTAATTCCGTGTGAATATTTTTTTGGCTTTTTTTGTTCTTGAGATGTTATTTAATTTATACATATGATTTATAAATTGATCATGTAGTATAATGCAAGAATATGGAAGAAATTATAATAAACTATAATGATAATAAATATAGTTCCACTTGCAATGTAGCTTTCAATATCTTGATGTCTACATATTCTACAGTGAAAAAAGGGGAAATCGAAGGAAGTAAAATGCAATCATGATTATCCAACTGGTATTCATGAATAGGAATTAATTTTCAAGACACCCCACACAATTTTAATTAAAATTTAAAACTTGACAAAGGAAAGAGAAGACCAACGCTCTACGGTCCTACATGTCATTCCTCCGCGGAATGGTTGAAGGACCTGTAGAGGATGATTCGCACAGTTCTCCCATTGCTAACCGAGAGGGTCTCGGCGAGAGCGTTGTGATCTGTAGGACCCTCGCCGCCGTCGCCGCCATGGCGCAGAATCTTGCAGACGACATCGTCGTCGATATCCTTCTCTGCCTCCCGCCAGACGACCCCGCGTCCCTCCTCCCTCGTCTGCAAGCGATCCCTCCTTCCACCGCTGCCACCGTGAGCTCCACCGAACTCCCTCAGTCGTGGGGTTCCTTCGGATCATGAATTTGTTCTTCCCATTTGCCTCGCGCTTCGTTCCGTACGACCTCGCTTCCGGCGTCCCCACCGCCCGCGAGCTCCCAGGCTGGCTCCCGCTCGATTGCCGCCATGGCCGCGCCCTCTATTCGTCCAAAATCCTGAACTTGCGTGGTATGGAACCCTTTGACGGACGAGCGCCGCCGCGTGTCAGGCTGGGGCTTCAATGCTGCCGTGCTCTGCGTCGTCGCCACGACTGCCACAAGGGGTCCTTCCTTGTGGCATTCATATATGGTCTAACAAAGTCGGTATGTTCGGTCCATATATCACGTCTGCTTGTGTATACTCGTCGGTGACAGATGATTGGGGCGAAGTGACCTCGCTCTGTTCAGGATCCCTATGTCTACATTAGTCCCTGTCCCAGCCCCAGCGTCCTTGTGGGAGACAAACTCTGCTTCCGTGCCCGCCGTCAGTCCTTCGAATTCCAGTTAGGCACGCAGTTGCTGTCTCTGGTGGACGAGCCTCCACCAAGCATACAAAACTTCATCTTCCTTGTGTTGCCGGGGGACAGTGGGCTGAAGTGCGCCAACGTGAATGATGAAGAATTCGTCCGCTTACTTCTTGTGTTGCCGGGGGACGACGTGAACGATGAAGGAAGCATCCGCCTACGCTTGTGGTCGTTGGAGACGGGCCCCAAACACAGTTTCACAATGGACACTAGGCAGAACCATTTGAGCTCGAGACGTTGCTCCCTGACGGCACCTTCGAGCCACACCTCTCAATTTCTCATCTGCATCAGATACCCAGAGCAGAGGTTTTTTGTTTTGCCGAGGGCACTGATGCTATCTTTGTTGGCATAAACAGACATGCTATTTACATGATCCAGCTAAGATTCAGGGGAGCTCAAGAAGGTTTTTGATGATGTCAATCGCCTCATTCCTTTCACCAGCTTCTGCATTCCAGGAATATATAGATAAATTCTTGCAACCCTGACTCCCTGAGTGCGGCTGTGTGTTATGCATCCTGTCATGATTTGTTATTTTGCCAATACTTCAATTTATGGGAAAGTTCACTTGTTATCAACATCCTAAGTGCATATGTTTATTTGTATATATATATATATATATATAGTTGCAGATACTAGACAAACCAAACCATGAAACTTTTCATTGTGACACGCATTCAAAACAAACAACCACTTGTCATGAACATCCTTCACGGTACAAGTGATAGCATAGAAGTGATTTAATATTATTTAAGGCAGCAGTATGCTTTCAATTGGTAAGGAATTAATAAAATGAAACAAATCCAAGTTTGGAGCTAGTTTTCTAAATGAAAATGAATGATAATGGTGATCCAGGTGTACAAAATTTCAATTAACTTTTAGCGTGTACTTTGTAGTGTGTTCACTGCATGCCAACGTCATGGCATGTAGTTTATCTTTATGAATGTTCAGGGTTCAAAGCAAATATACATTGTATTTACACAGTATAAGAGTGACGCAATGCCCCTACTGCGTTGTGGAACTCAAGTTATTGCATGCTCGTTTCATATGTAACCGTTCATTTTTGCCAATTGACTTTCCTGCTGCATCAAAAGTAGAAACTGGAACTACTATACCTGCTGCCTTAATTCATATTTTTATTCTCACTAGAGCTTGTATGCCACCGCAATATTTTCTTTAAGACAATCTAGGTGGTAGTTTTGGTGTTAATACAGCAGGATTTCAAAATGGTGTTCATCTGCTAACTTGAAATTATCTGACCAATTACCAAAGTCTGAAGCTGCATAGTAGTGGGATAATGATGGCATTTGAAAACAGACACTGATTGGAAAACAAATTCGCTCATTGTATCTGAGATTTCCATAGAACATGAAGAAGAATTGAGGCCAAACATGCCGCTACAATAGTTGTGAACTACCACGAACACAGTCATCCAGATGGAGATGGACTGCGGCTAGCTACGAACGACAAACCGGTTCAGGGCAGAGGCACATGGCCTTACCTTTTTACTGGGTTCCACACCAATACCGTATGGATACAGCTCTACATGTATTCCAGATAAAAAATGGATTGTATTATAAGCTAGGCAACATTCTGACGTGTAAGACCCACTGGCCAGATGCATGCAGCATTGCACATGCAATGCATGGGAAACTTTACTTTCCGCTACTTCAACGGTGACGATGCTAACATTTACACATTTTTTAGGCATTCAAAGGAACAAAGTCCAAGCAAAAACTAAAAAGTAAACGGGTAGACCCCCTGGTATATACTCCCTCGGGTCGTTCTAGAGAGCTAGCCATTTTCCACAAATCAAGTCATCCTATTGATTCTGGACGAGAACATCTTTGTCTAGGAGGGCCGCATTCTATTTGATACGGATAAAACATGAAAAATTAGATCGAATTAATTACTCCTTAGATGTCCCAGTGGTAAGGTAATAAAATTCATTTTATAAATCATGGGTTTGAACATGTATATTGCTATATTTGCTCTAATTTCCACAATTTCAACACTACTGGACTTGTAAAATAACTAATGGGCCGTCCTGCTATCGGCCTGGCAAGTCACGACCCGCTAAGAATATACCAGCCCAAAATTGAAAGGACCGAGCCGTGCCTTCCGTCCACCAAAAGCCGGAGCAAGACCATAATATAAGCATGAAATACAATTCTTTTTCTTTCCTTGAAACACGGTTCTTATAATGTCAATGATCATGGCGAATTAAGAACACTTAACAAAATAACAACTCGTCTTTTCAGTTCATGCACAAGAAACTAAATATTTTTTCTGGTCACATTGAAAGAAATTTTGATGAACCCAAATAAAAAAGGGAAAATTACCATTGAAATAACAAAATGTTTGCTATTAACATATTATAAAAATAATATAATTCTCGGATAAGTTTTTCTTTAAAATCATCCTCTTCTAAGTTATTGTAATAGATGTGCTGTACTGTTAATATCAAAAACTAATCGTTGTTTCAGAACCTAACACATGTAGAACTCTAGCAAATATCCCCATGTATGTTCCATCTCAGCTGTACACGCAAGTCCCATGTATGTTCAGCTTTCCATTGGACCTTACAGCAACAAAAGCATGGGTAATACCAGCAATGCAGGAGAAACAGACCGTATGTCAAACGGCAAACCTCAAACACACTAGTTCCATGAAACAGACCGTATGTCAAATCAGTGCACGTCACGCGAACAGTTCTCAAATAACCATCATAGTCTCATGTGCAGAATTCATAAAGCAGCCAATTAGATTGATAGAGAATATCCGCGAGAGCAATTCACAGCTACACAATAACTAGCATGGCATAATTTCACAGCTAACAATAATAATATCGCAAACATTACTGTCCTTACTATCAAATTAAGATGATCACTCATCCCAGATAGATCAAGAGATCACTGCAAACATTATTAAACCACCCATGACAAATGAGCACCACTCATCATTCCATCGGAGTCAAGTCCCCCTTCAACAGCTTGACCCATTCCAAAGCAGCTATAACATATAATGAATCAATATAAATATTTAGCAAAAGGTACAATATATCTAGAATATGATTAAGATGTATAGATCTGTCCGCTGGCTAACATTTTTATTCTGTCATATTTATGCACTTATAATGGTGTCTGATACACTAATAATCCAACAGTATTAACTAGAAACATTAATGGATAGATAGTAATAATATGGACCAGGTTCACTGAAGCAGAAAGATAATCAATGAAGATCACCGGAGTTGGCATTTGCAGCTATAATTCAGAAAGCTAATTACCTGGGATAGTAATCGGATTTTCAGGGCCACTTGCTTCCGCTGATTCTTCTGCGCACTTATTAACTGTTACAAATAGCAAAATGACATAAATACTTAGTCAAGTATAGAACATTATTTGATCAACATCCACACAGATCTGTCCTCCACAAAAAAAAGTGTCCATTTCAACGTGTCATACTTCTTAAACGCTTAGCTTGGTGCCAGATACACTAATAAATCATCTAGAAACCGTGGAAACATAATAACTACATTTACAAAGGGAAACTTAATCTGTGGAGCATATATTCCATCAAAAAAAAAAAAATGAGTAAATTCCTTTCTTGGCCCTGTTAAAGTTGTCAGTTCCTTTCTTGGCCCTAAAAATTTTGAACTTACCTATTTGGCCTCAAATCTGAAATTCGTTCCTTTTTAGGCCTTTCCGTTAGTTGAAGGAACTAACGGTGTTAAGTACAGGGTGAAATGACCAATTTACCCCTTGTCGTGTCACATTGAGTTTAGGTATCATTTTTTTCCAGAATAAATATTATTTATCGATGATATCATTGGGTTAGTATTTTTGGGATTTCTTAATTGCACAAAATTTCAGCATCACGTTTGCACTTTAATCCATGAAAATGAGGCATTATTTCAACATGTATCGAGACGAAACCACCATATTTCATGAGTATGTTACCAACAAATTCTTCATAATTCAAATTGAACGCAACGAAATGCACAAACATATCAAATAGACCAAGTGCATCATAGCATGATCACAAATGCATACATTCCATAGGTTCAGCGCACACAAAAGGAATAACATGGTCTATGTTCAATTCAGGATAAATTACATCACAGCAAATAAAAGAAGCGTGCGGATGAGAAATCAAAGACTGAGCCTTCTTTTGCTTCTTGTACTCATGGCAGGGCTACTAGCCTCTCCTTTTTTACTTCTTGTGCACATTGAGGGGCTGTCGATTGGGACTTTCTGTACACATAGCTCTTCCTTCTTCTTGGGTTTGGCCACCTTTTTGGGCTTTTGGCGCTTAGCCTTTACAACTTGATCAATTTGTGAAGCATTCTCATTGGTGATAGCATCAAGCTGATTTGAGCCACTCCTTGACCTACATATGTGAAGATATGTTTAATGGTTTTTAGGACAAATGTACCTTTTGAAAGCAACAAATAAAAACTATAGCATATGAATTGTACCTTTTGGACCCTCCAGAGTTGGAGCCATTACGGGATCCTTTTTTCTTACTTGTAATCTCTAAGGATTGACTGTAATGTAGAGAATTAGATAAGTAGTTTATATACGAAGTTGTGATTCATGGTAACATAACATAAAACACTTGTAGAAGAAGCACTAAGTAGCAATTACCTATTAGATGCTTCAGGAGTACAATCAACTTGTTTCATCTTTTTCGTAGTTGTTGTTTCCAAAGATTGACTAGGTTGAAAGGAAAGTTAAAGTAGAAAAATTAGAATACATTGATACTGTGTAGTCGGCATATGAGTACAACAAAACACAAACCTTGGTGGAAAATACATGCTGGCTGCTGGTGGATCATCCTCTGCTGCCATAATGGAACTTTGAGTTGATTTAATTTTTTTTGTCTCTTCTTTGGTGTTCCTCTACAAATAAAAAATAAAGAGCACTATTTTGGAACCTAACAATAGAGTAAGAAATAAAAGACACAATTATTACCTTATAGCTTTCATAGCAGCAATGTCTTCCGGTCTACCCCTCTTGCAGCTATGCCAGTGATGTCCATAGTCCAAACAAATAGGGCATTGGTGCTGGCCACTTCTTCTTTTATTATCACCGCTACCTTTAAATCTTTCAGTTTTAGGCCTACCAGCTACAGCTTTCAACAATGGTGGGTGCATGAAAAATCCATGGGTAGATTTGGGCCACTGGGTCTTGTCAGGCATAGCAGGGATAAGCTGTCTATATGCACCTCTAAACTTCTCAACGGAATAATAGAGGTCAACATATTTTTCTATTGGCTCATTTGCAAGTGATGTAATGAATGCTAGTGCATGGCTACAAGGAATACCAGATACCTGCCATTCTCGACAAGAGCATGTCCTGTCATGTAGGTTGACCACAAACCTAAAGCCACTTCCTCCCATTGCAGTCACTTCAGCCACTTCCTCTGAACATTCTTCCACTTCCAAGTTTAATTCCCTGCTTTTCTCATTCAAGCCTTTGATTATGTGGGGCAAAATCAAGCCATCAAATGTCTTTGATATTTTCCTCCTCTGATTCCACTTGATCATCAGCAATTGCCTAAGCTTGTCCATGAAATCATCTAAATTTAATGACTTGTGATGCTTAATCCAATTGTTGAAGGACTCAGCAAGGTTGTTGGTCACATAGTCTACCTTGGAAATGGTTGAGAATTGGGCCCTTGTCCAAAGTTTAGTGTGAGACTTCCGTAGATAATTAGTAGCAGCCGGCTTTGCACTCTCCATTGCTACCCAATGTTTCTCAAACACATATGAATTCCATGAGTATGCAGCTGCCCATAGGTGATCATCAAACACCTTCCCATGGAACCTTTTCTTGAAGTTGTTCACCAAATGAAACATACATTCTCTATGTTCAGCCCCTGGGAATACTTTATGGACCCCTTCCATCACAGCTTGTCCAGCATCAGTGCATATGGTTAACCCCGTGGTGATCCTATGGCCTCCCGTAGATGACTCATAAACCAAATCCAATTGTCATTGGTTTCAGAATCAAATACTCCAAAGCAAACAGGATATAACCAATTATGCCCATCAACAGTGGTAGCACTAGCCAGTTGTCCCTTGTACTTGCCAGTCAAAAAGGTGCTATCTATTGCAAGGTACGGTCTGCAGCCACTAAGAAACCCATCTATGCAAGGCTTCAATGCAAAGAACAATCTATTAAATCTGATCTTGCCACTAACTGTGTGATGGTCAATAACCACTAAGCTACCAGGACAACAACTCTCAACTTGTGCTTTAAATCTGTATAGGTTGTCAAAGCTATTATCCCAGTCACCATAAAGTTCTCTCAATGCAAGCTCCTTACCCATATACACTCGCTTGTAGTGGATGTGAACCTTATGGTGCTCTTTAAGCTTCTTCTGTAACTCCTTTGCCCCCAAAGTTGCATCATCTATGAGGAAATCCTTCACTTGTTCACATATCCAATGTTTGGTTGCATTCTTCACCTTCTTTTTCCTTCTTGTACTAGAGCAGTCATGAGCACATGGGTTTTTCTTTACCTACAAACATACTCAGATTAGTTTGCACGAAATAAACATAAATGATATACAAAATATGCATGAAGAAAATACAAAATAAACATGAAGGATTACTTGCACGGAGCATCCATCTGCCGTGGTAGATGCATATATCCTCCATGGACACTTATCAGCGACCTTCCTTGAACAATATGCCCTGAACCTCTTTGGTCCACTTTTTGCAATGTTAAACTCAAATTGATGCTTGATTGCATGCTGAGACATAGCCAACCTAAACGCCTTCATGTTTGCATAAGTGGAACCAACCTCCATTGGAGGATCAAGTGGATCATATTCTACATTAGGAGCATAATTTTCCTCAACACATGGTAACTCTTCGTCACCTTCTTCATCTCCATCTTCACTAACATCCTCATCCTCACTTTCATTGCCATATCCATCCTCATTGTCATCATCCCCATCTTCATTGTCATCACCATGTTCACTGTCATCACCATCTTCACTGTCATCGGCAGCATAAGGTACCAATTGAACATCACTAAGGGGTTGAGTCTGTGGTGCCATCTTTAGGTACATGCCCTCCTCATCAACACCTACATGCTCATTTTCTGGTAATGGATTTCTCAGGTAATCATCATCATCATTATTCTCTTCATTGATTTTTGGATGGTCATCCGCATCAAAATCCCACTCCATGATTGGCTCATATGGATCAGCCGGACCACGATAGACAATGAACATGACCACCTCCTTTGTCTTGCAGTGCTTACTAAACATAGACATTAACTCTTGATCAGATTTTATTTCTGGAAAAGTTTTTGCCACTTCATCATAATATTGAAGATGTGTCACTTCCAAATAACGTGGAGGATACTTCTCTACCACTGATTCGACTAGGTCATTAAAATTTGTCAAATCTGAATCCACAACCATATCAAAGGAATAGCATTTCACATCTTGTCTAACTTTCTTTCGGTTGCCCACTAATTTAATTTTCAGCAAATAACTTGTATTTGGATCCAACCTGTTATTAACAACATCCTATTAAATCTACTATTTGAGCATAATTTAAGTCCTACTTCGAATGAATGACAGAACAAATACATTACCCTTGCGCCATGGAGGAGCCCTCGGCGACGTCCAAATCAGTGCCTCCTTTCCTCAAGTCCGCATCAGTCCGGATGGCACCACCACCACCATGTTCCCCCACCACGGGTCGCGCCGTGCCCCTTGGCCCGTCCCCGTGGCCCGCGCCGCGCCCCTTGGCCCGTCCCCGTGGCCCGCATCGCGCTGCCTCGGCCCGCCCCGTGGCCTGCACCGCGCCGCCTTGGCTCGCCCCGTGGCCTGCACCGCGCCGCCATGGCCTGCCGCGCCGCCTTGGCCTGCCCCCGTGGCCTCGCATCGCGCCCCCATGGCCTGCCGCGCCGCCATGGCCTGCCCTAACCCTAGCTCGCGGCGAGCGGCCGGGATCCGCGACCGAACGACGAGCCCGTGGCCGTGGTCGCGGCGAGCGATCACCCTCGGATGAGGCCGTGCCTCCGGCCGCCGTGCCCTGCTCCATGCCGCTCGGCGTCGGCGCCGGCGCCCTGCACGCTCGACGGTGCTTTTTTGTTTTTTTTTTCACCTGACGCCCGAGCTTGACATCTAGTTACATAACCAAGGGTAAGGTGGTCATTTCTCCTGGCTGAAACTACTGCTCTCACATCCTTAGTTGACAGACCTGACGGAAAGGCCTAAAAAGGAACGAATTTCAGATTTGAGGCCAAATAGGTAAGTTCAAAATTTTTAGGGCCAAGAAAGGAACTGGCAACTTTAACAGGGCCAAGAAAGGAATTTACTCAAAAAAATCTGTGGAACATATACCTTGCTGGAGTTGGCACTCTGCACTCCTATAATCACAATAATAAAAAAATCTACTTGCGTGGAAACATCAATTCAGGTATGATACAGCAGAGCCCTATTAATTAATTGTTGGAACTTTGTTATCACTATCCTGATATCATCACTTCCTCGATTGAAATCAGTGGGTACCAGGGAAACATAACCTTAAGGCTGGGTCACAAAAGATTTACTAAAGGCACAGTGCACAAGATTAACATCTGAGTTGAAGAATTGCAACATAATCAAGTACACTAGTTAGATTTAGTTAAGAAGATGGCAAAAGAATTTGTTAAGCAGCGGATAGAAAACTACGAATCAAGAAGACAAAGATCACATGAGTACCAGTTGGCATTTGCAGCTTTGTAATGGTGTATGATACACTAATAAAATCAAACATTATTAACCAGGAACAATGGATAGATAGTATGGACCAGGTTCAATGAAGCAGAATGATAATCAATGAAGAACACAGGAGTTGGCATTTGAAGTTATAATTCAAAGAAGCTAATTACCTCGGATAGTAGGAGTTAACAGGGTCCGAGTCCTAGCCTTTGCACATTGCACAGTGTGAGGGTAAGGCTGTTCGCTGACACCCTTCCCCAGATCCCGTGCAGTGCGGGAGCCTACGGCATTGGGTACGCCCCTAGTAGTAGTCAGATTTTCCAAACCACTTGCTTGAGCTGATTCTTCTGCACATCTATCAACTGCTACAAAAAAAATGACATAAATACTCAGTCAAGTACATAACAGAATTTGATCAAGATCCAGAGATCTGTCCTCCACAAAAAGAGGTGCATTTCATCGTGTCATATTTCTTAAATACTTAGCACGGTGCCAGATACACTAGTAAATCATCTAGAAACTATGAAAACATAATAACAACTACATTAAAAAAAAGGGAAACTTAATCTCTAGAGCATATATACCTTGCTGGGATGGCACTTTGCAGTCTTACAGTTCAGAATAAAAAAAATCTACTTGCGTGGAAACATCAATTCAGGTATGATACAGCAGAGCCCTGTTAATTAATTGTTGGAACTTTGTTATCATTATCCTGATATCTTCACTTCCTCGATTGAAATCAGTGGGTACCAAGGAGGGTCACAAAAGATTTACTAAAGGCACAGTGCACAAGATTAACATCTGAGCTGAAGAATTGCAACATATAATCAAGTACACTAGTTATTTAGTTAGGAAGATGGCAAACGAATTTGTTAAGCAGTGGATAGGAAACTAAGAATCAAGAAGAGAAGGATCACATGAGCAGGCATTTGCAGCTTTACAAGAAATTACCTCGATTAGTAGCCAAACTTTTCAGCATCTTGGGATTGAGGAACTTGGAGATTCTACTACAGCAATACGTGGGACCAAGAAATTGCCACATCTGATGGCCAGAGTAAGACACAGCTTGCAGTCTACCACCATACTTCATCTCAACAGCAAGCATCCAAGCCATGGGGTGCATATATTTCTTCCTGACCAGTAAGTAAACGACATCCTCACCTTTGGCGCAAGGAATGGGCTGAAACGTCATGAGATTCTGCAAGCCTTGCTGCGTTGCTGCTGCAGCTTCTTCACTGCTGCGCGGCTTACACAGCAATCCAGACTTCTCCATCGCCTGTGAAACCAAAGGATCATGATCGATACTGATCTTGGAAGCTTCTACAGTTACCCCCTCCTTCCAATCGTCCAAGGAGTCGCTCATCATTTTGTTGCTCCATGTGGTGAGCGTCCAATCATCCACGTGGAAGGCGATCGTCCCCGTTTCAGCATCGTAACCAGGTAAGCGATTGCCAGTCACTTCCATGTGCACCAAATTGAGGCAGCCCTTGTCTCTGATGAAAGAGATGCCTCGGCGGTCCCCTGGGTAGCCTAGTTCTGCTCCCAAGCCATGGTTGGATCTCATACGTTGAAGTGGCAAGGGGAGTGGCATACCGCGGAGGGTAGGGTTGGGGTCGAGCACGTCGCAGAGCAGGATGCCACGCCAGAGATCGACCCAACCCATGGTACCACGTTCGCCTCCGATGGGGATCACGGTGGTCGTATGATGGTAGAGTAGCCGATGACACTTCCTGGGAATCTCCACGGGGAAGAGCTGCTCTGGCGCTGAAACAGTGGTGCTACTCCAGCCCAAGGAAGCAGTCTCTGAATGGAACAGGTGGAGCTTGTACAAGTCCCGCTCGCCTGTGCGAATCAACGCGGCGAGGGTGAAGTGGCCACCCGAACGAGGAAGGATACCCACGTCGGATTCGTGGAAGAAAGGGTGCGGGCGTTGCAGCAGCTCGAGCGACGGGCGGCTGGGGTGAGCGCGGTAGATGAAATAGTCGCAGTCGTCTGGTAATTGGGAGGCTCTTAACTTACCCACGTTGACGCGGAGGAGGAGGAGGTCCTCCTCTGAGCAGACGATCTCCGGGGGATCGTCGGCGGCGACATTCAGATCGGACGTGTGCACGAACACGGTGGACAGTTGCGGCGGGCGCCGGAACACGAAGGATACCTCGACGGGAACTTTGTTTCTGGTGAGGCTTGTAGCGGAGGTACGGTTGCGGTGGATGCTAACGGCGGCAGTGATGTTCAGGAGGACACGGGACGGCTTCTTCTTCATGGCAGCAGCAGTATCGGTGGAAATGGAGATGGAGGCGGCTCGCCCTGGTGGCTGCTAGCGGTTGATGGCGGCGCCCCAACAAGAGGAGAATTCACGAGGCGATGGGGAAAACTAGGGTTAGCCGATGACCTGACCACAGAGCGAAGAAAAAGCCCAAACAACAGAGGCCACTGCCCCTTTCAGGTACCAGGCCCAGCCCAAATACTGGACCGGCAGAACAACGTGGATCATCCTTTACTCGTATCAGTAGATAAAAGTAACGGTGATTTGCCACAAAAAAATAATAATAACGGTGATGACCTGACCACGGACCGAAGAAAAAGCCCAAACAACAGAGGCCACTGCCTCTCTGTCTCAGGTACCAGGCCCAGCCCAAATACTGGACAGGCAGAAGCACGTTACTTCAACAGAGGCCACTGACTTCACGTTATTGTGACGTTAGTACCATCCTCTACTGTTTGCATCAAGACAAAGTAAATGTCAATAGTAATATTAAAATTCTACAGACACGCGCATCATCGGTCACACCTAACGTGAAGTCATTGATAACCAGCACAAATCTTGAAATTGTTAGATTTAAAAAAGCAGCATAAATCATTGTAGCTGGTTCACTAATTTGCAAAGCCAACTGATTCAAATATGAAGATCATCCACAATGGCTAACAAAGAACATCCACAATGGCTAACAAAAACGTTATAAAATTCACCAAGAGAACTGATTCAAATATGAAGATCATATGGTGCACCTTATGATCATAGGAATTTAATTCACAATGTAGAGGGGATGCAATCACAGGAATACTTTAGGAATTAGTTCCCTACATGAGATCACAGTGTTCATCAAAGTAACGCTCAAATTGAGAAACAGTTGCACCTGCCAAGACTAAGAAACAATCACAAATTTATCTCAATGTGAAGAGCATACAGAGACACATCATGAATTAGTCCCCTAAAATTGAGTTCATTCAATTGTAGCTTAACTTCAGATACAACTTTGCCAAAAAATCAGAACAGTGATGTCAGAAAGATCACTTGCAACCCATATTTTGCATTTCAGCATCCAATTTTTTGAATGAATTGCGCCTTGTTTTTGTGACTGTTTCTTGTGTAACATCAGATTGAAGTGTCTGAATCCAATCTGCCTGAAACCTCCCAGTGTCCTTTCTCTGACCATGTTTCTTCCACCAATCACCAATTGACTTAGCCATAGCCAACACGAACACACCACAATCATAATAGTTCCTTTGCCGAGGACTTTCAGCATCGATGAACTCAGTGACCTCAGGCAGCACATGGGACAGCACACCAGCAAGACGACTTGCATGAGAAAGATTGCTTTGAAACAAACTGTCATGATGAATGAAACGACATTTACTGCGGTCATTAGAAAACTGGAGAATCAATAGGCTCCAATGTTTTCCTTGGTTATCCTTATCAAATTCCGTGTTATCACTAACAGGGAAAAGTACAAGGTCGCGCAAACCAAGTTGGAGCCCACATGCCTCTGCATTGACAGTTTTTTCATCAGCATTCTGGAGATTTGTGAGAACAAGTGAAAGTGCTGGCCCCACAAAACAAATATCTTTGTAACTTGTAGACAGAACAGCAAACACATAATTTATGACAGCATCAACTAGCCAACCGTCTCCCTTCAGGGTCATCAGTTCCAAACGGCTCAACGTAGCACCACCATGCTGCAGCACACTCTCAGGAGGACCAGAAGAATTAGCATCATTACAGGGTTCACTGGATGAAGCAAACTCAGAGCCCGTTCGTTTCCACCTCTAAAATTTATATACTGTCACATCAAAGAGAATCTTACTATTTAGTAGTACTTTTATTAATTTAATAACAAAACCTATGTCGCGACCCCCCTCTAATTTGCGAGACGAATCTAATGATCCTAATTAATCTATGTTTAGCTACAGTGATGCTACAGTAAACATCTTCTAATAACACCATAATTACCCTCGTTGGATTCGTCTCATGAATTAGATAGAGGGGTCTGCAATTAGTTTCGAGATTAGACTTTATTTAAGTACTCCAAAATGATAAAATTCTCTTTGATTTGACCCTCTAAAAATTATATAGCTGGAAACGAACAGGCCCTCAGAAGGGACTGAGGAACTTGCAGCAGTAGGTTTGACCGCACAAGTAACACCTTCCAAAGAATAGCCCAAAGCATTGGATTTGCTGGCAGTAGCATCTTCAAAAGAATAGCCCAAAGCTGCTAAAGCAGCAGCAATAGCTTCTGAAGAGTGTCCCAAAGACTCTAAAGCTTTGGACAGAGCAAGAACAATAGCTGTATTAGTATCAACCTTAGATGGTGCCGTATCTTCAAATGCAGCAGAACCTGGAGAGAAGAAAAGAGACATCAATACCCTATATCTGTATCAACAGTAAATAGAACTAAATAGGCTTCAGTCAATGTTACCAGTATCATCAGTTCCAACACTTCCTTCCACACACAACAGCTTTTCAAGATCATCAAATGTCCTACACAAAAAATCATGCACGTTAAGAAGAGTAGTCAGTGTTAATCTCAAATTTTGAAAATTTTCAAATTTGAACCGGGGGTTAACCGGCCGACCGCTGTAACCGGACCGGACCGGTTTGCCGGTTAACCCCGGTTATTTCAACCATGATCTCGCTATCGGTTTCTATTCTACAGAACCCAACTGCTTGCCCCCATTCCCAGCCAAGCCCTCGCCGCCGCCGCCATGGCGCAGAATCTTGCAGACGACATCGTCGTCGATATCCTTCTCCGCCTCCCCGCCAGACGACCCCGCGTGCCTCCTCCGTGCCGGAACCCCTTGACGGACGAGCGCCGCCGCTTGCCCCGGCCCTCGTCCCCACCCTCAGACAGATACAGCGTGTCAGGCTGCTGCTTCAATACTGCGCTGTGCTCTGCGCCGCCGCCGCGGAAGGCTGCGACCACCGCGACTGCTTCCTTGTGGCATTCATATGGTCTCGCAAAGTCAGTATGTTCGGTCTCTATATGACGTCTGCTTGTGTATACTCGTCGGTGACAGATGATTGGGGCCAAGTGACCTCTGTTCAGGATCCCTATGCCTACATTAGTCCCTGTCCCAGGCTCCCAGCCCCAGGCGTCCTTGTGGGAGACAAACTCTGCTTCCGTCAGTCCTTGGAATTCCAGTTAGGCACGCAGTTTGCTGTCTCTGGTGGACGAGCCTCCACCAAGCATAACAAAGCTTCGTCTTCCTTTGTGTTGCCGGGGGACAGTGGGCTCAAGTGCGCCAACGTGAACGATGAAGAAGAAGAATTCGTCCGCTTACTTCTTGTGTTGCCGGGGGACGACGTGAACGGTGAAGGAAGCATCCGCCTACGCTTGTGGTCGTTGCAGACGGTTTCACAATGGACACTACGCAGAACCATTGAGCTCGAGACGCTGCTCCCTGACGGCACCTTCGAGCCACACCTCTCAATTTCCCATCTGCATCAGATACCCAGAGCAGACGCTGCTCAAGATGCATGCAGCATTGCACATGCAATGCATGTGAAACTTTACTTTCCGTAACGATGCTACTTCCTCTGTCCAACAATGTAAGTATTTGTTGACTTTCAGTATCAATTTTAATCACTTGTCTTATTTAAAAATTTTGTTCTAATATTATTTTTTTACAATTTGTATTAACATTGGATATATTTTAAGTATTCAATATCAATTTTTGTATTTATGTAAATATTTTGAATAAGACAAATGATCAAACACAATAGGTAAGAGTCAACAAATCCTTACATTCTTGGACGGAGGGAATAACATTTACACATTTTTTAGACATTCAAAGGAACAAAGTCCAAGAAAAAACTAAAAAGTAAACGGGTAGACCCCATGGTATATACTCCCTCGGGTCGTTCTAGAGAGCTAGCCATTTTCCACAAATCAAGTCATCCTAACAAACTATATTGATTCTGGACGAGACTGCCCCCAACATCTTTGTCTAAGAGGGCCGCATTTTATTCGATACATGGATAAAACATGAAAAATTAGATCGAATTAATTACTCCTTAGATGTCCCAGTGGTAAGGTAATAAAATTCATTTTATAAATCATGGGTTTGAACATGTATATTGCTATATTTGCTCTAATTTCCACAATTTCAACACTACTGGACTTGTAAAATAACCAATGGGCCGTCCTGCTATCGGCCTGGCAAGTCACGACCCGCTAAGAATATACCAGCCCAAAATTGAAAGGACCGAGCCGTGCCTTCCGTCCACCAAAAGCCGGAGCAAGACCATAATATAAGCATGAAATACAATTCTTTTTCTTTCCTTGAAACACGGTTCTTATAATCTCAATGATCATGGCGAATTAAGAACACTTAACAAAATAACAACTCGTCTTTTCAGTTCATGCACGAGAAACTAAATATTTTTTCTGGTCACATTGAAAGAAATTTTGATGAACCCAAATAAAAAAGGGAAAATTACCATTGAAATAACAAATTGTTTGCTATTAACATATTATAAAAATAATATAATTCTCGGATAAGTTTTTCTTTAAAATCATCCTCTTCTAAGTTATTGTAATAGATGTGCTGTACTGTTAATATCAAAAACTAATCGTTGTTTCAGAACCTAACACATGTAGAACTCTAGCAAATATCCCCATGTATGTTCCATCTCAGCTGTTCCATATTTATTTTCTGTTTTTAGAGTCAATAAACATATTAGTTCATAATTATTACATACAAATACACTCAAGTTTTTTATTCTTAAAAGTAGGGCCCCATTTTATTTGTTTGCACAGGGGCCCCAAAAACTCCGGGACGGCCCTGTGTACACGCAAGTCCCATGTATATATGTTCAGCTTTCCATTGGACCTTACAGCAACAAAAGCATGGGTAATACCAGCAATGCAGGAGAAACAGACCGTATGTCAAACGGCAAACCTCAAACACACCAGTTCCATGAAATAGACCGTATGTCAAATCAGTGCACGTCACGCGAACAGTTCTCAAATAACCATCATAGTCTCATGTGCAGAATTCATAAAGCAGACAATTAGATTGATAGAGAATATCCGCGAGAGCAATTCACAGCTACACAATAACTAGCATGGCATAATTTCACAGCTAACAATAATAATATCGCAAACATTACTGTCCTTACTATCAAATTAAGACGATCACTCATCCCAGATAGATCAAGAGATCACTGCAAACATTATTAAACCACCCATGACAAATGAGCACCACTCATCATTCCATCAGAGTCGAGTCCCTCTTGAACAGCTTGAGCCATTCCAAAGCAGCTATAACATATAATGAATCAATATAAATATTTAGCAAAAAAGTACAATATATCTAGAATATGATTAAGATGTATAGATCTGTCTGCTGGCTAACATTTTTATTCTGTCATATTTATGCACTTATAATGGTGTCTGATACACTAATAATCCAACAGTATTAACTAGAAACATTAATGGATAGATAGTAATGATATGGACCAGGTTCACTGAAGCAGAAAGATAATCAATGAAGATCACCGGACTTGGCATTTGCAGCTATAATTCAGAAAGCTAATTACCTGGGATAGTAATCGGATTTTCCGGGCCACTGGCTTCCGCTGATTCTTCTGCGTACTTATTATTAACTGTTACAAACAGCAAAATGACATAAATACTTAGTCAAGTATAGAACATTATTTGATCAATATCCACACAGATCTGTCCTCCACAAAAAAAGTCTCCATTTCAACGTGTCATACTTCTTAAACGCTTAGCTTGGTGCCAGATACACTAATAAATCATCTAGAAACCGTGGAAACATAATAAGTACATTTACAAAGGGAAACTTAATCTGTGGAGCATATATTCCATCAAAAAAATCTGTGGAACATATACCTTGCTGGAGTTGGCACTCTGCACTCCTATAATTCACGATAAAAAAGTTCTACTTGCATGGAAACATCGATCAATTCAGGTATGATACAACATAGCCCTATTAATTAATTCTTGGAAATCTGTTATCGCTATCCTGATATCTTCACTTCCTTGATTGAAATCAGTGAGAACAGGGGAAACATAACCTTAAGGCTGGACCACAAAAGATTTACTAAAGGCACAGTGCACAAGATTAACATCTGAGTTGAAGAATTAATTGCAACATAATCTGAGTTATTTAGTTAAGAAGATGGCAAAGGAATTTGTTAAGCAATGGATAGAAAACTACGAATCAAGAAGACAAAGATCATATATATGAGCAGGCATTTGCAGCTTTACAAGAAATTACCTGGAATAGTAGCCGAACTTTTCAGCATCTTCGGATAGAGGAACTTGGAGATTCTACTAGAGCAATAAGTGGGACCAAAACAGCAACTCTGATGGCCAGAGTAAGACACACCTTGCAGTCTACCACCATACTTCATCTCAACAGCAAGTATCCAAGCCATGGGGTGCATAGATTTCTTCCTGACCAGTAAGTAAACGACATCCTCACCTTTGGCGCAAGGAGTGGGCTGATACGTCATGAGATTCTGCAAGCCTTGCTGCGTTGCTTCTTCAGTACTGTTGTGCGGCTTACACAGCAACCCAGACTTCTCCAGCGCCTGTGAAACCACAGGGTCATGGTCGATACTGATCTTGGAAGCTTGTACAGTTATTCCCTCCTTCCAATCGTCCAAGGAGTCGCTCATCTCATTGTTGTTACTCCATGTCGTGAGTGTCCAATCATCCACATGGAAGGCGATCTTCCCTGTTTCATCATCGTAGCCAGGTAAGCGTTGGCTAGTCACTTCCATGTGCACAAAATTGAGGCAGCCCTTGTCTCTGATGAAAGAGATGCCACGGCGGTACCCTGGGTAGCCTAGTTCTCTTCCCAAGCCATTGTTGGATCTCATCTTCTCAAGTGGCAAGGGAAGTGGCATACCGCGGAGGGTAGGGTTGGGGTCGAGCACGTCGCAGAGCAGGATGCCACGCCAGAGATCAACAAAACCAATGGTACCACGTTTGCCTCCGATGCGGATCACGGTGGTCGTATGATGGTAGAGGAGCCGGCGGTGACACTTGCTTGGTATTTCCACGGGGAACAGCTGCTCTGGCGCTGAAACAATTGTGCTACTCCATCTCCATCCCGAGGAAGAGGAAGCCGTGTCTGAATGGAACAGGTGAAGGTCGAACAAGTTCCCCTCGCCTGTGCGAACCAACGCGGCGAGGGTGTAGTGGCCACCCGAACGAGGAAGGAGACCCACGTCGGAGTCGTGGAAGAAGGGGTGCGGGCGTTGCAGCAGCTCGAGCGACGGGCGGCTGGGGTCAGCGCGGTAGATGAAATAGTCGCAGTCGTCGGGTAATTTGGAGGCTCTTAACTTACCCACGTTGACGCGGAGGAGGAGCAAGTCCTCCTCTGCGCAGACGATCTCCGGGGGATCGCCGGCGGCGACATTCAGATCGGAGCTGTACACGAACACGGTGGACAGTTGCGGCGGGCGCCGGAACACGAAGGATACCTCGACGAGAACTCTGTTTCTGGTGAGGCTTGTGGCGCTGGTACGGTTGTGGTGGATGCCAACGACGGCAGTGATGTTCAGGAGGACACGGGACGGCTTCTTCTTCATGGCAGCAGCAGTATCGGTGGAAATGGAGATGGAGGCGGCTCGCCCTGGTGGCTGCTAGCGGTTGATGGCGGCGCCCCAACACAAGGAGAATTCACGAGGCGATGGGGAAAACTAGGGTTACCTGTTATGCCCTTGGAGGCTTCCACCGATGACCCCACGGGCCCAAGAGAAACCACATGCACTCTAATGTAATTTGTAACCATTTTAATCTTAATTTGTAAACCGTATCTAATGTTTGGCCATTTTAATTTGTAACCAGTGCTACACTCTCGGGATCTTGTGCATATATATGAACTCTAAGATAAGTGTCGTTATAAGGCAAGCCGACTCATATGCCAATTGTAGAAATGTACTGACCATTGACCTGACCTGTAAAATTGTTCTCTGAATTCTGGGTACTCCATTTGATCCTCATTGTCTTCAATTGCCTCGAATATCTCAAATGTTTGCTTGCTGTTGCATAGCCAGGTTCTGAATCTTGTGATGTACCTTGACTGTAATGTGCATGTACTGCAAAGTGGCTCTGGCTCACGTTCAGATATGCTTGCTTTGAGAGTTTCATCAGCCTGGAGTTTGTCCTGAGTAATTTTGTTTGAACATCTACCGGGTAATGCAAAATACATGCCATCGCATTTGAGACTTGTAGGACGAGACAGAATCTGATCATCTGATGAGATGACTTGTACAACCCTATGCCGCGTTTGCTAGTCAAGGCTTCATGGTGTCAGCTTTGCATTATTTTACTGTTTGGTTCATCGGTAGGTTTTTGTCTACATTGTACTCTCTCCGTCCTAAAATAACTGTCATGTTTTACTTTTGGACTTCACGTTTGACCGTTGGTCTTATTAAAAATTTTGTATAGATATTATTATATATTAATAATTATTTTATCATTACATATATTATAAATATAATATATTTATTTTAATATTTATATAAAAAATTAAATAAGACGAATGGTCAAACATAAAGTCTAAAAGTCAAAATGACAAATATTTTAGGACGGAGTGAGCAGTAAGGTGAGAAACTACAAATAATACCTAATACAACATGTATGATGTATAAGTTGACATGTCGTGTGTGACATGATGAATTCTGAATGCTCTTTTTTCACTTCATTGGACAAACTAAATGTCCAGGTAACTTCGATAAAAAACTCCTAAGATGACAAGTAAACTTGGAGAAAGATAGTATTTTAAATAATATATTATAATAGTTTATTTTATAATGAATCTAATCTAATAACTTTGTTATGGCGATCCAAAAGAAATTAACTCTGACAACATCCAACTGAAATTCAGCAAATCTTTACATATGTAGAACCTTCGTTTTTTGCAAGCTCTTTGTCTAGCTAGCTACCGTTGGAATCTTGTGCAATGTTTTGCTCAGCAGATGAATTGCTATAATTAGACTCTTAAAACATATTTTTAGGTGTGTGTGTGTGAGAGAGAGAGAGAGAGTATTTTCAGGAAATAAATTCTGGTTTTTATTATCTTTGACCAAAAAGGGGTCCATTTTGCTTCACAGTTGACATCAAAACACCAGCAATTTGCAATCGACCTTATTTTGAACCAGACAAAATTTAAGGATATTTCACTCCAATATGAAGGGGTCAAATGTTTGCTTCAGATTCTAAAAAACAGAAAAACGAAGTCAAACTTACTACAGTTGAACTGAACTTGAAAAGAGGGTCATTCAATTGTACGAACAAAAGAAGTACAAAACTGCTACGAAGCGATTTTCTCGCATGAACACACGGCTGCACGGCTGTCTCGAAAGTGGCGGGCCACTAAAATTTTCCTAGAAAAAAAGAACTACACAGAAACCTTGCGAGTAGGGATGAAAACGGGATGAGAAAATCCCGTACCGACCGCAACCGTATCACCGTATTATGAATATTTTTCTGTTTTTTTTTCATTTTCGAATGAAAAATATGAAAACGGATGGAAACAGGAAACAAAATATGAAAACGGGATTGAAAATGGCGGAGGTGTTTTCTTGACCGTTTCCGCGTTTTCCCGTTTTGGGCCGGGAATGTCCCGTATTTTGTTCCGTTTTCACTTATGCGGGAACCATTTAGCTCATAACAGTCCATCACACAGGCCCAGACCAGCCCAAAAGAAGAAACACTAGCTCCTCCAGGTCAGACCGTCATACGATGAATGACTATATAGAGTTGTGATGTGTGAGTTGTGGGCATGTGATGTTTAGAGTTGAAACTTATGTGTTTGTGTCAAATTTTGAACTACATATCATGTATGTGTATGTTGTATGCATGCGAACTTTAAACCATGTATGTCGTGGGTCATGTTGTCTCAATTATGTTAATCTTATTATCCATGTGTTCTTATATGTGGTAGTAAGAGAGTATGTTATTAGGCGATATTACCGGTTGAATTACCGGTTTTCGATTGTTACCGTTCCGTTTCTGATGTTTTTCCGACCGTTCCGTTTTCGTTTCCGTCCGACAAAATAAATGTGAAAATGAAAATGGTAAAGTTGTTTTTCCGACCGTTCCCGACCGTTTTCATCCCTACTGCGAGCCATCTGCACGACTGCAACTTAAGTTACTGCTACTCTACTCCTTTCTCCAATACCGTACAAGCAGATGACAAACACAGTGCAGCACAACACAAGTGCTCTTTTCGAGACGGAAAATTCTTGTTCCAATCCTGTTTTCGAGAGGAAAAACATAGGATGTTGACCAGCCAACACGCATCTTGTCGTGGAGATTATAGATTTTAAAAAGTTTTAGTGTAGGCAACTAGAGAGTATAGAGAGAGAGAACAATCCGCATTGGTTACGTGACGACTTTGATAAGACTTCACTTCGTAGCCACTTCGTACTAATTTTCTTCGTACACGTAGAGTTTCCCTTTTATTTTCCTCGCCTTCGAGCATCTCCAACAGTGTAGCTAATTTTTGTAGCTATTTCATGATTTTAGCTATCATGTAAAATAAATCATCTTCCTAAAAAGATAGTATGATCCAACAGACTCTTTAATCTTTTCATCATGCACACCGGCACCGTCTCAGCCAGGCCCGGCCCGGCGACCCAGTGGGTCCGCTGCCGTCGGCCTCCATCTCAGCCGTCGCCATCTCAGCTGGTGCCTTCGCCTCCGATTCGCCACTGTGCTCCGCGACAATAGTAAGCTCCGAAGCCACGACGCTCTTCTCAACAATATCGTCGGTCGTCGCCTCTGCCCCGGCAGCCGGTTCCGGCCTCTGCCTGAGCACTTCGACGGCGTTCTATAGCACGAGCACGCGCTTGGCCACCTTCTTCCCAAACTCTCGCGCAGTCCGTGGCGTCCAGCCAGAACACGCTTCGACGGCATTCTGCAGCACGCGCTTGGCCACCCTCTTTCCGAACTCTCGCGCAGTCCATGGCGTCCAGCCGGAACAGCAGCCGTATGGGCTGCTCCCCAACCGCAATTCGTTCAATCGCATCGCCGTGCAGAGCCTCCGCCTTGCACGCCACTTGGCCCCCAATCTCCTCCGCCTCCCGCTCCACCGAGCGCAGCGCTCTCATGGCTTGACGCGACAGGAACCCGCGCACTGCCGCCTGCAATCTCAGGTTGAGGAGCACGTCCGGAAGTTGAACAGAGCACCATCCGATTCCATCTTTGGCGTGCTTCTGAGGCGACGTGACTAGCGGCTAGGCGCTGCATCGGAGCTGCCGCCACTACTGCTGCTACCCTCACGACTCTTGGCATTGGCATAATCGGAGGATGGGAACGCGACGGCTGCAGCAAGTGCTCTTGTAGCCTGGATGTCTCCTCGCCGGACACGCGAGTAGGTGCGCCTGCCTACGGAGGTTGAGGTGCGCTGCGCGGCCATTGATGACGAGGTGTGCGAAGGCATGAGAGAGAGAGGCACGTACGGGAATGGAAAAATCTCACGAAAACTGGGAAAAAGCACGGGGATGCGAGGGATTGCGAGCGAAGCATCTATGCCAAACTTGGCGCACGGTGGGGTGTAGATTGCTATCGTGAAATCCGGGAGAGGAAGATAGAGATGCTGTTGGATTACGATTTTTACCTCAAATTCTGTATATTTAGCGAAAATGTCCATATACATATATTCTCTTGGAGATGCTCACCTCACCTTCACCTTGGCCATTCGGCTCCGTGCTCGCTTTCCCATTCCCCTCCCCAAACCGTCGCCGCGCGAGCAGAGCTTCAGTAGCCATGGATCCGGCGGCGAAGCTGTTCGACGATCTAATCGGAGAGATCCTGCTCCGGCTCCCGCAGGACGATCCCGCGTGCCTCATCCGCATTTCCCTCGTATGCAAGCGCTGGCGGCGCATTCTCGCCGACCCCGGATTCCGCCGCCGCCACCGCGCGCTCCACGAGGCTCCCCCCATCTTCGGTTTCCTCCGCATTGGTATGTTTCATATTCCTTTCAGCTCCCGCTTCGTCTCAATCGACCCCGCCTCCCGCCGCCCGGCCGGTCGCAACCTCCCAGGCTGGCACGTCGCTCGACTGCCGCCACGGCCGTGCACTCTTCATGACCCAAGCACCAGGCTCGCCCGACGAGCTACTTGTGGATTTTATCGTCTGGGATCCCTTGACTAACAAGCAGCACCGCCTTCCCCAGCCATCGCCCCCAGTTACGCTTGGCAAACTCTTCAACGCGGCGGTGCTCTGCGCCGCCGCCGGCGCGGCGGGAACCTGCGACCACTGCGGCTGCCACAGGGACCCCTTCTGCGTAGTCTTCGTTTACACTTCCTTACCCGCAGCCGGTGCCGCCACCGGAAACATCACATCAGCTCGTGTGTACTCGTCGGAGACGGGTAATTGGAGTGAGCTGACCTCTCTTGAGCACCCTGTTGCGTTTGTTGAACACTGTAATGGTTTCAGCACCCTTGTGGGAGACACGCTCTATTTCACTGGTGGTGACGATACCTGCGCCATCAGCTACCAGCTAGATGTTCGGTGCTTGTCGGTTATCGACCGGCCTCCTCAGTCCATGTTTAACGGCCACTTGTGGTTGCTAAGGCCGATAGAGGATAGTGGTAGGCTTGGATTTGTTGGCGTGGAAGAGGAACCAAGCTTCTGCATACGCCTGCTATGGAGAGAGACATGTCGTGGCGGAGTTGCACGATGGGTGCAGGGCAGGGCCATCAAGCTCGAGACGCTGCTTCCCGACGTCACCCTCCCACCTCCATCAGGTCCTCAGGAGTTGTCGAATGCAAAAGTAGTTGGGGTCGCTGAGGGAACCGATGCCATCTTTGTGTATGTTAGGACAGATGGATGGGGTGATGTCTACATGATTCAGCTCAGTTCAGGGAGGGCCAAAAAGGTGGGGCTTGACTACGGTACTATCTTTCCCTACACGAGCTTCTGCATTCCAGGTAAAAAAGCTAAGCATCTAGTGTCATGTAGTATGTTGTTTTAATGTTATATACACTCCTTATACGAATTGATATGATATCTAGATTGTACAGAGATGGTATGTTGTCCCCCTGCTCTCATTAGCTCGAATTTGAGCTAACCAATGTCTATATATTTCTTAGCAATACACACAAATATGTCTCGGTTGTACTTATACCTGTATGTGTCCTAATTTTTTCCTTTGTAGTACAGCATATCCCTGACCTTTCGTGTCAATGAGACAGCTGTGATTGGTAGAGCTTACTCCTTTGGTCGGGTTTAGTTGATATTCCAGATAGCTATTTGAAGTATCAATCAATCCCAACCAATCAGAGTACTAAACTTTTTTGTGTCAGAGCTAACTTGTTGCTTGCATTGAAAGCAAACTTTTATCACACATCCGGTGTTATATTATTTATTTTTTGTATCGTTGCAGTGATGGATGTGGCTTCGTCAGGTGAAGGACCAAGAAAAGGTGTTTGAACATTTGTGACAAATTCAAGTTGCTGCTGCAAGGGCTTCTGAATCAAGTCGGAAGTGTCGGTGTGGTATTTCGGTTGAGATTATAGCTACCCCTTTTGAGACAGTGTGAGTTTGCTGGGTCACACATATATATCTCAAGCCTTTATCCGTGATCTGAAGACTTCACTGCATCACTGTTTACATCGCTCTTAGTTTTAATCTTGTTGTAAGCAGTGGAAGCTATATTAGAATATGCTCTGGTTGTAATTTTGCCACATTTTTATGTGTAATACTTTGCGTGTGCAGGTTTGTTTGCTGTTCAATTTGTTGAATGGCACATTATATCTTGTCTTGCACAGTCTACTGTTTGGTCATTTTAATTTGTAACCAGTGCCACTCTCTAGATCTTGTGCATATGAACTCTGCAAGTAGTTGATATGTCGTTTGTCAGTCATCTGCTACTTGCAGATTGACTCGTGAACTTCATGAAGTTTGAATGCTCTTTTTTCACTTAGCCTGATTCTCTGCAGCTCACATGACATGAGTAGCTGCTGCCAGATTCAGATCCAGGGGCGCTATGCTCTCTGGGAATTTCCCTCAAGCGATGGAGTCTGTCTTGAATAGTTTTATTTTGATAAGCGGACGGCAATGTATTATTATCAGTTCATAAAACAGGCAGTGCGGATGCAAATGAAGCTGGTTTTGGCTGATTGGTACAGAACAGCTGAAGAGTTGATGCACTTGTTTTGCCCCAACAAGCAAATCTTTAAGATTGTACACAATTTCAAATTTCAGATCAGCTTTCTGCTCGGCCCACTCTTATCGGCCCATATATCCACATGAAGTACGCTTAAAGCTCAGACGCTACTCCTTCCACGTTTATGTATGGCAATCTGCTTCTCATTGCATAGTGTATCAGGAACGAAAAGCGCAAAGACAAAATAATAGCTCAGTTTATTCACTAGACAGGCACCATGACTACTTTCCTGTCTGGATCTCTCCATTCAGACAATCATCACGCTAACAGAAAATCGTAGTATAGGTAAAACTTTTTTTCTCCATGCCAGAAATATATATCTTACATAAAAGTGCTAACATAGGGATAAACATAAAAGTTCAGATGTCCATATCAAGGTGCAGACTAATATAGTTTTGGTTCAGAGTGCAGAGCCCATCTTCGGTACCTGACTCCAGTTCTCCATTTCAAATCAGACTATTAGCACAAATATACTTGAAAAGAACTATCTGTCATCGATACTTAGCTAGTTAAAAGCAAACTGTAGCATAGGCCAAGCAAGAACATCATTTTTTTCCATGCCAAAAACACATATATTACATAAAAGTGCTAACACAGGGTACCACAAAGCACCATGTCCGAAAATTGCATCCATGTGAATGCTACTAGTTTGTCACTACACGAGAACAATCTGTTCACCTAGTAGACTAAGTGACAAGTAGATGAAACCATCCATCAACAGAGCTAGTAAATTCAGATTATCTTGTAATCACAGTCAGGCCCTGGTAACTGGCTGATGCCTCCTCAAGTGCCAATCACATGAACAGGATAACCAGTGAAGCCTGAGAATATCCTACTGGCGCTCAATCTGGATGGTCACATGGCTAATGTTGTACTCCGTCTTGATGTACCCAATGACCTTATCGAGTATCTGGTCAGCATCAGCATCCTGCGCAATTGTCACATGGCATGCCAAGAGCACCTTCCCCACTGTGATAGCCCAAATATGCAGCTCATGGACCGCAACCACACCATCCATCTCGCAGAGCCCCCTCTCAAGCCGGGTAGCGTCAATCTCACGCGGAGTGCTCTCCATCAGAACTTCAAGTATGTTCCGCAGCATCCTGATTGTAGTGAACAACACAATCACAGAGAAGATCAGGGTGCAGATGAGATCGATGATCTTCCACTCGGGCTTGTACCAGATGACAGCCCCTCCGATCATTACACCGATGCTCTGGATGGAGTCCCCAAGCACATGCAGATAAGCACTGTGGACATTGATGTTGCGTTGAGGCTGCTGAGCCTCAGCACTTGGCTGGATACTGTCACAATCAGCTTCATGCTTCAGCAGTGGTTCCTCAACATCATGCTGTTCTCCGCTGCTTGAATGGTGGTGGTGGTGGTGATGGGAAGTGACAGTAATAGAACTGCTATGGCCATGTTCATGGCGATGGACATGGCCATGATCTTGTTCCTCATGGTGGGAATGGTCATCACCTGGATCAGCATGACTATGGCCATGCGAATGTCCATGGCCATGGTCATGTCCATGGCTGTGCCCGTGTCCGTGTCCGTGTCCGTGGTCATGACCAAGCAAAACAGCCATTATGATGTTGACAAACAACCCAAAAGCTGATACAGCGAACATGAGAGAACCCTGAACCTCGCCGCTATCATTGATGAGCCTTACAACTGCTTCATAAACTAATATTCCAGCAAGGAGCCATATAAGTTGAATGGAGACCAATGCACCAAGAATCTCAATACGAAAGAACCCATATGACTGCTGGGGTGTTGCTTCCCATCCAGCTGCCCAAAGTGAGAACAACGAGATGGCAAATGCAGCAACATCAGAAAGAAGATGGGCAGCATCAGTTAAAATTGCAAGACTGTTTGCTTTGATGCCTCCAACCACTTCGACTGCCATGAATATAACGCAAAGGATAACAGCAATCAGGAGCTTCCTCATGGATGCGGACCTTTCCTTTGCATCTTTTGATGTGTTGCTGGTGTCAGAAAAATCACAAGGTGCACCTTTGCAAACTTTGCTCCCTGCTGCTCCAGAACCTGATGCTGAGATGTCCATTCTCACTTCAGCAATCTGATGAGATGATGGATTATGGTTGTTCATCTGAAAAATATCCAAGCAAATACACAATTATAAAATTATCATAGATGTGCCATTGAAACGTCATGTATTGTAAAAAAAACATATTGCATACAATCCCTACTGAGGTAGTGCAGAAATAAGATTTGTTTGTCACTCCGGAAGAAGAAAATAGAATTACTAGAAACTCCTTTAAGAGCCAGAATCTTGTGAAATTTCTGAATGTGAATGTTAAAAACCATTCATTTATGCATTAGCAGGACATTTAACATGCAATACGTATAGATAAATGAAAACTCACAACAACATCGATTTGGAATAACACAGATGTTCTGTAGGCTTTGCATCAATCTGTACAATATGTAACTGGAATTCATAAAAATGCACATATATAGCAAATCCTGGCTGATGATAAAAAAATCCAGGTAGGAATAGGGAACTGGCAGAAAAAAAACACCATCATCCCCGTGGCAAAAAGAACAAAATTTCTGTAGGAATTGCAAAACAGAATTATTACCCATTTACTTTTGGTTCACTCCCCGCTAACTGGCATCAATAATAAGTGTGGATAAAGAAAGATACACGCTTTATGGAAGCCAACTAAACATTCAGTTCACACTTCCACAAACCAGCCTAGAAGATTCGAGCAGGCGTAAGAATAATCAAACTAGCTCCCTGAGCGGGTGGCCGAGGATGCTACTAAGCATTCGAGCCCTCTCAAAGCTGCATTATACAGTCTATAAGCAAAACAAGACAAAAACCTCAAAAGCAATAATCATACCATCACTAAAGAGGCACGCACATGATCAATATCACTCTACAAACAGAGAGGAGGATACTGCTGGCATTTCCCACAAGCATAAAAGAACTACAAGATTACTAAAGTTCCAGGTGGAAAGATAGGCAACTACCAAATGAAGATTCAGTGCGGATTTCCTCAAAGTAAGCTTTATAGGGGAAAATATCGCGGTAAGGTTGTCTGGAACCAACCAGGTGGGTACTTGTACACACTCCGGGGAGGGAATCAGAGGAATATCGTCAACGAATCAATCATCCAGTGTCTCGCAGAATCACCATCAAAAGACAGACACGACATAAAAAGGAAGTCCACCCACCAAACAGCACAATGATAAGTGGTAAGACGGAATCAATCGACCCTACTCTATCGATCCGATCCACAACGCCGCTCGCGGACAAGGGGAGTAGGCCTGACCAGCGCAGCACCTAAAACAACTTCAGACCCAGTGGAACGGCGGTCCCAGGAAAAAGAAGAAGGAATAACCCGAGGCGGAAACAAACAAGGCGATCCCCCTCCCTTTCTTTTCTTAATACGGCGAAAGCGACGGGGACAATTCGGCCATCGAACATTGTCAGATCAAGGGGACGGTAAGATTCATTTTTCGATACAGCCGGCCGCGCCCATCCCTGCCGCAATCGAGCAGCATCCCGTCCAATCCAACCGAATTCCGAAACGATTCCCGGCAGCGGGGAGTGCGCTACAGCCTCCTCGGTGGCCGTGCGCGTTCCCATTGATCGGCTGACGGGGCGAAGGCGAGAACAGATCGCCGCCCGTTTCTGCGAGCCGCGTTCCCCATCCGCACAGTGCCGCTGGATTAGAGGGATGAGAAGGGGGATTGGGAGGGTGAAGGCACGTACCGTCGTGCCGCCGGGGTGGACGACCGGGGACGAATGGGCTCTCTCCGTCTGCGGCGGCGGCGGCGGATTGAGTCACGGGTGTCTCGAGTTGGGCGAAGCGAAGGCGTCGCGGCAAGGCATGGCACGCGGGGGAAAGTTTGCCGGGCGGCGGTTATATCTGCCCGCCCTGGTCGCGTCTGGTGGGCTCGTGGCGTGGCGGCGTCGCGAGGAGGAGGCGGAAGGGGCGCGAGAGGCGGAGAGGTCCCCAGGGGTAGTCTCGTAATTCCCCACCTCCCGCTTTCAAGGCTTTTGCGACCACGGGCCACGTGGCCGACCGGGTGTGACGTGGAGACGGTTTCCGGCCTGTGGTCCCCTGCCAACGAGGTCGGGCCATAGTCAAGGAAGAGTTCAAATTCGAACGTGTTTGTATTTTCTTCGTATGGAGAAAAATAAAAGAGAAAAACTCGAGGTTACAGTTTTTTATTTTGTGTGTGTCGAATCAGGATTGCCGTGAAACAAACTCCTCTCATTCCTGATTTTCGAATTCTATCTATGCAGAAAAGAACGAACATGTATGTGAACGTGGCGCGCTGCACATGACATGTAGTTTTTTATTTGTGGGAGTATCTCTGGCATATAATTCATGTTCACAACGTTCAAAATACGCCAGGCCAAGCTTGTTCTAATAAACATTTTAAAACAAATTTTTGGGGCGTTGCAGAGAATACCTGAAAGTGGTGTTGTCAGCGTAAATAACACTATAGGCGTTTTTTCTAAGACAGTAGAAACGTTTCTGACACCGTGCATAACCCAAAACCATAAATAAAATGGTTATTTGCTGAATAATAAATGAATAAAACTGTTATTTTCTGACAACGTAAGTTTTTGTTGCTGAATAATAAATAAATGAAGTGCCTTGGTACAGAAACCGCCCGGGCTGCTGATTGGACATGGGAGCAGTTGCATCTTTGTGGCGTAGTGCTCGAGTGATCCCCATCTTGCAACAGTTTGAGCAAGGCGACGGCACGGAGTGGCTGATCGAGAAAGCGACGCGCACCGCATTCCTTTATATAAGCATTCTAGATATTCAAATTTTGTTTTAATATGTAAGCATTTTTATGAATATGATCAAAATTATCGGTCGTTAGTGTGAAGATTTATAGATATGCAAATAAGGGATATATGACTTTCTCTGTGACTATTTCGTATCGGATTCTGAACGTATAGAAACGGAGGAGTACTTTCCTCGAGGTAGCAGCCTGGCGCTTGTCGGGAAAGTTTCCAAATGAGAAAATAAAAAGTTATAAATGTTTATCTACAATTGCAGGCCATTACACAGTTGTTATTACGTATGCATGTGATCTCAAAAGAATTATATTACTTATGTTTTTAAATTATTGACACTACCGCAAATTGGTACTGTAGCGATGGCAGCAAAAATCACGTAGTGGCACCAGTTATCGTGAACCATCTCTAAATCACGGTGACTGTCCAGCAAACTCTAAAACTCTACTTGTACCAAATAAAAATAACCCCTTCATCACCTCCCACCCCATTCCTAGCCACCGCCACCCTCCTCTCTCTCTCTCACTCTCTCTCTCTCTCTCTCTCTCTCTCGCCCCCACGCCTCCCATCGCCGACCCCACCAACCTCCCAACGATCATCGACCCTCCTCTCGCCGACAGCTGCCCCTCCTCCCGTCGGCCACCGACGCTCCTTTTGCCGGCTCCGGGCGGTGGCGGCGACGCGGCGCGTGGGGCCACGGATCCGGGCTCCCTCTAGCGTCGCCAGCCGGCGGCGCGCGAGGGCTGCGGATCCACCCCCTCCAAGCATTGACGGCAGCGCTCGGGCAACGGATCGGCCGCCTGGAGAGGCGGCGTTGCGAGGTGGGTCCGAAAAGGGCTCATTACTTCTTTTGTTTTGCTATTTGGGCTGTAGCGGCAGATGGTTTCCACATCACGATACCCGTCACCACATCCTTTTATTTGTAGCTACACACTCGTAGCGACGGGTGGACATACCCGTCGTTAGAGTGCGTATTCGACCACCGCTATAGAAGGGTAATATCATGATGTCACGTTTGACCATTCATTTTTTAAAATATATATTTTAAAAATATGTAAAATTATAAGTTGTGTTTCAATTTCCTTTGATAATAAATTAAATAATAAATAATATTTGATAATACTTAAACTTTTTTGGATAAAGTGAATATCAAATGTAATGAAAAAGTAATCGCGTCAACAATTTAAGAATAGGCAAAGTATGTATATATCACACTGGCTTAGTAGTGATGCGCACGCACAAACGAAGAAAAAGGCAAAGAAAAAATTTGTAAGTAGTTGTGATGTAAGAGTACTCGTGGAAGAGACGCAAGAGACACGAAGAGAATGTTCGCGTGAAACAAACAAGTGCCCTGTGAGTTAAAAGAAAGGAACAATTGCACTTCTACCATCAATTTCATGTGCAGTTATAATTTTATCATAGTTTTTTCTTAACTAAAGCAAGCTTCTATCATAATTATGTTAAGAGCACTTTGACCGTATTAACTACACAAGAAAACACAGTCGTATTATTATAATTTTAACATAACTTTTGACATTAACTCACGTACAACATGTACTGAAAGCATGAACTGTTTTTAAATGGAAAATTTTGACAAATCGAATAGATTTATAATAATTTTAAAGTTTTGATAAAATTTAATAAATTTGGACAAATATTTCTTTCGGAGATGGATTTCATGACTCACAGCAATCACACACCAGGTAGTTAGTTTTTCTCACGTTTTTCATTTTTTTAATCGCTTATTTGCTTTCATCTTGAAATTAATGATAAACGGTACCTTCAATTAAAAAAATTGATGATAAAATCAAAAAATGCACATTCGGTGTTAGAGTCACAATTGACCTTGATTCAAAGTGATGGTAAAAACATAATTTTGCTTAAAAGAAAATGCCCTGTGCGATTTTGAATTCCCACGCATTTCCTCCCGGAAAGAAGCGACGGTGCGAACGTGCACTGCACAAGAATTTGCTACCACATTAATATTCTATAAACATTGTATTTAAGATTTAAGATCGTATGTTTGTAGCGACATCTGTAACGTGCAGTGTAAATGCGCCAGAAACGTTTCTAGCACGCGCATCATACAATGGCGTTTACGTAGATAATAGATCCAGCTTAAAATAATGGAGTCTTATTTATTTAAAAAAATAAGAACATCGATACAGCACCTTGGATGAGTTGCATCTTTGCGCTGATCGTACCTCGGTTCAGTTGCATCTCTGCGCTGATGTGCTCGAGTGATCCCATCTCAACAAGACGACGGGACAAAAGGGACGCGCACCCAAATTTTCTTTATGTCATTTCAACTGTTCTTGTATGTTTTCAATGAGAACAAAATAAATAATCGCAAAAACAAGTGATAGTACAAGGTAATTGTTTACAGAGCGAAATGGTCTGTAGCCTTTGGTTACAAGGTTTCGGTAGCACCTCACCTGGGTTCGATTTTGTATGGAAGCGAATTTTTTAGGATTTAACGACACTGTATTTTTAATGGTAGGCGATGCTTCTGTCGCAAATTTTTAAAATGCTCATAAGAGTATGATTTATATATGTATGTTCATAGGGATGAATATGAGTGCGTAAAATACGATATCAGCCATCACACAGTTGTATATCCCGCTGGCGTAGTGATGCGCACGCACCTTTATACTGTACTAGTATTTTTTAACAAAAGAGAGAAAAAAGCACCGTACCGCTGGAACTGCTTTTGGTCAGAGTTCATGCACAACCTCTAGTGTCAAGAAGTCCTTGAAACGGCGAGATCGATGGGCCGAGGGGACCTTTCACTGTCTCGGCCTCTCGTTTCCAAGACGACGGCACGTCGATGATCGGACTTGATGTGTTAATTTTATTTTTCTTTCAAGAAAAAAAAACAGTGCGGACGTAAGAGCTGGCGTTACTAATATGCACGCAAATGGCAAGCATGTTTCGGAATATTTATGCGTGCTTATATACTTAGCGAAGAAATAGGTTCGTCATTCCATTACAATATCATCAAGAACAAGAAAAAGAGCTAATATCCTGTTTGGGGATTTCGATTGAAATACCCTTTATGTGTGTTTTACGTAGAAATACTATTTTTGCTTTTTTTATGATCCAGCATACAGTCAATAACTGTACATGGAAATGTTACTGTCAGTCTACCACATACATATAACGTGTGCCTTTAGTGACTCTATTCTAACGGAGAGATGGTAAATATTTATGGACATATATAACACCAAACTCTGTAGCAGATTGGTTCAAAAAGGAAACTATGTTGCACATGGGCACGTTATTTTCTTCGTAAAAAAATACTCCCTCCGTTCAAGAATATATGGATTTGTTGACTTTCTGATTTCTGATCTGACCATTCGATATTTATGCAAATACAAAACTAAAGAAGACGTACTTAAAACATACGTAGGAATAAAGTATATTATAACAAAATAAATAAAATTTTAATAATTTTTTTGAATAAAACGAATGATAAACATGACATCCGAAAGTCAATAAATATTTATATTTCTAGACGGAGGGAGTACTACTTAGTTACAAAAGAGACACGTTATGTGTCCCTACCTTTTCCAAGTGCATCACACGCGTTTGAAATGGCAAAGCTTATAGCCAACAAAGATTGAACTTAAAGCCATGAGCCAAAAATTACGAAGACAGTAGAGCTGATTGTCATTGCGTTTCTTCTCTTACGATGAGTGTGAATAAATGTTTTATTTTAAGATTTGCTAGTCTACTGTCAAGTGGAAATTTGTTTCTTCTCTACTCAGATTTCTTGGTCATTGGATCCGAATCAACGGTGCTAGCTTCGACTTCAACCTTCGAGTCACTGGGAAGAGGAGCTCCGGCGGTGCCGGCGACGGTAGCAGCGAGATGGCGGAGAGCGGGTGGGGTACGGGCGGTGCAACACGGCGGCGAGGGCGCTTCCGCATCGCCGGCCGATGTATTAATGTTGGTGGCTTAGGGTGGGGGTTGCTGTGGTTCCCCACTACCACCGGCTACGGAGGAGGGAGGTGGGCGGCGTAGCGTGGGTCGTGGCGTGGTAGTGCAACGAGGCGGCGGCGACGCCACCTAGGCCACGGGTGGCCGGAGGGTAGTGGGACCCGACGATAGGGGCGTCACAATTAGAGGATTTAGAGACGGCGGTGGGTTGACCAACGGCGACGGCGGATGCAGGCGGCGCTGCACCGCTAGCCGCTGAAGGGTCGGTGGGCAAGAAGGCGCCGGAGGCGGGGAGGGAATGAGAGGAGGTTAGGCGGAAGGTTGAAGACATAATTTCGACCGTACGATGTTTGATCCATTTGTTTGCTTTAATGCTCTGCATCTTTCTTGTACCGTAGTGGAGTACTTATTGAATACTGATTAGGACAGTTTCCTATGATTATTGATTACCCAGTACTAGAAAACTGAAACCTGAGAGGACATTTTATAACTGGTCACAATCTTATGTGCTGGTGGTCCTGCGCGGCGGGCGTGGAACTGTGCGACTACTCGTGTGTCAGCGAGCTATCACCTTCATAAACGGGCACGTAAAATCTTCAAAGATGCACGAAATCCTCCGCATATGACTGCTAATACCGTGCTCTCGTCATCCGGAGCTTAGCAATTATCTCGAGCTAGGCTATCCCTGTTGTGTCCCTCATCCTACTTGTCCACAAATAAATCTAGGATGGCGATGTGCCGATGTATTCTCGTCCATTTTTTAAGGCAGGGTTGTGATCGTCATGTTGCCTATATCCTAGTTTTGCTCAAAGAAAAAAAAAGAGTATCAGCTTGTTTAAACAAGTGCGGTCAAAAGAAATATCAAGGATCGTGGTAATTTTCTTTCAAATATTCAAATCTATTAGCAAATAATGCATAAACAAGATCGAAACGAGACACAGATTTTTTACGTGGAAAACCCTTGCGGAAAAAAACCACGGACACCAAACGGCAATCTTCACTATATGAGGAGAGTTTACAAAACGCAGGGGAATTACAATGAGTCTCTCTCTCTTTTCCCTTGCAGCACACAAGATGTATATATGGGTGGCTAACTAATACAATCCGTAACGTGGGAGAACTCCACCTCTCACACCTCCTAGGCGTCCCTAGCAAGGCCGAATTTGGATCATATTACAACAAACTCCACCTTGAGACAAATTCCATCTTGCAGCAAATAAAGAATCATCAATGAACTCACTTCAATAATAAATAGCACCGTGCGCCAACAAGTCGAGTAGGACTTAAATCGTAACACCAACCAAGCTTGAGCATAGCTCAAACTTAGCAGATGGGAACCGGCTTTGTCATCATATCAGCGAGGATTAAAATGCGTACTCGATCTTGCACACTTTAATATCACCCGGAGCAACAACATCTCGGATAAAATGATACCTCACATCAATATGCTTTGTTCGGTCATGGAACATCTGATCTTTTGTGAGGTAAATAGCACTCGGCTATCACGGAATATAGTAGTGCAAGAATCATCTCCACAAAGCTCAAGCATATAAACCTCGAAGCCAAATAGCTTCCTTACAAGCTTCGAAATAGCCATATATTCAGCTTCGGTAGTTGATAAAGCAACAGATGACTCGTAAACAAGCTTTCCAACTAACGAGCACAACCACCAATGGTGAAAACATAACCTGTGAGAGATCTCCTTCTGTCCAAATCACCAAGCATAATCTGAATCAACATAACCAACAATTCCATCTCCAGATTTCCCAAACTGCAAACAAGCATTCGAAGTACCGCGCAAATATCTCAAAATCCATTGAACTGCTTTCCAATACCCTCTACCAGGATTAGACATGTATCTACCGACAATACTCGGTGCATATGACAAATCGGGACGAGAGCAAACCATGGCATACATAAGAGAACCAACTGCTGCTGTTATAAGGAACTCTAGACATGTACTTAATATCTTTATCCGACTCGGGACACAAAGTCGAAGATAATCCGAAATGTGGAGCTATAGGAGTACTCATCTGGTTTAGCTTTATGCATATTGAAACGACGAAGGACCTTTTCAATATACCCTTTCCGACTAAGAAATAACTTGCCGAGCTGTCTCTCTCTAATAATCTCCATGCCAAGAATTTTCTTTGCTGCACCCAAATCCTTCATCTCAAATTCATTACTCAATTGTGATTTCAACTTGGCTATTTCCGACTTATCTTTTGCAGCAATCAACATATCATCGACATAGAGAAGCAAATAAATAGCCGAACCATTAACCAACTTCAAATAAACACAGCTATCATAATCGGACCGCTTAAAACCATTAGAGAGCATAAATGAGTCAAATCTCTTATACCACTTGTCTAGGAGATTGTTTCAAACCATAAAGAGATTTCTTCAACTTACGGACAAGGTGTTCTTTTCCGGGAATAGCAAAACCTTCGAGGTTGATCCATATAAATATCTTCATCTAATTCTCCATGTAAGAATGCAGTTTTAACATCTAATTGCTCAAGCTCATAATCATGCATAGCAACAATACTGAGTAAAGTGCGAATAGAGCTATGTTTCACAACAGGAGAAAACACATCATTATAGTCAATATCTGAAATCGACTATAGCCTTTAGCAACCAACCTTGCTTTATACCTTGCTTGTTTCATTAAGAGAAATAGGTTCCTTTCTCTTGAAAATCCACTTGCAACGAACGGGCTTCTTCTCTTTAGGCAATGGCACTAAATCCCAAGTACCATTCTTATCAAGTGACTCCATCTCATCTTGCATAGCGATAACCCAATTGTTACAATCCGCTGAAGTAATAGCCTCAGAATAATTAGAAGGTTCAGCAGTACCTTCAACCTCTTATGCGCAACTCAAAGCATAAGCAGCAATATTACATTCCTCAATTAACCTCTTGGGTCGAACATGAGGCCTCCTAGACCTGTCAGCTGCAATAGAACGTTGTGGAGACTGCACAACGGGAGAATGTGGGATGATAGATGAATCATCATCAATAGGTGCATCCGTATTAGTATCCGGTGTATGTGCTTGAATCAATAACATGCTCCACCTGCACACTAGAGGTCTGCGAACTCCGAACAGGAGCATTAGACATAGCAAATTCATTAAAGACAACACTTCGCTAGTAATGACCTTTTTAGATTCAGGATCCCACAATTTATAACCTTTAACACCAGAACGATAACCAAGAAAAATGCACTTAATAGCTCTAGGCTCCAATTTACCATTATCAACATGAGCATAAGCAGGACAGCCAAAAACTCTCAATTCAGAATAATTTGCTGGAGAACCGGACCATACCTCAATTGGTGTCTTCTTATCAATAGCAATAGAGGGAGAACGATTAATCGGAAAACAAGCGATGGAAGCGACCTCAGCCCAAAACGCCTACTCGAGGCCAGCATTAGACAACATGCAACGGGCCTTAGAGATGATAGTCCTGTTCATCCGCTCAGCCACACCGTTTTGTTGAGGTGTATAAGCAACGGTGCGGTGTCTCACAATGCCTTGAGACTTACAATATGAATTAAAAGCATGAGAACAGAATTCCATCCCATTATCGGTGCGAAGAACCTTCACCTTTCTATCGGTTTGTTTCTCCACCATAATCTTCCACTCTTTGAATTTAGAAAATGCTTCGATTTATGCTTTAAGAAATAAGGTCATACCTTCCTTGAATAATCATCAATAATTGTCAACATATAACGAGCACCTCCAAGAGAAGTCTTACGAGCAGGCCCCATAAATCAGAATGCACATAGTCAAGAATACCTTCGATAGTATGAACCGAAGTGTTGAACTTCACCCTCTTGTGTTTGCCAAACACACAATGCTCACGAAATCCAGACTTATCGATGTTATGCCCATCAAGAAGTCCTCTCTTGCTCAAAATTGTCATACCAAGCTCACTCATATGCCCAAGACGCATATGCCAAAGGTTAGTAACATCGGAATCGGATAATGACTTGGTAGAAACAGAAACATTGCCAATAACGGTAGTGCCTTGAAGAAGATATAAATTGGCAGTCAATAAATCACCTTTCATGACAACAAGAGAGCCCTTAGTTACCTTCATAACTCCACCTCCAGTGGAGTACTTATACCCTTTGCGATCAAGAGTACTCAAAGAAATAAGATTTCTTATTATAGTTGGAACATGCCTCACATCTGTCAATATCCCGACAATACCATCGGACATCTTAATCCGAACGGATCCCATGCCTACTACCTTACGAGGAGTGTTATCACCCATCGAACAGAGCCTCCACTATGGACAGATTCATAAGTGGAAAACCAATCTCTATAAATGCAAATATGAAACGAGCGAGCGAGAATCAAGAATCCATTCCTCATTAATTTTGGCACATCCAGACAAAAGCAACAAGAACATCACCATCGAAGCTGCTATCATCGGCAGTAGCGACAATGAAGCAGACACCATCATCGGTAGGATTAGATTTAGCCTTTTGAGCAGCTTTCCTCTTCTCCTTATTCTGCAGCTTATAACATTCGGAAATATCATGAGTATTCCCTTTACAATATCTGCAGAACTTATCTTTGCCTCTCGGATTTAGAGCGACCGCGATGACCGCTCGAACTTTTATCTCTCCCATTGTTGAATTTCTTCTTCTCTGTCCTACCACGGACGGACAAACCTTCTCCATCATCATTGGCAGCAACTTCAGGAGACACTATCAATTTCATCTTTTCCTTTGTATGCAAAGCATCATAAACCTTATTGACGATAAGAGTGTCATGACTGTATAATATAGTATCTCCGAAAGTTGAATAAGACGGAGACAACGAACACAAAAGCATGAGAGCTAAATCCTCATCATCATATTTTACCTCCATGGACGTAAGGTCCGAAACAATCTTCTTGAAGATCGATAAATGAGAGGCCAATGAATTACCCTCTTGCAACTTGTGAGTAAACAATTTCATCTTCAAATGCATCTTGCTCGGTTAGATCCTTGGACATGCGAGATCGACTCCAGCTTGAGCCATAAAGCAGCAGCGGTTTTCCGATCCAAAACCTCTTGCAAAATATTATTAGATAAATGAAGATGAATTTGTGAAAGAGCCTTACGATCACGACGCTTTTCTTCATCGGTCCAAGTCTCTTGCTTCTTATTAGAGAAAGAATCAAGCGCATCATCCAAATCAGTGTGCGCTAATATTGCCCTCATCTTGACTTGCCAAAGAGTGAACCGTGTATCACGGTCAAGCAGCGGAACATCGTACTTGAGAGAAGTCATCGAAGAAATCAGCAGCAAAATAAATCTGCAGCGTCTCTGGTGCAACTTCGTGTGGACGAAGCAATTACTGCAGACTCCTGGTACACTACTGTGTACACGCAGCAAATAAACCAGAAAACAGCCTCCGTGTACAAAGAACTGTGTGCGCGTAGCAAAGATTCACAGAACCAGCTCCTGGTACAAATACTTGTGTGCGCCTAGCGAATGTCACCAAATTGGTTTCAGCAGCATGGACCGACGAATCTTTTGAAAACAGCCTGCTGGAACGCACGAACGGAGCCAAGCACTTGCGGCCACAAGGAGACAAGAAACCTCGGGACTTGATCCATAACAAATCGGAGCCCAACAGCAGCAGCGATCGGAGCTTTGTAGGTGAGTCAGACCCGACTCGGCCTAAGAATCGACAACGCGCTCGACGAGGAGATCAACTCGGTGGCAGCGGAAGAACAGGGATTAAACCCTAATTTTTTTTAATCAAATCTCGTGTCTGGCTCCGGTACCACTTGTTAACAAATAATGCATAAACAAGATCGAAACGAGACACGGATATTTTTACGTGGAAAACCCTTACGGGAAAAAACCACGGCGCCAACCGCAATCTTCACTATATGAGGAGAGTTTACAAAACGTAGGGAATTACAATGAGTCTCTCTCTTTTCCCTTGCAGCACACAAGATGTATATATATAGGTGGCTAATTAATACAATCCGTAACGTGGGAGGACTCTACCTCTCACACCTCCTAGGCGTCCCTAGCAAGGCCGAATTTGGATCATATTACAACAAAATCCAATATACGTTACAATCAATCAAAGCTTGAGTTGGTAACTGCACACAGTCCAAATAATAGAACCGAAATTCTTTGTTGCAAATGGCGAAGTTTTACCCTATCTCGACAACACTAATGTGACACACATGTTTAACAGGCAGACGTTAATAGTGCTCACTCGATCTAGGTCAAAAGTCATGCAGTCATGATAGCAATTAACGAAAAGATGGACATCAACAGATCATCATTATTGCCTGTTGTTTGTCACTCTCTAGTGGAGTACTGATCTGGACGGATTTATATGCGTTGTTTGTCATTTTGGAAACCATGAGGATTTTTGTTTCAATATATTCTCGAACTAGTCGTGGTCACACCATTATCTCATTAATTACACCAACACGTATGACATCAAGTGGATAATCTTGAAACTCCAGTGAATGGACGTTAAATTCCCCAAAAGAAATTTGACACAGAAAGCCACATCAGAAAATATCAATTGTAGACTGTAGTGCATACTTATATTTAAGGCGAGTTTTGTTTGAGAACACAGACGGGCACACTTACACTACTGAGGCAGAGGCAGTTTTCTTTTTATGGTCAGGGGGATTTACCAGTGGAAAGAGTTTATAACCAGTAATATAGCGGTATGTGAAGATCAAAGGTACTTTTCTTACAAGAGACAAGAAACCAAGAGCTACATTGTTCTAAAAAACTCGGCATGCATAGATGAGCATCTTTGCCACGTCTCCTTCGAATACCAGCTTTTGAAAAATCTGCATAGGCTGACGATCTTCAGTTCGTGTTAAAGGCTAGGGTATGTTTGTAGATCCATTTGTTAGAAAATTAGGTATTTTTATGTTGAATTTAACCCGTGAAATCGCGATAAAGATGATTGTTGATAACAAAACGAAAGCGGGCGAGAACACATACCCTGCAGACGACCCCGCGGAAGATGCGCTCGAAGTGCTCATGTTGATGTAGTCGTACAATTGCGCGCCTGGCTGTAGACGTACGGAGTTGAGCAGTCGCGGCGACGCTCCCCAAAACCTGATCGCCCGCACACCCGAGCAGATGCCGCGAGACGGACGGAGGCTTCGGAGGCCTGCTCTTCCTTCTCTCCGTGCGCGCAGAGAGGAGGAACGGGGAAGTTTCGATGGCAACTCGCAAGGAAGAAGATGAAACGGGAAAAAGCAATCTCGTGTGCAAAGGAAAGAAATCAGCCACCTTGGACTCTGCCGGGTAAGGCCTTATATAGGGGCTGGCGTTTAAGGCAATCAATACGTCGTAATCAATCCCGTAACGGAAAGAATTATTCTCCGCAATCAAACCTTCATAACGGAAGGAATTAATTGCGAGTTATTCCGCCGCGTAACGGAAATAATTAATTACGAATTGATTCGGTTTCCTTAAAGCAGCCCACCGTTTCCAAGTTTCAAAGAAACTTCCATTCGCACGCGGCAGCGGTGGCGACGCGCACGCGTGTGGCTTGCCTCTATTCCCTCTCAACTTCTCTAGAGGAACCGGAAGGAGTCCCCTTATTAAGTTGAGTCATTTAATAATTAGAAACCCATGTAGGACTAAACATTATAGCATTTAATATGGGTCTAGACTTAATTGTATTTTATTATGGGCTTTTAAAAGAAATAAAAGACCCACAATATTTAACAATCCCCACCAAGTCTAGTGCTCATAGTGAATGCTCTCAAGTGACTTCCTCGCGTTTCATATACCGAGTGTTTCGATGGAGACTGTTAAGTTGAACTTCCATCTAGAGCGAGAGGTTATGCCTTATCACAACCGAGCAATGGACTAAGCCTTGAATTGTCGGCTTTGTGCGAAAAGGTTTCACCAAAGCTCTTTGCCGGTACTAGGTTGCCATAAAGCATCCCCTCCGGTTTGGAGCATATAAGTCAAACTCCTGGCCCATTCACGAGTATCTAGAGACCCCACCATCTCATAGACTGTGACTAGCAGTCGGACTCATATAGGTGTGTTCCTCAAAAGATATCCTGTAGGACGATATCTTTGCTTCTCATAAGCCACTTGGAACACATTAAGGTGGTTACACCATCCTACCTTACGGAATTAGGAAAGAAGCACATCCGAGATAGACCAATCAAGGGTCTTTCCTCTCGGATTATCAATAGCTTGTTTCACCATTCTACTTCACGGGATCTCCGATAACATAGAACAGGTTACCACTACGATAATCCATCAAGTGGGTCTCAAGCCCATCTCACTCGATGCACTCGTCTATCACATTTCGTGATAGCCCCTTGGTGAATTGATCTCGCCGTATTCTTAGACGTGTGGACATAGTCCAACGCTATAACTCCGGAGTTTCTCATTTTTCTCGACGGACTTAAGCCGCCTTTTCACATGCCTTGTGGACTTCATGTTATCCTTAGAACTGTTCACCTTGACAATGACTGTTTGATTATCACAGTTCATGGAAATTGCCGGTATTGGTTTCTCAACCGCCGGCAAATCCATAAGGAAATCACGAAGCCACTCAACCTCAATGTCGGCGGTATCTAATGCCGTGAGTTCTGCTTCCATAGTTGACCTCGTTAAGATGGTCTCGCTTGCAAGACTTCCAGGAAACAGCGCCACCTCCAAACAGAAATACATATCCGCTTGTGGCATACAACTCATCGGCATCTGAAATCCAATTTGCATCACAATAGCCCTCTAGTACCTTCGGGTACCCGAATAGTGAATGCCATAGCTTATAGTACCTTTTAGATAGCGCATTACTCTCTCAAGAGCACACCAATGAGCATCTCCCGGATTTGACACGAACCGGCTAAGTTTGCTCACAAGCAAACGAGATGTCGAGTCTCGTAGCGCTAGCTAGGTACATAAGCGATCCAATGATTTGGGAATATCTCAATTGATCCCTTGCTATCTTTCGATTCTTTCTCAATAGCACGCTAGGATCATAAGGCGTGGGAGCGGTTTGATAATCGCTATACCCAAAGCGACTCAATACCTTTTCCACATAGTGGGACTGCAAGAGTGTAATCCCACCATTGCCTTCTCTTTGTAGCTTGATGTTAAGAATAACATCTCGCTACTCCCAAATCCTTCATCTCGAAGTTATTGGACAAAAAGTTCTTGACCTCCTTAATCACATTAAGGTTGGTCCCAAATATCAAGATGTCATCAACATAAAGACACAAGATGACTCCCTCGCCCCCACCATACCGATAATATACACATTTGTCGACTTCATTCACTCGCAAAGCCGGCTAATGTTAAAGTTCTTTCGAACTTCTCGTGCCATTGCTTAGGGGCTTGTTTGAGGCCATAAAGGGATTTCAACAATTTACACACCAAACGCTTTTGACCATCTATCACAAATCCATCGAGCTGCTCCATATAGATCTCCTCATCTAGCTCTCCATAAAGGAAAGCTGTTTTAACGTCCATTTGATGAACGAGGAGACCATATGAGGCTGCTAGGGAAAGTAATACTCGAATGGTGGTCAAACGAGCAACAGGTGAGTAGGTGTCGAAATAATCTTCACCCTCCTTCTCGTGAAAAACCCTTAACCACAAGCCTTGCCTTGTACCTCTCGATTGTACCATCAGGCCTAAGCTTTTTCTTGAACACCCATTTACATCCTATGGGTTTGCACCCGTAAGGACGTTCAACGATTTCCCAAGTACCATTAGACATTATTGAATCCATCTCACTCCTTACCGCCTCCTTCCGGAGGTCGGCGTCAGGAGAGGAAAATGCCTCTTCAATGGTTCTTGGTGTGTCATCCACGAGGTACACAATAAAGTCATTTCCAAAAGACTTTGCAGTCCTTTGTCTCTTACCCTTTCGGGTGACTCGTATTGTCATCCTCCTCAAGAGTTTGCGTTTGGGGTTCCTCATTGTATATTTTCGGAGTAAAAAGCTCGTGGGGACTAGATTCATGACTAGATGTGCTAGGTCCATTTTTCGAAGGAAATTCACTCTCAAAGAAAGTTGCATCTCTCGGATTCAAAGATTGTACCGACCGCCATGTCGGGTACTCAGATTTTACAACTAAAAATCTATAGCCCACACTCGTTTATAGCATAACCAAGGAAAATGCAATCAACGGTTTTAGGTCCAAGTTTGCGCTTCTTGTTGATTGGCACATTCACCATGGCCAAACAACCCCAAGTGCGCAAATATGAGAGATTCAATCTTTTCTTATGCCATTCCTCGAATGGTGTGATTTCTTTATCCTTTGTGGGAACTCTATTCAGGACATGACAAGTCTGTCAAGATCGCCTCACCCCACCATTCCTTCGAAAGACCGACTGTCTCTAACATGGCGTTAACCAAATCAGTTAGAGTGCGGTTCTTTCTTTCGGCAATCCCATTTGATTGGGGTGAGTAAGGCGGTGTCCTCTCATGAATAATTCCATGTTCCCCACAATAATCGGAAAACACGTTAGAAAAGTATTCTCCCCACGATCCGACCTTAAACGTTTGATTTTTCTCTCAAGTTGGTTTTCTACTTCAGCCTTATAGATTTTAAAGTAGTGAAGCGCCTCATCCTTCGATTTTAGCAAATAGACATAACAATATCTAGTACAATCATCTATAAGAGTCATGAAGTATCTTTTATCACCTCTAGTCAATTCTCCATCCATCTCGCATAGATCGGAATGTACAAGTTCTAAAGCTTCTAAGTTCCTCGCCTCCGCAGCCTTGTGAGGCTTGCGAGGTTGCTTAGATTGCACGCATGCATGGCATTTAGAATTTTTGACTAGATCAAATTTCGGGATTAAATTCAATTTTGCTAACCGCGTCATACAGCCAAAATTTATGTGACAAAGTCGTGAATGCCAAACGTTTGACTCATTCGAAACAGAAATATTGTTCACAACCTTATTACACAAATCATTAAGAGAAAAGCGGAACAAGCCTCCGCAATCATAGCCTTTACCGACAAATGTCCCATACTTAGAAAGTATACATTTATTCGACTCAAAGACTAGTTTATAACCATCTCGACATAACAAAGACCCACTAACGAGATTCCTTTTGATTGAGGGGACATGCTGCACGTGCTTCAATAGCACCGTCTTTCCCGAAGATAGCTTCGGATTGACGGTACCAACACCAAGAACACGCGCATGAGACCCATTTCCCATCAATAAGTCTCCCGCTACGCTGGCCTCGATAAGAAGAAAACAAAGAAATATCAGCACACACGTGAACATTAGCACCAGTGTCAATCCACCACTCAGGTGATTGACAAACCGAAAGGACAACGGGTGAAGAATTATCATACCCGTAAGTCCCTTCATTGGTCTCGCCAATGACCATGTTTGCAGATTTCTTCTCCTGTTTAAATTTGCGATCCGGGCACGCACTTGCCCAATGCTCAAGGCTCCCGCAAACAAAACAGCCACCTTCTTTGTTCTTCTTCTTCTTGAACATGGTTGTTTGTTTAGGCTTCTCCACCTTTTCCTTCTTCTTCTTCTTTGAGATTATCTTCCGCACCATATTGGCGCTAGAAGGCTCTCCCGCACCCTTTCCACGTGTGTCTTTTGCTCTCGCCCTTTCCTCAACATCAAGAGTCCCAATGAGTTCGGTTACACCAAACTCTTGTCTCTTGTGTTTTAGTTGGGTAGCAAAATCCTTCCAAGAAGGTGGCAACTTAGCGATGATAGCGCCAGCCACAAACTTGTCGGGTAAGACACATGGAAATTGCTCGAGTTCCTTAGCTAGAGCTTGTATCTCATGAGCTTGTTCTACTACAGGACGGTTCTCAACCATCTTGTAGTCCAAGAACTGCTCCATGACATACAACTCGCTCCCAAGCATCGAAACCCCGAACTTGGCGTCTAGAGCATCCCAAAGCTCTTTAGCGGAGGTGCACGTGAGATATGAGTCCATATACTTAGTAGCAATGGCGCTAAGCACGGCGCCTCCGAACAGGTTATCAGCCATATTGAACCGTTCCTGCTCCTCACGAGAGAGCGGTCCAATAGGCTTCCCATTGGCAACATGGTAGCAGTTCATTGCCGTTAGCCACAAGACCATTTGTGCACGCCACCTCTTATAGTTCGAACCGTCAAACGTGTTTGGCTTAAGTGCGGCAACAAAACCACTAACAGAAAAATGCCTATTATCGGGTTTTTGGATTGTTAGGAAATTAGGCATTTTTATGTTGAATTTAACCCGTGAAATCGCGATAAAGATGATTGTTGATAACAAAACGAAAGCGGGCGAGAACACATACCCTGCAGACGACCCCGCGGAAGATGCGCTCGAAGTGCTCATGTTGATGTAGTCGTACAATTGCGCGCCTGGCTGTAGACGTACGGAGTTGAGCGATCGCGGCGACGCTCCCCAAAAACCCGATCGCCCGCACACCCGAGCAGATGCCGCAGACGGACGGAGGCTTCGGAGGCCTGCTCTTCCTTCTCTCCGTGCGCGCAGAGAGGAGGAACGGGGAAGTTTCGATGGCAACTCGCAAGGAAGAGGATGAAACGGGAAAAAGCAATCTCGTGTGCAAAGGAAAGAATCAGCCACCTTGGACTCTGCCGGGTAAGGCCTTATATAGGGGCTGGCGTTTAAGGCAATCAATACGTCGTAATCAATCCCGTAACGGAAAGAATTATTCTCCGCAATCAAACCTTCATAACGGAAGGAATTAATTGCGAGTTATTCCGCCGCGTAACGGAAATAATTAATTACGAATTGATTCGGTTTCCTTAAAGCACCCCACCGTTTCCAAGTTTCAAAGAAACTTCCATTCGCACGCGGCAGCGGTGGCGGCGCGCACGCGTGTGGCTTGCCTCTATTCCCTCTCAACTTCTCTAGAGGAACCAGAAGGAGTCCCCTTATTAAGTTGAGTCATTTAATAATTAGAAACCCATGTAGGACTAAACATTATAGCATTTAATATGGGCCTAGACTTAATTGTATTTTATTATGGGCTTTTAAAAGAAATAAAAGACCCACAATATTTAACACCATTGAGAGTTGTCCTCTTAATTTGTCTCACTTGTACTATAATAGTTTAAATGTTCTTGTTGCTTAACTCTGTTGTAAAGTCTCTCGGACCGTTTTTTTTCCTTAGACAAAATAACTCAGTATATATAACACAATTTCTGCTACAATTGAGCTTATATGTTTCATATTGGAAGGAAACTATTCTTTTCTTTTTCATTAATCTAGAATCAAGTTGTTTACTCACTTCACTTTTGAAAATGTGGCTTATTACCAGTTACTGAGGGAAAGGGGGTAGGTCCGGAGGTGACGACAATCCCTGATTGAATATTCGTTGCCAGGTGTATTCACGAAGTAGTAAAATATAACAGGACACATAGTCATTGTCCTATGGAAAAAATAGGCAAGTAATGGCAGACATGTTTGTCCTGCCAGCAATAACATGCCTTCTTTCATTAGTATAATAATAACGTCTGGACCAGGCAATGTTTTGATTAATCTAGTGTTTGTCACTGTTATGAGGAGACATTTTCTTTTGTTTGGTCTGTATGTTTCAAGTAGTATAATACTCTACCAATTACCATCGGTGAGTTTTGTAGGTGATAGCGGGCTTTTTGTCTAATCTGCAGCCCAAACAGTCCCTGAACTCTTTCTAATATCTAGCCCAACGAGCAGATCCCCTCACTAATTCTCAGCCCAAGCCCAAGCAGGTGGTTTGGAGATGTGTTTCCTAACTTTGCCTTGGACATTAGTGAATTTAGGGCTCGAACTGGATTTTCTAGTTCCTACCTTTTTGTGAAGGGTCGCATTCCTTACCTCTTGAACTGGGATGCTCGTTCCTTCGTTCCAAATGGCATCACCAAAGCTTTCCTATATTATTTTCCCTATGATTTTCTCCATTCCAAACACAGCCTAATATAGTACAAATCACACAATAAAAATCACAAAAGGAAGAAGAGCGCCAACATAGTTTGAATGTGTATCCAAACATGCGAGAGCTTGGAATAATTCACTAGTCTTCCAAGCTGTAATGGCTTGTCTTTTTGTTTTGTGTCGCTCTCCCCTATGAAACTAGTACGAAGTACTTGCTGGCCTACCGTGGTTTCCTCGAAAAATATGCATGTCTTAAATTCATCATCTAAAATTAGCAAAGTTGTGAAATTGTCACACGTAGTTTACGGGCTGAATTGCCACCACCCACAGCTTACTTCTGAGAACATTGATATCATTAAGCAGCATATTTAAGACCCACACACAGATACACTGAACATTATTATGCTTTGATCCTTAACGATGCAATTTGTTTTCGTCTCAGAGCAGACCGGAAGTATCTTGCAATCTTCATTTTTGTGCATACGTTCAGGATATTAGACAAGTGAGATGAAATCTCCCTCCTAGCCGACTATTGTGAACTTGTGACAGTTTCTCTCATCCAGTAGTGTCACACAAGATCATGTTCTTTCCAAATTATACGCATATTTTCAGAAGGCACAGAATGTCGCCTAAAATGTCTCAAAAAGTGAATGGTCTTGTGTACTGACCAAACTGGATGAAACGATGCACCTATAACTTTCAGGCAATTCAGAACAGATACAAGGATGTGGTAGATTTGATCCCATACTCATGGTCCTATTACAGCCTATGTGAAAAGAAAAAGATTTCGATGATTCTGAACAGGACGATAACCATGCATAGTTCAGATTTCAGAACTGAGACAGTAAACTTGATTATAAGGAATACCAAGTTCTCTTCAAAAACAAAAAGAGGAGGGAATAGCAATACATGGAAAACTCTGACCAAACTTCTCCATGTTAGACAAAATAAACTGCAAGAGGCTCGAGGGAGATGTATCTACATCTTGGACTGTGGTTTAATGGAAATTTTAACAATCTACATTATGATTATTAATGTAACATCTTGGTCCATTAGGATCAGGCCCATAGTGGTCGCTCTATGGACACTTGTGTACATTAGTGGTGGAAATTTAGTACCAACTTGCTAGTCTAGCGAGGGGTAAGCCAACATATAAGGTTAGATTATCCAACACTACTAACTTTGGGTTAACCCTTTTACTCGAAGCGACGACAAAAACGTAAATATGTTGGTGAGTGTGTGAGGTCCACTCAAAATGGTAGTCAAGCCCAAGCCTATGTTGGTGAGTGTGTGGGGTCCACTCAAAATGGGAGTCGGGCCCAAGCCAGGTTTTGGACCCTAGACTGTTACAAGTGATATCACAATGCACTCCGACACAATGCACGTGAGTGTCGGATGGTCCGAACATATGGTGCATGGCACGTGTAGGCCCATGCGTGTGGCACGACATGACATATGTTCCGGACACATATGTGTCTAAGAGGGAAAGTTCCTGGTAGCTTGCCTAAACGAGAACATCAAGTTCTCCGAGGGAGGGGTGTATGTAACGTCCGACTCATTAGACCCATATTGCTCATGGACACTTGTGTACATGAATGGGTCAAAATTTAGTACCATCTTGATAGTCTAGTGGCAAGCCAACATATAAGGTTTGGTTGTCTAACACCACTAACCTTGGTTAACTCTTTTACACGATGTGAGGACGAAAGCGTAAATAGGTTGATGGATGTGTGGAGTCCACCCAAACTGGGAGTCTACCAAACCAGATTTCAGATCCTAGGCCGTTACAATTAATACGAAACAGTCATAGTGAAGTACAATTAGCTGAGCAATACCTTAATTTTTTTATTTCTCCTTTGCAACTCCAACCATTTTGGTGATCCCAATTCCGATATGATTCCAAGGCACAAGTCCACAACTGCAACTTCAGAGACAAGGCAAGTCTTTACCAAATATCATACAAAATAGCAAACATACCCCTGCATCGCTACGAACGTGTCTGAAACTCTTTTCTATAAGAATTCTAAGCTTAAAGTGGAGGCAAAGGTTAGGTATTATGTTTGTTGTTTAAAAACGAACGTGTCTGAAACTTTTTCTCAGATAAGGATTCTATGCTTAAAGTGGAGGCAAAGGTTAGGTATTATGTTTACTGTTTTTTTAAAATAAAATATTAGTATCTGCTTACGTACACTAGATTGTGTTTAGTGTCATATGAAAGCATTATCTATTTTTTTACTGTTATTTTCTTTCTTTCCCATTTCACTGCATTTGTATCGAATTAACCTAGACCAGTCCTAATTGATTTGATATTTTTTGAACAAGTTGGATTTGGAAGCAAATTAGACCCGCTGCAAGAGAATTTGAATTTTTTTCCCCCAACCCAATGAGAATGTTATTGAGCGGTAGAGATAGTTTTCCTCGACTTGTCATCCTCACCCGCGTCGAGCCGCTGTCGAGCTCGCATATGTGTTCCCACGGCAGTGAGGTCCTCCCTAGTGTTTCCCTCACCATTTCCACAACAGATTTGTTCCCATGACGGCTCTACCCGGTGTTTCCCTCACCCGACCTCGCTCTCAATCTTCAGCGCATGGTGGTGACCTGGTGGGGCGAGCTCGCTGTTGATATTGGTAACTCGATCGTGGCCCATCCGAGGAAACATCGGCTGGCTGATTAACTCGATCATAGCCTATTATGGCAGCAGGAGTCGTTGTATCAGATCGGTAACTTACGTGAAGGGAGACAACGGCTGGCTCATTAGATTACAGATCAGATCGAGACATCGACTGGCTGATTACAGATCAGATCGGATTACATATCGTATCGGACATCAGTAACTTACGTGGAGGAGGTGACACCAAACGATAACTTAAGTGGAGGCGGACACTAAAAGACTAAGGAAAAAATAATAACAAGCTGAGAAGATAAGTATCTTTTATGTAAATAGTTAGATCGTCGCTACTACTATTAATCGCGATCCAATTTAGGGTGGTTTATGTAAATATTTTTTTCTCGAAAACGCATGAGAGTTGCGTTTCATTATATTAAGAAGAAAAAACGAGAAAGAACCCGTACGACCTCACGTAAACACAGAACAAACCACAACACAAGACACAACACACACACACATAACACACAGCAGACACGACATGAACTCCACCGGGAGGGAGTTGCTTCGGGATGACGCCTCAAAGAAGGTTATGACGCTTAGTCGCCACCGCCATCCGATCCGGCAAACCGGATCCGAGCTTTCTCTCATAAAGCCTCGAGAGATGGTTGGAACCTCGACAACGCCTTCAACAAGGAAGACCCTAAGGCATGCTTGTTGCCGGTACGGTTAGCACCATACAAGATTTCTCCCGGTTCGCCTCCGCCATCTCCGAGCCAGCTCCCAATCCCGTCCTGGGGCATCACGTCGGTCCTCGTGACACGCGCCAAACACCCCACCCATGCTGGCTGCGACAACATGCGCGCCAACACCCAACACCATCCCAGACCGTCCTAGCACTTCATCGTCGCGCGCATGACAACAACGAACGCGCGCCAACGGCACACCAATACTGAACCTTGACCGGCTAGCTCCGAGCGAGCACTTCCGGCATCAACCCGCGCCGCGCATTGTCGCTGCGTGTGCCGCGCCTCGACGCACAACTGCATTGACAGCAGGGCTGCAGATCGGCCGTCCACTCCTTCATCCATCGCCTACCACCACATTGTGGCCTGCAGCCGTAATTATGAAAATATATGGATCACAGTTCAAAATAGAGTGTTATATATACAAATATTTGGAGAGACATTTGCAAAATTCTGTTTCCGCGCCCCTCTCTCTCTCCCTCCCTCCCCCTCTCTCTCTCGACTTGATTGTCGAAACTTCTTACCGGAGAGAGGGAGGTAGCGGCCATGGAAAAGCTGGACCACAGCACGTTCCATCGAGAATGCCTCGCCCTCACCCTTCCGGGTAATTGTTGACGCCGGTTTTTGACCAAGGGACCCATTGTCGGCGACTATAGGTCAAAAGAGGGCCGGTGGGCGGAAGGCCGACGGCCGCTTGGGCGAGTAAAGGCGCGTCCCTCCCGGGAATCGTGCGCGGACGCCAACGGAAGAGCATAATATTGATGGGCCCGGCCCGCGTTGTAAAATTAGAAATAATAGTTTAATTTTGGAAAAAAGATCCTAGTCGGTTAGGAAATCGGCCCGAAGAGGGTCCGAGGAGGATTCTTCGTGCCGAGTATAAATTTGTACTCGGGTGTAACCTGTAAACTCGATTCACATCCAATACAACTTTCGGCGCATCGCCAAACCCTAATTTTCTGTCAAGTATCTATCGTTTTGCGCGGGGATCTTCGGGGCTCTGGTCGACAACACGTTGGCTTGATAAGGTAATTATGTCGTCTAGTTCTCGGCGCATTGTTCGTAATTAGATGGCTTAATTGCTAGTTATCCGGCGACCGGATCCGTTCTTAATCGTCGTAGTGAGTATCGGCCGGGATGAGTCAAGTCGACCTGGTCCGGGCTCGTGGTGGAGATAGTTTGACTTGTCCCGCCTCCCCGCCCGACCTTTGCTCGTAACGCCGATTGGCTCGGATCCGGTCGTCCGAGTCACGATAGCCGCTATGAGAATTCTTTTACATCTTGGCCGATTCGATCGTGCGGATTCGGTTGACGTGTCCTGTGTTTGCCTTTGCGATAGTTGACTTGTCCTAGGCGCATGCAGTCGATTGGCTAGGGTGTAGATTTACTTTCATAGTTAAGGCGTTTATGATTGTGCTTGTCCTGGGTCGGCCGGCGTGCGCGGTCGTTAGACTCTGGTCCGATCGCGTGCCATCGATTGACTTGTCCTGTTGGAGCGATCGGTCGATTCGGATCCGTGTGGTTGTATTGGTCTTACTTGTTCTTTCGGAGTGTTTAGCCGATTGTTTATCACGTTCATTAGCTGTTTCATGTTCAATTAGCAACCAAATCTGTTAAAGCTGCCTTTGAACCCGAGTTATTAGTACGATTTCATTGATCATCATTATACATCTAGATATGATCTAATAACTCATTGTTATAATCGATGGCGGAATTGGCCGGATGCCTGATCGGCCGATTCATCGCTTCGATTGATGATTAAACCATCTTCTTGCTATCAAATTGATTACATCCCATTAATAATTACCTTGTTTACATTTTATTCGATAATGCATCCCCGCAAAGTCTTAATGATTTGATCGCTTACCGACGAAATCGGTCGTTAGCCACCGATCGCATGTTATAGCGTCGGCCGATTTCGTATCGTTCGTATCACGGTTCGTTTGCCTGGCATTTAATACATAAATGGATGGGCCGTGTTGTTCCTCGTCGATGGCCGATTTTGTCTATCTTATGCCATAATCGGCCACGGCTGCACATCGGTCTATCCGGGCCGATGACCCGGAATTTTACACCTTTTATTGTCTTTGTTGGTTTGCAGGAAAACCATCCGCACGCACCAGCGCACACGGGAATCGGCGAGCTGAGCCGGTCCGTTGGGAGCACGAGGCCCTGCCTCAGCCGGGGTTTCGGTGGACTCTCCGGACAACGGTGTGTTGGCGACTTTTGACGTCAACAGTAATCTCTAGCGCTTATGTAGCATCCCTCTACTTCGAAGCACGGGGGAATAGAAAAACAGAACAATCCGCGAAAATCCTAGTTCTACACTTCTACTGTCTGTATTCCATAATGCCCTTGGGAAAGAGTAACCTTTAAGTTGTCTTTATATGTATCAAGTTCGGAGTATTGAACTGATAAATGAATCAAATAAATTCCTAGAGCATTCTTCCTCTTTGAAACTGGCCATAAAAATTTATTTTCACATAAACTGCTGTATACATGAGTGCTGATTTTCTAATTCAACAACTTGGATAAGGATGACATCTCCATTATATTTCTCATTCATATCACGTATAGGTGAACCTGACTGCCAAGATACAGATGAAAGTCAGACAAAAGAGAGGAACAATAAGAGAATGAGAATCAGGACCACCACCTACCAAGCCATGGAATAAATTGATGGTACCTGTTTTATCCACAAAAATGTTTTCTACTGCATTTTGATTATAGCATCCATTTACTTCTTGATTGTTATATTAGCTCCCTTGGTTAATATCCATGACATCCTCGTAGAGGCATGTTCCCTTTTTCAATTTGATCAGAAACTATTTTTATTTTTGGACGAAAACACAGCAAGGCTAGCACTAAAAAAAAAGGCTAAGAGATATGTACAGGGATACTTACAGAATGACACCACACTCACAAAAAGGAGTGGAATATCATTTCCAAATGTCATATTGATATTTCCCTGCTTGTAAACTGACTACTCGATCTTGTTGTAAATTTTGGGTTACATGAGTGGCCCTAAATGATTTAGAAACTTGAGATAAGTTCTCTTCGGAGAATTCCATACTGCATTTCTGATTTGATTTAACATCCATCATGCATTTTGAATTTTGCTTTAATATCCATCATGCATTTCTGATTTCTAGAAGGAAGATTTTTCTTTTTTACATAAAACATTTCAATTACTGCTGATAGATAACAAATGCAGCTATCATTTTGGAAAATATTTTGTTTATTATATTAGTTTTAGTTGCTCGTTACGCACAAACCTTTTTGCAGATTTGTTTTAGTAGACTAGCAGTATTACCGGGAAGATATATTGGATAGGATCACTAGCTTGGATACACGGTTATTGTTTCATCCGTTTAAGGAATAGGAGTTTTCTGGTCCAAAATAATGAGCGTTATTTTTTCTGAACTAATGGCCATTAGTTGAAGGGTAGTTTAGTAATTGCATGCAAAAATTAATATTTTTATGCATACAAATTTGTGTTAAATACACTAAAATTAACTACAATAATAATGATAACGACTAATTAGATCTATAATAAATTCATATGAAAATTGACTAAATTATTAGTTATGATGATTTTTATGTTATAAACATATTATTTTGACCATATTACCATTAATAATGATCATTAGTTGTTAATTTCTGAAATTAAATCTACACCATTGATGCCCATTATTTTGGACCAGAAAACTTCTCTTAAGGAAATCTGAAGAATTATTTGTAGAGTCACTCTTTTAACTGTTATTACTGAAGTAATTTTAATTTCTTGTACTAGTGAATGGAGTTTGCCAACTTAGCAGTTATTTCACACACGTATGGCAAATTGAATCAGGAAATGAACTTTCTCTGGGACTTGGAGCATTGATCAAGATATCAAGTATTCTGAAGTTGACGTGTGCTGATGATTCCTGCTGTTCCACAATAGAGTGACTTTGCAATAAGAATAATACAAAATAAACTGTTTGCTTGTAATTAACCAAACTTGCCTCCAATAAGACTGGGGAAATATGCTGGCAGTTGAAATTCTTTATTTTTGTTGGCAAGGAAAAATCCTAAGGAGAAGAGCTTTCTTCTATCATTTTGCATATAAGAGAACAATATAAAAATCACAACTGACTAGCACTGAGCTATTTCATCATTGAAATATCAACAGTATGTATGGACTCATTGAGATTTTTTATTTTGTGTTTTACGTTTGTTGCAGTCTATGTTCCATTCAAGTTTCAGTCTACTTATGGAGTGTCTTAAGTAGGAGTCATCAAATCACATTCTGAAGTTACACAGATTCTGAAGTTTAGGAAATCCACTAAGAAATTGTGTCCGTACTGCTAATTCTGATGTTGTCTCAGGGAGACGATCTGAATCACTTCTTGGTAAAGAGAGAGAAACAAAGACCTGACCACTACACTTGTGATATAACCATGCACTCTGCTAGTGGCAGCTGAAATCAAAATGTTGGTAGTACCTTTCTGATTATATCAAGGAAGCACACAGTTATATGTGACTTTGCACGGATTCTGAACTTTACTGGTTGTTGAGCCCAAAATTTTATCTCGATTCAAGTTCTAAGTTTATGGCCATGTAAAAATTGTTCTGGACATGTTGAAATGGTATTTCTATCCATAGATGATTTCATTTGTTGGGCATGAGCGATCACATGTGGTTTCCTTCTTGGTCTAACAGTATTACCCTTTTCACCTCTGAACTTAATATTTGAGGCAGAACGTTTTATATAAACATGTGTTCCATCAAAATGGCACTAATCAGTTGGACTCCAACTGAGTAGAGCATGTGGCCTTCAGTACAGTTACCTGCTTCAGTACTACTAGTAGCTAGCAGAAAAGTTGACTTTAAATTAGAAAATAAATTTCTTGCATTTTTACCAATATAGTTTTACAATTCTGACTATATACTGCTTTGGTTTTTAAGTGACACAAACTAATTTCTTGTCTCTTCTTAATTTCAACACTAGCTCTAGCTGAAAGTTCACTCTCATGGCTGGGAATCCTAAATGACTATGGAGGGCAATACCTGACCTGCCAGAACACTTGCAAATACTCTGTGGCTTGGTAACCACATGTGGCCAGCCCATTAAAAGAAAAGGAAGAGTCCAGAGACCGAGAAGCAGGTAACTGTACTGAAGCCCACATGCTCAATCAGTTGGAGCCCGTCTGATGCTCATCATGTGCATGACCAGTACGCAAGGTCTAGCTATAACCAGGATGCGAGGTTGAACCTGGCCGCGAATATGCACCAGGTTCAAGCTCATGCTCTACAAAGGAACTCCTGGAAAGAGTGAAAAAGTTTGTAAGTACCTCCGGCAGCTTAGCGCACTTTTTTTGCACATGCCTAGTTAGCGCGAATCAAATCAACACAATTGGCGGGTTAGCAGTAAACACGATTGAATGAATGAATGGTAAAGTCAAAACTGGAACTGCAAATGGCGGAATTGCGTGTCGTTATCAGGAACAATGGATTTACGAGATTTCCCGTGGTCGCGTCGCTATTATGCGATCACGGCAGCGACGGCGAAGACATCCGGAGAGAGTTCATTCTCATTGTTGTTATCCTGTCAAGTGTCAAGGTAGCCACCGCAGAAGATCCCGTCGTCGACCTCAGCTCATGCATCATCTCATCATTGTCTTCGTCATTATCTCCGAAGTAATGTTAGCAGCAAAGCAATAATCATGCAGCCGCCGTCTGATACTTCCACGAAATTAATTTAGAGAAAACAAATACTCCTAGCTTTTGTTGTGATCTTGTCGCGGCAGCGAGCGTAGAGGATCCCATCTAGCTCATCCCTTGCATCATCGTCTTCTTCGTTAATCGTCATCAGTGATCCAGTGTCAGTAGCAAAGTAAGGATCACGGGAGCACTTTTCCTCAGATTTTATAATGGAATCCGGAACAAAAGAGCACCATCATATTAGTGCACCCACCACTTGACAAAAAAATTCCCCCTTTATTTGGAAAATAATGACAGCTCCAAATCAGCAGCCTCACCCGCCGGCGGCTATGCTGGGCACCTGCGGATTGATGGATGGGCGCTGCACGAGCAGCGCGCGCTTCAACGCGCGTCGCGCTGACGTGGCCGAATGTGCTGCTGACTAGCTGGACCCACCTCACCGCTTTTATAAGCTAGCGGCTTCCCTGTCTCGTCTCGCCCCCGCCTCGGCTCGGCTCTCGCAGCGGAAGAAGCATCAGTCAGTGGTCGCCGGCCCGTGCCCGTCTCGTCAAGGGTGGCGCTCGCTTTGTCCGCACGAACCCTAAGCCTCGAGGCCTACAGGTGGGTGATTCCCTTTCGAACGGCGACGGCTCGCGAATCGGATTCCGCTGATATTTATTTTGGGCAGGTTGCTGTACTCGGTTGGGGTTCGATGGCTGTGGTGTCGCGGCTAGCGGTCGCGCGGGTGTCGCCCGACGGCGCGGGCCCCACCGCGGGGACGCGGAGGCGCCCGGGGTTCGCGGTGGTCGGGTTCCCGGCGGCCGGGAGGAAGGGGAGGAGGCGCGGCGGCGCCGTGGCGGCCAGTCCCCCGACGGAGGAGGCAGTGCAGATGACGGAGCCGCTCACAAAGGACGACCTCGTCGCGTACCTCGTCTCCGGGTGCAAGCCCAAGGAGAATTGGAGGTCAGAAGATTCGATAAGCTCCTCTGCCTTTTTAATTCTCGCGTAATTGGGTTGTTGCGTAATGGAATGGCTCCCTCGAGTCGTAATTTTTGGTTCATTGAGTGCCAAGATGGGTTCACGCAGGCAGCGATGGTAAGATGGATGGCTGCTTTGCAGTAATGGATTGGCCATAATTTGGTTTGGTCTCTGTTCAAATTGTTCATACTTTTCCCCTTTGGGAATGCCAGTTTGTTTGAACGCTGGCAATCAACCATTTCTCATTCATGTTTTGTAGAATGTATTTTAGTTAACTCTGTAGTAACTATTTTCTAAATAAGTTCCTCCTTTTCACAGAATCGGCACCGAGCATGAAAAGTTTGGGTTTGAATTAGAAACATTGCGTCCTATAAAGTATGATCAGATCCGTGACATCCTAAATGGGCTTGCTGAGAGGTTTGATTGGGACAAGATAATGGAGGGAAATAATGTTATTGGACTCAAACAGGTACCGTGCTGCATTGCTTCCTTCTTTTCATTAGAATGCACATTTTATATGGCATCGGTCAAGTTGTCACTGGATGATAATTGAAGCGACTATTCCACTGAAGGGCATTTTACATTTTTCAGGCAACTTTTAAGATAGCTTTGTAAGTTAGTTTATTTGCATTTGTGTTCATGGATGTAGGGAAAACAAAGCATTTCACTTGAACCTGGAGGTCAATTTGAGCTTAGTGGTGCTCCGCTTGAAACATTACATCAAACTTGTGCTGAGGTCAACTCACATCTTTATCAGGTAAAATTCTCTTAACAATATTGCATTCTTGGTGTAGTCTCCTGCAGAAAAGTAGGACGTGTGTTTGCATGCTTTTACTTGTGACATTATATCCATTTCTGTTATATCAATCTTTTTTCCAGAAGATGATAAAATTGCGACTGCTATACATATTTTTTCTACATGCCAAGTTGATAATCCTACTGCACAGTAGCAGTTGCCTTGAACGCCAATTACCTTGTGACAACCTTTTCTGGTTCTATTTGCAAGTTGAAATTTAGGTCACTACAGACCTTGTTTTCATTAAACTGACTAGGATTTCAGGTCATGAAGTGCTAAAAAATGTTCTGTTGAGTTTGCTTGTTTGGTCGATAGGTTTCACCTACTATAAGCATACTTGCATGATTATTTTGTGATTATTTGCAGTTACTGTATGATTTCAACATTTGCCTGCTCTTGTAGGTCAAAGCACTTGGAGAAGAAATGGGACTAGGATTTCTTGGAATTGGTTTTCAGCCAAAGTGGGCACTGAGTGATATACCAATAATGCCAAAGGTATCTTTTTCATTCAAACTAGTTAAGTTTTATTTTTTTTATTTTTTACATTGCAGTATGGATGGACTGTTAATAGCCTCCACTTTATCCCAATATTCTTGTTATGACTTCTAGTAACATTTATGATTTATCTATTGTTGAAAATTTTCCTATTCCCAACAATTTGACTATATAATTGGTGTTGCTTTGTAGGGAAGATATGAGATAATGAGGAATTACATGCCTAAAGTTGGTACTCTTGGCCTTGATATGATGTTCCGAACATGTACTGTGCAGGTGAGCATACTTTCATACTCATGGACGAAGTATCAATTCCGTAATTCTATTTCTGTCCATTTGAGTTCATCTCAATGGGACGTGAAAACTCTAGTTGAGACTTAAAATCAGTCATTTCTGTACAACTTTACTGAATTGGAGTTCTATCCCGCAGGTTAATCTTGACTTTAGTTCAGAGAAGGATATGATAAGGAAATTCCGTGCTGGTCTTGCGTTGCAGCCTGTGGGTATTGGTATTATTTTATCTGTTCATTTTCTTTACCATTCTCTTATTGTCCTGTGTTCATTCGACAGATTGCAACTGCAATATTTGCGAATTCACCCTTTAAAGAAGGAAAGCCAAATGGGTTTCTCAGCTTAAGAAGGTTTTTGCTTCATACTCATATCTCTTCATAACTTCCACAAGCTATTTTTCTTGTACCAGCAGTTGCTAACGCTATTCCCATCATCTGTAGCCATATCTGGACAGATACTGATAACAACCGTGCAGGGATGCTTCCTTTTGTTTTTGATGACTCATTTGGGTTAGTGATCAAGTGAACTCTTCACACTAACTCTTGAATGTGTGCAATTTGATTTGATGAGCTCAATTTGGTAAAATATATCCTATTTGAAATTATTCTGATCATAATATTTGCTTCTGTGCAGATTTGAGCAATATGTGGATTATGCATTAGATGTGCCGATGTATTTTGTGTATCGGAATAAGAAATACATTGATTGTACTGGAATGTCATTTCGGGTCTGTTTCTATCTCTGATGCCATGTTACTTCTTTTTTTTTTTGAGTCAAATGCCATGTTACTTCTGTGAAGAAAGATGCATGCTTTTAAAGTTTCTACATTTGTTATGAAGCTTCTACAATGCAATGCATATATTAATTACGCAATTCATGGGCTCTTTTTTAAAAAAAATTCTTTGGCAGGATTTTATGGCAGGAAAGCTCCCATCAGCTCCTGGGGAGTTGCCTACTTTAAATGATTGGGAGAACCACCTAACAACAATTTTCCCTGAGGTTTGCCCTTTTGTTTGGTTACATGGCCGTATATTACTTATTGCTTGTTTTTTATAATTAGTAATAACCACTTGCCATTGCTTTCTGCTTGCAGGTTAGGTTGAAGAGATACCTAGAAATGAGAGGAGCTGATGGTGGACCATGGAGGAGATTGTGTGCACTGCCTGCGTTTTGGGTTTGTCAGCTGTTTCCTCATTGTTGTTTATTAGTAAACTTGTGTCAGTTAGTTTCATGTTTTTGTTTCATATTTGCAACTTATTGTTACTTGTTTACAGGTTGGGCTATTATATGATGAGGAATCGTTACAAAGCATTTTGGACATGACTTTTGATTGGACAAATGAAGAAAGAGAGATGCTAAGACGGAAGGTTTGTGCTCTCTGTACCTCTGTGATATGAATTATTGTTGATTGGAATTACAGGTTGTTTCCCCCTTGCTATTCCAACAGTGCAGTGGAGAAATAATAAAACTGTAACAGGTTTCATTAGTCTTACTGCATTCTATTTGAACAGGTACCAGTGACTGGTTTGAAGACACCATTTCGTGATGGATACGTAAGAGATTTAGCTGAAGAAGTTCTAAAATTGGCCAAGGTTGACAGTTTTCCTTGATACCTTTTCTCAAAGAAAATCCAAGTGCCCGAGTTCTTCCCTGAAATGCTGTTTATAATAATGCTCCTGTTGTGGCAATGCAGAGTGGGTTAGAAAGAAGAGAATACAAGGAGGTTGGATTCTTGAGAGAGGTTGATGAGGTGGTGAGAACAGGTAATATACTATGTCATCCAGAATTATGCACATCTTATTCATTTGATCGTGCGTACTGCCCCTTCTGATAAAGCAGGTTGTCCAAATATGCTGAGCGGAGTACCTAAATAACAATATTTTTACCATTATTTTGCTTTACTGGTAATCATGATCTTTTTTTACTTGAAGATTCTAACTTCCCTTCTTGTTGCAGGAGTGACACCTGCCGAGAAACTTTTGAATCTGTATGAGACAAAGTGGCAGCGCAGAGTGGACCCTGTTTTTGAGGAGCTGTTGTACTGATGATGCTTAGACCGTTGGACAGAGTCTGTAGATGTATTCTCATACAAAACTCCATCTTCATTTGATTTAGAAACGCCCTTTAACGCCTGAAACTTGAAGTCCAACGCGTCAACTCGTGCCCTTGAGGCTCAGCTTGATTACAGTCTGACAGGGAAAACTGCCACCTGTGATGTGGCTACAATAACTTGGCTCGGACCACTGTCCTTTACAGACGAAGCCTTTCTGCGTTTTTGATTTCCCCCTTGTTCAAGGATGGAACAAACAACTGTTTGTACCGACCGTTTTGTTCTGAGATGAATGTTGTACGGAAATAAAATCATTTGTTGTACGATGGAGCAATACCTATTCCTTTCAGAAGTTCTTGAATGGATGACATGAGGTGGTATGAAGTTAAGCATTAGGTAACGGCTACGAGTCCGTGAACTTTATAATGATGATCCTTGGTCAGCATTAGTGTACTGTTTATAGGATACATATGTGGAGCTCACTATGGTCCACGTTCATCTTTAGGTTGAAAACTTTGATAAATCTTTGTCTTTTGAAGGAAGTGTGAAAAATGGCATTTTGTCATTGACGGTTGTCGGAAATGGAACAGTTCGGCAGCACGGACAAGGGGCCACCGCCATGCTACAATTATTATATATACTTTTTTTTTAGAATCAGTTATTATATACTCCCTCCGTTCGTATATTATTGACGTTAGGACAGCTGCTGGTAGTTGTTTTCTAGTGCAATTTTCTTGTCGGAACGTCAGGAAAATATGAACGGAGGGAGTATACTAGTACAGTACTAGTAGTAACTTGCACACATGCCCGTGGCCAGTCAAACATTTCCCCAGCTACATCAGAATTCAGATTCCCTGTCCTTTGTTATAGCAGAGCTGCGGAGCCCAGCCATCTGACTGAGGATTCAAATTCAATCTCCTCATTTCCGAGTTCCTTGTGTTCGTCTTACAGTAAGAGATTGCGTCATTTTCAATCAAATGAATTGGATCAATGCGGTATAGTGACAGGCTACTTGTTCGCTCTCCGCCAGGGTCATTGCGTTAGCTGTAGTACAGTCGTTAGTCGTTACTGCCCGAAACGCAAAGTAGCAGCCAGTTGTAGTAGTTAGAGAGAAAGAAGCCAAGCATTTGAAAGCGTGCTTCCGTCGTCCAAGTCTTGTAACCAAGCCCGTCATCTCTCCGCTATATAAAAATTTGCAGCAATTTCATACAAATCCAATTGTAGTACGTGGTAGCTAAGCGAGAGGACAGGTGACTGAAAACGTGCCTGTCCCGACTGCGCGTCGGGATCCTCTCGCATTAGCAACTAGTTAATGCAGAGAACACTGTTGGTGGTATTAGGTGTAACTTTTAGCCATTCGATTAGAAATGAATGGATGAGATTGGATGCTACTAGAGTAGTGTAAAAGATTAAAAAAATCATTACAGTATAAGTGAACAAGCATCGCTTATCCGAATATCTGTTCACCTTCTCACTAAAAGTATCGTAACACGGTGCATTACCTGACATTTAGACCTATATTTTGGGCTACTGCAGAGGACCCCGATCCCCCGACTGCTGAGTTTTGTGGGCAAGCCCGTCTCTGATCGCCAGCCGGTTGACCGGAACTCCGAGCGGCGGCGCGCACGCCACTGCTACCAACTGCCGCACGCACCTACTCCTACCTCCCTTTCTCTCACGGATCCACCTGGGTCCCACCGTCTCTTGACCCGAAGCATTAGCCGCCCGCGCACACGGACAATCACACACGTTGATCCCCTCCCCCTTCTCCCTCCCAAACGCGAGCAGCCCCGCAGGCATCGAAGAAATACAAGTATTTAATTCCCCAAGCTGCAGCTCAACAAGCCCTCGCCACCGCATCCCAATTCGCAATCCGCCCGCCATGAGCTCGCTCCAGTCCTCCTTCCTCGCGGCCGCGCCCGTCGCCAAGCCGGGCGCGGGGGTGCGGCTGGCGGCGCCCCGCCGGGGCCGCGTCTCCGCCTGCCTCGCGGTGCCGCCGCCACCGCCGACCTCCGCGGTCGCGGGCGCGCCGCGGGAGATGTCGGCGGCGACCCGGGCGGTCGTCGAGGACGAGGCGCGGTACCTCGTCGGCACCTACAACCGGTCCAAGGTCGTCATCGTGTCCGGCCGCGGGTGCAAGCTCTACGACATCGACGGCCGCGAGTACCTCGACCTGGCCGCCGGCATCGCCGTCAACGCGCTCGGCCACGGCGACCCCGACCTCGTCGCCGCCAGCGCCAACCAGGCGGGCACCCTCGTCCACATCAGCAACACCGTCTACTCCAAGCCCCAGGTACCGCCATCCCGCCTCTGTTTCTCGTCCCCCTCCTGGCGCCCGCCACCTGCTCGACGCATTGCCCCTGTCCTCCGATCGCGCTCGTTCACGCCTCGCCCCGCGCCCTTCCTTCCGCAGGTGGAGCTCGCGAAGCGGCTCGTGGAGACGTCCTTCGCGGACCGCGTCTTCCTGGCCAACACGGGCACTGAGGCCAACGAGGCGGCCATCAAGTTCTCCCGCAAGTTCCAGCGGGTGGCGCACCCCAACGGGGACGCGCCGGTGGAGTTCCTGGCCTTCAGCAACTGCTTCCACGGCCGAACCATGGGCGCGCTCGCGCTCACCAGCAAGAGCCAGTACCGGGAACCATTCGAGCCCGTCATGCCCGGGGTGACGTTCACCGAGTACGGCAACGTGGAGGAGGCGCAGAAGATCATACGGTCTGGCAAGATCGCCGCCGTGTTTGTGGAGCCGGTGCAGGGTGAAGGTGGCATTCACAGTGCGACCAAGGAGTTCCTGCAGGCGCTGCGGGAGGCTTGCGACGAGTCTGGAGCTCTCTTGGTCTTTGATGAGGTAATCTGTGCTTTGCCATTGTACTTTGTGTTCTTGAATTCTAAGTATTTGCAGGAAATCCATGCCCCATTTACAAAATTTAGCATCAGTAGAAGTTAGTTGCCACTGCTCAATTCATAGTACAAGATGAAATTAGTGGACTGAATGGTGATTCAATTCAGGGAATGGAGATGCATTCTCTTATGAAGCTTGGGCATATGCTTCTTAGTTCTTATTACTGTCATCCCCAGTGACGAATTCTTCTAGAGAATTCTGAATTTCTGTTCTGCTGTACATTATGGTTGTGTTCTTTTCTTTGGTTATCAAAGTAGCATCCGTCTGTGAAGTAACACCAGGTCTAATGTAAGATTGTTTATGGTTTGGAAATGCAGGTCCAATGTGGTTTGGGACGCACAGGTTACCTCTGGGCCCATGAGGTTTATGGAGTAACCCCCGACATTATGACCGTAGCAAAGCCACTGGCAAATGGTTTCCCTATCGGCGCCGTCTTGGTCAAGGAAAAGGTTGCTGCCGCCATAAGCTATGGTGATCATGGCACGACATATGGCGGTCAACCCTTTGTCACACAGGCTGCGATTACTGTATTTGACAAAATCCGGAAACCTGGTTTCTTGGCCGATGTGTCCAAGAAAGGAGAGAACTTCAAGCAGCTTCTCCGCACCAAGCTGAGCGGAAACCCACACGTGAAGGAGGTCCGTGGTATCGGCCTCATCATCGGCATTGAGCTTGATGTCCCAGCTGCTCCTCTGGTTAATGCGTGCATGGATGCCGGTGTCATTGTGCTGACAGCCGGGAAGGGCAATGTCGTGAGGCTCGTGCCGCCGCTCATCATCTCTGAGAAGGAGCTGGAGTATGCTGCGGATGTGATTAGGGATTGCCTGCCTGCCCTTGATATCTCTGCATCTTAGTGTAACCAAATATGTATCAGTTGTGGCTAGAGTTGTTCACCCGTATGGGAGTTTCAGATGATGTATGTTACAGATCTGCATGTAGAAGGTTGTTCCCAATATTGGAACTGAATAATTTCATGCTGCATCAGCGTTCTGAAAGTCTGCCATGGATGTCCCATCTTCTCCTGATGTCTCTACTTCTTAGTGTAACCAAATCTTATCAATAATGTAGTACGTTACAGATCTACATGCAGTAGAAGCTTGTTCCCAATGTTGGAAGTTGGAACCACCGAATAATTTCATGTTGAATTTGTAGTGTTCTAAGCGTAAGTGATTTATTAGACATGTTCTATTTGTTGTAAAATTACAATTAGTGTATCTGCTTTTGAAGAAGAAAAAGACTCCCGTTGTCCCATCATTTCTGCACAAGCCTTGCAAGCACTCCGACCATGGGCGCCACGTTGACGGTGGACGGCTCACCTTGCATGTAATTCGCCCTGGAATCGTTGTACTGGTCATTTTGATCAGGCCCTCCGACGATGGCGCCTACGAGCACGTTCGGGTTGGGCGTGTTCTTGTAGAAGTAGTTGAAGCCGGCCTTGCAGGCGATCTTCTCCGGGCAGGACTTGATGCACGGCAGCGACGCGGCCCGGTGGTGCACCTCCGCCGGGAACGCCGTCCCCTGCAGCCCGACCATGTAGCTCATCTTCCTCGGGTTCACTCCCAGGATGTAATCCGCCTGTGACTTCACGAAAGAGACGAGGTCCGACGGCGCCAGCTCGGCGCCGCCGCACTGGAGCGTGGCCCCCGCGGCCGCCAGGTGGTCGGCGTGCGCGGCGAGGATGAACGATGCCGACGTCACGGCCTGCAGGTTGTTCCACGACGTCCACCAGAGCATGCCGCCGGCGGTGAGCTTGACGTTGCCGCTGCCGCGCTGCATCAGGTCGCAGAGGAACTGGTCCAGGTTGCTCTTCAGCTCCGCGACGTTGCCCTCGTTCGGCAGCTTCCCTTCTAGGATCAGCTGCGAATTGACAGGATCTATGTCAGTTTAATCGTAGCTGGTAGTTTAAATTCTTTTTTTAGAACACCAGTAGTTTAAATTGTAGCAGAACGGCTAGCTGCTCGATCGATAGCTTGCCTTGGCGACCAGTGTCTGGGCGCCGACGAACTTGTTGTCCCATGAGAAGGACTGCGCCGAGCCGCTGTGCTCCCAGATGTAGGACTTGTAGACGTCGCCGCCGGTGGCGATGTAGAGCCAGGCCGCAGCCCAGAGCAGCTCGTCCTGAACAATCAATGATGGCCAGGTGTCAATAATCTTTGTTATTCGGTAATAAATTTCAGTAAAAACAGAATCAGAATCCACGCCCGCTGCTGGTTAATTGATAATTACTACCTCGTCGCCGCTGCTACGGTAGAAGGGCGCGGCGCTCGGCACGCTGTTCTGGTACAGCCCGCGGTGGTTCGTGGCGAAGCTGAACAGCTGTTGCACAAAGGCAAACCATGGTTAGAGCGGCAAGCGTGCCGTGGACGACGACGTCGTTCATGCATTGCATTAACCAGAGGAGCGTTCCGTTGGTCATTGATTACCTTCTGGGCGTGGTCGAGGAGCGTGGCGCTGTAGGGCGCGTCGGCCTGCCGGAACGCGAGGGCGGCGGCGGCGAGCGCGGCGGCGGTCTCGGCGGCGACGTCGGAGCCGGGGCGGGAGGCGTCGACGGAGTAGCTGGTGCGCGGCGTGTCCATGTCCTCGGGGCGCTGCCAGCACTGGTGGTCCGAGTCGCCGTCGCCCACCTGCACGTACAGGACCTCGTCGGCGGCGTGCGCCCGGGCCAGGTAGTCCGCGCCCCACCGCACGGCGGCCAGCGCGTGCTGCAGCTCGCCGGCGCCGTCCAGCTGGCGGCCGTACTCGACGGCGCTCCACGCCAGCATCGTCACCGTGAACGCCATGGGCAGCCCGAACTTGACGTTGTCGCCCGAGTCGTAGTAGCCTCCGGTGAGGTTCACCTGCATTATCATAGCGCGTCGCCATTATATTCAAGCGTTGCGCATAATAAATATAAGAGATGTGTAAATGTTCTTACGCCGTGGTCGCTGCCGTCGCTGAGCGCGGAGTCGCCGCGCCACGTCACGCGCTGGTCCGGCGGCAGCTTCCCGGAGCGCTGGCCCTCGAAGTAGAGCAGCGAGTTCTCCAGCGCGGCGCGGTAGTCGGGCTGGCTGTCGACGCAACGAGAGATCGCGCAGCAGCACAATGCGGCCAACCCGACGGCAGCAGCAAGCCGAAGCATCTCCATCTCGATCGCTGCAGGTGTTCCTCTGCTGCTTTGACTAATGCCTTCTTTCTTCTCTACCCTTTGACTTCTTAATTTGTTGTTGTTGTTGATTACCCCTCGATCTTGCCACGAGTATATATAGACAGAAGAACGAACAACGTCCGTGGGATGATATGCATGCACTGCTCTCGCACGAATTTACTGCGGCCGTATTTCCAATTCAACTCTGGTGGTGAATGCGGGTGCTAAAGATGGAAACGTGCACGCTACAGCACAGCTTCTCAATAGGAAGGAAATCAATGACGCGATTTTCATACATTGGTAAGGTGTAGCTAGGCTGAGATCGACGGAGATCGCAGTAAGATATGGACCATATATGGTGCGTCATCTGGAGCCAGATTGCGATCAGAGATCCATTCTTTTCACTTCGTTTGCGTAATTTTCCATATGTTTATTTTTGTAAAATCGTCAGCGCGTCCTCCATTGCGTTATCACACCCACGGTTGCGGCTGTATACTTGAACATATTTGGGCCGTGATGGGCCAGGCCACCTTGGTCGGATTATTAAGGAACAGCAAAAATATAGCCCATCCATTCCCTAGCCGATTCTCAAACAAAAAAAAATCCATTCCCTAGCCGAAATGAAATATAAGGTGATTCTTAATGAAAAGTTTTATTGTGTGATTTCTAAAAGTGCTATCCCATCATATAAAAACTTATACAGTTATAAAGTAAATCTAAAAACTTATAAAATATGTATTAATCACACAACCATGGATTTCTCCAAAAATTAAAACCCCACAACCATCACCTAGAGAACCCAACCAAATCAATTTTAAGAGATTAAACATAGCCTAAGGGTGAGAAAAAACAAAACTTGAGCACATGGCTGCTCTGAATGGGAACGAATAACACAAATTCTTGAGTTGGTCTTGCACAAAATTATTGTCTTCTGAATTCGTTGGTCTTGCACAAAATTATTGTCTTCTGAATTCGCATGCCAAATTCGGTGTCCTAGTATTTTAAGGTCGCTCCTGTTTGATGGGAGTTAAAGTCAAACCTTCTTGCGCGGGGGGGTGGTGGATCTGCTCTCGTACTAGTAGATTAATTAGATTTTATTAGGTTCAAGTTTTTCTAGAGATTCAATCAAAGAGTCCGATGCATAAGATGTCATGAAGATCACATTTCATGACAGTGATGGCAATATAAATTCATCATCACTAATGAAAAATAAGGTGCTCCAACTCTTCCTTTGTCTCGTTGTGGTTCTTCGTAGCTATGACAATGGGCTAGTGAGAGTTAGTTTTTCGATAACATCTATCTGGATGTCGGTTGGACTCTCTTACAAAGAAAAATATGGTCATGAGGATGGCGGTAGTGGATGGGAGATAGTCATATTCGTTCACATCAGATTTTTTGTTCCTGATATATTCGTTTGGGATGGTAATTCGAGATGGTGTAATTTATGATTTTTCTTCAAGATTTATTGTCTCTTATCACTGGAGTTCGAGTAGTTTAGATTGTTTTTAATCATAGAATATAATATGATTTAATATAATGAACTTTCCTTTCGAAAATATAATCAATGCAATACAATTTCTGTGGCATTTAAAAAAAATCCTAATGCCTTTTCAATTTAGATAGACATTATTAGATTTATCTATAACGGGGGATCTGCTCACAAGTTTTTGCAAGCAACACATATCCACGATCGACATAGAGATAGAGTACTTGGTCCAATCTGAGTGTCCTACTCGTATCAAAATCAAGTCAACGAAGGATCCACATATAATTACTTAAAAATTTTAAACATTTAATTCCGTAGATTCACCATATCAGAATAAAAGTTGGACTATATGGTTGGATCTATAGCATTTTCTCGATACAGATATGTACTATAGTAAGATGATGCTAGTATCTAGAGCGCAATGGAGAAAGATTAGAATTAATGATTGAATTATTTTTCTTCATTTGCACTTTTTGTTTGCATAGGTTTGTTTTTGTGAATAATGATTTCCCACGATTTCCATTACTAATCATGCCTCCCAGAGTTGGCAGTGATATGATGGGGCCAAATTTTGGATTGTAATGTTTCTTTCTGGCTCTAACATATTTTGTTCAAGCTATAGCCGATAGCAGCCCAAAAATATTTTGCCCAAACTTAGTTGTCAGAGAATGAAAGATAGTTTTACCGCTTTTGCATCCACTCTTTCTACTTAGTTTTCTTTTACAGAAAAGTCTATTCCGGCCTTTTTCTACGGAAACTAAAAGACAGAACGTGGGCCCTGACACCGCCAGATAACGAGCGATTCTTTTCGTGTACGTGCTGGATGCTAGAAAATAAGTTCCAATATATATATTTCTTTTTTAAAAAATCGAGTCCCAATCAAGTTACGAACCGAAGAAATTGACATTTGGAACTTTCCTGAGGGGAAGACAGAGAAGGTGCCCTCTCGCGCTCGTGAAGAACTACACACTGCTCGAAATAATGCACTGTTAATTAGGCCATGACTGACGTCAGTGATGATGTAACCCTCCTACCCTTTTTGTAGTACGCAACAAGTAAATAAACAAATGTTGCCCTTTCCACCTTCCTTTGTCCGGAAAGGACTCCAATGGTGGTGAGAGGAAGAGAGGACATCAACTATTTTGGCTTTTTTTCTAATACCTCGAAATCGTGACGCAGGAACCGGTACTAATAATGCTGTTTTTTTTTCTTCTTTCCTCCCTTTTTTCGCAAGCTCACGGTTGAGTTAGGTTAGTGGGATCACCCTTTTTTTATTCCATTAATGTTAGTGGGATTACATATAAAACAAAAACGAATAGGCACCTTGAATTGTGCTGTTACAAACGCTTACAACTATACACATTCGCTTAAAGTCTTCAACTTTTTTTCTTCAATCGATCCTGTTTCTAGAATATAGTGGCCATGATCGAAATCCCAATGCCCTTTTTTCATCATTGAAAGGAATGTTTGATAACAAATGTAGGATGTGTTTGGGCGAAGTAATTAGAAGATAGAGCTATTTTACCTATGTTCGGGCTTCATTTTGCTTTTGTGAAAAAGTAGGATATGATATTTTACGATTGAATAATTTGTAATTGAAGGCATAACATGATAACTCTGGCAAACGGGCTTCATTTTGCTTTTGTGAAAAAGTAGCTTTCATGACAGGGGAAAATGACAAAGGGGACCTTTCAATTCTACCTTGTGTTTTCCCTACAAAATATTTGCATACTATTAAAACTTTGTAGTATTAATAAAGCATGTTTAGCAAGGCTTTGGCTAACAAGGAAGCTCTCAGTGTGTAAAGAGGTTACGTAGAAAAAACATCATATCAAATTTGCTATAGAAAATTAATAACTAACTGTATTTACTTGAAACCAAATCTGATTCCCAAAACCCCATCATCACCCTAAAGTCACTTCTCCATATCTTTTTGGTCGTCTCTCCACTTAAGTCGCGACGGTATTGTATGGCAGCAGAAATGGAATGGCAAAATTGTGCACAACTTAATTTTTTAGAACCAGGTTGAATTGGATTTATTAGAACAGCTTTGTCGACATCATAAAATATTTGTGGCTTTAAAGACTGTAGCATCATTTTACTCTTGGTTTCCGTAGAGAAAACCGTTTTTTGAGAAATGTTGAGAAAGCATTGGTAATATGATAATAAAAGGCACAGTAATAAGTTGAAGGCTTGATGGAAAGTATCCTAGGCGTGGGAAGAAAAGGGAAATGAAAAAAGGGGAGGTGAGATATTGTACTCGTGTAGAGATGGCATGTGGCTTTCTGCGGCACCGGTGGTGCGGCTACCTGTTTTGGGGCGGCATCCGTCGTGTCGTCCAATACATGCGGCGTCAGCCGTCGGTGGGCGCCGTACCAACTCGCACCTCCAATCAGATTGGCTGTTTCTGCGCGGGGCCCACCCACAGCTTTGCTTAGCTCACGTTCAGCTACTGCAGCCGCAGCTGGCTCGGGGAGGTCCAGTCCGACCACATGAGGGCCCCAAGCGACGACAACCATCAAAGATCCCACCTCGTTTTGTTTTGTTTTTCATCTCAAAGAGCATGTACTAATGCACGGCCAGAATTATTTGGAGTGTTTGGCTTACTTGTGAGTATATTTTTCCTCCTCAAACAAGTATGAGGTGTCCATAAGAAAAAAAAAGAATGAGGTAGACGCAACTGTCAGAAAGTAGCTTCAAGATTCAAGATTTTTTTTTGTTTGAGGGCTCAAGAATAAAAATTAATAATCTTTCAAGGGAATCAAGAATTGACCCAAAGCAGAATTAACGCAATGCTTAAGCTTAAAAGGACTGGATGAATGCATAACAAGTAACTTCTCTTGTAATGGAGTAATTTACAAGGGAAGGTTCCATTTCCGCCTTAAGCAGCATCGTCAACACGGAGAAGCCGACATGGTAACTACGAAGACGGCAAACAGCGGCGGCAACTCTAGATAGTTCCAAGGTAAAACTAACCATCGACAATGCACAGCTCCTAGAACAAGAATATCTTCTGCTAGGTTCCAAGAGATAGAGGAGACGTCATTGTCTAAACTTAGACTCTCTCACCCTCATCATCATATTTCTCCCCAAATTCTACCAACCAACTCACTCTGTTTTTCTTCCGTGAGGTGGTTTAATTAGTTTCCATGGGGGAAGGAGGTTAATCTGGTCAAAGATCCAGCAAGAAGCGCTGTGTTGTTTTCGCTGTCATCGTGGGCAAATCACATAATTAACTCGCGGTTGCCAGGTGCGACACGCTTTCTTAATTGTTTTGTTTATTTAGCGGAGAGGAGGAGGGCGTCTTCCTACCGGCTTCTTTCTGGTGGAGTGCGGTGCGGATAGGCATTGCCTTGCATTTGAAACATGTAAATGGTGGGCAAATTCGGCATAAAAGAAGGAAGCTTTTGTTTGGACGAAATTTATGACCTGGACGGCTGGACCAACGGCCCTGGGTGCGTGCGCGCTTTCAGTGGTCACCGTCGCCCGGTCCGCGTCGTTCGGTAGCTTCGTATGTTTTGCTTCTACACTCCTCCTAAAACCTGCATTTTCCGTAAGGTCCTCACAGGCATACACGAGTTGTATGTAATGCTTCTTAAGATGGTTTTAGTGGAAGTTATGAGAAAGGGGCTTGTACGGCTGGTACTAACAGCCAGCTTGTTTGGTTGGTTCTTTCTCAAAATGAATCAGCTTATAGTGCTATAAGACTTAAAACCAGCTGAAAATTCAAGCAGCCGAACAAGCCCAAGGATGTCAAGGAAATATTTTATAAAATGGTTTAAAGATAATTTTAGGAGTTGTTCGTAAAAAAAGATATTTTTAGGAGTAGGAAAAAGTTATGTTTTTCTTCATGCGTATCCTTGCCACGGTAAACTGATTCAACATTATGTAAATTCCAATGAAAGATGCTAAGGAGCTCACATGTAATGTTATTTTAGATGATTTTAGAGGAAGTTATGAGAAGGAATGTCAATAGAATATTTTTGAAAAATGGTTATAAAAATTATTTTAAGAGCAGTGAAAGTCATTTTTTTCTTATACATATATGCTTACCTTGATAATCTGATTCAACATCATGTAAATTTCAAAGAAAGATGCGAAGGAGCTCATGGCACAGTGGCAAAGGCCATCGTTCGAGAGGCTCTCGTCTAGGGTTCGACCCCCGAGTGCCATGTGGCTATCGTCTTTTGAGTATTATTCTAAAAAAATCAAATGAAATATTAGCCACCAAAGCCAACAAAATATAGATAGCATAATGTGCTTCTACCTCTATTTTAAGATATAAATATCTCTAGTCATTTATTTGGTAGATAGTATACCATTATGAATCCAGACAAATAGTTGCTTAAATTTATTAAGATACTATGAATTTAGACACTGTCGGATATAATTAGAAATGTTGAGATGGCATTCTATGGATGCTGGGAAAAAAAAGCAGCACAAAGCTTAAGTCCTAAGAAACTAGTCTCAAAAGTTCTCTACGGTCTTCGTTGTAAATTATACATTGTTCCGTATCAAACTGCAAAAACTACAGATAATATTGACGGTGGGCTGCTACGTTAACGCTCGTCCCAGGCTGGCACCCGGAATATGCCGTCCAGCTTCCCTCCTCAAATCCCCAACCTACCCCTCCTCTTTTACTATAAATAGGGCCTCCGGGAGCCATTCTAAACCTTCCCCATTTCCTCAAGCTTCCTGGTCATTAAGCATTTGAGCCCCTGGGCCGCCCCGCCCCGTCGCTTCCTTTCAGCTAAGTCCTTGTTCCCCTTTTCTCCTTTCATTCAGGTCCTCGTAGTAGGTTTTCCTTCCGAGTCTAGTCCCCATTCCTGAAGGAATTCTTGCACCTAGCCCCCTTAGGTTACTCGAATTCTAGCTCCCCGGTCCTGCTTGTGTAGATCCGGGCACTCCGGCCGCCGCACCCATGTTTACCTACCCGTTTCTCTAACGAGCGCCGCCGTCCGATGAAGCTCCGCGTGCTCCGCCGCCGCCGCTCCCACTCCTTCTCCGTTGCCTTCCTGTACTGGTTCTACGTCTTCTCATGAACTCATCGCCCCCTCCCACGAACTCCAGCCTCTAGTCGATTAGATCTCCTAGTTTCCTGCCTCCCTTGAATTCTTTTGTTCCCCCGTCTCCGTAGAAAAAAGCCGTTTTCTTGAACCGATTCCGTTCGAGAAGAAGAAGATCGATCTGACCATGTCGTCGTCGCGCCGGAGCTCGAGCCCTGACAGCCACACCGACGGCAGCGCCGGCGGCGGACCCGCCGACGAGCGCAAGCGCAAGAGGATGCTCTCGAACAGGGAGTCCGCGCGCCGCTCCCGCGCGCGCAAGCAGCAGCGCCTGGAGGAGCTCGTCGCCGAGGTGGCCCGCCTCCAGGCCGAGAACGCGCAGGTGCAGACGAGCATCGCCACCTTCGACCGCGAGTTCAGCAAGGTGGACGGCGAGAACGCCGTGCTGCGCGCGCGCCACGGCGAGCTTGCCGGCAGGCTGGAGGCGCTCACCGGCGTGCTCGAGGTGTTCCAGATGGCCGGCGCCCCCGTGGACATCCCGGAGATCCCCGACCCGCTGCTCCGCCCGTGGCAGCCGCCGTTCCCGCTGCAGCCCATCGCTGCAGACAGCGCCTTCCAGTACTGAACTGGCCGTCGATTCAAGATGTGGCCGTGCTACGGCCATGGTCATCTACTACTAGCTTACTACTAGTACTATAAGATTGTGTGGTTGTGCTACCTTCTCATGATGCCAATCAGCTATTATTGTCCCATGATATTTGTCAGAATAATTTGTGTGGTTGTAATCTTATCCTAGAGTTTTGAAATGTGTTCCCGTGGAGCAAAGATGTTGTTGACGTGTATGAAATGGGATCACATGGATTTCGGTTGTAATATCTTTGACATTTGAACTTATATTCTTTGCTTGTCTTGTGTTTTAAATGGTCTATATCTGTCTGCAAATGAACTGGAGGCGTACTGTTTATCTATTGATAAATTGAATTCAAGCCGATTTGTTGCTTTGCGTTCATCTGTTTGCGATGGAACTCAACTGTGTTTATCTGTGGCTAAATTGAAAATTCAAGCAGATTTGTCATGTTGATGATATATGTTGAAGTTAGTAACTGGTCTTTGTTCACATGGAATTTTTTGAAGTTACAAAGACTCCGCGTTGCTACGCTTGGTAACATGGGAGGTGATCTGGTGGCATCTTTGTTGTGAGCCATTATTTGAGGAAGATGATATGCAAGGAGCACATTTTTTTATGGGTTCAGTTATGGTTACACGAGACATTCGGTTCAAGAGCAAAGTCTCACAAACTACTCTGAATTCACTAAGACCAAAGCCTCAGGGAACTCTGAATTCACTAAACCCTTGGTCAGGGAAGGACTCAGCAGCTCTGAATTCAGTAAAACTTCTGAAGCTAGGATTACAGTAACTCTGATTTCAGTAAAACTTCTGAATTAGGATTACAGCAACCCCGAATTCAGCATGCTTGTGTAGTTCACCCCTTGAACCGGCTAACTTCCTCCGACTAAAATTCTACCTGAACCAATAAATAAATAGGAGGCCAGTGAATGATTGATTTTCTGGGTGCTGGGCTCATGACAGAAGATGTGTTTTGCGTGAGTTGGAAGGCCCTCACAGACCTGGGCCTAGCAGCCATTTCACTACCATCCTCCTCTTCGTTGGTCCGGCCGAAGAATTACATGAAGATGATAAGGTTGTGTAATGCAGGACGAGGTCGTCGCATATCGGCTCATAATCCTCGAGCATATCCAAACCTAACCAAAGCCACAGGGCAGGAACTCGAATATTTCTATCAACAGTTCGTGGCAAAGTTGCCTACAGCAAGACAGCGACATCAAAACACACCGGAAATACAAAATGCATATGGAGATAAGATCTATAGCTACATGTATCACTTCTAATTTCCCAGTCCTTTAGTCATCACTGGGTGATCAATAGGCATACAAACAATTGAGTGATGTTATAGTAGCTTGAGATAAGTCTTTACATGTCACCTGAATAACCGTCCTGCGAAATCGCCCATATACACAATAATCTGACAAAATGATGAGGTTATTGGTCCATGTGATTTGATTTTTCATATCAACACCATCGATTACCCATGACACGCCGGGTGCGGCGTAAACACCTCCTGCCAGTAAAACATGCCTTTTGCCTTTTGCCGAGATGGTTACCTGTTTCATGGCCCAATCGTGCCTGTGTCGAAGTAGAGCGTCGTCCCAGAAGAGGATCCGCCTCCAGTGACGCCCTCCATGAGCGCGAACCGCATGTCCTCGGAAGGCTTCCAGTGTCGTTTCCGCTGGTTGATGAACCAGTTGTTGATCTGCTTCGGGTCAAGGCCGGTCATCGCTGCGAGTCTCACCTTATCCTCTTCCTGTTACGACAATGTGTCGGCAGATTACAGCAAAGGTCAATTTTGGTTACAGTTTAGAGCGTGGAAAGTTCAGAGGTGTTATCAGGATGTTACCGTGGGATATGGCCAGCGGTAGTGTGTGTTCCACCAGTCCATCAGAGCTGACCGCGCATCCTTTGGTAGCTTCCCTTTCTTCCTCTTCTTCAAGAACTCGGACCGTAGGCGGCTCAAACAGCCACTGTACTTCTTGAGCAGCATTTCCTTTAGCTCACGGTCAGCCAACCGTGAGCTGTGCTCCTGGCCCAGGTCCGTTGCATCAGTGTCTCCTGAGCATGGCTCATCCTCCGAGGACCCTACCATTTCATCTTGCAGGCACAAACTCCAAATCAATTTTCAGTTCTCAGCATATTTGAAAGAAAACAGCATTACTATAATGAATTTAAACTTTCTTCCAAAAAATTATAATGAGCTAAAAACATCACAGTAACAAGGCAAGAAATGGTATCAACTCGCTGATAAAAACACGAATCACACATCTGTGCAGGTGACAAAAGTGAGGCATATCCAGAAGACCAGAACCACGCAGATAAACATTGAGTCACGGTTTATTCAGAAACAAGGCATCCAACGCTAGCAAAAATTTGGGCAACTACAGACTACCTTTATTCTGAGAGTGTCAAGAACAGAACCAAGTGACTTCACGAATGGATAACTGTCCACATTCATTGTAAGTCAATGTGAAAATATGCTTCAAATAAAACACGGTCAAGAGTCAAGAAAGCATGCCAGTTGATCAGGCAAACACTGTATGGACAGTGGAATCATCATAGCTCATTTTTTTCATGGAGCTTCCTGGAGCTACCCATCACTTCAGCTACCAACGCTTTTCAGTGCACACTGCCTTCTTGGCCTAGAATCTGTTATAGCATGAGTTGGGTGAATTTTGTTGTCCATGGCTTACTAAAGATTAGCTGTCCGAAAAAAAAACTTCAGCATATGCCGTCTCCCTATACTTCAGGTTGTATAGTTACAGGGTTGGGGGACTGTTTGGTCTTTCAACTAAAGTTTCTACAGTACAATGAATTATGAAGTTCATGCATCATAAACTGGTTCTAAGATGTCCGAAGTACACAATTTATCATATAGGTACCTCTTAGTACTTGGACCACCTCTTAGTATACCTTCCTTACAAACAAGGAAGCCTTTTGAAAAATTGAGGTATCACCAGGAAGTGGAATATAGCCATTTAAGCACTGCCAGTTGAGCTGCAGTGATGGACCTTAGGCAGTCTAAAGGGCTCCACAGCCCCTCCAAACTTAATGCATACGTCCAACCAACCCAGCCCTCTTAATTTTCCCTTTCTACTGTTTCTAACTCATTCAGTGACTGAATGGCTCCTTCTGTAAAATTATACTCATTCTGTTTCGATGATATTCTGCATCAACAATGGGTTCCAACTGGTAAGACCTAGAAGTTAAATACTTGCTCCTTTTGTTGTCTCCGCTTTTTATGTTACTACTGATTAGTTGTTGACAAATGCACTTACTCACCTAGCTTGAAGCTGAATCTAGGATTAGTGGCTTATTAATTTGAGCGCCATCCTGGCCAGTTTTGGGGTATTAGTTTCAGCAGTAGGTAGTATATCAATCAAGTAGCTAGAGTAGTTACAAATGAATGAAGTGTCGCTGTAGTCCTTGATCAGTGGTAGTAGTAGAGGTATAAACATGGCATGAACAGTGCCAATGTACCACTATGTACTGATTTTGGTGTATATAATCACATGGAGGTGTTCCTCTCATGGCAAACAGCTCGGCAGCACACAATTCTCACTGTGTTCTTCCTCTCCATCTCATTATCTGCCCGAGCTAGTGTGTGTGAGTATGTTGTAGTGAGTGAAATTGAGAGCTAGTGCTATGATCTAAGCCAACACTATGGTCTATCACTTGAGATTTACACTTTACATTCATGTTTCTAATTCCGTTTGTCTTCAATTACTGAAGATGATCATTACAAAATTAATGTGACATCATCAGCCAACAAAGTCTGTGAACTAACTTTGATTTTCATGTAGTGTTAAATGCCACATCCTAATTATGATGTAACTCTCAACGTCCATGGCAACATATATGAAGCTCAAAGTAAGTTATCACCAAAGCCATGACATTTAGTTAGCATAACATGACTTGAAATTCATAGATATTTTAATTAGCAACAGTTCAACATGTTCCCATATTACAGGGAAATAACAGTCAGAATCATGAATCAGGTGACATGGTGAAATATGATGATACATAGATGTATTTATCAGCATTTTCTAGGCAGAAATCCAAATCGGGATAACGAAAGAGGTTACCTAAATATAAAGATATAAGGTTTTACTTATTACTGAGTACTATAAGAGTAAATAATTAAGCATCACAAACATTTTTAATATATCACTTATTTCAGTACAGTACATAAATTAGCTAGCAACTTAAAATTAAAATAATTTCCATATAAACAAGACATCATTTTTTTCAGAAAATCGCATTGCTGAAATTTTTTGTTCTTTTTGCATATTATCTTAAAAAATAAAGCTTAAGAGAAAAAACCTAGGCAGGTGAAAAGGTGAAACCAGTTGTTTATTTGCCATTGCTTCATATGGAGGATAGTTATAATCGAGCATTGAAAATGGTATTTGCTTTCATGGAGATCTTTCCTAAATTAGAGATTAATCACTCGATCAACTAGCAGAGTGCTAGTCATCAAGAAAAATTCATATTTATTGATTTTAGAGACATGAGAATTGCATTGCCTTGCTTCTGAAGCAAAACCTGAATAGTTTTATAAGAGATCTACGTATTTTTATCAAAAGATAAAAATGGGAGTGTATTGCTGGTTGAGTAAGAAATTCTTGTGCAATTTGAAAGTCAAAAGCTGCCCTAACTAGGTGCTATAACATCTCATAATTGGAGCTCTCAAGAAGATGCATTTAGTGGTAACCTGTGTACAGAATGGAACAGATCCAGAAGACAAATTCTTACACACAAACAATCTTTTTAGCATTTGGATTTACGTGCAAAGCTACTAATTAAGTTGAGTCAAGAAGAATGGTATTCCGAGTTTGCATCAGAATTCTAATGACAGATACTATCACATAATGCTCAGCATGTTTCTATTAATCACAATATATTTTTCAGTTATCTCTAATTAGCAATATTAGTCCATAAGCTACTCATTGCCTGTTGTTATAGCATACAATTGATATTACGACGTGTCAAAAATTATTATTTCCTATTGGATAGCTATACAAAAGTATACTTTTGTGGGTCAAATATATAGCAGGTTACTGTGGCTATTAATATGACCATTTTCATGCTCATTTGCGGTAACTCGAATGTATTTAGTTCGCAGTGCACGAACATATACTGGATATCAAGAAACAAACAAAACTGTTCTGATGAGAACGATGCTACTGCTTGTTAGGTTGTATTAAACGTTTCACATGTTTCTCTAGTTACCAAACTTCGTCCTTTCCACATTAGTAAACACGTGAAGTTCCCAAAAGCCCACGGTGTTCACTCACAATTCACCTGTTTATCATAAAGAGACAATACAATATAATGACATGCATTTTGGATATAGAATTGCTAACGCGAAGTAGCTCTATTTGAAAATAGTTAAAGAGCATCGTTTAATTATGTCCATCTGTGTAACACGCAGAAAACCCAAATCCTTACCCAACCGTAGTGGTACTTATTTTGAATGGCAAATAAAACACGCTCATTAGTTAGAAGTATAAAATATAAGGAAATGCATCCATTCGTTGGAAGCAGCCTCATTATCATTAATCACTAATGACACCAGTTATCACAGCCAAATCCAGCAAGAGATGAAAAGACCAGAAAATCGAATATTTTTGCAGGAAAGAAGCAAAGCCAGTATCCACAGCAAAATCTTGATCTGCCCCACAACCAAAGAAAAAAAAATTCACCACCAGGCACTAGTAGTAACCAGCATGCAAGAGCAAGATTCTCTTTTTTCCAAAGCCGTCCAAGCAGTGTCACCCCCCATCACCAGCAGCCTCTCAAGTTCCATCAGTCCTCAGAGCCTACAAAGTCTACCAGTAGCAGCTAGAGTACCTCCATGCTCCCTTTCTCTCTCTCCTATCTACAGAGAGAAAGAGAGAGAAAGAGCGTGAGGGAGCAAAGGTAGACTGCACAGGAACCTTGGACAAAAACCCTACGCGAGCTCAATGCTTTACCCATCGGACCCGGCTCTGACAGGCCTGCACCCCACTTGCATGGACACGATTTGACCTCTCAAGAACACGCACACGAACACGCATTCATCAAGGCAGGTGGCTAGTATATTCGCACACGCACACGCGCGCATCCTCCTTCAGTCCACACAACACCAATAATGCACACTGCACAGATGCATGTGCACGACGACGGCAACAATGGCGACGGCCAAAGGTTGCACCTTTCGTTGTTGGTTGAGGAGACGAAGATGATGATATGATGCATGTGAGTGGAGTTACCGGAGAGCGAGGAGGCGGCGGCGCCGCAGAGCGTGCTGAGCTGTGTCCGTACGCTGCTGAGGAAGGACGCCGCCTCGTCGAACGGCCGCGTCAGCTCCTCCTTGTACCGCTCCAGCACCCGGCAGTAGGCGTCCTGCGCGCCGTCGGCGACGTCACATCGTCACATGTAATAACAACGCGGCTAAGGCGGCCCAAGAATTGGACCAAGTTAATTGTGAAACGAAGCAGCTTAATTGTGGCGCGTACCATGAACTCGTCGAGCTCGGGGTCGAGGCCGACCTCGCCGGCGGCGGAGGCCGCGGCGCACCTCTCCCTTCCGATGTCCTCGAGCAGCGCAGCCACATCCGGCGGCGCACCGACCTGCCAAGAGCGGAAGCAAGAACACGCGTACGTCAAATAAAGGCGCAATCTTTCCTCAATTCTTGGCCAGCTGCTACTGGTGGAGCTGCATGGATGATGATTGGAACCGGAATCGATCGGGGCGGACCTTGCGGCACTCGATGTAGGCGGAGAGGAGGGTGGGGTAGCGCGGGTGCCCCGCGATCTGCGCCTTCACCATCTCCGTCAGATCCGCCGCCGGCGGGGGATGCGGCGGCGGCGGCGAACCCCTCCGCCCGCGACCCCGGAGGCCTCGCTGGCCGCGGCCCCGGCGCGGGAGATCCCCGGGTGGATGCTGTACAGATCCTCCATAGGAGCCAATCCTCCTCCCTGGCTGCTTATAATTTCCTAGCAGCACAGCAAGGGAGCAAACTGCCGCCGCTATAATCTATGGACTGCTATCTACATATGCATCTGTGCACACAACCATATAATACAAGCAAGGAATGGCTACTAATAATAGTAATAGCAGCAGCAGAAGAAGACTCTCTTTCTTTATTTGTTGGCTTCTTGGAGTATATGTGGATATGGCCGGGAAGCTCCAACAAGAGGAAGCAGAAGCAGCAGAAGAAGATGATGAAAAGGAAGGGAGCAGAGATCAGCAGCCGTTTGCACTGCAGCCTCTGCCGCCGGTGCTGTTGGTGCAGGAGCTGGCCGTGATCTGCGCAGCAGCAGCGGGATACATGGGGGTGGCCTGGCTCTCTGCCGCTGCTGCTGGGAAGATGGAGCACTGCCGCTGCCGTGCCAGAGAGAGAGAAGGAAAGGGAGGATTTGGGAAAAAGGAAGCAACAACAGCACGGAAGGGTAAAGTTTAGGTGTTTTTCTGTGGGGGAGAAAATGTCATTTCTTTTTTGTTTCCCTGAATCATTTGCTTGGGACTATTGGTATGCTGCTACGACTTCTTTTCGTCTCTCTCTTTACCTCTTTTTTTAGGCAGAATAGCCAAATTGATCCTTGATCTTTGGTCAGATGCTCAATTTCATCCTTAAACTATGAAAGAGGTCAATCTAGTCCTTGAACTTTGATTTTGAGTCTAAATTCATCCCTGATCCAAGGTGGCACTCCATGTGAATGTCTAGTCATCCTATTGTCTTCTAATTATTTTCTGATGATTTATTTACACAAACATTCAAGCACAAATTACTTATCTACCAATGTAAATTGTAATAAATAGACATTATCCTGTTCACTATCATTTTTTGAGGTGGTATTTCATAAATTTGACAATAATCGCTCATAGATATGCCTAAAAACATGGCAGATATTGGTGGTTGTTATAGTTTCATCTCAGTAAAGATTTTATTTTAAAGTGTCCAAAGTCTAATATCACAATGAAAAATGTGGGTTTATCACATGTAGGCAAGTATTGATGACTGGATATGCCAATGTGTAATGCCACATCATCTTAGGGACGAATTTGAACTCAAAAGCAAACTTCAAGGACTAAGTTGACCTCTTTCAAAGTTCAAGGATGAAATTGAACTTCTGGTTAAAGTTGAGGGACGAATTTGGCTATTATGCCTTTTTTTATTAGCCTGTTATGTTAGCACTGTGCTTGAAGAGTGACAACGAGGCTAGGCCATTGTTGTTTTGCAAGAGTGCCCTTCATGGGGCAGAATTTTGAGGGATGGTCCCCTGCTTGGACCCGTTGCATGGTTCCCATTTAGGGCATATTAATTAAAACCATTGTTACCAAAAACATTAATCCTTTTCTCATTTTTATTTAGTAATCAGAATTTTGGTAGAGAAAACATACGCTTCTGGATTCATAGGAATTACCATTTGTAACATATAAAATTGAAAAAGAAAATTCATATTGGTAGTTCTTTCACTTTGAAAAATTCATTGGTGACATAAACATCTTATACTAATTCTCTTCTCTTTTTTTTTGTAAAAGGGAGCTGGTATTATTTCTTTCTCGTTCGGCTAGAATCAGTGTAAGACTTCAAATGAAGCCTTTAAATGCCATTTCCTTTAATTTTGGATAGTTTGATCTTCCACATAAACTCTATCATGTGTTTTCTAAATTCTTGTTATGAACCCCACAAAAATTGTTGATACATATCTTATTTTGAACTGAAAGTATAAATAAGTTCATCCCACTTTTTCTTTACATGCATTTTATACATTTACTAAGAGCTTTGTATTGCAAAGTTTTCACATAGATTTTATAGAAATGGAGTATGCTTCAATAACTCACGTCCCAATGCATCAACCCAATTGTCAACTTGGCAGATATGCAAGTCCCGATGTAAGAGCATCTCCAAGAGATCATGTATATGACTTTCTATCTCTATATTTGAAGATTTTAACAAAAAAAACATCATTCAACAGATCTTTTATATGGCTCTTTATTTTTACAAATAGCTAAAAACATCCTTTGACCATGCTATATGTAGAGAGTCAACATAGGTAGCTATCTCCCGTGAATTGCCCATGAGGGGAGAAGCTTGGCCGAATACGGTACACATGCATGGAGGTAAAAACAAACTTGCTGATGTCATCGCATACAAAATTGGTTACATATATAAAAAAATGTTATAACTTTTAAATAGAAAATCCGAGTTAAAAACTAATTTTACCATTATTCGTAATGATGAAAGCTTCGAAACTAGACCCACTTGGTTATATTTTAATAATTTTTTTCTCAAGGTATTTAAGTGTATGAAGCTTTTTTAATCCTGTAACTATGTTTTAGAGAGTCTGTTGAATTACTCTTATTTTTTAATGATCTTTTATTTTGGAGAATAGCTAAAAGCATAATTTAGCTAGTATTGTTTTACTACTCTCTTGGAGATGCTCTAAAGGATGTGTGGAAAATTGCCCAGGTCTTAGGTCAGTACCAATCGGTATATGGAAAAGAGAAAAAAAAAAGAGGGAACGGGGGGCAAGTCTGAAGAAGGGCAGAGACATGCACAGTGTGTAAACTGAAGCCACTGTCGTCGTCCCCTCTCTCTCCACCCCAAAAAACAGCGAAACACAACAGTTCTCCGCCATTAATTCACCAGTGAGGGAAGGAGATAGAAAGCCCTCTGCAGCTGGGACCCACCACGAAACCCACACGAGCACAGCGACGGGCCCCGGGCGCTCGCACGTGGGAGGGTGCTTGGGCCCGGCCCGATGAAACGTGGCGTAAGTACGGTTTGGGCCCACGTGTCGGTGGAAGGCGTTGTGATGGGAAGGGGCAGGCGCCCGTATTTCCCGCCGTCCCGTCGTCGGTCCTAAACGCGACGCGACATTCCAACGCGTGTCACACAATCACTCGTTTCCGTGCCAGCGTGAAGACTTTTCTTTTCTTTTAATTTATACTTAGGCTGTGTTCGTTTCCAGGTATATAATTTTTAGAGAGTCAAATCAAAGAGAATTTTATCATTTTGGAGTACTTAAATAAAGTCTAATCTCGAAACTAATTGCAGACTCCTATCTAATTCACGAGACGAATCCAACGAGGATAATTATGATGTTATTAGAAGATATTTATTGTAGCATTACTTGTAGCAAAACATAGATTAATTAGGATCATTAGATTCGTCTCGCAAATTAGAGGGGGTCGTGACATAGGTTTTGTCATTAAATTAATAAAAGTACTACTAAATAGTAAGATTCTCTTTGATGTGATGGGTATAATTTTTAGAGGGCAGGAAATGAACAGGGCCTTAGGGTATTTTCGTTTCCTCCCTCTAAAATTTAGCACTTGTCATATCAAAGAGAATCTTATTATTTATGAATATTTTGATCAATTTAATGACAAAACCCTATTGACAGATTGGTACTAATTTTCGAGATGAATCTATTGAGCTTAATTAATCTATATTTTGCTAAAGTGATGCTACGATGAATCAGTCTTCTAATCACGACTTAATTAACCTCATTAGATTCGTCTCGTAAATTAGTCTAGGGGCCTGTAATTTGTTTTATAATTAAACTTTATTTAATACTATTAAATAATAAGATTCTTTTTGATGTGACAACTTCTAAAATTTAGACCCTGAAAACGAACACACCATATACTCCCTCTATTTTACTTATGAATGTTATTAATTTTATTATGATTTATTTTATTATTAAAGATATTTGTAAATGATTTATTTAATTGTATATTGGCACAAAATTTTTGAATAAGACGAGCGGTCAAACATGATATCTAAAAGTCAAAACGTCTTATAATTTAGAACGGAGGGAGTACTATAATTTAATTTATATACTATTAATCAGATTTGAAAACTTTGTCTAAACCTAGAAATACAAATACCTAAGAGTAAATGATCGCTAAGTTTTCTTTTCGTTAAATGAAAAGTACAAACCCTCGTAAAACACAGGGGCACTCACACACAAGAGTACTCACCACCCGATTAGTTTGATTTGACCTTAATTAGAGCATCTTCACCAGTCTAACTAAAGGGTTATTTTTTTCTAAATATAGCTTTTTTCCCTCAACGTACGGTTCCAAAAGACTAGCTAAACTTGAAGCAAAAATAGATTCTCCTCAAACCCACACTTCTCACTAGCCGATAACGTTCTCCACGATCGCATCAGCCGCTGATTTTCTCCAAGTATACGGACCACAAAATTATTAAACATACTCCTGTGTGGTACATGGATGGACTCTATGATGTACGTGTATGGAAGCAAGAGAAAAATACTGATATTCAGTCAAGCGTGATGGATTTGGACTTCATACATTTCTTTTGTGTTGGAGAAAAAATAGGTCAGGACTTCGACGAGGACGACACAGTAGCATCCACCGGCTTTTTGTTCATGTGTGATGGATCGGGACTTGCAGAAGATCTTTTGTTCAAGCGACGGCAGCACGCAATAGAAATTGTGGGTCGAGCTGAAGTAAAAATAGGAACACCAATAATGTGGCAAGTTTAAACATATATTTGGAGTCACTTTTGGCTAGTCTGTTGGTTTCTATCATTATCTTCTAGTGGTTTCTATTTTACATGCTAACTTAAAAATAGATTTAGTTTTACCTAGACCGGTGGAGATGCTCTTATTAAGAAACCTAACGATCCGAGCTAGCTAATTTTAGTAATATGGTAATGAAATTATGAAGCTAGACTAAATGTCCTAATATAGAAAGAAAATAAAATCTACACGGTGGCTATTCAAATAAAATTGGACACCAAGAGTTAAACAATAGGAGCATCATATAAATCGAACGGTGGGTTGAACTTGAACCGGACACTAGGGTCTAGGAGTTCCACTCTTCTTGTATGATTAACTCTTTTGGAAAATTTCAAGAGAGACTAGAAACGTACTAGTAAGTACTATATGTGTTATTACTGCTGTTTTCTTTTCTTTATAAATAGTATGTGGCGCTTCCTTTCAGCTTAGTTGCAGAAGTGGGTCCATACCTTTCATGTTTGGAAATTTTGCCCCCGTGCCAGACGATCGTCCACGGACAAAACGTCAAACAAAGCATGAGCTTTTGCATCGTACTAGCAGTAATAACAATGGGGAATTATTGAGCCTCAACAACTTAATGTTGGTCAACAGTCGCCTATATAAATGAACAGTTGGCAGTGACCTGTAGACTGATAGATGTCTCCCTGCCAAGTTGGACGACGAGTTTTTTTTTCAAGGCAACACGTCCAACAGAGCTAAAATTCAATTTAAACACACGTGATATAGTACAAAGAGTGACCATAAAAGAATATCACAATTTTTTTCTTCTAAAGGACAACTCTCTGCGCCTGAAATTTGTACATTTGATAGAGTTAACTTTAATTTTAAAGAAAAATACAAATAGTTAATGTTTTATGAATTTTAATCTTTTAATGAAGATCATGAACATTCCTAGCTAATGAATCAGCAGTAGCACATGACACTATTTTGAGTTCTATGAAGAAGGCATAAAGTATCATCTAGTGCATGGTGAATTCTCCAATCCGGCAGGCCTTTTGATGGACAGAGTCCGAAAGTTACAGCTTGTAACAAAAGATTGTTCAAGATTGAAACTTACGGTTTCAGCAATCAACATAGTTTGCCCAATCGGCTACGTTAATTCTGCCTTGTACATGGAGAGACCAAATATGAGATTCACAATCACAAGAGTTGGAAAAAGTTTAGATTAATTGCAGCCAACCACCGAAGCCATTGTTCATAGCACTGAGCTACTGAGTTTGGTTGTTTGCCTCAATCTTGTCCCTACCATGACGACTTGGATCAAAGAAGACCGGCAGCGTTTGCATTTCTGTCTTTTTTAGAGGAGGATTAATCTCTCTCTCTCTCTTTCTCACACACACACACGTACTTCCCATTACAATTATTCTCTTGAAAGGCTGTACCGAACTAAGAATTTAGATCGAGATGTGGCAAGGTTTCGAAGCAAATACTAGTACTACTGTAACATCGTTGGAAAGTATGACACCATTACATTAAGACGGATGACGCCATGAAAATGGTAGAGTACGCTATGGGCCCATGGCGATTGTACACTTGTACGGGTGATTCTCGGCCAGCGAGAGACAGAATGAAGAGGGACGCATGTGAGCTGGTGTCCAAACAGTGCTGCTGACCTGCTCGTTGAAGTTGATCCAAAGAACTCTGGTGCTCACTTGTACTAGTAAGCTTGTTGTTCCATCTCACTCTAGAACAGTATTCTTAATATGAACTAAAACTAACGAAGTTTATCTTAATGCCATATATTCTGATTTGAAGGAAACACTAGTTATATACGTATTGTATGCACATTGTTCATGATAACATGCAAAGGGTCATGGTTCTAAATACAGACTAACAACAAACGCTTGGTAGTGTACGTGTGACATGGCATGGAGTACAACCATTTTATTATAGAAAAGAGGACAAGAGAAAAAAGAACAAGGGCATTCATTAGGAGTACAAAACAAGGCACTCTCAATATTAAAATCCATAGCACTACTAAAAAGCTGGGAGAATAGTACTTGAGGAACTGTGCTCCATGCAGAGCTAACCGAGCTTTACTGCTTGCAAGTTCCAAATGTCATCACACATGCAAAGATGTGCTGTCCTGAAGCCAAGGAGGGGCTAAACAGTCTTGTGGACTTGTGGTTGGCTGTGTTAAAGGTCTCAAAGCAACCAAAAGCATCCGGATGTGGCAAGTTTACATGATTGAATGACTTGGAGATAAAAAGACGGCCACCCTGGGGATCGTCTGTGCTGAAATAGAGTAGGACTGTTGGTTAGCCAGGACCACAAACGGTTTTTCGCCCAGGACCACAAACTACCTCCTTGGAAACACCAACTGCCTCCTACGTATACAACAAATTAACTTGTAATATCAATGTAAATGTTTGTTAACCCTTGATTGATGGCAACTTTAATGATTCTTATTCGACTCATGCACTGTTGTATTTGATGTGAGTTGATCTAGGTACTACAACCATACGTATATACAGGTACTATCAAGACAAAAATGTATATTTTCATGTTATTACCAAAATATAGTGATAATTATTTATTGATATATGGATGACTATTATTCATGAGATAGTAAATATTAAAATCAATATTTATAACCAAGATGCATCTTTAACTCATCTGATTTACAACCTAATATAATGTATTGTTCTATAGACCTTAATTATCTAGTACTATAGTTTTTAAAGCTGAAGAGAAGTATTATCTACTTCTATAGTTTTTAAAGACAAAGAGAAGTATTATCTATAGAACAAAGGAAAAAGAGAGAGAACTGTTATAAAAAAAAGGAAAAAAGAGAAGTCAAAAATGCATTATTGGTCATAGGTCCTACTCTTTTTGAGACAAATCTCCAAGACAAGAACATCCACCGTAAAGTGCAGAAGATGAGTCTAACCGACGCGATATCTGTGCTTTGGCCATCTTAATCATAGATGTTGGGTTTGGTATTGTAACCTCTAGTACAAACATGTTGCAGTGATATTTTTCTATGTTGTATGATGTAAATAATTATGATTAACTAAACAATTTGACAAAAACTTAGTGATGAGAAATTACCTGGATCTGGATTATCAGATATCTACGGGTCCCGACGAGTATTGAGAATCTGGTTGTATAGTGGTGATCTGAACTTCATGGTTTTCTATTAAGCTTTCCATTGTTACCAGCTTTTCAACAAACACATATATGACTGCATTGTTTGGTATGAAGGCGCGAAACTGATTAGTGCGTGCTCACACTCCTCTCGAGAGGTCAAATCACAACGAGCCTTCGCATCTCAGTAATTATTTCTCTCTCAAACATTGAGTCCCTTTCATGCGACTGTTTAGTGAAAAGATAGCAGTGTTCAGATCAGGCTGAACGTCTGCATGAGAATGAGCCGGAGCATATCTGACGCTACCACCATTCATGGCGGTGGAAAAAAAAATCAAACTGCTCAACGAGTCTAGTCCCACACACCTGATGATTGTCCAATCCCCATCCACAAAACTGAGGGATCAAAATCTCAAGACCAACACATCGATATGCAATTTTCTAGGCAACCAATCAACAACGTCATTCAACATCCAACATCTCAAATCAGCCCCATCTTTCCTGTCTTCGAATTGATGCAAGTGACTGAAGTGAGATATCCATGTCTTTCTAGTTTAACTCATGCCTCCCTGACTGATGCAGCTTGCCATGTAAGGTACCTGACAGGTGGTAAGAAATTATTAGTAACAAATGTGGTAGCTACCAACATGGACTGTTTGGAACATAAGATTTCTGATTATTTGGAATAACGCAGAACCATTTCTTGCTAACCGCGGTAGAGTTTCTGCAAAACCATATATGTTTCAGATGAGTTCTACGTTTCGGGAAAACCATATGGCTTTTTGGAACTTTGCAAGATTCTCCTCTCTTTTGACACGATGGAACTTGTAGGCTGGAAATTGAAACCAGCCTACTTTTTAAGTTGCCACAAAGATTGCGAAAAGCTAAGGTCAGGAACACAAACCTCTTCATGATGCAGCCCTCTGATAGGTGTAGTTTTTAAATGCCAATCTTAAAGTTCCAAGAAAATCTGGAGATGTGTGCATACCCTAAACTACTGATAAGTAAAGTACTATTAATTAACCATGATGTCAGAGTGGAAACGAGGTTGAGACTCTTGTTTATAGTAAGCGCTACTATAGCGATATGGCACTACTATATCACAAAATCAAGAGAGTTCCTACAGATCTCAAGGTTTAATAATAAAAAGCATGTTTGTATAACGTTTTCTTGTTCGGAGAAGCTTTCGCAGAAAGCATTGCAGTATCTGAACTGATTGGTCAGACACATATTTAGTGGATAACAGTTGTAAGAATACAGAGCATTAAAACAGGATAAAGGAAAAAAATGGAGAAAAAGGAACATCCTAGTGGAACTTGAACAATTGGATGATTTTATATTTGACCCCATTTCTATGGGGCACATTGCCTCAGGTAGTGTTTGACTGTTTGTATATATCCTGTTCAAGAGAGTATTGCATCTTGAGGTCTTGGGTCCCAATTATGCCCAACAAATGATTCAATCATTAGTCTAAGTATTTGTTTTCTCTAACTCCATTGGTCTAAGTATTGGAACAAGCATTTTGCCAAAAGTAGCAAGAGGTAAACACCTGGATTCAGGAAAGAAAGAGGGCATTGCAACAGATAGAAAGAGCAAGAATCTACTCCATGGAATAAATAAATTAACAAGTGGCAACTAAAAGATTGCCGGGCACAAAACATTGTCGGCACATCATAGGCTTTTTGTCCTCTATAGAACCATTAGTTTACAACCGTGTAGGATTTTGAGATTAGATTCCCCAGTGTAGGTGGAGAGATATGGGCCACCCCAGTTTTATATTTTGATTCTCATGCAGCAGGTAGCATTTGCAGCATTAAACTATGATAAAGCCATATCTTTATTGATGTTTCCCTTCAATTTTCTAGTGGATAAGGAATGGAGCATCGTCTAAGAATGGGCCTCAACAAGCTGGGACACACTTGTTCAATAAGGTACATCAGTCAACAACTTATCAATTACCATTTTCTTTTGGTTGAAACCTTACCAACCTATCATTATAAACCATATTTTCTCTCAATTAGCATGATCCTATCAATAGAAGACAATAATACTCTTCACGTCAGATATTCTGTAACTGTAATGACAGAAATGTGCCAGCTTTGATACCATACCAATATGGCAATCAAATGTTTGATAAACTTTTTACAGAAAAAGGAAGAAATAATGGCCCTTTCTACCAAATGAATATAAGAAATATGTAAGCAGACCTGGGCAGAGATTCGCTGCTCTGCTACCACAATGCTCATGTCATCCTTGCATTGCAATCACAAATCATCCTTTGTCTCCTTTTCTCATTCCAGTGAGGCGCTTTCAGCAAGCCCCTCGAAATGAGCCCCAGTGCAAGGCCAGTGGCGTCGATAATACTTGGAACCTTCAGGGTTACATCCACAGTAATACTTGGACCCTTCACGGTTGCATCACAGATATTTCTTATCTGGAAAAAGTCCGTCAAAACAGTGTGATTTTATTCATTCTCACCCGACTATTAGTAACATTCAATTAAATGCAAGAATGCTGCAGCTCAACCAACCCATAACCCAGTATGACAATTATATTTTAGTCATTCATGGACCAATACCAAATATCTGTAATTAAAATGATATTGTTTTAGCGGCACTTCTGGTTTGCAAAGTATATAGTCATACAGAAAGTGTTTAAAGAAGCTATATCTTCTAGCAGCAAAATCTAATGAATTACCTGCAACATGCTAATGGATGCAAAGTTTAATGAACTAACTACAACATGCTAGTGGAAGCAAATGGAAATGTAACGACTAACAATCCAAATCAAACTTGTCCAGAAGCAAAACTATTTATTGAGACTTCAAAACAGCTCATAAGCATCATGGATGGTAGGAAGCATTTCCATAAAAGATAAGTTCATGGTCCGAATGAAAAGAACAAGAGAGAGACAAAAGAATGGCTCTTTCCAGAGGAAAGCTACCTTTCTATTGTTAAACACCAATGATTTGTGGTGCGCTTCATCTAAAAAGAGGACAAGAGAATTATTAAACTATACAAGATTTCGTTATTTTACTTGAGGACTGTTGGGAACAAGCACATCAGATGACACCTTGAAAGGGAGTGGTGACGCTCTAAGGGTCCAAGTATACTTTTTTACTTTGTATAAAGACCAATTATCAATTCATACCAAGAAATAAAGCTGCACTTATCAGTCAAACACAACCTTGGTATAGGAAAAGGGTGAGGCAAGTATCTAAACTTCATTGCTGATGAAGCAACTCATCAGGTGTAGCTAGAATGCACATATCTGAACTTCATTACTGATGGAGACTAGGAATTAAAAAGAAATGAAGATATATCGAAGGCCACATTTATAGTGACATCTTGTGCTATTCACACGGGATCCACAGCGTCATCCCATTGAGGAAATAGGTCGAACAGCTCCGGTACAACACGGGAGCCGGAGCAAGGACATTGAGCAATACAAGTGCAGCGAGAAGGCGGAAGGCTGCGACCAACGATACCACGGTCCTCCTTGCCACGCGGCGGAAGACGCATCACGCCGTCCCTGGAGCAGAAGGGGGTATGCGGCGTCAGCGACGAGAGCGAACCCGTCACACGCGAAGTGGATCGACCCGTCTGGGTGTCAATGGTGATGCACTGTGCATTGACGCGGGAGCGCTCGCAATGCCCGGCGCCTGATACAGAACTGAGTAGCCAGGCCTCCCTTTCGGTTCCGGCGCTGCTCGGCATCGAGCACAGTGCCGAGTGCCGACGAGGCGGCGAAACTGCCCGCCCGTCTCCGGTGTGCGGTGTGCAGTGCACGAACCATCGAGGCATCGAGCGCACCCGCACCGTCGGGTCGGATCGATGACGTTATTGGGCTGAGCAGTAAGTGGGCTCGGAGTATGAAAACGGAGCAACGCAATGTCATGGGCCCATGACTCTTGGCTCAGTTTCTTTGATTTTTTACAGCTTTTTTCTTTTTACAGTAATCGTCATTCTCTTCAGTAAGTGTTTAATCATTTTTCTTTTTGTGAGGACAGTGTTGAATCAACTATGGTGAGAAATAAACTACTTTATGTTTTGATGAGTATGAAGGCACATGTGTCCGAATGGTTGAGTGGAGAATATAAAATGTTGGAATACTCTTTCTATACATTGAGCTAACCAACGTTTGGACGTCATTAAAAAAATATAGAGGAAGTACAGGCTTTTAGTTGAGCAGACGAGGCATCATCCATCTCTAAAAGTTAGTTGTGGCTTTATGTCACAAACTAATGAGATATGTGTGTGTTGGGGAGCATGTGCTTGCTATCACCAAATCTTCTAAACAATTGATAGGCCCATCAATCAATGTTTGAATTGCTTTCTGATCACAACGAATTGGCCCTGTTGTGCACCTACATGGTGTCACCAAGGACTTTATGTTGTGGAGAATGAAACAAGCACATTAAGCATGTGCACAACTGTACCAGCATGTACTCGATCAGGAAGCTGAGAACATGTTCAACCAGGCCAAAATACCAACACGGTAATGCTCCTCTATGTATATGGACGCAGATTTAACCTTGTACCGTTTAAGACATATGCCCCTATGCTTATGATATTCTGGTAACTCACGGATTTTATTACTCTATGGATTTGGATCCCCTGTGCATTTTCAAGGAGTAAAGCATTGTTATCGTCATGATGGAGGACACAAACCTCAGCCAGCTACCAGTCTTGGAACGAGTTGCACAATGCATTACATGAGAAAACCAGCCTGGTGCCGCAACAGAATAAAATGACATTACATTTGTGAGAAGTCGAATTGAGAAATCAATCATTTGGCTACCGAGATTAACCACATTATGACACATCATCATGCATTGAAAGTTCAGTTTCACTATGATTAAAGTAGCACTAGGAAACGTTATGCTTCACTAGATCACATCACATATATCCAGGAATACACAGGAACACATGTAGCACGAATACACAGGATGACGATATAAGGATGTGCAGTGCTCGATATTGAATAGAGGGCAAAAATATAGCAGGCATCACAACCCTTTCATTTCATCTAGGCACCATAATCTTTTTTTACAAAAAAAAAACATACTTCTATCGTGTTCCTAAACTGCATAATCCATTGCATTGCATGACTGCATCCGGTGGGCTTAGTACTTGACAGGCACTCCACAAGAAAACGATATGAAAAATGTCAGGTGGCAGCCCACGAAAGGTTTCCAATGGTCCGTTTTTACATCGTCATCAATCTAAGTTAGCATGTTATCCTGCCATCCTCCCTGAATATATTTACCTCGCAGCTGCCTGAGAATCTCTATTTGATCAGCTGATGCATTTTCAAGGAATACTTGATCCCATATCTTCCTCAGTTCTAAACAGGGGAAAAGGAGAAGAAAAGCTCATCAATTAGAAGAATACAGCTAACTTGTGCAACTAAAACTAAATAAATTATCTGTTCAAATTCAAAACCCTATAAGAGCACATGCAACATTTTAAATTATTTTCCTTATTGCCCATATAGCTTCAGTCTTTGAATACTACTTGAGATAGACAGGCATGGTGGAGACAAAAATAGTAGGACACAAGTTTAATCGTACCAGATTTGTGCATGGATGAAAGGCACATGATTATCAAGTCAAAACGTGGAACTTTTGCCAAGTTCTCCAAAATGCTAACAGCCAAGGCTGCATCATCCCTGAGTATGTGACAAGTACGGATCAAATAAACCATAGTTCCAGATTAGAATATTATGAACAGACATACAACAATTAACAAGTTAGCATACCTGAAAATTGATGCTGAACACTTCACGATGTCGATAAGAAAGGCTGCAGAAAGTGAGTTCTTGAAAATCTCTGGTAGGCTTGCTGGTGGAATTGACTGCCAATCAAACAAGAAGGCATGAAACTGCACATCAGCATTAAATCACAAGAGGTGCCAAAATAAAAAGGCATAGAAATAAACCTTTAGTAGTTGTATTTGCTGGGCAGTGTCATCAGAAAGAGCTCTCCAAGAAACTTCAAAGTCATAAGCTGTCTTTGGTGTCTTGACACTTTTTACAGTGCTTGACATATACAGTGAAGCAGCACGTGATGCAAGCTCTTGAATTGAAGCTTCTGACCCAGCCTTCTGTTTAGCATCTTGAGGCTGCAGGATCAATATTTGACATGTGACAAAAAAAAGAGCCTTGATAATATGAGGGAAAAAAACAATTTTGCTGTTCTACACCAATCATAACTGCAATAAAACGTTAAGCGATTAAGAAATAAATTTGCGCCTAGATAAAAAATAAGAATGCATGTGTAATCAACCATGCAGTTTCATCTTGCAGTGGTTTGGGCTGGTTTTTCCTATGTGCTGGGTAGATGCATGAACTTCAGAGTGCTAAAGATACAAGATCAAGTCGTAAAGATCAGTCATTTTCAAACAAGAAGAAATCTGTATATTAAAAGCTTGAATGCAAACAACCCTACCTAGCACATTCTATGGTACAGAAAAGTGATCTTAAATTCCATGCTACAACGTAAAAAATTTACCAACACAGATATCACACATTATGGGTGTTATTACAATAGTATAATTTCAACTTCAATAAGTACCAATGCAGATATCAGGAATCATGAGTGTTATAATGGTCAAAATGTTGTAGAAATAAAGACCTGCATGATATTGTCATTGATTTTTACTCCTGAGCCTCCTTTCGACCAGCTATCTGCATTGTTTACGATCTCCACTGCAGGTCTAACAGGTGCATCAACTTCCATGAAACTATCCTGTAGAATTAGATTTTAAAATCAGATACAGAAATCTAACAAAACAGGATGATCACTAAAACAAGATGGCTCTTAAACAAACTTATGGTTGAATGCAAACAACCGTTCAAGGAAAAGGGCACACAGAAAAGGCCTTCAAAAGGGCAAATCCATGTTATATTTATGACTTGCATATATAGCATTAAGCATACAAATTATTCGTAACAAAACACAGAGCTACTATGATACTGTATTACTCTGATTAAATATACCTTCTGGGAGACAGTCGGTGGATGAGAAGTCTTATCCTTTTTATCAGCAGTTTTATCAAATCCAGAAACAGCACGTTTAGCTGGTACTGAAGCTTTCTTAGCCATTTTCTGGAACAAAAATTAATAAGACATCAGAGTCCAGAGGGAGGACCAAACATATTTCTAGTATATACGCAGCGATCACCAAAGTGTACTATACATGCCAGCAAGGTAAGTATTTCACAGTGTTTTGCTAAGATGTAAGATGAAACATTTAGAAGCAGAGTCCCTTAACCTCCATGTGCATTGTTTTTATCTCTGAATATTGCTTCCTCAGCTCAGGATTGTTTGGATCAAGACTCATGGCGAATTCAGCATCTGCATATATAAATATAATTATTGTACAATCCTGGCCAACGTTCACAGAGACAAAATTTAGATAAAAAATCGAAAGGAAGGAGGGCTACAACATGGATACCATCCATTGCTTCCTTAAGTTTGCCAAGTTCTTTTCTTGCAGTAATTCGACGTGAGTATGCCTTAATATAGCGATCATCAAGATCCAGAGCTTCAGTGCAATCATCCTCTGCCTCCTTGAATCTAATGAATTCCATATCAAAATAATAAGACGTCAACAGAAAGAAAATCTTGGAAATGCGTACATCTTGAAGATTCTATAGCGCTTAAAATAAGGTAAATTATTTGCCGCCCAAAGCACATAAAATAAGCTGAAGCAAATGCACACAGTTGATCGTTACTTGCCTTCTAAGTTTTAGGTACGCCATAGCTCTGTTTGCAAAAGCAACTGCTGTAGGAGACAATCCAATACTTCTCGAGTAGCAGTCAATAGCTTCAGCAAACTTCTTCTGTTTGAAATACTCATTGCCCTACAAACAGCACAAAGAAAACATCAGGTTTGTGTTGGCTTCACCGGAGCATTATGTCTGTGCTTCTGTATTTGCAGCAAAATTGCCTGTGAAGTAACTCTTATTCCACCTGTTCCTTTTCTGACGCAGCATCAGGCATAGGTTCATCCTTTAAGGAGCTCGAATACTTCATGCTGCTGTACTGACCACCAAGATTTCTGGTGGAAGCTCCAGAAGCACCATTCGATCTCCCTTTATATTCCTGCACAAGGAGGGTTACTGAGTTCTAAGCCAGAGGACTCAAGAGAAGACATTCGATGGAGAGAGGATGGAGAGAAAGAAATGGAGTTTTTTTTTAGTGGCTGGTGCGGCTACAGATAACAGCCGAAATGATGCCACATTCATGTTTAAGCAAACACATGGGCAATTACCTAAGTTCAAATTCGGCTCTTCGGCAATTTTACTAATTCCAAATTCGCACTCAATCAAAATACCAAAAATCACCAATTAGCCGATGGATATCTGCATCTGTCAACTCACTGGAGCTCCCTCAAGCCAGGCTAACAGCAAGAAACAGTCGTACAAGAGTACTCAAGAAGCTCCTACGAGTTCTTACCATGTCCCCGCAGCCTCTTGGTCCCAAATCTTCGTATTAACCTCCCAGATACTCAAGCTTCCCCTGAAATCCACACCAAACCATCAAGAACCAGATGAGTGCTCGGATTTCAGAAAGAGAGGAAGAGGCAAGAGCGGAACCGCGCCCGGAGCAGAGGAGCAAGCGAAAAGGCAAGGAGCATGGCGGGAGAGCATTACGTGGGCGGTCGTCCTTCTCTGTCGAGCAGGTGCCCGCGCCGACGCGCGACGAACGGCGGAGGAGACGGCGGCTTCGCGAGGGTTCTGGACGAGTCGAGCGCCGTCCGTCGAGCCGTCGAGGGAGAAGACAGAAGTTCCCGGCTGTGGGCTGTGGGCTGGTTTTTACGGATGTTAATTTTGCAGCCCGAACAATGTACTACGGGCCTGGGCTGGTTTCGACAAAGCACCACCCAATGACGCGCATTTGAGCCCAGCCTGAATTTTTTTTCACAGAGCTCTATTTTAATTTGAGCAAACAAAAAGGTTATAGTGGCCGTTTTGTTAATTTCATCCGAAACGGAAGAACCTTCCAGTCCAGGTCCTCAGGAGCTTTTTCAACTAAGCATCCGGTAAAAAAAACGCTTGAAATTAGTGCGTCAATTTCATAGGATACTTGCAAAGCCAAATGGAATTCACCATATGAGATATCAAAATTGGTCCCATCAAAGTAGGCAAATGCCATCAACCCCTGAACAAGAAGCACCGGAATTCTTTTGCCCTAAACGGCACAGCCAGCGCAGCCGGGCGGTGCGGTGGGCGCTGGCCGCTGGCACGGTGCCGTCCACGTACGCGGCTGGAGCTAGATAGGATGGCAGCGCTGGGTAAGTGAGGCGCACATGCCACGCGTAGCAATGCAGTTAGGAGGCGGCCGGTGTCAACGTCAGTGGTCCGCTGAAGTCGCTGGTGGGCCGGCTCGCCGGCGTACACGTCGCCGTGAGCGATCTCATACGACATCAGAAGCGCCCGAGTATCTCTCAGTAAGTCAAAAGCACAGTTCCTCAAACAAAAAAAAACAGACTCTGAGAAAAAAAAGTATTGCACCCGTTAATCACATAACTCGCATGTAACTTTGTTCTAGATGGGTGGATAATGAATTCCGTGATCGTTATTTGTGTACCGGTCAGCACTTGTCAGCCCAAGGACTAGCTTAAGCTACCTCGTCGCTAGTTAGCTGCCAACTTTCACCAGTTCAGACTAGCTTCAAGCACACCGGGCACGCCACCATCAGCACTTGGCTTAGTACAAGAATGAATCCGGGCACAAGGGCACTCGCACGCGCATGCCCGACACGACCGCGACCATGCGCCGGCGGCGCCCCGTGCCGAACCCAGCCGCTCTCCTCCTCTTCTTCTCCGTGGCCGTCGCCGCCGCCGACGACCCCGCGATCCTGGCGACGGTGTGCGGCGCGACGCCGGCGGCGAACCCGGAAGCCTTCGACGTGAACTTCGTGACCACGCTGGAGCTGATCTACCAGAACGTGACGCGTGCCGGGTTCGGCGCGGCGTCCTCGGGCGCGGGGAGCAGCGCGGTGTTCGGGCTGGCGCAGTGCCTCGCCTACCTCTCGCCCACCGACTGCCAGCTCTGCTACGCGCGCAGCCGCGTCAAGCTCCCGCACTGCCTCCCCGCCGCCGCGGGCCGCATCTTCCTCGACGGCTGCTTCCTCCGCTACGGGCACCGCGACTTCGCCGGCGACGCCACGGACGCCGCCGGCGGCGACACCGCCGTCTGCTCCAACGACACCGCGGCCGCGTCGCAAGCGAGGGCGTTTGCGGGCGCGGCAGCCGCGCTGGTGCGGAACGTCACGGCGGCGGCGCCCGGCGCGAGGGACTACTACTACGCGGCGGCCGCGGCGGCGCCAAGGGTGTACGCCGCGGCGCAGTGCTGGCGGTCGCTGAACGCGAGCGCGTGCGCGGCGTGCGTGGCGAGCGCGAGAGACAGGCTGGCGCGCCGGTGCTTGCCCGCGGCGGCGGCGGAAGGCTGGGGGCTCAACGCCGGCTGCGTCGTCAGGTACTCCACGCGGCCGTTCTACTTGCCGGCGCACGCCGACGACGGCGGATCGTCAAGTGAGTTTGAGTAGCGCATTCTACTCTCACCTCACCTCTGCTTGCGTTGGAAATTTTGTGTTCTTGTTGTTGATGATCAGTGGTCCAAGTTCCACGGCTAAGATCATAGACGCGTGCCGTGTCTGAATTTTAGCGATAGCGAAATAAAACGGCTTGAAGACTAATAACCGGCTTTTCCCCTTTGGTTTTCTCGTGGCAGCCCGGCGCGTAACCGTCATCGTGCTCGCGTCGGTCTTATCCGCGCTGGCAGTGATCGGCATCGCGTTCATCTGGACGAGAATGAGTTCCACCAACACCGACGATCTCCGTGACGGTAACAATCAACCATTCCCCCAAAATGTCCAATGCCGCCTGTCTTTTCCACCTGCTGCTGACAGCTGTGCGCTGGGCTCGTGGCTGCACAGACATGGACGGCTCCGGCGAGATCATCCGCGCCATCGCCGCGTCGCACCTCAGCTTCAAGTACCAGGAGCTGCGCGCGGCGACCGACGACTTCAACCAGATCAACAAGCTCGGCCAGGGCGGCTACGGGTCCGTGTACAAGGTACAGCACGCTCTCGAATTAAATTAAATGTGTAGTACAGTTACAAGCTTCCGATCGAGTTGTCACTTGGCGGATGCGCAGGGCGTGCTGCCGGACGGCCGGGAGGTGGCCGTGAAGCGGCTCTTCTTCCACACGCGGCAGTGGGCGGAGCAGTTCTTCAACGAGGTGCGGCTGGTGAGCCAGGTGCAGCACAAGAACCTGGTCAGGCTCATCGGGTGCAGCGTCGAGGGGCCCGAGAGCCTGCTCGTCTACGAGTACCTCTGCAACACCAGCCTCGACCACTACCTCTTCGGTACTCATTTTTTTTTTGGCTGTAATCTCTAGCTCTAGGTACATGACAAAGTTCTCAACTTTTTCCTCTCGCTGCGCCGTAACGCAGACGCGTTCAAGAAGAACGCGCTGGACTGGGAGCGGCGGTTCGAGATCGTCCTCGGGACGGCGGAGGGCTTGTCGTACCTGCACAGCGCGTCGGAGATCAGGATCGTTCACAGGGACATCAAGGCCAGCAACGTCCTGCTGGATGACCGGTTCAGGCCCAAGATTGCGGATTTCGGCCTCGCGAGGAACTTCACGGAGGATCAGAGCCACCTCAGCACCGGCCTCGCCGGAACATTGTAAGTCTAGCTAGCTAACCCACACTGTTCAAGACCATGTAACTGAGGAAGAGCCACAGAACAATGCCTGAACAAAACAGCACTCACTGTTTTTTTTTACAGTGGATACATGGCTCCAGAGTACATCATCCATGGGCAGCTGACCGAGAAAGCTGATATATACAGTTACGGTGTCCTAGTCCTCGAGATCGTGACCGGCCGGAAGAACCACAACTCGGTGGCCTCATCTGCAGAAGGCCTCTCACTCATGGCACTGGTACCCATCTTATTACTACTCCCTGGCCTATTTTCAGTAGCTAACCGTTACTGTAGCATTTCAGAAAACATGACAGAGCTAATAAGCACTCGCCCTTCTCTTCAGATATGGAAGCACTACAATGCAGGGACCCTGACGGAACTGCTCGATCCAAACCTTCGCGAGCAATGTGCAGAGGAGGAGGCTCTCAAGGTGTTCCACGTCGGCCTACTCTGCGCTCAGGCGTCGCCGAACCTGAGGCCGCCGATGTGGAAGGTGGTTGAAATGCTCAGCAGTAGAGACAAGGTGCTTCCCCGGCCTAGCCAGCCTCCGTTCATCAACGTAAAGGGGTCGAATGTAAAGAGCGACGGCTCAGGGTCATCGTCACTTCGAACCAACTCCGGCAAGTCACCACTCTCGCTGAACGAACTATCCGTGAGCGGGGTGCAGGCCAGGTAGTAAAACGTGCTAGACAATTTTTCCCGGTTAGGTTAGGATAGAATTTTTTACCTTTCCGTTGAATCTTCAGGAGAAAGATTCGTGTTTGTGACTTGTGAGTGAGCATCTCAGAAATTCTGATTCTTACTAGTATTTTCCAAAAATTTAGCGCCGAAACATTTCTTAAGTGATAACTGTCATATAGTAGTGTTAGAGAAAAGAATTGTCATATACTCCTACTCACTGACGCTTAATGTGAAAGCTAATTTAAGAATAGGACGTGTCGATATTGGTCACCTAATTCCCACACCACTCCATCCATCTCGCTGTTAAACCAAGTAAAAGTCAAATACATCGCAGGGCAATATCCATGGATCGAGAAGCAGCACATGTTTCTCGATAGATTGAGACGCCGGAAGCGCAAATTGGCCGCCACATTTACGTCACGGGATCAAAGTCAACGACATGGATAACCAAGACTAAATACAGCTGAGATGAATTTACAGCTTGACAGCTCAGCCAATGAGAATTCGTCGTGAGATTCAGGGCTCTGCTTCTACCCGGCACTGGATTAGCGCAAGCTGTATTCGATGATCTGGTCCGGTCGTTGTCGATTTCCTTTCTTCGAGTCAGAACTTGCTGCTGAGAACGAGTGAATGGGCCGACCAAATGGACCGACTGGAGTGAAAGATTGATGAGCATCCGCAGCCGTCCAAGATGGAGACGGTTGAACAACCAGCACCAGTGTTCGCTGAATCTGAAAAAAAAAACAATGATGCAGAAGGCGTTCAACTCTGCTGCTTTACACCATTGGCGGAAGATGGAGCAAATCCTTCTGAAAACTTATCCACAAGTTGCGAGAATAGAAAAAAAAATCAGAGTAACGTTGTTGCACAACGCCAATAAATTTTGTCAGCTCGTATCAATTAAACGGAATTGAATTTGAACATGGCATTTTCCATGAACATACACAGCATTCTTTTATTCCAGAATGATGGAAGGCTGCAGAGGTGACTTAGGCCATGTTCGTTTCCTGTCCTCTAAAATTTAGCGTTGTCACATCAAAGAGAATCTTAATATTTATAAATATTTTGATCAATTTAATGACAAAACCCTTTTGACAGATTAGTACTAATTTTCGAGATAAATCTAATGAGGTTAATTAATCTATGTTTTACTAAAGTGATGCTACAGTAACCGTCTTCTAATCATAACTTAATTAACCTCATTAGATTCGTCTCGTAAATTAGTCTATGGGTCTGTAATTTATTTTATAATTAAATTTTATTTAATACTCATAAATAGTAAGATTCTTTTTGATGTGACAGCTCTAAAGTTTAGACCCTAGGAAACGAACACACCCTAGTAAAAAGTTAACCAATATTGTTCCTTTGCCGAAAACATTACCATGCGGAACAAAAATCCAATTTTTTTTTCAAAAACAAAATCCAGATATTTTATATTTTAATTTTAAATCTAAATCAAAGGTATAATGGCTCAGCGAAGAACTGTTGGTTAATTTTACAGCTCCAATTCTAAGAATTTCTGGAGCTGAGTATGAGTAGCTCCAAGAATTCAACGAATTTCGTTTAACCTCTGTTGGTTATGCGGAAGTATGGAATGGAACAATAGTGAATGCTTCCCAATATCAGGCCCATTGAGTTTCTCAGAAGATGGGCCTCTGATGGACTAAATGTTAGCCCAAATGGTCCATGACAACGGTTTGAGATGAAACCGGTTCCAGTGGGCCGGTTTTTTATTTGGGTCGATATGGTTTAGTCATATCGAAACAGTTACAGATGTCTAATGGTTCGTAGAATTTTTTTATTAATAATCATTTTTAAGTATTTAATATTAATAACCTTCTGATTTAAAATTTTACAAAACAAACCTCTCTATCGCTCAATCAGGGAGCGACAGGCCTTTTTGAATAAAACCTAAACCAAATAAAAAAAATTTGATACTACTCAGGATACAATGAATTTAGGTAATTTTTACTTAAACTTTAGAGGAGATAAAATGTCCTAAAATTCAATTAGTGCTTAACAACTAGCCTAGTTTATAGATTGTTTTTTAATTACTAATACTTTTTGGACTTTTATAAGTTAAAATGGATGCATCAACATATAATTTACTACTATGAAAATTTGTATTGACTTTAGATGTGTAGAAGTATTTTTAAGTGAGATGTTTAGAATCTTAACCGCTAAGGTAGAGAAATTCGAAATGAAAAATAGCCTTGTCGCCCATCCATCGGGCGATACGATTTCTGTCGCCGTGTTGTCGGACCATAGCCCACAAACAGGTCTGTCGCCCTTTGGGTGGGCAATAGAGAGGAGTTTTGTAAAATTTTTAATTGGGGGATTATTAATGTTAAATAATTAAAAATGTGATTATTATTGAAAGGGTCATGTCCGCGTTAAAGCAATGGCAGCACGGCCTGTTGTTCAGCTGTAGGAGACACAGGTTAGAACTGATCGCCTTGCTTCACCATTTAAATGTTGACTGGACTCAACTTTTGATAATATATAAGTTAGGTTTAACAAACAAGAATTCAGTTTACATATGCATTCTGACAAAAAAATACAGGAATGGGCTCAACTTTTGAGCGGGAAAAGGAACGCGTTCAAATATATACAGGGCTGCGAGCTGCGATCAACTAGTATGTGGGTGGTGAACATTGATATTAGTGCCTGAAGGATCCGTACGTCTGGAGTATGGTTGAAATGAAGGTGATGAAAGCGACGAACTCGGCGACGACGGCCCATGGCACGGTGAAGTAGTTGCGCTGCACGTCGGCCCACATCATGAAGAGCGGGTGCCTGCTGCGCTCCCGGAGCTTGTGCAGCGACTCCCCGAGGTAGCTCTTCTCGATCCCCTCGGCGGCCTCGCTGGCGGCGCCCACCTCCCTGAAGAAGCGCGCCACGTCCTCCTTGCTCTCGCTCCCGGCGGCGCTGCTCTGCACCACCTCCGCCGCCACCATCACCCCCGCGTCCTCCGGCGACTGCACCAGCTTCGCCATGAGCCACGCGTACGCCGACACGTCGCCGAGCCGCTGCTCCGCCGCCTGCTCGAACGCGATCAGGTTCAGCAGCAGCGGCGCCGTGCGGAACTCGATCCGGAGCCGCGGGAGGCGCAGGCAGTCCTCGTGCTCCAGCTTCACCGCCAGCGGCACCGGGCCCAGCACCGCCGCGATCCCCGCCGCCGTCTTATTGCTCCCGCCGGACCGGGCGCGCTTGAACCGCACCCACATCCGCTTCAGGTCGCTGGCCGACGGCAGGTCCTCGCGGCCGTAGCTCGCGCTCCACCGCCGCTCCTCGGGCAGGATCGGGTACAGCAGCGGGACCAGCAGCAGCAGCGGGAGCCGCCGCAGCAGCCGCGCCGCCTCGTGCGCCGTGTCCACCACCGCGCCGTCCTGGATCCGCGGCGGCGGGACCCACCTCGTCCGCGCCGCGGTCACCGTCGCGTGGAGCAGGTGCAGGAGGTGGGACACGTCCTCCGCGCGCGGCACCGCGCCCTCGGCCATGTCGCGGCCCTTCTCCCCGGCCAGGTAGTAAAGCGCCAGCTTCATGAGCAGCACGGGCGGGGCGAACCCGGTGGTGTCGAACTCCGGCAACCTGGTCTTGTTGATGAGGTCCACGAGGACGAAGAAGGGGATCTGGTTCTCGGCGAGGACCAGGTCAACGGAGAGCTGGGTGGGGCCGAAGGGCGTGGCGTGGAGCGCCTGCTCCTCGTGCCCGGTGGCCACGTTCACCAGGTGCTCGATGACGAAGCAGCCGTCCAGCACCATCATCTGCACGAAATCCTCGGCGCGGACCTCGTCCACGTCCTCGGCGGCGTACATGGCGCGGGCCTCGCGCTCGCGGGGGCCACGGCGGCGATGTACTCCTTGATCACGGCCAGGTGCGTGGCCGTGTCGGGGTGCCCGCGGGAGACGAGGCGGTGGAGGTACGACATCTTCAGCCGGTGGCCGGGGCGGAGCCGGGTCGCGGACTCGCCGGCGTGGAGCGGGCCGATGGCCACGAGCCCCGGCGTGTAGGCGTCGCGCTTGGCCAGGCGGAGGTGGCCCGGCACGCGGGACACGCGGTGCGTGCTCATCGTGATGCGGTGCTGCTCCGTCGCCGCCGCGTCCTCCTGCTCCTGCGTCAGGCGGCGGGCAAGCCAGTCCACGTGCACCGTGATGTCGTCCTCCGACGACCGCCACGCCATTTTCCGAGGCTAGGCTAGGCTAGCCTACAAACTAAATCAAGGCGCGCTGCGATGCGATCACCACCATGCATGTATGTGCGTACGAGTATAAATAGCTCGAATATGATGCACTGCCATCAGCTCTAATCTGTGGAACTATAAGCTTCACTGGGAATTTTAATGGTTACGACAGACGATGATGACATGAGCACGCAAGAATTTGGGCACATTACAACTCTGGGAGGTGTGGCATCGATGCCCATATACGTAGCTTACACCAGCAACAAAGATGACAGAGACAAAACAGCTTGTCAGGGATCATTCTTTGCTTTGCTTGTGGATGCACAACAATCATATCCATCATTACCCACAACAGTGTCCTGACTTGCGTGTGCTTATCTATCCAAACATATTCTCGTCCCAAATGTTACTGTACTTCGGGGAAAAATCTGTTCGAATTCGAAGGCTCTTGTTCCCAAGGCAAAAATGCATGGCATGCCATTCTAATCCACAGGTGCAACCTAGTATGAGTAACGAGTAAATCATAGACAGCTCCACGTCTTTCTTTTTCTAGAAACTTTTACTCTGCCATCTTTTATATCCTAGGATGCAAACGTTTCTAAAAAAGCATTTCAAATAACTTTTGGGGGTAAATAATCTCAAAACTCTCAAAAAGACTTTTTAAAATTCTTGCTCCCAAAATATGCAGAAAAATTTTCTTAAAAATAAGATTTTCAAAAAGTTGGAACAATGAACATGTGAGACTACACAAGAGATGGGCTCTCCTCTATACCAGACTAAATGGAAAATTGTAGGACAGGTAACTCGATTCTTCGCTGTTGATGTTAGGTATGCGCCTCTGCTAATCGTGGCACCTGGGAAGATTTAGGATTCAGGCAGCCCATGTTATTTGGTTCTAGCACTAAGATAAACATCAGTAATACATTCAAGGTTCTCAGCATATTAAGCACTCTGATAGCTAATGTGCAGCCACATTTATGATGCTAGCAACATTTTGATAAATATTCGATCTTTAAAAGGTAATCCCTCCGTTCTGTATTTGCTGTCGTTTCGGACAAGAAATTCGTGCTAGCCTCAGGCCAATTTGTTTGGTCGGAACGACTTCAAATACGGAATCGAGGAGTATGCAACAACAATGTGTGTGTCAGACTTATATAGGCAGTCATAAGACTGCTATACTGAATTGAGAGATGCATAAGATGGGCAACGAGATGGTGGGTTTCAGCCTTTTAGTTGTGTAGCATTAGCACACCTTGCAATAATCAAGGCACGTGCACCACTACTAACTCTTTGATCTTCCAAAGATATGCAATAACAATGAACAGTTTTCAGCGTTATATCCGCAATGGGACTGCTATACTAAAAACATTTGAGAGTATTGCATGAGGTGAACGTAGACATGGTGAATTTCAGTTGTACACCACATCTTGAAACAATCAACGCAAGGGCACTGTTACTGAATTGTGCCTCGTGGAAGGACCTTATCAGACTTGGGGGCAACTGAGCTCATTTGGGCTACCATTTCTTCCAAGCTCCCTGCGCCTCCTTGCATTTGTGCATATGTCCAGGCAGGGTTCCTTGAGGGCTTTGTCAGTATCAAGAGGTGGACGCTGCACTCCAAAGTTGAACTGCAACAAACAACAACATGAACTTAATCGTCTGGTTTTACCAAAAAAAATTAACTAACACATACTTAAATGCTTTTACCTGGCAGCTATAGTCTTCAAAATTTGGCTCCATATATAAATCAACACCCATGTGATCCTTGAAGAAAGTCTGAAAAACATCGCCGGAAAATGTAATAATTCAGAAAATCTGACGGAACTTCTGAGTGGACGAAATTTTTAATATGAAAAACATCGCTGCAAAAGGAATTTAGACAAATTCAAATACATATGTATAGAGCACAGACATTGGCAGACCTGAGTTGGCAGTTTGCACGTGTTGATGCAAATGCCAAGGCATTTGCTTTCTTCAAGATACTTGCATTTCTCAACAAACACCTGCCAATTGAAATAGTCAAATATCAACCGGAAGTCCCAGTGCACAAAAGGAACTGATTAATTAGTTAGCTGGAACAAGTCAATACCCCACTGGACCAAGACTTGCCATCAGGTAGAGTCACTGAATTAACTGAGCACGGGCCCATCAGCCATTGGCAAGAAAGTGCAGTCGCTCTAGCTTCTCAAGGGTAGAAAACAAAAATAGCCACAACAAGCACATCAGGTTAAAAAATAAAGGAAATAAACAGAAATGATTATGCATATTGAACATGTAATATACACACCAAGCATCATGGAGGCAAGCTGACCATTAGCGATTGGTGCTAATAGGGCCTTGTATAGAACAAGTAAGAGAGGGGGAACAGTGACTGGAGTACTCGGACCTGAAATTTGCATGGATTGAACGAGGGAAAATAAATTTATTATAGATGTTACGTTTGTCTGCGAGACTGATGTTCAATGGAAGAATACTGAAGCGACAAGAAATATAATAAATTACAGCTGATTGCTCAGTCTCCAAAGCACTCTTCCCCTTGATCATGAGGTGATTTGCAACTTCCATCAGCCCATCATAACCAGGCTTTTTAGAATCCCATCCAACCTCCTACAGCTTTTCAGAGGATGAAATGATATCATTGCAAGAATTATTTTGACGAAAGGAAGTGGACTCAATGGATCCAAATAAGTGACATGTATCTATAACTTGACAGATATGACATCTTTAGTTTATGAATTTAGGGTTATGCACCAAACTGAAAGTCAAAGAACATTTGTTTCGTCATCACATCTTGGGTGTTGTTTATTCACATTTTACAGGTACGTGCAATGCCATATATTTCATTAGGGACAAGAGGAGTACATCATTAGAACGGTCTTCATGACATACTGGATAATCCTAAGAGAGATCAGACATGGATAATCCTAAGAGAGATCAGACATGGATAATCCTAAGCGTCACTAGAATGTATAAATCACATCAAACAATAAAAGGTAAATATGAAAAAAATGTAACTTTATTTGTCAACCGCTGATCCTATCCTAGTATGTTTTCGTGGCAGTCTATCACTAAAAGCAGTTTTAGTGTACACACACTTAGTACTAGTAATACTTCAGTAGTAGTACTTAGTACTAGTACTACCAGTGAATACTACTAGTAGTGTGTACAATAAAGCTCCTCAACAAATAAATATGCCCCACTGTGGAAGTGTGGATATCTACAGTTTCAGGCAGGTTACTAAGTACACTAAAATCTCCTCATAATTCAGTATATCTATCTAAGTATATCTATGCATTAGGTTGCCGCGCCGGTACCAAGACATGTGAAAACAAACGTTCATAAAAATTGACAGATAAAGCTGTTTAGAAACAGAGTGCAGTCGATTAATGTTCAGGGGATTCCTCTATGGCTCTATCCATCTTGCTAGAACTCCAATACTAAAAGCAGAGACTATTAGCATGAACCATATCATTTAATTGGAGCTGGAGCGGGGAGGAACGAATCGACGGAGCTCACCTCCACCATCTTGCCCCGGAAGAAGGCGAGGAGGAGGTCGTCGACGAAGGAGGGTTGGTACTCACCACTCTTGGGCGGTCCCGCTGCTTCCGCATCGATCTGCAAGCAAATCAAGACAACATTAGAACTCCCTACACACCTAAATGGAAACTGAAGTAGGATCACGGCGGGTGTCTAATCGAAATCACCGGCGGTGAGGAGCAGCGGAGCCGTGGGCTAGGCCGGTGACTGAGATGGCGGGACGAGGACGGCCAGGAGGACGAGGGGGAAGAGACGAGAGGCTGCTGGCCGAGGGAGAGGGAGGGGCGGGGGAGGAGGCAGCGGGTCGCGAGCGACGTCGCCATGGTCGGGGACAACCGCTGGCCGCTCTGGTGTGGCGGACTGGTGGTGGTCAGTGTTGGATAGCCGGCGCCCATGGCCCCGCAACTCAGTGACTTCTCTGTGTTTGCTGTCTCCTCTCGGGAAGGAAAGCAGGCTACCCAAATACTTCAATCTCCAACCGCTCTGACCCAAAACCAAATCCATTCGTCACTGCGACTCGCGCGTCGCCGTGACCCCCGCCTGCGCATCCGCCTCGGCCGCCTCCCGCGCCGCCAACGCGACCCCTCCCGCGCGCCGCGACCTCGCATCTGGGTCGCCCTCGTCCGTGCTCCATTTGTGGGTCGTCGCTCCTCCAAGTCTCAGAATAGGTCTCTTCTTTGGGTCACCCGGCTGGAGGTAGCTTGTTTTTCTTGTTTTCAGACATATTTTGGGTATAAGTGGCCAAATGGGTCATCCATTGGAGAGAGATTTTTGATAGCCTAACCGGATGGAGTGGAGATAAGGTCTCGCTCGCTGCCGGCTGCTTGTCCCGTCATCTTCCTCCTCGGACCTCGGCGAGGGCGACGGACGGTGCCAACCTCCCGAACAATGGCGGCAGCCGTTCGCTCTGCCGGGTAACGTCTTTTTCTCTCTCTCTTCAACACAATGCATCGCCTGCGCACGGTTTCTTTTCTGTCTTGTTATTCTTTTTGTTCCACCGCCTGGCATAGCCCCCGCACGGATTGTTTTTCAAAGAAAAAATGAGGGAAAATCTACTTCGGTATCCCTGCCGCTACATCCAGTGACGCATGGAGCCATTAGTTGTTACAACACTTGGTATAGTGATACAGACTATCTAACGCATGGCATAGATGCCATTCGAGGAATGCAGTTAGGTTTAGGATCCATAGGGAAGTCTGGACCTGCGACAGGGATAGCTGTTGGCTGATGGGCACAGTGCGCGGTGACGGCTGACCGAGGGAGTCTTGCTGATTCATAAAACTGTAGTGAGTTGTGACAACCATCCTGAAATTATTGAACTTCATACAACGAGAGGCTCTCCAACTGAATTGTACATTTAATTTGAATATATACATCTGAACCCATAAAAAAAGATGGCAGATACTATATTAGCATTCTTTTATATTAATATGTTATGTCCTGTAATTTGACTCATGACTCAAATTGTGTACAGGGTACGCACCATGAACTTCGAGCACGGTGCTATCCGTCCGTCAAGAATAGCTTTCTCCTGTTACAAGTGTTGTGCAATGTTGGAGCCAACTTTGCTACAGAAAAGATTTGGAGAATTGAGTCATTTAGTTCCATGTCGAGAGTTCATTTTGCCCCAGTCATCGCTGAAAGGGCTTGCTTGTGAAGAATTGGTTAATGAAATGGACGAAATACAGTCCCATCATTCTTCTTTCCCAGCACCATTTTCAAGTTTACAGATGGATTTGAAGAAGCAAGCACAAGATCATCAACTTCATCAGCCACAAAATCTAGAAGATGATGCTTACTTTCCTGGTTTGTCAGAGAAGGAAATCGAGAGAAGACGGAAGATTGGTGCTGCAAACAAGGGGAAGGTCCCCTGGACAAAAGGCAGGAAATGGAGCGAAGGTATTACCTACAGTTGCCAAAATTTTTGTGGCAGTAATTCTACAATTTGATGCAGTTATGTGCTGTTTTCTTTCAATGAGTAGTATGTCATTCTCCTGTAGAGCATAAGAAGCTCATCAGGCAACGTACTGCTGAAGCTCTGAGGAATCCCAAGGTGATGTCATGTAAGAAAATGTTCCCTTGCTGCTCTTGCGTCCATCCAAGAGCTACTTCGGATATGAATCATGAACTATTTGGGTCAATTCCATTCAACTTCTCCTATCTTTCTTGTCCAATCTCAGGTTAGGAAGAAAATGCTAGGGCACCGCCAATTGCATAGGTGGGTGCATGCTTTTCTAGTCTAGAATCAGTAAACAATGTATAACATAATTAAGTATGCCTGTGCAAATCTGATTTTTTTTCTTATTTCAGACAAGAGAGCAAGGCAAAAATAAGTGACGCATTAAGAAAGATCTGGGAGTGTCGAAGAGTATCTGTCAAATCAAGACAGAAGGTTCTGCAAATTTGGTCAAATAGTATAGCTGAAGCAGCAAAAGAAGGTGATCACATCCAAGATAAGTTGGATTGGGGTAGCTATGATAGAATAAAGTTGGAGATGGTATCTATGTTTCTGTGGAATAAAGAAAGGGAACGGATAATCAAAAAGCTTAAAAAGGCAGTGGCAAAAATAGTAGCCAAGAAGCTTCAAGCAGAGAGAAAGAAAGTAAAGGCTAGAGCAACAAAGAAGACAAAACCTGTGAAGTTGCAGCCACAAAAATCTGATCCTCAGCTAGCAAGGGTGGTAGTGTCTACAAGACCAAAGCTCAAGGAGAGACTAACCAAGGTAATAGCCATAGCCAGCTTACAGATATGTGTTACATGGCACTGGACTCAGCCTACACTTGAAGATATGTACACACTGCTATGGCATTTAGGTTCTTTAGTTTTCCTGTATCATTCTTTTATCAGTTTAACCTGTGAGTATTCCTAGTTTCTTTGTATTTAAGGATGTTTTAATTCTCTTTTTGTTTTTATCAAAAAGATTTTGCTGGGTCATCTTTCCAGACAAACATTATTACAACTATGTTCCCCAATCTCTGATTAAACCTTGTTTTATCAGCAAGCCTTACTTTTTGGCTGATAAGTTGAAGGGTAAGTCTGTTCCATTTAGTTATGGTATTGAGAGAATAGTATTAGCTTCTGGCCAAACATTTTTTGTACTCCCCTTTAAAAGGCATACTGTGCTATGTGTTGCACCTTTCTTATCAAAATAAGGCAGTAGATTAATTTTAGCTTCTTGTGCCTTAGCAAAATAAGCCATTATATTGTTTCCTTCCCATTTTTTGTACTCCCCTTTAAGAGGCATACTGTGCTATGTGTTGCTCTTCATGATTTCAGTGGCACGATCGGAAAAAGGAGCTCGAAACTGTGATAAGTTCACGGACAAGGAAAGGAGCACTGAAGAAGCCTCCACGGAGGCAAAGGACAGCAGAATGGCGAGAAGGGGACTTGGTGGAAAAAACTTGAGGTTCCCTAACCCTAAGCTCCAGTTATCGTGGAATGACAGGCCTGCAGCTCTGGTACCTGACTTGAGCTGCTGAGCACATGTCTACATTAGACAGGGATTTTCTTTACTTCAATATTGCACTTTCATTTTTTGTAATCAAGGTCGTACTAAAGAGCGTATTTGCCGTGTCAATGTGTCATGCTCATGCTGATCTATTTGGATCATTTTTGAGGTTGTAATTTTGAGCAGACTGAACTGGCTGACAGTAGTTCCTAGAATTTTTTGTGGCGTTGATATGAATGGAGACTTATTGTGGTCATTTGGATGATAATCTTCTTCTTTTTTTAAGAAATGGATGAGAATCTTGTGCGGAAGAAAGTTTGAACGAAAGAAAGGAAAGGATGTTTTGAAAGACTCGAGTTAGTCCTCTTTCAGCCCAGGTCCAAACGATCCGGCCCAATTCCCTCACACGATGCGAGCCCAAATCTTCAAGAGGCCTCCTCACCCAGCTTAGAGCCACGCAGCGCTCACGTGAGCCCAGAATCCAACTCCCCTCGCTCACTCCGCTCCGTTCACCGCGCACGGCGGCGGCACGGCCACTGGCCAAGCCGCTCCACGACACGTGCGGTCGCCGAGGCGGCGTACCGGCTTCGCTGAGGCCGGGCGCGGCGAGTTACGGCGGGTGGCAGGGACGGGGACCTGCTAGCGGAGAAGGCGGGGCCGGCGACTTTTCCGGCGTGTGGAGGGTGACTGACCGGTGAGATCATCACTTTTGGTCTACGCAGATCCACCCGCATGTTCTTATCTGGTTGTGATATTTAAGTGCATCAACAGCTTGGCGGCAGCATATGTTTTTGTAGCATTTAATCTTAGTCATTTTAATACAAATGTCATCTAGCTATATCAGCCCGTTCATCCAGGTCATAAATTTTTCATTGTGTAATCCAAGGCCTTATGTACAGAAATCATATTTATCTCGTCAGACTGTTAGGTGAATCATTCCTTTTTTTTCCTTCTCCAAAGCATGGGAACTGTATAGCTTACCGCACTATTATCCATATCTATATCTGCTATAGGCCAACAAGCTGTACATGAGTACATCGACTGAAGAAGGTGGTTCCTAGTATGAATCCTAAGAATAGAGAGAGCATACAGAAGGCAGGAAAAGCCAATCATGTCCAAGGAGGACCAAACTGGGTTCTTGTTGCAACTGGAGTTTTGCTTAGCACACTTTCAGTCAGACTCGGGAGCAAACTGAAGCAACTGTTTGTTACCAAGGAGCAAAATAGTGCCTCAAAAGGTCTGGCCTTACCGTGTGCAGTGCAACCTTCTTCACATTTTTGTAATCTCTAAATGCTTCCTGCTGAGTTCTGAATGTGCAAAATTGCAGGCAAAAGAAGACATGGGGCATGTGAACTGCACTCCGATCTGTACAGGTTTAGTGACCAAACGAGATGCTATTGTGGTGTGTCGGGTAATTCACCATACCTTTGTATTCAGTAATTCAGTTTTTCTTTGGTAGTCTTTCCAAAGCCAATTCATGGATTTGTTTCTTGATAATAAGCTTGAAAGTTGTTCAGCTACAAGCTACAAAGTGGCAACTGAAACAATATCTCCACCGTACCTAGAAATTAATTGAGGTGTCCATATTTTGCTCGAAAAAATAGGTCCATAAAGATGAAGAAAACTTTCTTGTAGTTTTGCTTCCCTGTAACAAAGTCAAGAAAGGCATGTAGGTAAACTTTACTTGGTTGTTAACCAAAGAATCAGTGAATTAAATTAATTCACTAATTGTTGTCCTAACGTCAAAGAAAAGTGGCTGGAGAGAGTACTATGTTCTGTTGCTTATACCAGAGAACCGTGCTGCTCATACAGTGCTGAAATCCTTCAGTTGTACTAAATACACAACATTTTCATGCAACTGAGTTACTATTCTGAAAAAATGATCTGGGATTTAGAATACCGTGCACCTTAATAACTGCATATTTTCCTGGAGGCAAAAAATGGGGAAAGTTATTGATTCCTGGTCACTGTATGTATGAGATGCAGATGGTGGAGTGGAAGTGAAGCAATCATCTTCAAGTCCTATAGTCAAATCAAATGAACCCTTGAACCTTCTCGTGACGATACCTACAGAATCAAGCAAAGAGCATGGTGTCATGTGGTCAACATCACCTGACCGGGTTGACGATCCTCATAAACCATTTCAGTACTCAAACTGCTCAGGTTCACCCTCTGTCTCAGAATCAGGATCGGACATTTATAGCAAGAGAGAGGTCATACAGAAGCTGAGGCAGCAACTCAAGAGACGTGATGAGATGATCATGGAGATGCAAGCACAGATTGCTGATCTTAAAAACTCGCTCTCCATCCAGGTGACACAAAACACCAATTTGCAGTCTCAACTGGATGCTACAAACCGAGATTTGTTTGAATCTGAGAGAGAGATTCAGCAGCTGAGGAAAATCATTGCAGATCATTGTGTTGCAGAAGCTCTTTTACATGACAAGCCTTTTCAAGCTGCACAGTGGCAATCAAATGGCACCAATGGGCATGTTAATGGTTATTCTGACAGCAGTGTTGATGACCCTGAGTTACATTTTAATGGTACAGAAAAGAAGAAAAGGGAGGCAGAGAGGTTGGAGATGCTAAAGAGAGAGGTTGGTGAGCTGAAAGAAGTTATTGAAGGGAAGGACTTCCTGCTTCAGAGCTATAAGGAGCAGAAGGTGGAGCTCTACTCTAAGGCCAGAGAATTGCAGGAAAAGCTATCAGCTCAAGTGCCAAACATCTTGTAGTATCCGCGGTGGGACCTTTCTACACGGAGCAGAAGATGAGTCTGATCCAGTGTTTTGCCAGAATCTTGCTAGGCTCTATGTAGAATGTTAGGATGATGTGTTTTCTTCATTTCTTGCATGATGTCAGGCTGATTTTATCTAAAAAAAATGTCAGGCTGATTTTCGTTTTCATGTGTTTTGCCCTCTCCGGCTTGGTGGCTAGTTAAGTTCGGAGACAAACTTGATATCTAAGGTACTTTGTACAGGTTTTCGCTTTGCAGGCAGTCTTGTGTTGTGCCTCCTCTTTTGGCTCAGTACAGTGTGGAGTTTATTGGAATGGAATGGATGGATAAAGTCTTGTGTCGTAGCCGCACTTTTCTTTTCCTGTCTGTGTTAATGGTGCCTTCTGTTTGCAAAGTGAGTTCACTGAATATTTCTTTACTCAAAGCATATCGGAAAAGCTTCCCTGTCAATTCAGTTTTACTGGCAGCAAGAGCCCCGTTCATGCCAGACCTGAATATTGCTATCTGGATCCTGGATCCTTGGCAAGCCCAACATTGTCGTGTGTTTGAGCACAGGAGCACAGCCCTGAATCTGAAACATATGTTAAACAATTAGTTTCAGCTGAAAGTCTTCCTCAGAAACACTAAGGCACAAAAGCGGGAAAAAAGGCATGAAGAGCTTTACCTAAAATCTCGTGATCCTGTAGGACAGTGGTTGAGAAAGAAGCCAACATTTGCCGGCATTCCTCTTGCAGCACCTGAGCAGATTTTCTTTCCACACTCAGTATTGCAGGAACATCATCATCTGACCATGTTGGCAATGCTCTGGCTGCTGCGACCACTGCACCATCCACAAAGTCTTCTGCTACAGAGGGCAGTGCAGCTGAGAACAAACACAGAAAGGATGGTTCAAATCAAAGTTATTATGGATCAAACACAGGAACAAAGAAAGAAATGCATAGGGTTCCTACAGTTGTGATACAGTTCAGCATATGCAAACCAGCAATGTTGAAGACTTTTTTTGAACTTAGCAATGTTGAAGACTGATAAGAAGGAATCCATGTGAATCTTCGCATCCCGCGATCTGAAAAAAAAAAAAAAAGAGGTGGGCTCCGGAATAGTTACGGGGCTGCCGAAGGAGGCCTTAATGGGCCAGGCCGGACTTTGGAGTGGAGGCCTGCAATCGTGAATTCGTGATCACTCAAGACAACCGAGGACGAGCAAAATTCAGAAACCGTCCCCCGCCGCGTTCGACATCACCGGCAGAGTAGAGCAACCGCATCCATCGTCCATAGCGCCGCCTCCGCAGATCCAAGCAGGCACATCTTCATCTTCCATGGCAACGCCTCTGCCGAGCAGTCGCGCCCACCATCACCAACGGCAGTTTCCTCGTCCGCCATCCGCCGGAAGTCCACCGGAATCCTGCCGTTCTAGGCCTCTTCCACGTGGTACGTGACAAGCATCCCTACTTCTCCCGCTTCATCCGCATCTCTCTCCCCTCGCCGCCTGCCACGATCTCCCGGGCTGGCGCGTGCTGGATTGTCGCCATGGCCAAGTCCTAGCTAGACCGGATGAATTACTCGTCTGGATTGTTTTTTTAATCATTTCACAAATGGCTGGGCCATGACTTCTTTAATCTATGTATGCTGCATGCTATGTTTAATTATTGTGCATTTGATACACCTTTGGTATTTCTGAATTGTTATTAATTTCTAAGCTGCAGTATGCTATAATTAGTAATGTCTATTGCTCATGATAGAAAGCACCATAGAGATGCATATGTCTTTTTTTTTTTGGTCTTTTGCGCTTGGCCGGGGATATATGCTGCTAATGACATCCACACTGCTGACTGATATCTGGAGTCTTTTAAGAGTATAAAATTATTGGGACAGCAATTCCCAATGATTTTACTCTCAAAAGAATGGTCATAGAGAGTTGTTATATTTATTGAGAGTAAAAAAAAAGTAAGACATGCACTTCAATAGTTTTCAATAATCGTTTTTTAAATAGTTTAAATATTCTTTCGAGAGTGAGTGAGTATTATGTGGCTAAATGTACCAACCTTCAGGCTATGGATTGAGAGTTGGTAAATTTAAGGAAAAAGTCCACTTTACTCCCTTGTGCTATAGCTAGAGTCTAAGGGGCTGTTTGGTTGAAGACCAGAACTTGCCACACCACAAGTTAGGCACGCCAGAGCACATTAGGCTGTTGTTTGTTTCTTGACCAGACTGTGGCGTGCCAAAGAAAGTTAGGCAGGTGAAATGCGTACTGCCGAACGAAAACTCGCCGAAAGTTTGGCGATCAATTCGCTCGCCACCACTTCGGCGCCGCGTACAAGCCGTGAAAAGCGTGCGCTACGGTCACCACTGTCGTGCATGGGAAAAAATCGCTGGCGCGCGGGAAAATCTGGCGGCAAGCAGAAGCGGAAAAAATCATCGGCGCGCGGGAAAATCTGGCGCCAAGCAGAAGCTTCACCACTCGTGCGCGCGCGCGGAACAACTCCACTCAACACCCGGAAGAAAAGCATCCGTGCCCTGCTTTTTTTTACTTTTCCCTGTCACTTCTCACATCTCACTCTCCCTCCCTCCGTTGACCTTCCCTTTCCCAACCCATCTCAAATCTTTCCCAAATTCAGATCCATTCCGGAGAGGACGTGCTACACCCTCAATCCTTTTCTTCTTTCATCATCACCATGGATGGATAGGGTGAGCACGTGAGCAGTCAGGCAAGCTCGACCAGCATCAACTCAAGGTATTGATCTACTCAATCTTTTGCATCTAGCTTTCACGCTGATATGATTGCTCCTTTAATCCCTATGAATATCTCGTAGGTAGTCCTCACCAGCTCCGTTTTTGCTGTTGCCATTGGCCCTTTGGAGTGTATCTTTTTCATGCTATCAAATTAACCTAGATCTGAGGTATATATTTATTACTTTCTTCCTAATATCTTACAGATTTTTTGTTATTCAATAGTTCATATATAATGCCTATTTCTTATCTGTTCATAGATGGATCAAAGGATGCAACTGTTCTTACATTATTATTTTACTTACTACTACGAGCACTGCATTTGGAGCAGAAAATTATTGGCTGCCGTTGTTGTGTGTCTTGCTAATTACTACTATTTGCTTGATATTCGGAAGCAAGAACGTGAAAGTGTGACATATCGTCCCATGATAGATAGAGATATTTCTCGAGAAATACGTTTAAATCGCTTGTACAATGGAACTGAAGCCCATTGTATTTCTGAACTACGCATGCGGAAAGCTGTCTTTCATAGGCTATGTGGAAATTTGAGATCCCGTGGCCTTTTGGAGGACACATTGCACATCACAGTGGAAGAACAAGTAGCAATGTTCATGCATGTAGCGGGTCAGAAATGGTCAATTAGAAATGTTGGTTTTGAGTTTATCCGATCTGGTGAGACAGTAAGTAGGTACTTCAATGCTGTCCTAGATGCACTTGTGTTGCTTGCTAGAGAACTCATATACATCAGATCAACTGAAACACATCCCAAGATCACAACTAATCCCGGGCGGTTCTATCCTTACTTTGAGGTACCACCATGAAACACTTCATCTAGATTTTTCCAACCATAGATGAGTGGTATATTCAGTATATTAAAACATAATTTTTCTTGTCTTAGGGTTGCATAGGAGCATTGGATGGTACCCATATACCAGCATGTGTCCCTGCACACATGCAAGATAGATTTAGGGGTCGAAAGTCCATTCCAACTCAAAATGTCCTCGCAGCTGTTGATTTTGACTTACGATTTATCTATGTCCTTGCTGGATGGGAGGGATCTGCTCATGATTCTCATGTGCTTGAAGATGCTCTAAGTCGTCCCACGGGACTAAAAATACCTGAAGGTAGCATTCACATTACTGACTAATTACAGAACACATTAGTGCAGCACTAATGGTGGTAGGAAATGTGCTCATGTTGTAGGAAAATTCTTTCTTGCTGATGCTGGGTATGCAGCAAGACCAGGCATACTTCCTCCATACCGTGGTGTTCGTTATCATCTTAAGGAATACAATTGTGCTAGACAACCAGAAGATTATAAGGAATTATTCAATCTGCGCCACTCCTCACTTAGGACAACTGTTGAGCGAGGCTTTGGCACCCTGGATAGTGAACTTGGCATGTAACAAATCTTGTTGTATTTTGTACGTTGCTTATCATGTAATGATATTTCTCTGTGAAACTATTAATGTAAATATCTGGCATCTGACTTTTTAAAATCATTCATTCATGTTTCTTTCATCTCTTACTACAAGAAATGGTCAAGGGAAAGGGAAAGGTTGATCCAGATGGGCCTTCACGTGAGAGAACCATCTTTTGGGAGGATGACCACAGCAAGTATATGTTGAATTGGTACATCGAGTACAAGAATAATCAGCATGCAGGCTTTGTTTTCAAAAACAACACCATTTGAAGTGTGCAGATGCCTTGAACAAACAGTTTGCTATGGGTGTAACACTTGCACAAGTTGATCGACACTTTAGAGACTACAAAGAGAAGTGGAAGATAGTTGAGAGAGCTTTGAATAACAGTGGAAATGGATTTGATGCTACCCGATGCAAGATTACTATATCTGAATCTGAAAAAGGAAAACTCAATGTATGTTTTACTATTTTCTGTTGGAAATTCATTTATAATTAATCTAATACAACAAGCTAACTCTTGTATTGTACTCATATGCAGGATAGGGCCAGGCGCTTGCTTGCTAAACCCATTAAGTTTTTCCACGAAATGGAAGAGCTTTTCAAAGGTAGTAATGCTGATGGTTCTCTTGCAATGGACCAAGAAGCATGTGTGCAGGATGTTAAGGACTCTGATAGTGAGGACAGCGGAGGGATTAATGACATATCTTGCTATGCAAAGCCAGCTGATGCTCGTGATGATGACTCTGACACATTACCATCACCTTATAGTTCTTCAAGCACACTACAATCCGGTACAAAGCGGCCAAGAGGTGTCAAGTCCCCTGCTAAAAAACGGGCAAAATCTAAAAGCCACCATTCAGAGGTCACTGAAGTGTTGACCACTACTATGCAGGCATTACAAAAGTCTATTGCTACACCACCTCCTGCACCTCCAATCCCAAAGCTCGATAATCCATATGCTAACTTGTGGAAGAGACTTGAGGAACTGTCCATGCTTCGTACCGAGGATAAGGTCAATATTGGTGTTTACTTGGCACGTCCTGAATGCGAAGGTCTGCGGGGTTTCCTTGATGCTTCTAGTGACAAAACTCTCGAGACATGGGTTTACAAGTTCATGTGTGGGCCAGATGATCGGTAGTGTTGGTTGGCAGTTCTATTTTGTTGGGTGTTTTGGATGATCTTCTGCTGCATTATTTTGTTGGGTGTTTTGGGTCATCTTCTACTGCTGCATTATTTTGTTTGGTAACAAACTATCAAGATCATTAGTATGAAGAACCTGTTTCTAGTCCACCAGCCTCTAAACTTCATTGAGTATCATGCATATGTAAAGTTATGTATTTGTACTTATGCTTAATATGTGTGATACTAAATGTAATTAGATGACTTATATAATATATTGTAATTAGATTATATATATAGTTTGTTTTACAATGTGTATTTTGTAGTGATGTTTACAGTGGTAAGGTTACCTGGTCATAATTAGAGGTGACTATAACCAAGTTTGGCTATGAACCAAACGATTGCCAAACATTTTTGCCAAATTTGTGGCAGGTATGATGGTCTCCATCCAAACGCTTACCGAATTTGATTTGCCAAAACTGAGCTAAGGTTAGGTGATCAACCAAACATAGTTTTTTTTGCCATAAGTTAGTCATGCCACAACTATGGTTTGTGCCTAATGTTAGGCGTGGTAATCTATGGTCGTGAACCAAACAAGCCCTAAATAACCCCCTGTGTTTTGTTTTGGTCTAGATAACCCCCTCGATTAAGAAAACCAGTACACTATTAACCTTTGTTACTCCCACTAATCCGGTTTAGCTGACATGGACAGTGGTATAGGCGGTTTTGCTTCTAATATTACACACGTAGGCACGTTGACGTGGAAAGATAGAACAGAGTGAAAATAGCCCCCTCCCTTCCCTGCCCCATAAGCCTCCACTCTGCCGTCACGGGGTGTCCTCGGTTTCGTCTCCTCCGCCTTCTCTCTCTAGGCGCGGCGGCTAATCGACGAAGGGGATGATCGCCAGGCAAAGGTGCTGATCGCAGACGACGACTGGATTAAGGTGTGTTCCCCTAACTCAAGGACTGCAAAAAACATTGATTTTGTTGGTCATTTGATTGTTAGGGTTGCAGTTTACTCAGTTCTTGGCCTCATTAGATGAAGGATCTGTGCGCCTTTACTTGTAGCCTCCAAAAATTGATGAATGATTACGCGTAATGATTAGCGCTTGCACAGAGGGGCCGGGGACCCAAGCATGTACGCAGCGACGGCATTGCCCAGGGACCCGAGCATGTACGCAGCGGCGGCATCGCCTGTCCGTGTGGCTGCGGCACTGTGTCCCCAAGCGTTCTCGACACCATGTTCCCTAGTGCCGCATGCAGGTCCTAGCTGATTGCGTCTCAATTTTTTGGTATTATTTAGGGCTATGAGTTGTCAATTTGTAGCAGACATTGCAGTTCACATTACCTTGTGCAGTCCACTACTTTGTGTTACGTTGGGGCAGTTACGTCCAGTTTATGCATTGTCAGTTCAGTTCAGCCTTCACTAATTAGTCGTACTTGAGAGTGATCATTGCTTAAGTATTCAGTCGAGGTCATGCTTCAGTCTGCTTGATCGAGCATTAGATTGTTCATCTTGAACGTACAGAGATGAGCGTACGCCAGGTGCAACAGAGAAGATTTCATGTTTCAGTTTCTGATACATTGCATTAATCAATTAGTTCTACACGAGCGAGACAATACATGGAGATGCCAGGTTCGTGCTTCAGTTAGTTCTTTTTTTATGTTAGTTCCACCCAAGCTCGATCGTGTCTACAGATTCAAGAGAGATGACAGGTGCGAGGTAGAGAAGGGAGGGGGTTAAGTGAGCTTTATTCCATCTTTCCACGTCAGTATGCCTACTTGTGCAGTATTAGAAGCAAAACCACCTAAACCACTGTCCATGTTAGCTAAACCGGATTAGTGGGAGTAACAAAGGTTGATAGTGTACTGGTTTTCTTAATCGAGGGGGTTATCTAGACCAAAACAAAACACAGGGGGTTATTTAGACTCTAGCTATAGCACAAGGGAGTAAAGTGGACTTTTTCCTAAATTTAATAACCTCATTTAGGAAACGGTTGGAGAATGATTTGTACTAATCAAATTCTAAATTTCGATTTAACAACCTCATTTAAGAAACGGTTGGAAATGCTCTTAGGTGGCTAAATATAACAACCTCCAGACTATGGGTTGGGAGTTGGTAAATTTAGCAACTTCATTTAGGGAACGGTTGGAGAATGATTTTTACTAATCACATTCTAAATTTTGATTTAGCAACCTGATTTAGGGAACACATCTAAATCTATGGGTCTCGAGAATAAAAATTCAATTTTCTTATCTAAGGACAGCTCATAAATAAAAGTAAAGAATTCCAATGGAAGCTTTGGTATATTGGCATCGATACCGCCATGTGTTCACTTGAGAGACCTACGCTATGCCAAAATTCTTTGCGTGCCCCATGCCATCCCGGACTACCATTTCCAGTTAAGAACTTATAAGATACGATTGCACGCACGCACGCACGTACTTATTAGGGGCTGTGCTGCCGCTCAAGTCGGAGCTATTTCATTTTGTTTTTTAACTTGTCCCTGGAACGCACTTTTGTAGCGGAATGGCGTGGCGATCGTCGGAGGACGACATCACGGTGCACGTGGACTTGCTGGCGCGGCGCCTGACGCAGCAGCAGGAGGACGCGGCGGCGACGGAGCAGCACCGCATCATGATGAGCACGCACCGCGTGTCCCGCGTGCCGGGCCACCTCCGCCTGGCCAAGCGCGACGCCTACACGCCGGGGCTTGTGACCATCGGCCCGCTCCACGCCGGCGAGTCCGCGGCCCGGCTCCGCCCCGGCCACCGGCTGAAGATGTCGTACCTCCACCGCCTCGTCTCCCGCGGGCACCCAGGCACGGCCACGCACCTGGCCGTGATCAAGGAGTACATCGCCGCCGTGGCCTCCCGCGAGCACGAGGCCCGCGCCGTGTACGCCGCCGAGGATTTCGTGCAGATGATGGTGCTGGACGGCTGCTTCATCATCGAGCACCTGGTGAACGTGGCCACCGGGCACAAGGAGCAGGCGCTCCACGCCACGCCTTTCGGCCCCACCCAGCTCTCCGTTGACCTGGTCCTCGCCGAGAACCAGATCCCCTTCTTCGTCCTCGTGGACCTCATCAACAAGACCAGGTTACCGGAGTTCGACAGCACCGGCTTCGCCCCGCCCGTGCTGCTCATGAAGCTGGCGCTTTACTACCTGGCCGGCGAGAAGGGCCGCGACATGGCCGAGGGCGCGGTGCGCGCGCGCGGAGGACGTGTCCCACCTCCTGCACCTTCTGCACGCGACGGTGACCGCGGCGCGGACGAGGTGGGTCCCGCCATCGCCACGGGTCATCCCGGGCCAGAACCAGGACGGCGAGGAAACGTTGATGGAGTTGCTGCATGGCGGCGGCGCGAACGCTGCGGCTGTTACCGTTGCTGCTGGTGGTGACACTCTTATACCCAACCGTGCCCCAAGAGCGCAGGTGGAGCTCGAGGTACGGTCCCGTGGACGTGCCCACGGCCAGTGACATGAGGTGGCTGTGGGTGTGGCCCAAGAAAGCGCAAGGCAAGGTTGCGGGGGGATCATGTCGGTGCTGGGCCCGGTGCCGCTGCACGTCAGGCTGCTCGAGATCCAACGCGAGCTCCAGCTGCCGCAGCTGCGCATCGAGTTCCGCACCACGCCGCTGCTGCTCAACCTCATCGCGTTCGAGCAGTCGGCGGAGCAGCGGGCTGGCGACGTGTCGGCGTACGCCTGGTTCATGGCCAAGCTCGTCGAGTCGCCGGAGGACGCCGCCGTGCTCGCCGCGGCGGAGGTGGTGGAGAGAAGCATGGCCGGGGGCGGGAGCAACGAGGACGTGGCGCAGTTCTTCCGCCTGGTGGGGTCCGCCAGCGAGGCGGCCGGGATGATTGAGAGGAGCTACCTAGGGGAAACGCTGCAGCGGCTCAGGAAGCGCTCTGCGCACCCGGTCTTGACCAGGCGGGCTGACGTGCAGCGCTACTACATCGGCGTGCCCTGGCGCCTTATAGCCGCGTTTGTCACCGTAATCACGACTGTCGCCACTGTTATCCAGACCATCGCCTCCTTGAAACAAAAGTCATGAATTATAAGCGTCCTAGGAAGTCTCTACTCCTAATGGAAACAGTTTTTCTATAGAAAAAATGTATCGTTTGCATTATTTTCTCTTAACGAATCTGGAAAAGTAAGAAATCCGAAAAATCTGAAACCCGGGTGACATCTACCGAAAAATATCAATCTCCTAAAAAAAGGCTATCTGTTGAGATGCCAGGGTTTTCTATGACGTATAGAGAAACAGTCAGCTCCTATGTTTCTTTAGAAGCAAAAAAATTGGAGACGAAGATCCAATACACATGCAACTACAACCGCAAATTAGAGCATCTCCAACAGATCAGTAAAATGGACCTTTACGTTACATATAGAAAACTGGAGGAGAAAATCCGTGATCCAATAGATCATCCATCTTTCTCTCCTGAAACTCACGGGAGGTATACGCTCGCCTTGGTACGTCAGGATTGTCGAAGCCTCCCCGTTCGCCATCGCCACATCGCGTGCATTTTCCCTCGATTTCCCGCGTCCTTCTCCCACGCACGGCCTTCTCCTGCCCCTATCTCCCACGCGTAGCCTTCTCCCGCGCTGCCCCCTTCTGTTGCCCCACCTCGCCGTCCTGCTGTCATACTCCAAATCGGTGCACGCAAGCACCAGTTTCTTTTCCGGCAATGGTGTTGTTGGATGGCCATCTTCCATGCCTCAGATTACGATAGGAAGGGCGGATCCACATGGCAATCGTCCGGAGGGAGTATTGTTCGGGAGATTAAAATGAACTTTTTCTTTTTCTTTCTTAATAGAACGGTCACCTCGATTTTTATGAACGTAGTTGAATGCGTTCGTGGGAGGTAAACACTGGCCCATCTGTTGCCATGCCAGAGTTTTCTTTGACGTATAGACAATCGGTCAGCTCGATTTCTTTGGCCGAAACTCACGCGTAGCAACCGGGCAACTGTGCACGGGCACACGAGAAGCAAAAATCCAGTGCCCACTAAACACACTATCAAGAATTCAAAATGGTGCCACGGAACGTCGATGCGGGAACAGCCTCCTGAGCTCGTCGCCTGGGTTTGCCATCCACGCGCAGAACAGGCACGCCGCGGCGGCCACGGACGCCGCCGAGAGCACGGCCAGGACTCCGAAGTGCGCGGCGTCCCTGGCGACCACGGCGACGGCCATCATGGCGAGCTCGGCGAGGCTGGCGACGGCGATCTCCGTGGCGCCGATGAGCTTGGCCTTGCCCACGGGGTTCCCCGTCTGCACCACCTGCAGCCCGACGACGCTGTACGCCATGTGCCCCGCCCGCGACGCCACCTGCGTTCACACGTAGAGCATGTTTAGTTTAGGAACCCATTGGAGGACACCGGTGAAGACGGCGGATGCGCTTACGATGAGTCCGAGGAAGACGAAGAGCGCGCCGCCGCGACGCGAGTAGGGGCCGCCGGCGAGGTAGACCAGGGCCGCCGCGCCGAGGAGCGCGCTCTGGGTGACCAGCCCGGCCGCTCCGGCCTGTCGCACACACGGTGAAAGGTTTGAGAACTGCGAGGATTAGTTTGGCAGTTTGCACTACAACCGGATGAAATCGATCAGACCTTGAGAATGCCTAGATCCTTGACAAGGCGCGGAGTCAGGAACGTCGCGAGGATCCCCATCGCCGCAGACGAGCCGCCGAACGCGCCGAGCACGGACGCGCCCACGCCTGCAAATCGACGGCGCGCTTGAGCTCTCAAGAACAGGAAGCCGATCCGACCGTGCAGATTTAGATTTGAGAAGGGGGTAAATATTAAAATGGTGCAGGTACCGTGGTGGATGAGGAACGTGGTCATGAGGGCGCCGGGCGCGAGCGCGACGTTGAAGCAGAGCAGCACGTAGGCCAGGCTCGCCGGGAGGACCGGCTGCCGGACGTACTCGCCCCAGCCGCGCCTGACCGTTCCCACGGCCGCATCGAGTTTTCGCCGAAGGCTGGAAGCGGAGGCGGCGGGCCCGTGTTCCCAACGATCGGAGTGGTCGAAGACGCCGTCGGCGAGCCGGTTCATCGCCCCGCCCAGGAACACCTGCACGTGTCGATCGGCGCTTCGGAATGGGACTGAAAAAGCACAATGCGAGTGGATTGCAGGAAGCAGGCTGACCAGAAGGGGCAGCGCGCAGAGCGAGATGGCGCAGGAGAGCTTGATGCAGGTCAGCGGGTCGGTCCGGGAGAGCAGGACGGCGAAGATGGACGCCCCTGCCGTCTGAACATCACGACGTGCACCCATTACTGCAATTAGTTACACCGGGTAGAAGAAATGATCTGCCGTAAGAAAAGGTTGCCAAGATCAGGAGGACCTCGCAGAGGAGATCGACTCTGCTGAGCGTCGCGTTCGCCCGCGCCAGCGCCACCGGCCTGCGCGCCCCGGCTAGCTTCACCCACAATTTACTTACTTATCCACTGATGATGAGAGCTTGGGAAATTAGTTCCTGAACAGTGGCTAATACGCCGTCGAGATTACGTACCTGCACGACGAAGTCGCGCTCGGCGATGACGCCGAGGCACACGCAGGCGAGCCGGTCGACGGCCGTGGACGCCACCAGCACGGCGAACCACGGCCGCAGGAGCAGCGCCGCCGAGGACGCCCGGGGAAGCGTGAACGCGTACGCGATCATCGCGGCCGACACCAGGTGCCCTGCGGTCTGAACACTTTTGTTAGAGCGCTCCCTTCTGAAGTTGTTGACTCCAGTTCGTTTCTGAACTGAAATTATTGTCCCAGCGACAGTAATTTCAGCAATACAGGAGGAGTAGTGATCACGCTTACCTGAATCACAGTCAGAGATTGGTAAGCTGGGATCCGTGGCAGCAAGCTCATGAGGTCCCCGGCCAGCGGGCCTGCCGCGAACACCGCCAGCTGTGCACAGAGCGTCAAGTTTCACCTTGGTCAGAAATCAACTCAGAAATACTTATACACCTACTAATAGGCACTGCAATCGTACGGACCGACAGTAACAACAGAGACTCACCTTGGAGAAGAACCCGATGAGCGCGACGGGGAGGAGGCTCGGGTGGAGCGTGGCGAGGGCGGCGGGCCAGGTGAAGTTCCAGAGATGCTCGGTCACGTTCCCGGCGAGGCAGGCCAAGTACAGCGCTGCCATGGCACGAGGCAGTTCAGCTCACAGAAACCGACACGAAACGTGGGTCCAATTTGTTTCAAGCTCGCTCTGCAATCAATTCCAGCAGAGCATACAGTAGCGGAACGCACCGTTCATGGCAGCCGGGTAAGCAAGAGTTTCGCCCAGTTGATGGTCCTTGCCGCCGCAGCCTCGTTTCTCGTCAACAGATGGGTAGTAGTGCGCCTCAACAAGGGAGTTCGCAGCCTCGTCGTCGTCCTTGAGCAATGCCAGCTCCGCTTGGAAAATCCCCGACGACAGCTTCACGAACGGCAGCCCGTCGCCGGCCAGGCCGGTCTCGGAGCTCGCGCCCGCGGAGAAACGGGAACTCGACCTGAATCTGCGATGCCCGGAGCACGGTTACGATTCATGCTGCCATCGTTCGACTCATGAAGTAGCAACCGAGTGGTGCAGGAACAGAGGAAGGGAGGAGCGTGATTATTACCGCGACGGTCGCCACGCATTTCGGCTGCAGCCGGTGTTGCTCGCGACGGCCCGGTGCCAGAGGTTCCGCGACGACGAGAAAGAGGTTGGCGGCGGCGGCAAGAGCAGCTTGGACATTGACGACGGCATGGCGGGGGCGCCACGGAAAAGGATAAGGTTGCTTTGGGCCACAAGTCTAATTGGATTTGGAATCACGGGATAGTTTCGTTTGGGCCGAAAACTCGGTCAAGATTCAAGCGAGGAGAAAGAAAATGAACATTTTTTCTCGCTAGAAGAACGGGATCGAATCTATCACTGAAAAAGAAAATCCCTGCCGGCCTATCACGGTAAAAGATACATTACAGATGTAGCATCACCTTCAGACTATCTCACCGCGATACTGCAAAGAAAACTGCAATACCGCGATGGTCAAAATTCTGTTGCACACTAATATTGAGAGTTGTACTCTACGGCTCCGGTTCGTCCCACTTCCGTCAAATGAAGCGGAGGTAGTGAGGAGCACTGCCCACCGACATGGCGTGGGGCCCACGCGACATCCTAACTATCTTGGCGCCATCACAACCACTTTCACCGCCCCACCGCCGAGGCCGTACCGCCGGGAACCACCTCGCCTATGCGCTCGGAGATGGAAAAGGGGAGGGAGCACAAAGAGGTGGCAAGAGAGCATGGGCGGCCCTGTGCGTGCGGCTAGGAGAAAGAGGAGGCGGCGTCCGAACAAGGCGGCCGCAAGAGCAGCTTCGACGTCGGCGACGACATGGCACGATGGGGCGTGCTCGCGAGGGCGAGTACGAGGGAAAAGGATAAGATTGCTTTGGGCCACAAATCTAATTAGGTTTTGAATCATGAAATAGTTTTCTTTGGGCAAAAAAAACGGCCCAAAGTCCAATGGCGAAAACAAAATGTACATTTTTTTGAACCGAACAAAATGTACATTTTTCCACTAGAAGAAAAGGGAACCAAATTTGGAAAGTCTAGCCCGATAGGTCAGGACAAGAGCACTCTTTTTACAAAAAAGTCATCTTAACCCACGAACTATCGCTAAAATTTAATTTTCCTCGCTGAACTTCGAAACAGGGTATTTCAGCCCCTGGAACTATCAAAACTGTTTGTTTTACCTCCCTCCCTCGGTTTTTGAGTTGTTTTGGCTAATGTGGCTAGTGGGGCCCACATGAAATCTACCACGTCAGCATTGTGGGTCCCACCAACCTCTCCTCCTCCTTCTTCTTCTTCTCTCTCTCTCACACACACACAGCATATGATACCAACATTTAAATATAGTAGATTCAACATTTCTCGAAAAAATAAATATGATATTAACAATACAATATACTGTACGTTCGATCGGAAAAGGACCCTGCATTTCCATTTTCATTTCCAACAAGATTTTGTCATTTCATTTATCATTTTTACATACCTGTTTTTTATTTATTTATGTTATATTAAATGATTGTTGATAGGTTGAGAATTTCCATCATCATTTTGAAACCTATGCTTAACTAAAGCATTGTTGTATTTTCCCGTTTAACAATTTCCGCTTGAGTCTGAATTGAACATATCCGAGTACTTTCTTGGCTGGTTGCGTGATCACATCCTCTCCCTTCATGTGTTTATATTCTCTCTCTTATATGTTCACGTGGTGTATATACACCTCCGATCATGGCATAGCGCCAGCCAGTACATGGGGGCCCTACTAAATTCACACTTCTTGAATCAAATTTTCAATGCTATTTTTATTCGCACAAAAAGTTACTACTCCATTTCTATTGTGTCATCATTGACTTTTTTTTATGTTTTACCATTTATTTTATTCATAAAAAATTGAAAAATGCCATACATTTTGTTGGAATGTGTTTTATCACTAATAAAACTTGAAAACACTCTATAACTTTTTGTATTTGAAGAATTTTTTAAATAAGACAAATAGTGAAAAAAATCAATGGCGACAACAATTTAGGAACCGATATGGAGTAATTTCATAAACTATATGATTCGACAATCTAGCTTCAGCTAGCAATCCCTACTAAGCTGAAACAAAGTGGTTCACTTTAGATTAGATTCAAGATTGTGAAATATGAAACTATTAAAAGTTTGAGTTAAAATCTGAAGAGTTCTTGTTCGCAAGTCTCCAATCCATCTTCTAGTCACTTACATCGGGCTATATAGTGCTATAATCTAATAGAAGTTAGGTGTGAACATATTATCAGATTGTGTAATCTACAGGTTTAGAACGTGGAATCTAGATTCAAATTCCATCCTCTTATTTTAGCTTGTGGTTATAAAATCGAGAGTCCATAATCTAAAGCTGAAACAAAAGGGATGTTAGTATCCTAAACAAGTCGAGCAGATTCGAGTTACTATCAAACTATTCCTTTCCTGTCTGTGCATACTCCTAACTTTTTTTCTTAATGAACATACAATCGAACAACAAAAGTTTTACATAACAAGTGATAATTAGTAGAGTAATAATCATTATGATCAATAAATATTCTAACAATCATGTGTACTTACTAGTTGTATTTTCAGTATTTTTAGTAGTTAATAATGGTAGTATGTACCGCAAAGATCGTCGGACGTAATAAACACTCATATTCACACACAATACTCACCTTCTTACCTATAATACTTATATTATTATATATTCATTGAGGTATCTCAAATATCAGAGAAATACAATACAGAACAACAAAGTAAGGGTACCATTAAATGAAACGAAATGCAGAACAACAAAGGATACATAATAAATTTGCAGTGACGGAAAAGCTAGGATATGAAACAAGCCCCATACACCGCTGTGCTTCTGGTCAGGTTGCATCGATCCACATGTAGCTCACTCTTCTGTCTTTATTTCTGCGTATGTCATCGTTTACCTTGACGATCATATGTCGTCCTTATTCTCGACATTATCTCGGTCCTCCTCACCCGCTTGAGGCTCCACGGCGGGCATTTGGCAACTCTTGCAATGCTGAAGGCACGTCGTATCTATGCAACTCTTTTCGCATTTTGCGAGGTCCGATGTGAGGCTGTCCACCTGTTGCAATAGGTCCTTAATTTTGTCGTCCTTCTGCTTCATGTCATTCTTCAGGTCGCTTAATGTCTTTCTCAGGTCACCAATTGTCTTGTGGAGATCAATAATCGTGGGTTTAGGAATGACGATGGTCGTCAATCCTGGCTGGACGGTTGTTGTGGTCGGTTGCTCGATTATGGTTGCGGGCCCTGGCCCGACGACGGCAGCCATAGTCTGTTGGTCGATGATGGTTGTGGGCCCAGTGGATCCTTGCTCAACGACGGTCCTTGGCTCAGGAACGACGATGGTAGTCGGCCGTGGCTCGACGATAGTCGTGGTCTGTTGGTCAATGATGGTTGTGGGCCTAGGCTCAACATGACCCAAAGGCTCGGTAGAATATTTGCTCCGTAAAACGCTTGCCTGCACAATCGTCTGATCGAGGACAATAGATGCGTAACACCATGGACTGTGTCATATACTGGTTGTGAAATAAATCTTTGCGAGAATAATCAAATTAACAACGACAATCGGGATAGCTTACCAAGGTGAGGTACCGGTTCATCTCCTCAAACTCGGACGCAGCGTCCCCTGCGACGACGATCTCCTCGCCCTTCATTTTGTCGAGCATAAGCAAAGACGACATTAGCTTCCGTCTCCATAGCTCTAGCATCGCATTCAGGCCGGTTTTACTACGGGTTACGCTTTCTTCCCTAGATTGAAGGATATCGTTCTCCCGGTGAGGTGACTTCTTCTCCTGACCCTCCTCTTCCATTTCTTTGGGGTTCATGTCCTGTTGGCTTACGTTGGAGTCTTCCTCCTTGGAGTGTGGCACTGTATCCATCTTGGTTTGAATGCAGCTACTGCCATACGTTCCTACACGACAGAACCAACATTAATTAGCTTATGTTTTTCCATTGCTCTAGCATGGCATTATTCTGGCTGATTTTATTACCGATTGCGCTTTCCTCCCCAGAGTCAATGATGATGTCATCCTTCCTGCGAAGTGAGTTATCCTCTTTGCCCTCCTCTTCCATCTCTTTGGGGTTCATGTCTTGTTGGCTTCCGTTGGAGTCTTGCGTGTTGTCGTCCCCGTTGGAGTGTGGCACTATGTCCGTCTCGATCTGGATGCAGCTATTGTCATACGTTCCTACATGGTTCCAGGAGGGAGCAACGCTATCCCCGTTGGAACGTGGCCCTACATCATCCTCCTCTTCATCGTAGTCGTAGCAGTAGGGCTATTTCCTCACAAACGTGTTGACAAACATTATTAGTCATCTAGTATTCTGCCGGCAAGAAAAAATGTAATAGAAAACGAGACAGATGATACGTAACTAAATTCTCTCAACAATAAAATTATTGGCGTGAGATTTCCTCAAAAATAAAAAATATATAAATGGTACACTAATAGAGAAAATAGCTAGATAGAATCACACATGCATATTCACGCACCTTAATGTCGTCAGACATCTTGCTCATTGATATATTTATCACGCTCGTATGTGTATGCTATAGCTTTTGTACGTGGTGGCAAATTGTAATGCTGGGTTAAATGTTTGCTGCAACTATATATAGAAGCGAGATCGTGTTGTTATTGCCATCTTAGGTTGTTCCCGCACCAACAAAATGGAACGTTGGAGACTAGAAGAGAAGAACTATAGAATAATACTTATGATCTTGACTTGACTCACCTCAAGTCTTCTTCAATTACAAATACGTATGATTCGATAAAACAATTATGGATGCGTATAAATATCTACATGCACGGAGAAAATTACGACGGTTGTAATTTGTTTGATCAGCAGATCTCAAGTACCTTATCTCTGAACGGGGATCATCATCAGGCTTTTAATTATCATATTTTAAGGTGCGTTTGGCACGGTTTATTGAAGTGTTTAATGAAAATGCTTATATTCAATAAGCAGTTTGAACTGTCAAACGGCAAAATAGCAATATGTTTATGAGGTATAAACATCTATAAGCACTTTACCATTTTGTATTATCCATAAGCATTTTGGGCAAAATAACAAAGTGCATCTTAGTGCTTATGGGTGAGAATAAACAGTTTGGATAGCTAAGCGTAAGTAGTTTACCAAATGGGTTAACTGTTTTTGCTAGAATAAGCACTAGAAACAATTCAAACTCACCCTAATTCTTTGGTGATAATTCACATTCATATTCGACACTATCTGAAGAAAAGTATTGTGTGCTTAAATGGTGGGAGTGGTACTAGATATAAGTTAGAGTACAAAATACTTTTTTTCGGTGAAACAGAAAACGAGACCCAAGGGCATTAGGTTTTGTAATTACAATATGATATGATATTTATATTTTAAAATAGATAACACATGATACCATCTGACAGTATATAATTTTCCATCAAATTATTACCTTTTGTTTCTCTGAAGGATGATATTTATATTTCTAGATTAGTCATATGAAAAATAATTTCATAATATATAATATGCATATAGTGAAAGTTGATCACAATTATATCTCTTGAAAAAGTGCCAAGTTACCTATGATAAAATCTAACAATTTTATAGAATGTTACTATATATTATATTGATTTAAGGAATTTTATCATGACATAGGGAGGCAAGAAATTTACTTTTGTCACAAAACAATACTCCATCTGTCACAAATCAGTGGTCATTCAAACACTCTCGGGACGAAGTAAACTAGAACTGATGGAGTATGTTTGTTGTCAAATTTCACTATGTCATTGTTGTAAACTTTCATAGAAAGCCTACAGTTGTCTGGTCACAGAAAATGTTCATATAGGGACAAAAATTCAAAAAAAAAAAAAAAAGAAGACCAGATTGTTTGGTCACAGAGAAATCATTCATTTAAGGATAGAAACATGAAAAAATAAAGTTGAGACCAGCTGTTTGGTCACATACAACGTTCATTTAGGGACAAAAACTCGAAAAAGAAAAGACGAAACAGCTTGTTTGGTCACACTAAATGTTCATTTAGAGACTAAAACTCAAAAAAGAAAAAGATGAGGACCAGATTGCATTGTTTGCAAAAACTGAAAATATGTCCATTTTGGGACAAAAACTGAAAAAAATGGACTGTTTTGTTTGGTCACAGAAAATGTTCATCTGGAGACAAAAACTGAAAGACAAGGACCACGCACAATATTTATTCTCTTGAGATGAACCGTGTTCAAGTGCATTTGTTTTGCGGAGACTGGTTAGGTCTTCTTTGGAGGTACCAGAAGCCAGCACCTAAGCATTTCTTTAGATAATGGGTAGGTTTATTTCATTAAGCAAATCAAATGAGCCCTGGCTGCTACATCAAAATATGAATGCAGCCACATATTATTACAAGAAATTTTGTCGGCATACATCTTAGTCAAAGAAATTAAAATATGGTCAATAACACAAGGGTGGGTTTGGATTTGGGTTAGACGGGTCATTATATTGAATACTTGGGAGAAACTTACATGATTATGAAGAGAAAGACCATATAGGAAGGCATCACATATAACAGACATGTATTAGTTCCAAAGAATGCAAGAGCCTATTAGGGACTGACGATTAATTAGTTTCCTTGACAGGTCTATCAAGTCGCGGTCATCACATAATGCAAATTTGTTAGAGATCAGGACAGAGTAATGAAAGTAAGAACATGATCAATGCTTTACTTATCTTGACGGGTCAAACAATCAAAACTTATGACACGCGGTGTAGACTGTCAAATAATAATGCAAGAGCACAAATTGATCTAATGACAGATTGTGTAGGAGATCATTGTTTGTGTCGATTATGCAAACCTTGGAAGTTCCGACTGCTCCAGTTCTTCCGTCCATCGTCAGCGACACCATGCATGCCGATGTACTGTAGGTATTGGTCGCCGATGTTCTGACGGTGACTAGCCGGAGTGTGGAGGGCCGATGCAGCAAGCCATTGAGCTCTTGATGTGGTCGAGTAACAATTATTTCAGACGTCGATGATAACACACTCACATGGCCTCACCTATTAACATATGGGATTTTTTTTATTTGATATATCATAAATGTGCCATGTCATGTCAGCCCATGGGCTCAGGCATTGGCCCAAGCATGGCTGGTAACTTTTTTTCATGCTTTGGGCCAGCCCACGGAACACGGCCCAGTTGACCAGCATTAGTGGAGACTCGGTCTAAAAAGCGCCCCTTACCAAAGAGTAATGCTAGAGTTACGCACAAACTTACATAACTCTACGTACTAACTAGGATTTAGTCTAGTCACGCCTCCAACGTGGCATGGGTCCACTAATTTACCTGTTAACGTGATTAGAGATCGTGTATGACACATCTAAGCCTCGCCGTGAAAGAGTTAATTTTTTATGTATTTTGTAAACTTTCTAGGCATTTTCCTTTTATTTTAATGAAATCATTGTAACCTTCGTGACATTGCTTTAAAGAACAGTGCAAGCAGATCAATCATGACAATTGCCTCGAAATTCCACGACCACTACTTTAGTTTCCATGGCACCTGAAGCTCTCTAAAGGCCACAACTTGTTCTTGAATGATGCATGAAGCCATGAAGCTTTGACGAACAGGCCAAGCTCTGTGGGCTTACGGTTGCTTCCTCAGTGGACCAGTCAGTCTAGAACCTTGGTGGGCCTATGGCAGTGGGCCTCCGTTAGCCCCAGTGGAAGTACCGGCGAGGATCCTCTTTCTTATGGCCCAATTTATGAAATAGACCATGATATGATAAATCCGAATGAAATCCAGTCCACGGAACACCTTCCAAAAAAAAAATCATCACATCCATAGTCTCAAGCTGTAAACCTGACATGTCATTGTTGAAATAGATTTCAAGACTTTGGTTGGCAAATTATGACATTCTAGATTAGAGGGTCGTTCCGAACGTTATCTGATACAGAGTTTAGTTCAAGGAATGCTGTCCAATTTGGCTGATCCTCGTGGTTAGAAAGAGAAAAAGATCAACTACAGCCCTCTCGATGGATTATCATTAGAAGTCCACTAGCAGCGACGCGCACTGAGCTGAAACGTCTGTTCCCTTGATCTCGACGCCGACGCCAGCAATCAATTTTGGGGGACCTGCTCTGCTCCTCCCCTGGAAGAAGAAGGCAGTAACACGTGTGGTATGGCCCACCTATCCCGTGATACGTGCATAAGAGCGTCCACACTGGTTTGCTAGTGTAGCTTGCGGTGTCAGAACAAAAGTTAGCACAAAAGATAGGTGTTTCAAGACCGGTCTATAATTCACTGCCCAAAGAATATGGCGGGATCCGGTTCTATGGTTTTTTATTCGCCATGCATCGCCGTGAGCAAGGCCCTTCGGGAGAAAAGGACAGCGTGGCCCCCACTCCATCCGCTATACATAGTCGTCTGCAGATGCCTCTGCCAGCGCCTGTCTGCACGGTTTCAGAAGATTTCAGAACGGAAATCTAACGTGGATGACCAGATGGCACCGTAAAGTCGATAGTTTCGAAACCAGTGTGGACGCCCTAATCATCCTGTCCGAACGCCTCCAAATCCGTCACCGACGAAACGCTTTTGCCCCACCCAGACCCGGCCATGCCTGTCAGTCCTGCTGCTCGTGGAAGCGTCGAGGTGATCTGCTCATTTGAAAACGCCATGCTCACGACTCACGTAGTAGTAAAAACTTTTTGGTAAATCTCACCGTTCCAAAGTCCAAACCGGTTTCTGAATTTTACAAATATGTAAAAGTATATCTTGTCCGTGTGTCGCCTACTAATACTACAAAACGCATAAAATTAATCCCGGTCAAGTCTTCGCCGTGATCAGCGGTGCCTAAGTACCACAAAGGTCAAGTCTTGGCGTCATCACTTTCGTTTTCGGTCCGGGCCGCTGGTGCTTGGCACGTAGAGGACAGGTGGAGCCTTTCACTGAGCTGGCAGACATGTACAAGCACCAGCGCCTGGACCTTTTTTCCCAATCTTTCTTTATCAATTAATCAACCGGATCTATATCTTGTGGTGATGATGTCGAACATCGTTTTGTTTAGCAGCAGACGGAGACCGCCAATTAATGGCGACAATGACGGTGCTGCTCTCGCTCGCCAGCTCGAGTCGCCCCCTTGAACTGAGCGGGGTGCATTGATTGCCCTTTTTACCTCCCGGCGATAGGATATTCGGCCATCTGGAGGGCGTAGCGTTTGAAATTTGGATGTAGAGGTTTCGGTGTGGACGTCGGTGTCAACCTCTTTAAACTTGGGTTAAAGTATCACTAACACTAAGAGATGGTAGTAGTATTTGTTTTTGGCAATTGGAATTTGTTGACGCCGGCGGAGAGCGGCGTCGAGGCGGGCACGTCGAGCCAAGGTTTCTTCTCTGTGGGCGTTTCCCACATTTTTATCGTCACATCATCGGTTTGCCGGTCTGTGCGATCCAGATGGACGGCCGCGCCGCGTGGAAGCAAAAGGGAACCAGCGCCAGCTGCTCGGCAAAATTGCGTAAGTGGCCTAGCCAGAAAAATCCAGCAACTTCAAATGATCAACTAAATCGAAATTAGGAACATTCTTATTCAGATCGCATTAAGAATCTATTAATATATTTATATATTACAATCACAAATTTTAATGCAAAGTTTAAATATTACCTCAAAGTGATAACTCTTGCAGAAACTAACCAGATATGATAAAATATAAAAATAGAAATAAAAATAGATGAACCTGTAAATTAGATAAAGACATCCATTAGTATATACTGTAGCAAGTAATAATAAAGTGATCACATAATTCAACTAAAGTGCCAACATAGATAACGTGAGCCATTTATACTTCACAGAGAGTTGTGCACTGCATTATGCTGTTGACTGGATTTTGCAGTTTCCTCTCTCTGAAATTCAGTGGATCCTGCTAAATTCGGTCGCGAAAATCAGCCAAAAACTCTGGGCGTTCGTCGCATATACCGCCAAAACGAATCGGATATTCTGCCGCAGTTGACAAGTACACGCCCTACTTTTCGGTAACCAACCACTTTCTCGGCCATACTAAATTTAGTTTAGCCTCTCATCAAACCGAGAGGAAAATCATCTTGCCAAAAGAAAAGCCAAAAACGGGCCACGTAAATCCTGCGATCCCAGCCGTCCGTCGGTTAATCGAACGGTTGGAACCTCGGTTCCGGCCAACGGATAAATCGAAGGAGAGAGAAGGATCGTCCGAGCTCTGAAAGAGAGGACGGGGAAACGAAGGGGATTAAATATAGCGTGATCACCGAGGCAAATCTGGATGCTTCCAACCCAACCCAACACCGGAGACGGGCACGGACCCCACCCCTACCCCCACACTGCCTCCTCGATCCCCAAGCCCCTTCCCTTCCCTTCCCTCTCCATCCTCTAATCCCCTGGCTCGCGAACGCCTTGCGCCCGTTGCTCCTGTCCTCCTCGGATTGGGCGGTGCTCGATTGCTCGTGCGTCCCTGCAGCGCCGGGGAGTTCTCGATTCGGAGGGAGGTCCTCGCCATGGGAGGAGGGCGCGCGGGCTGCTGTCTCCTGCCGCCGGCGCTCAATAGGTACGGATGGCTGCTTCTTCTCCCTTTTCCCTCCTCGGATTCCTCTGTTACTTCTATTCGTGAGCAAAAGATGTCATTTTTCGTCAAGTTCGTCGGGTTCCAACGCCCCTTTTGCCTGAAAACGTCCGATTTTCAGCCGCAATTCCGCCCTTTCGGTACGGCTCCGCCCGAATTCGCGTCGAATCGGTGTCCCCTGCGCGCATGCGTTCGCCGCGCTTCTTGCTTGTCTCCTTCCCCGTCTGATTTGGTGCTCGTACAAGATAAGCTCGGACTGTACCTGCCCTGTCCTCTTCCCTGTCTTCTTCCTCTCGTCAGTTTTGCTTGCTGGTGTTGTTAGGTGGCAAATTATCCGAAACTGAGATCTTTTCGCATCAATTCGTTCGGTCACCTAACTCTTCAGGTGCCAAATCGGAGCTTTTTGTTCGTTTCCCCGTTTGACTGCTGTCCAGTTTAGGTGTAACGGAAAGGGAAGATTAGTTACGTTTCCTCCGTTGAGTGGGAACGAGGTCTTGAGATGCCCACTACTTGGGTGGGCGATTTACTGAGGCACTCCTTTTTTCACATGTGGAGACGTGAAATGTCGGTCGTGTTGCATCCATTTTTGGTGTGGGTTGGGTAAAGAAACGTAGCGTTCTCTGTCTGCCACAAGCAAAATGAGGACGCCACTGCTACAAATGGGCGGTTGGTCAAAACGCACCTGCTTGGCCAAATTAAACATACACCTGCCGGAAAACAAGGGGCGGGATGGTGCGGTGCCATGTGTAGGCAGCAATGCGATCCTTTGTTTGCTTGCAAAGGCTCGTCGTGTGAACGGGAGCTAACCGAGGGAGGGAGTGGAATTGCGACCGGTTTGTGGCGTTCAAGGAGGATAAAGGTTGCGAGCTTTGCGTGTTTCTCTCCTGTGTTTCTGCTTAATTTAGGCAGCCTGTTTTCCACTTTTGTACGAGCTGTTCTTAGGAAGCAAGGAAGCTGCCACCTATATTTGGCCACCATCATTTCGTGAGTCCTAGCATGTGCCCTTCTGTGTCCCATGTAAATGTGAGGATTATTTTTCTTGTCATGATCAGTCTTTGTTGGAGTCTGGGGGTTGTTCTAGTTTGGTAATTCAGGTAGAGGAAACTTTGAGTTGCGTTTTGCTTGTTTGGTTATTTCTTTGGTTACAATTGTATGATTTAGACTTTTAACTGACCGACCTAATTGTTGCCTAACTTATCCATGCAGGTAGTCAGTATTTCAGACGTTTCTTTGGATTGACGGAGGGGAAATTGGGTCTTCATCCCTAGTAACAAAGGAGGCCACAATTTTGTTTATTGGTGTTTTAGAGTTGTGAATTCAATTTGGCACAGTTCAGATGGAGTCTAAGGGTGTGAATGATAAGGATGCTTTGGTTGATCTGGAGAGTGGAGGTTGTGATGTAGTTAACGAGCCCAACAACAGGGTGGATTCTAGTTTTACAGCTGGGCATGCAAGAACAGTGCATAATGGCGCATGGAATGGTTGCGGGGGCACCAATGAAGCACATATTCAGCTCATCGATTCCTCTGCACCTGTTTCAGATGCTTCTTCTAAAAATGGAGATGACAGGAAGTCTGAGGGGGAGGAAAAGCTTTCCCTTGTAGATAGTTCTGGGGGTGAGAAGACAAAGAAGAAGCGGTCTAAAAAGCCTCCACGACCGCCAAGGCCACCAACACTTACACCGCTGGATATTTCTGATCAGAAGCTCCTCAATGAGCTGAATGAGCTTGCAGTGTTGAAACGAGCAAGGATTGAGCGGATGAAGGCTTTGAAGAAGATGAAGAATGCCAAACAAGGATCCTCAAGTACCAACATATGTCCATTGATCATTACCATTATCTTTTGTGTCGTCATACTTTGGCAAGGTATACTTCTAGATTAGCTCTCTAGATGTGTGCTACTGATGTGTGCCAGATTCGCATGGAATAACAAAAGTTTGTTGTCAGTTGTCACTTAGTAAAAAATCTGTTTACCCACAGACTCCTTGTCAAGTAGAAGGTTTTTGGTTATTACGTTGAGTCAAATAGTTGCCAATGCAAAATGATTGCATTCTAATCTTATCAGATCTTTGCTAGTTCTAAATCTGATTGAGATATTGTTTTAATTGAGCTATTGATTCGATTGTAGAAAGTTTTACAAATATTGCCATGTGGTCTTTCTGATATGCTGTCCTTGTAAGGTTCTCATCAGATCTGTAGTACATGTTTAGTAAGACTCAGTAGGAGAGAGAGCATGTCTCTACTTTTATTAGTGCAGAGCTCCAATACACAGTGACTCTGAAGCACAATGGTTTCCTGAGTCATCTAGCTGATTAACAATGGTACTATTTTCATGTTCCTTAATTTCTTCAAACATAGGTCTTTAGTTCCCTCTACATGCTCAAATCTTATCTCTATTATTACCTAGAATACGATAGTAACATTTAATTTAAATCTGATCGTGCAATTCAGAAAATGGATGATGATGTGCCTTAATTTAGTTTCGACCACAAGATGTTACTTTTGGTGACACTATCAACGCTTCTTTCCCTTTGTTATGTACAATATGACATCTTGTCGTGAAAGATAATTAAACCTGCCATTGCTTAACTGTTTTCTAATCAGCAGGCTTGCCACTGTAATGAATGTTGTTAACCTGCTAGAGTTACTTTAAGCTTTTCACTCTTCATAAAACATTTCATTATAACTCAATTGCATTCTTCAGGATTTTTCTCAAGGCCTGGGACGGCTGTAAGCTTCCATGGATCGCCTGAATCATCGATAAGAGCACAAAGCAGCCTGATCTCCATTAGATTCTACAAGAAGAATCATCCCAATGTCAGACCACATGGTGCGACCACTGCAGCTCCCAAGTATGTGAACCTGTTTTCTTTTGAACCAAATTTGTGGAGCTCCATCCTTCATATTCTTTTTTTGCATAAAAAATCAAACTGTCAGTTTTAGTCCTTTCCAAAGGTATTCTTATCATGCTCTATCTGCTGCTGGTGCTTATACTTTTTTCAACATGTGCAGTAACGAGGAAGCAGTTTCGAGCCAGGGGATTCACAATCAAGCGAGAAGGTTAGCTCGATGAACATGGAGGCCGCTATGCACGCCTCCACTTGCCATTTTGAAGCTTCGTCCTGACCCGGGTTATGTAAATTATGAGACCATTAGCATGCCCATCAAGGCACCTCGCTGTAAATGAACTCCTAGTGTGTGCCCCTGGGTCGTACGCTAACTAGTGGACCTGTTGGCTGGTTGGCTGGCGTGCCTAAGCCTCTGGTCATGGCACATTGGCACGTAGTGAAGAGAGCAAGCAACCTGTCTATCTGATTACAATAATAAAGGTTTGCAGCGCAAACTTTGTGCAGAATAATCAAAGCTGATCCGATCAACCGTGTGATGTGCATTGCTGCATCAGTTGCTGATGAGCGTGGCTGTGACTGGTTGTTCATGTGCAGAGATTTGCTGAGAAATTCTCAGTTCATACTTGAGAGTGTTTAGTTAGATTCAGAGAGATCTGTACCCTAAATATTCTCGGTTCTAATTGTGTAATCAGATTTGCAGGAGAGATCTGCTGCTGAAATTCTCAGTTCTGTCAGTCATAGGGGAATCTGCTGGTGCAATCTATACCTGAATGCCTTCTAGATCACCACACCATGGATGCTGTAGTAGCGTTGTTCCATGAAGTGGTAGATGGTTTGACAATCTATTGTTTTCTGACTCCCATTTGTGCGCTTGTGTGTTCTGACGGCAAAACACACATGGGAATGCTTCCTTGGTGGGCAGCACTTGCGAGTTGACTTTTAACATACTATTGAGTAGTACAACTGTACACAGTGCTAGATCTCCGCTGTTTGACTTGTAATAGTTGAATATACCTGGCGTAGTCTCAGATGTACCTGTGGTCTGGTATCTGTTATGGAGAGTTTTCTGATGGGAAATGCCATATGGCTTTAAGCGGAAGACTTCTGAACGGCCAGTGAAACGCGTCGAGATGTCAGTTCTTTCCAGCTGGAGTAATTGACCATTGCTGAATGATTATTGAACATGTTAGTATGCAAGAAGAAGAAAAAAACAACATGTATTAAATGTGATCGTACTTCTCTGTTTATGAGTGGCTTGTGAAAGCCTGAAAGGTAACCCTTTGGGCCGTTCTGGGCTGGAATGAGCGATCCAGTTTGGGCTTTCATAAAACAGACCACAGGTTCGAATGAATTCACACACATGTTGCGCCACAAATCAGGGCCCAATTTCAATTTGGATCACAATTACTTGGTCGTGATCCAATTTCGATCCCGTTTAAGGCCCCTCTTGGAACGCAGGATAGGAAAAACGCAGAAATCAAGATGATGTGCTTTCAAAAATTTATAGGAATGAAAAACATATGAATTAAAATGAGAAGGTCTTTGATAGCCTCGTAGGAAAAACAAAGGAACTTATAGCTTGCTCTCATTTTAAATTTGAAATTCACTAGCCGAAACTATATATTGAAATAGAAAAAGTCTTCAAAACAAACTAAAATCTAATCTAGTAAATTCATTGCTTCACACGTTGGACCAACAGAAAGCAAATGGGAATACATAAATTTCAACATTTGAGACTTGAGGAATAGGGCACGAAGAAGTCACAAAGAAAAATGGCTTGAAGCCATGGATGGACCTGCAAGTCCAGCGGTGGGGATGAAACCTCACGCGACCTGGGGCGGGGAAAGCGATGGGGACGGAGCCTTGTGCAGCCTGCGATAAGGACAGAGCCTCGCGTGGTCTGTGTCGGGAAGGCGATGAGGATCGAGCTTCACGCGACCCGCGATGGTTTCGTTTCGCGCCACGAAAGAAGACCTCTTGCTTTCATTTCCGTGAAATCGAGCGCATGAACCGGTTCATACGGAATTTTTTCTTCAGCTTCCTGTGACCCAAAGGAACACATAGGAAAAAATCCTATATAAATCCTATCCTATGATTTTCCTGTGCTATTCCTTCAATCCGAAGGGGCCTAACCGTAATACCGGCGGTCTGACCGTTTGAGTTCGAACCTCCAAGGAGGACAGGACAGCAACGCACGGGTGCATCTACGCAAAAACCCTGCACTGATGACAGTTTTCGAAGGGACCCCAAGATCGCCAGCGTCTTTGCAGTTCCACCCCTTTCTGTTCGAACAGCCTTCTCTTGCGCGCCATGTATTCGAACAAATGCCGCCTCCACTTGCACCTCCTCCTCGGCCGCCGGCGCCGCCACTTCTCCGCCGCGCCGGATTCTATCCGTCCACAGCGGAGTAATGGAGATACGCGGCGCTGGGAGCCGCGGCCTCCTCCTGCACCTGACACCGGGGACAGCGCGAGAGCCCACGAGGCGACGGTCAAGCGGCTCGCGGCGGCGGGCGACGTGGACGGCGTGCAGTACGCGCTGCAGGAGATGCGGCTGCGCGGGGTGGCGTGCCCGGAGGGCGCCCTCGTCGCCGCCATCGACGCCTTCGCCCGCGCCGGCGCGGCCGACCGCGCGCTCAAGACGTTCTACCGCGCGCGCGACCTCGGCTGCTCCGCGCCCACCGCGCGGCTCTACAACCACCTCATCGACGCGCTGCTCCGGGAGAACATGGTCTCCGCGGTGGCGCCGGTGTACGAGAACATGAAGAGGGACGGCGTCGAGCCCAACGTCTTCACCTACAACCTGCTGGTCAAGGCGCTGTGCCAGAACGACAGGGTGGACGCCGCGCGCAAGATGCTCGACGAAATGGCCAGGAAGGGGTGTCCACCTGATGAGGTTAGCCATGGCACCATTGTCTCTGCGCTGTGCAAGCTTGGCAGGGTGGACGAGGCCAGAGAGGTCCTGGCTGTGTTTCCACCTGTATGCGCCTCATACAATGCCGTCGTTCTAGCTCTCTGCCAGGAATTCAGGATGCAGGACGTGTTCTTGGTCGTCGATGACATGGTGCGGAGGGGATTGCAGCCTGATGTAATCACGTACACAACTATAGTTGATGCATTCTGCAAGGCCAAGGATCTGAGGATGGCATTGGCTATTTTTGCTCGGATGCTACTCACTGGATGCAGTCCAAACGTTCCAACATTCACTGCTTTGATGAAAGGAATGTTTGAGGATGGAAGGATACATGACGCCCTTGGCATGTGGGAATGGATGGTGGCTCAAGGATGGACACCATCAACAATCTCTTACAATGTTCTCACACGTGGCCTTTGTAGTGTTGGTGATTTCAATGGAGCATTATCTGTTCTCAATAGTATGAAGCAACATGGCAGCTTTCCTAGTGTGAGCACCTACTCTACTCTTATTAACGGTTTCTCCAAATCAGGGGATCTTGATGGTGCTGTGTCTATATGGAATGCCATGACAAACACTGGTTGCAAGCCAAATGTTGTTGTTTACACCAACATGGTGGATGTGTTTTGCAAGAAGCTTATGTTTGATCAGGCCGAGAATCTCATTGATAAGATGATGTTGGAAAACTGTCCTCCTAACCCAGTGACATTCAATACGTTGATAAGAAGCCTATGTGATTGTGGAAGAGTTGGGAGAGCCCTGGGTATATTCCATACAATGAGGAGGCATGGATGCACGCCAAATGACAGGACCTACAATGAGTTGCTCCATGGACTTTTTAGGGATGAAAACCATGAAGATGCTCTCCAATTGGTAATTGAGATGCTAAATTGTGGCATTGTGTTGAGTTTAGTAACATACAACACTATAGTAAGTGGTCTGTGTCAGATGAAAATGAGAAAAGAAGCTACGCTGTTTCTTGGAAGGATGATAGTTCAAGGAATCCAACCAGATGCATTCACGTTCAATGCGATAATTCATGCTTATTGCAAGGAAGGGAAAGTCAGGATAGCTGCTTCCATGCTAGGTGGAATGAACACATTGAATTGTCCGCGGAACATAGTTGCATACACTATTCTTATGACAGAGCTGTGCAATCAGGACAGGCTGGAAGATGCTGTGGTATACCTATTAAAGATGTTATATGAAGGCATATGTCCCAACACAGCAACATGGAACGTGTTAGTCCGTGGAGCTTTTAAAAACCGGGGTTGCATCACGCCAGTAGATTTGGTGAATCATATTACCACAGGTTAATCAGCATAAGAACAATGTTCGCTCATGGCTAATGAAGGCAGTATAGACAGGCTGCAATTCTCATATTTTCGTTTTGCCATTGAGTAATTGGTAAGGTATATCATATTCTGCCATGTGGATATTATTTTGTTATGAATGCTATATGAAGGCATATGTCCCAACACAGCAACATGGAATGTGTTAGTCCGTGGAGCTTTTAAAAACCGGGGCTGCATTGGACCAGTAGATTTGGTGAATCATATTACCAGTTAATCAGCATGAGAATAAGGTTCGTTGCGGCTATTTCCACGGCTTGTCGATGAAGGCAATACAGACAGGCAGCAATGCTCAGATTTTCATTTTGTCATTGAGTAATAATTGGTAAGGTATGTATATATTCTGTAACGTGGAGATTCTTTTGTCCTGAATGTAAAGGCTAAAAAAATATCAAATGAATAAAATCTACCGATATATTCCATGATTTGTTTCTACCGATACATACATTGATTTGTTTGATTAGTTTGCACAGTATTCAATCTTTAATATCTCTGTCTCAAGTGCTCGTTATATTTACCGGTCATGGACAGTTAATATTTTGGATTGCTTCTCTAATCGAGTTCATAGGAGTTTGAGGTGGGAGAGGGAGCTTAGGGAGGTAGGACAATGTCCATTGGCGATTTTGGTTTTCATGTAAATCAGGCCGTGCAAAGCAGGTTTAGAAACTGTTTCAGGTTGGCAAGCAGAAATTGGTTAGGGGGTCTAGGTCAGCAGTTAGGGTGGCCTGCCTAACGGCTACATTGTCCAGGTGAGGTGGGAGGATTGCAGAGTGTATGCACTGTGCTTGAATACCAGAACCTGGCCTGTTGTAGTTTATCAGCTCATTAGAGGTGGTTTTCAGAACCCTGTTTGAGATCCACGAATAAAAAAACTGTAGTTACACAAAATACACAACATACAATTTATTAATGTCATATAACTTTGAGTATCAAAGTTCCATGAAGAGATTTACAATGATTTTTTTTCCTGCTTTTCAGCTTATGGCCGTACAGGATACATCTATTCACCTAGCTTTGGCAGCATTCTTCTGGTCCTCCAGCTTTTTGTATAGCTTGTCTATCTCACTCTGCAAGTGATGAATTTTGAATTAGAACTACGAAAATTCAGCAAGAACTGAGAAGTACTACAAAAAACAAAGACTGCAATGTTGTTTAAATGCCATTTCGCACCTGGTAATATTTCAGCATGTTGTTTCTTCTCTTCTTCATAGTTGCAGTCACCAAATCCCTTTCAATGTCAAAAGGTTTAGGATCCAATACGACACCTTTGACAAACTCGAAACCTCGTAGCTGAAATGTGGCATGCATTAAGTACCATTTACAAATGCAGTGAATGAGTAAATCACAAGGAGTCCACAAACCAGTTAAACTAGCCAGTTTCTTTTCTTCATACAAGTAAATAATGAACAATCATTAGTAGGAAACTTAAGGAGTTCTCTTCTGGGTATTAGGAAACTAGCCAGTGTTTTAGCATTTTACAAGTTCAATTTCACTTTTCTGCATCAATAGATGAGCTTACCTTATTCTTCTGTGCAACAGCTGTCAGCTCTTTCAGGATGTACTCTTTAAGGCCTTCGAGTTTGCAGATTTCATCAAATGAACCCTTGTAGCCATTTGACTCTGCCCACTTCATGGTGTTCTCTTCATGTGGATTGACTACAGCAACTAAACTTGATCTGAAGCTATCCCCGTATACCCAGATCTACAAAAAGGATGGAAACAACAGCATAAATCTGAGCCAATACTCTGTTGATATAGTTTTGGGATATATGCAGAGGGGTTTTATCTTACATCTTCAACAAGTGGAGGGAAGCCATATACTTTCTCCAGGTACTCAACTGCAACATACTCCCCTTGTGACAACTTAAATATGTTCTTTTTTCGGTCAATGACCTTCAGGATTCCATCTGGAGTCATCTCTCCAATGTCACCTGGGAACAAGATGGGTCAGAGCATGTTATTCTTAAACCATATCCACATCTCCCAGCTTGCATGTAAAAAAACTCCTAGAGTCCTAGTTTGACCGAGTTAGGCCATTCACCTGTATGAAACCACCCATCAACGATGACTTCACTTGTGAGCTCAGGATTTTTGTAGTATCCAGCGAATAGACTCTTCCCCGAATGCATATTTCACCACGCGAAGGGTTTCCAAGTGGATCATAGCCCATCTCAGGTACTTCTTCCAACCGTATTTCAGTATATGTGGCAGCTACACCAACAGTTCCAACCAGGGCCATGTCATCAGGGTAGCAAACAGTGCTAGGCCCCAGTGTTTCTGTCAAACCTGATGAAAGGCACAAAATCCAATCTACATTAGTTTCTTTTGAAATATCTACTGTAAATAAGATTTGTGACTCAGCCATTTTGGTTAAGAATTTTGAGAAATATGTTTGAGATGCTTGTAGCCATGAGTATGTGTGTGGAGCAGGAAAAATGTATTTCACGTTTTGTTTGTCAAAAACAACATGGTCCCGGAAAGTGCAGCTGCAATAGAGCTAAATACCTTAATCCGGTAAAGCGGTAGTTGCCCAGTGTATCAATGATTTTTTTTTTTTTTGAAATTATGGTTCATATCATAAGGCTAGGATAGTGAAAGGAAAATACAAACCCAAACCAAGATTCATTAGCCTTGTAAGTATTCAGTTATCTTTGGCATCCATTACTTTTCACTCATTTTCTCTAGATGAAACATTGTCAAAGCAAGTTAACTTATTCCATTTCAAGATAGTACTAGAATTGATGTGTCAAGTAAAAAAGTAGACGTGGAAATTTAGGTGACTCTACCTTATCAATAACTTCCTTAATACTATAGGGAAAAAAAATAAAACTGTAGAAAGCATCTGTATGCATTACCATAGCCTTGAATAAAGTATGCGCAGCTGGTAACTCTTAGGAACTCTTCAATCTCGTTGCTTAATGGAGCCCCTCCTGAGATTAATAACCGAAGACGACCACCAAGTCTTGCCTTGACCTAAATAAAGCAAACGGGAACAAAATGCCCACAAATAAACTATGAGTGTGGCTTTTACTGATCTTTTCTTTTCTGTGTGAATAATTCAGTGGTAGAATTTTTTTGTTACTGTTAGAAATTCAGATGTAAGGAATATCGAACCTTCCGGAAAGCCAGCATGTCCGCAAATGGTGAAGCAGTTTTGTGTGAATGTCCTGCTTTCATGTTTGCCAATTTGCTAGATTTTTTAAAAAATAAACTGACGTAAGCAAAATTGCCTGCTTTGCTATAAGGAACTCATGATGCCAAATGACTTACCGGTTGTACAGAGCATTGAAAATTACCCTTCGTAGAGGTCTAAGTTCGGCTATGGCCTTCAAGATACCTGGAGCAATTCACAGAAGCTGTCTGACTTGACGGATATACGAGCTTAACTGATATAGATATTCATATTTCTCTACCTTCATGAATTCTTTCATACACTCGAGGCACCCCAACTAATAGAGTTGGCTTTAGCTCCATCAAATCATCCCTCAAAGCATTCAAATCCTGATGAAAAAAAGAGAGAAACATTTGCTTGTGCTATCATCAACAAAAACTCACTACTTATATGACTGATGAAAAGACTCTGGTGGATTTCCTTACACCATGGTAATAGCCAACTGAAGCCCCTTTGTGAAAGAAATACTCTTCAATCATGCGGTCGAGGATGTGAGCAAGAGGGAGAAAGGATAGAAACACGTCATCTGTTGTCATCTGATTACATGAAAGCAACAATTTTCTGCTTTATTATGCATAAAACAAAATCATCGATGAATGATATTCGTATTGTTCAAGAAAAGGGCGCAACCTTGTCGTCAAACTGGTCCATGAAGAGGTCAACCCCTTTTACATACATGGCATGGCTTTCATGGGTTAGCATCACACCTTTGGGCTGACCGCTTGTTCCACTTGTGTACATGATAGTGCATATATCATCTCCTTTGGGAGGGCAAGGCTGAGCTGGATTATCCTTTCCCTGAAATACAATTCCAGCACAGTTTATCATGAATACAATTATCAGAAATGTCACCGCCAAACTCAATCAGCATTGAGTTTTCTAGGTATTTCAGGTAGGCATGCTATGAAGATTGTACGATTGATATACATACCAATTTTAAGAAATCATTCCAAGAGTATATTTTCATCCCAATCTGATCCGCTGCTTTTGTCTGTTCACTTGTTGCCGAAGTGAATGCCACCAATGCTGTAACCATATTTCATCATGATTGTTTAATATATATATAGTCCTCCCTAAATTGCAAGGAAATTGTAACCATTAATTATTGCTTACCTTTCAGCCTCTTAGCAGACTTGCAGTTTGTGGATAGTATCTGCAGTTAAAAGAAAAGACCAGCAGATTCAGAAGGAAGACCCTAAGATTATGCAACGTAAGTGATTTCTTTGAATCTACCTCTTTTATTTTCTTGTCCTGTATGAAGACAACATCAATCTCAGCATGATCAATAATGTAGTCAACAGCTCCTGCACCTGTATGCCATAAAATACTTGTTTTAGTACTAATGTACCGTATATTTCTTATGGTTGAAAACATAAATATACGTCATGACTCATGAAAGACTTGTTTTATACTAATGCATTGTATATTTCTTGTAAGTGAAAATAAATATATAGTGTTTCAAAGTTATTTCAACAAATTGATTTGAGACATTTGAAAGTTTCCTACTTACCCAAAGTATCGTAGAGTGGAACACAGATCAGACTGTAACCATTGCAGGCCTGGAAGTTAATTGTAGAATAGCATAGTTTAGTATAGTAAGAGATCGGAAATTAACGTTCATATAAGCCACTCGTATCACCTGCATGGCTACTATCCACTGAGGGCAGTTCGTTCCATAGATTCCAACACGGGAGCCCTGGCATCAATAAAATCAAATAGAGCTTCAACTTGTGTGACTCATGTGAATAGGACCTATGCAGAAATACGCAGATGCCAAGAATGGTGGAAAATCTTTTTCACATATCTGGAGTGCAACCTAAAATCTATAAGTTTCTGATCTTACTGGTTTTATTCCCAGCTGCTGCAAAGCAGAGCCAGCTTGCAGCACTTCGTCATAGACCTCCTTGTATGATTTCCACAAGTAGGCCCCTGGCTACAAGATGAAAACAGAGAAGTTTTCAAAAATGGTACATAAAATGAAATGTGGGAAGGTAACTGTAGGCAGAGATAGATATACAGTATTCGTGATATTCATTTTCATGTGCATACCACTCCATCCTTAAATGGACGCCATCCAAGCATCCTGTTGTTGGGGTACTTGCCTGCTGCGGTTCTGCATGACCATAAGCAGACAGGTTTTCTTAAAAAAAAAAAAATCCAAGCTCTGAAGTGACCTATTTTTATGCAACAACATCCAAAAAAGGACAACATGTTCCTTGCAGTACACAGAACACATAAATTTTGATACTTGGGTAGTTTGTCTTGGCAGCTTTGCCTTTGTCATTGAGAATATGGAAAAGAGAGTAAAGTGGAATGTCCGAAAAAAAAGACTAGGGAGCACAAAAAGAACAGTGGTGAACTTGATTATTACTAGTTCAGTTGTGTACCTGAACACGTCCCATGATGTATGCATGTCAGGTTCCAGCAGTGGAAACCCATCCTTGGCTAGTGAACTCCGGAACACCGGCCCGACGGCCAGCTGGCCATCCTTCCCGGGTTTCCCATCCTCCACCTTAATTGTGAACATGTTCTTCGGATTCGCCTCCATCTCTCAGTGGCCGACTGGCCGGCTCCTAAAACCAGAACCCAAGGTTAGCTTCTCTCTCAAACTCTGAGCACGAAGCTGGATTTACAAAAGTGGTAGATCACCAGGCAACATGTATAGGGAACTGATATTTGAAAGTTCCTTATGAACCAAGAGAACCAGAAAAATATCACAAGGTTGAAAACGAGGAGCTGAAGGTTCCATAGAAGACCGTTTCAGAACTCCGAGTTCCTTTGAAATCCTTTTTGACATTTCGTCGATAGAAAACTATATCCTCTCCTTCTAACTAAAAAAGTAGACCAAGAATACTGCTGGCTGGTAGGTTTTGTTGAGCAAACCCCTTTGTTTATTCGCGTAACCAGGAAGCTAGACACGTTATGACTAATAATATACCAAAACAATGTTGGACTGCGGTACTATTCAGATTACAAAGACAGGAGCAAGATTTAGCGTGTTAGAGAGGGAACGAGGGAGAGAGAGAGAGAGAGAGAAAGACAGGTACACTTACAAAGAAGGGAACTTGGAGAAGGCAGAGCTCTCTGACCAACTCGAGATGGACCGAGCTCTGACGCTCTGCCGAGTGCTGCTGGGAGGAAGAAGAGGGCTCCCGTTCTAAATATGCTGAGCCGGGCGCTGCTGCGAAGGGAAATTGTGTGGGGATGGAGAAGTGGCGTTTGGTGGGGGCCGCCGGCTCATTGCCGAAACTACTTAACCCATGTTTTATCTACACAGGGGAGGGATCCTGGCGTGCTCTAGCGCGTGAATAATCGATCCTTCAGTCCCACGCACAGAGGGATGAGATCAATAGAGAGGGAGGGGTAGAGAGCGTCATCAAGAGGGTCAGAGGTGGGTAGTTGGCCTAGGAATAACTACTGGAGCATTGTTTCCCTGTCTCTGTTGGATTGACCCGTATGGTCAGAGATAGTAGTAGCAAACAAATCAGACAGTTATTCAGTAGAAAATCACTACAGCATGATTCACGGTGGGCAGGTTTGTCACCCTCCGGCTACCAACCACGGTTTATCTGTTGTTTGTTGATTCTGGGGATCAAGCCGTGGTATTGAACCGTATGGTGGCTGGCACACTCTAGTAGTAATTAAATGAGAGAGAAACATGAGGTGTCAAGCCGTGGTATTGAACCGTATGGTGGCTGGCACACACTCTAGTAGTAATTAAATTAAATTAAATGAGAAAGAAACATGAGGTGCCCCGGTTTCAGGAGAAGACGAAGGCGCTGACATGCACACTAGTAACTTCCAAAACTCATTCGTTAAAGGAAGAAGAAGCACGGTCATGGCGACATGAACTTGCAGAAAGATTGCAAATAAATTAGATTTTTTTGTTCTGAGAAATGTGTACTAGTTCCATCGGATATAGTATAACAGATGTTTTTTTTTCTCCTTTTTTCTGTCTTCTGCACATAGGCCTGTAGGGTGATGGAGATAGGGATGCAGCGGTCCGCAAGGGTGTGATCTGGAGAGTAGGGTGGTTGTGGCGACGGGTGACCTCTCAGCATCGTTGCTGCAGCGTGGTACCTTTATGGTTGGAAGATAACAAAACATTGCCCCGGCCCATACACCATAGTACTAGCTTGTTGCATTTCCTACCTTTCTTATCGGTCTCTGTTTAGAGAAGTTTGATGTCATTTACAAATCACCATCTTTTTCTGTTTGGTATCAACATGACTGAACAATGTTTCAACTAATTTGATCGGACTACTATGGGTTATACATGTCAAAAAAGCTGCGGTAGTTCTCACATCAACTGTTACTTTAATCCCGCCATTAGATTTGGGCCTTCATGTACGTCCATGCTAGGTCTTACACATGATGAAAAGGACCTTTTTTTTGCCTCTATAGCTTGTGAGATGTACTGCTTATATTTATTTGTAGAGATGATCCGCCGGATCATGCACATATATAATGATGTTTTAATCCACCAAATACCAATGGATGGTCAATAGTGATCCAGTGCTGCTGTTAACCTATCCACCCACTTTGCCTCTCCCAGGGATACCCGTGTACTAGTACTTCTGTGGGAGCATGGTCGTTTACATAACAAAACTGGCTAGTTATCCCAGTTAACCGGAAAACGATACCCGACCAGTCCCACGGTTCAACCAGTTAATCTAGGAAAAATCGAAGCTATGCATTGTAGCAAACCGATTAACCGCCTGTTTTTCGGGTTGGAAACTGTACTTGTCCATCCGGTTATTTGAAACTTGTGTGGGAGGCAGCTACCTGCTACCAATACTGTGGTGGACAGATCAATTGGTGCAACATGCAGTAGACATTCCAGGCCGGTGACAGGTAGTAGTCATTAATCACACTTATTTAGTTACTCATCCAACACTTTTATGAGCTAGAAACAGCGTGCTTCTGCCATAACTACTTTGAAGTACCCTGCGCTACCTGTAACGTGCGAGATTGATGCTCATACGGAATCCTGGGACGCTCCACGTAACTCTAATTTCGTACTCCTGTGTCCCGGTTTATTTATCCAGAGGTGTCTAGGGTGTTCAGATTCATAGAATGCTCAATGAATCGTAGAGTATGCATGAGTGTAATCATCTCCTAATACTACAACACAACTCCCATAACCATGCATCACATAGATATTCAAAGATTATAAACAAGTGATTCCATTGCCATTTGTAATTGAGACGTCACTGATGCACGGTATACTGCTTAGGGGTAAAAAAATAAAAAATAAAATAGACTGCTGGGAAATACGCCCCCTGTTTATGAGGGCACTCAGACACGGGCTGGCTTATCAGCTTGATTGCAATTCCTCGACAGCTGGTTGTGTTTGAGGCAGCATCATGTCTAATTCTCTTAGCTGAACAGTTTGATTGTGCTTTGATTGCAACGCCGATCAGTTTGATCGCAATGGCTTGCAGCCTACTGTCATCGTGGCAGAGAACCGGATTTCCTGCCCTGTACTTTCAACTAAATGCTTGGGGTACCTATCAGCGGTAGTAGCATCGTGGGATGCTATCACTATCATTTGTTATCAGTTTAGCAACAATTTTTTTTAGTAAAACACCCAAAAAGTAAAGGGCAAATAGGCGATACCTATGCAAATTGGGTTAAAAAAAGGGCAAATCAGCTTAGTAAGTCCGAATAGTAAAGGGCACATTGCATTGATCATATAGCAGATCGTTAGTTATGACGGAGGAATTAACATGCAACAAGTTGATACAACTAATTCTGTAATTGTACAAGTATTTTCTTTCTACTAGTATATACCTCCTTGAAACTGTTTTTGCACGATCTGTACATGGCAGGATCATTTAAACAGTGGTCACCTACCAGCCCTGGACTCAATTGTGTACAGGTCCGTCCATTTGGACCATTTCGTTGTCAAAGCTGGTATACACAGTCGTCGTGAGAGCGAAAGAAAGGAGCGAAGCGAAGGCTGTGGACACGGCAGTGCTAGGGAGATGCAGTGTAAGTAGTTGGGACAGTTCCGAGTCGCCAAAAAAAACAAAAAAAGTTGGGACAGTTCAACTTAATTCCGTTTGGTTGGACCCACCGGACAAGCACAGTGCACCAAATTCTGGATTATATTGTGACGTAATTGCAAGATGTTGCATTTCATTGTCACCATTCATTTCTTCAGGTGATTACATCGGAGGCATGATTTGATTTATATGTTATGTTCTAATCAGCCAGAGATTTTCTTTTTGTGAAAAAGTAGATAACAGTTTGAGAAATTACTCGCACTTGTATTTCAATAAATTACTTTGTGGGTGCAGGACCGACCAAGATACCTGCATTCAGAATAATCTTGGATGATTGAAAGAAAACCACAGTAGTACTACTGTGAGGTGGTTGATGTCTCCTCTTCTACTCTGGAGTCTGAGGTATGGGAACACATTCTGGAAACATTCTCTAACCCAAACCAAATTAACATCTAGCAATATGAAAATACTATGTGGACCCGCTGCACATTAGACTACACTTATCTTTCTGTCATTGTGATTGGGGAAGAAATAGCTTAATACAGTACATCGCAATATGGAAATACGAAGGGATAACTTGTCAAGAAACTGTGGTCAAAACAAAAGGAAAAGTCCCATTATACTGTTTGACTTTGTTTAAGGAGGCGCAGAGTACTCTACCGGTTAACAGTCGTTGGTAAAAGCAATTAGTTGTCCGCCTGAGGAAGTGATCCATTTTTGTTGGGTGGATGTTTATTTGGTGATCTGTCGATGCAAACTACTCCACTACTCTTGGGACGCAAACGGTACTTTGCACAATGTGGTGGATCACATGGCATGTGCTGAGCTGCTGATTGGGTGATCACTAATTCACTCTTTGGGTCGTTTCGAATGCGTACGGAAAATGTTGAAGAAGCTTACGTGCAAGTCTGTCAGATTGCCACATGCAAAAGACACAAAACTCCCCGACATTAGGCCATCTGTATTTCTAACCCGGACATAGCTGTTCCGTATAGGCAAGTACACTCCATTGACCAGAGGCATTTTTCTTGCGGTTTCTATATACTTTTTTTTAAAAAAACTCAGGCTTACAGCCTGTAAAACCAGATTTTTATGGATCGTAGCAAGGCTACGGTGAAACCACTTTTTTTGCCTGCATGAATAGTTCTCAATATTCTTTTGGTTGCAAAGGCTAAACAGAAAACCATCGCAATTAAGCCAATCTCAATGTGAGTATCATGATAGTGTCACGAGTATTAAATGTCGTTGAATGATATAAGAGAGAAGAGAGTGTGTCATAGAATGAGAGTCATCACAATGACCATCCATCCACTGTCACAGTTTTTAAGAATCTCTTGGTAACGTTCGATGACACTCTCTATCAAAACTGCCCTAATAATCCGTTTCTCCAATAAAATCTCTTGAAAGGAACTTGTACTAGCCAGACCTTTTCATTAAAACCTGTGTTACTACTGCGGTTGGCTGACAATCTGGACTTGTCGCGATCGCAATCATGTTGAAGGATCCGTTGGCAGGCTAGGCTAACCCCTTGTTTTCTTGGAGATGGAGGCCTAGTGCAGCAACAAGCTGCTCCCCTGGCCATAGACAACGGAGTAACCACCACTAGTAATGTGCGCCGTACCATGAAATGAATGAGGTCACCACAACGGAACGGTTAATTGTTTACCAAGATACGAACGATAAAAACAATGCCAAGAAGAGGAAAAAACGTGAAGACTCTGGCAGAAAACGTTGACGGGTGGGCGGTGCATGAGTTAATGGGGTTGAGCAACCACTGCCCGTATCTCGTCCGTATCCATCCATGAGCGAGTACAGGGGGGCGATGAACAGTTGCAATTGCAGTGCTGAAAAGGATGTAGAGTACGTACAAGACGTCAAGGCCCCTGTGCAGAGTACTACTAGCAGTATTTAAAGCATAATGCATGTGACATGGTCGATCTCGTCAGTGCGGGCCAACTGGGTTTTACTACACTTGAATTCACTGCTGAGTCTTTTTTTCACGCGGAGTTAATTTCGTTCTCGTGCAAGAGCATTTGTTTGCGACAATTTCCATTCCATCGCAACATTCATTCCCTCCTCAGGAACACGGATTGTCTCCGGCGCTCCAACCACTTCACCAACCATGTTCAATGCCTGGAACGAGACAAACTGATTGGATTGTTCATCGCGATAATGCCGTCGACGCTTTGTACAGGTAACTAATCAATCCCAGCAACGCTAATTGGATGAGCCGGTGTCCCGTTAAGTCACACCAGTAGCAGCGCGCACACGCAGGTGCACAGACCGACCCATTCGGACTTCAGGAAACACCATTTGCGTGAGCACCTTCCACTTGCACTTGAAAACTCCCATCCATGTCAGCAGCGACACTTTCTTGAGTGACGAGTGAACCTGCTACAGCCCTCCGAAGATGGTGAGCTACATTTCTAGTAGTGTGACCGTACCTAATATGATACTGTATCTAGGATTCTAAGAAAAACAAGGACATTTAGCATTTTCTAGTTTCATACCGCTACACTGTTCCCAGCACACAAGAATTGCAGGAGGAAAAGGCAAAGAAGCGACTGACGAGGGAACCTGCCCTCCTTCAGATCCGGCAACGCATTACAATCGGGCGCGTCCTTTCCTCGGGCCACATTGAATTCGTCGTTCTACTTCCAAGGACCAACAGGAGAGATCAGGTGGTCCAGATTCAATCAAGAGCCCTTCTTAAATTGCACCGTGAGGCTTGGCAGCAGTGGTGGTCAGGCAGGGAATCTAATGAACACTAATCTCAAACAGTCAAGCAGTGCACCCAGCCTGGTCGTGTTCCATCCGCGACATGTTAAGCTAAAAAATTGAACTCTCATAGATGCCCGAGCAAACATAGCTCAAGATAAGGTGCTAACTGGACCACAAACAGGTGTAGTTTCCATGCTCTGACAATTAAAAAAAAATAGCATTCTACCTCTAAGAAGCCACATCAACTTCACGCCCCGTTTGGAACAATAGAATTTTACAGGACTCTCAAATGATCTTCTGTGATTCCAGTGAAAATTCCTGTGTTTCAACGGGTCCTTAGTACTCTTACCTCGTGGATCTACCCAATGCAGGGATTCAGATGCACAGCTCAGGGAGTTGCAGTGTGCTAAGATCAAATAAACTTGCTGATCTTGCTATGCACATCACACAACCTTGGTAAGTTAATACGGCCATTCTTTTGGGGAACATTAGACCAAACCCTATACAAGAATCTGTGCAGAATTTGCCAACCTTCACATCTCCAGTGCCTGCAAAAGGTTTCAAGTTTCTCATCAACATCTGCACTGGAAAGAACTATACCTGCAAATGGTTTCAGTAGATCACTACGAACATTTGCATAAAGAAATTTATCTAGTGATCTGTGGCAACTGAGCTAAAAAAAACAAAAGCATCACAAGTCTAAGCACCACAGATATAGTTGCCGACATGATCGACTTGAACTGTAACAAGAACAAATGATGAAGGGAAAATGGCTAAGTTTGCGTACCGGAGAAGCACGCATCCACCTTCTGCCCATCCACTCGCAGTGAAGCCTCAGCTGTTCATGCTCAAATTCCATCTCTTCCTTCCAAGGCCTGAAGTAGACCGTGTATCTCTGGTCACTAATAACCTTGGAGATCACACCAACCCACCATCCATCATTGCAGAAGGCATCAACCTCATCAAGCAACTTGAATCCATTGGTGACAGGGATATGTGGAGGAGAGGGTCTGATGTGCCGTGCTTCCACAGGTTCTTTCAAAGGTGAGATCTCATCCTCGTCCTTCAGTGTAGTATACTCCACGAGAAATTTACTGCCCACAGGTTTAAGAAGAATCCCCTCAAACCAAGCTCCACGGAAACCTTCATCATCATTGCTCACTTCAACCTTCATGCCTTGTGTAAATTTTGCTTTAGGTACAATCTGAGGATAAACAAGAGAGCATTAAAAGGAAAATCAGTAAGGTACGCCAGTAATTAAAAGGCATAACACAAAGCAACCTACATTATCTGCACTATGAGCATCTTGCAGTTCCATGACATTCAAGAAAAGAGAAATATATTCGAAATCCACCAAACCAAGATTAACATCTTATGATACATTTCCAATCAGCGGTTAGAATTGATCAATTGAGTAAAAGAAAACTATTGGGTTCAGCTACTGTTTGAATATTATTCTGTAGCTCCCATTGATATGTCTCACAACTTATGTTCTCCTTTACATTTGTCGTACCAATCAGCTATATATCAACTGCTGGACCTACCTCTGCAGATGCAACATTTGCCCCAAGTGGACCCTGATAAAGAAGAATCTACGCATCTTCACAGGCTAGATGAAAAAATTTAAATCCTACCTCTCAAGTTCCACTATTCTTTTTCTCCTTTCAAAGGTATGTTAACTTCTGAAGAGACCTGCAGCACTACCAATCACCCTATTGGTGATATCCAGTACATGGCTGAACTTCGATCGTTTATTTAATTAATATTTCATTTAATAATGGGAACTTGGGGATAAAACAATTGAGATATTGAAAGGTGTGAGATTATCTACTCCGGTAGTCTACATCTATGATCTTTTTAGAATATTTAAAAAATTCTAAATATGGTTTGAGATAGTTTATTTTTCATAATGACTGAAGAAGGGGTTGTGCCATATACTTTCTCAAGAAACAAACTACTAATAACTAGTGTCAAGTTAGGCTATGGCTTAAGTAATGCAATTGCATGCCTAGAGTGCTAAGGATGCATACTTATCAACCACCAGTTATTCTTTCAATTCACAGTCAGATAGAAGTCATAGAAATAAAACAGAATGAAACATTTGTTTTTTTTGCAAAACCAGTACCATTCCAAATAACAGATAGAAATATGTGCTAAAACAATTTTTGGTTACACTAATTGTAGGCGTCATGTTACTTTACTAGTTTTGACTTTTGACAAGAAATGGACCTGAAAACCCAAAGGATCAAAGAAGAAACCAAGTGACTAAATTTATGTGTCACTGAGACATATAGTATTATGGCTGCAGCCTATACAATCAAATATTAAGCTAGATAAACAATAACTGACTGTATATATATTTGAATATTATAGCAAAGTGACATTGGAAGAAAGAATCGTTCGAAAGAAATATAAACCCATAAACAAGCAGCAATGAGTTAAGCCAGATAAACAATAACTCTGTGCATATACTCCTTCGTCCAGAAATATAAGCATTTGTTGACTTTCAGATTTTTCATTTGACCACTCGTCTTATTCAAAATATTTGTAAAATATTTATTTATTTTGTGATAATTTAATTTATTCTTAGATATATTTTAAGTATGACTTCTTTATTTTTGTATTTGCACAAATTTTTTGAATAAGACAAGTGGTCAAACGTGATATCTGAAAGTCAACGAATGCTTATATTTTTGGACGGAGGTAGTATATTTAAATATTTTAACAAAGTGAGAAGAGAGAATCGATTGAAAGAAATAAATCCCATAAACTAGCAGCAAAGAATTAAGCCAGGCACACAATAGCTCTGTATATATATTAAAAAAGGAATTGAAGAAAGAATATAAACCCATAAACTGGCAGCAATTTAGGCTCTGACCTAAGGGAATCAATGTGGTCTGTCAAATGCTAAGAATACAGACTTGTTAGACATCCCTTATTCTTTAAATTCAGAATGCAATTGGCACTTTGTGCAACATCAGTACCTAATTTAGAAATCCAAACAAACGATACATGTTAAGATCCTATGCTTAGTTGATCTAAATTCATAATGCATGGTACTTCACTAAAATTATCAAGTAATGAAGTAGTTTCTGCTAGAAGTGTCAATCAATGAATCTTTTTATATTAGAATTGTCAAGCTGTTTGCATTATCACTGATGACACTGAAGCAGACATTGTACCTTGGGATACACATTCCAATATTACACAAAATATATTATCATAGCCACATAAACAATAGCTAACTGTTTAAAACTCAATGAAAATGTAATTAACATTATTAAGTCACAAAGTTCCCAGAACAATAGGGTCGAGGAACGGGAACGTGGAACATGGTACGCAACTTATTAAAAACTGGTACGTTTGGGGGTATACATCTTTGGAACGCTAATTTGGGAACGTGGAACATGAACCAAAAATTTTAGGAACGATAAATGGGAACGCTACAGCAGATGTATCACAAATATTCATGTTTGTAACAGAAAAAGAAATTAAAAGAAAAGGGAATGAGGTAATACGGGCTATTGCAATTGTTTGCCCCAGTTAGCCCATCATCCCACTACCACTAATTAACCTAACGGAACAGCCAGCCGCCACCAGCGTGGTCTTCCCCTCGCTACCTCTCTTCTCCCAAAACAGATGGTCATCGCTGCTACAGATCACTCGCCAGCAGCCACCTTCTCGCATGGGGACTAGCAAAATGGGTAGCCCTCATCCTCCTTTCCTCTCTAGCATCTTTTGTTCCCCTGGAAACCTTATTTTCCACCAGGACGAGTTCCCACCAGCGACCCGGACGGTGACCCGCGTCGTCCCCGTTCCACGTTTTGGAACGAAGTTCCCAGGACGAGGAACGTGGTCAAGTTCCACATTCCCGGTGACTTGATTATTAACAAAGTCACATTTGAAAGAGTTGCACAACTGACTATAGATGGAACAAAATTTTCACGTTTGTAACATTTACATCCATTGTAATGTGTCAAAAAAGATTGCAGACAATAGTAAAATAAGGGACGTAAATATATAAATATAAAATTCACGAGTATTTTTTAATTTGTTATAACAATAGAAGAGCAATCCATGAAATTTGCACAGTGTGAAAATTTAACTTTTGCAAATATTTGAAAAAGACATGGACCTGTGATTCTTGTTTCCACTGACCATCAACCCAATCATATTGAAGCCTCAGTAACTTCTGGTCCAACTGAACCTCCTCTCCTGAATGTGCTGACTTAAATGTATATCTCAATTCCGGGTGAACTTCAGTAATCACCCCTAGCCACCAGCCATCACCTTGGAATGCTTCAACCTCATCATTGACACAGAAACTAATCGCTGATGAATGTGGTGGGCAAGGCCTGATGTGCTTCACATCGACAACCTCAGACAATGCAGTTCCATCACTCTTTGAAACAGTGTACTCCACTAAGAGGTTGTTCTTCCATATAGTCTTTGCCACAACTGCAGGTAGCCACGCAATGACAGAATCATTTTCCAACCTGGCAACTTCAATTTGTGTTCCTTTTGTGTATGGCATTGTCTTCGGGATCTCCTGGCAGGCAAAAAACAGTGATTTAGAATCAACAGCAGAAGCAGAATGAAAGAACGTAACCAGTTACATAAGAAACCAACAGGAAGTGTTAGTCTACTATGACCAACCCAATTTCAGGAAAAAAAACACAAAAGTTGAAGCTATAACTGTTAATATATTGAATTATCATAACACTACTAAGAAAGTCCAACAGTATCCATATTTATGATAGTCCCAAATAATTGTGAACCGTACATCTGACTAGATCTCAATGGCTAAGCTGATTGGCAGGAAAAGGAATCAAATCAGGGAGAGATTGGCAGGCATCATGGGTCCATGCCACTTCATTGTTCAGTGCAAGGGGAAATCGGCAGGAGACCAGGGGTTGAGTTACTGAATTTATTTTTTATTAATCCCTTCCTAAATGTCTGGCCGATTAATTTCTTATCTTACCTCTACCATACAATAGCCCTTTAACATCGGTTGAACAGAAAGTCCTTAACAGATTTATTGTTTCAACAGAAAGCATTTGCAATACCATCAGGATTGAGGGGTCACTACTACAATAGTTGTCAGCATGTCGGCTTGATTTTATGCTCAGAAACTAGAAGGAGGAAAACAAGAACAGAAAACATCTGCAATCATTTCATTCCAGCATTGACCATATCTAATTTAACACAATTGGCTGCCAACTTTCAGATCTGCTGAGCAGTTGATTAACAAATCTGTCAACCAGCGATCTTGTAATCAGGAAGCCACACTATTCTAACACAACAGGTCCATATCTTGCGACTTCCTGACCCGATTAACTCCACAACTACTCAAGCTAATTTAAGTCAGTAGCAATGCATATTACACAAGCCATGGCTCACATTCAAACCAACAAGAACCAACATTTTTCTCATTCTTTCTACTCTCCACTCTTCAACGAGAAAGAGTGGGGAATTGTAATCTCTCACTCCTCTGCCATCAATCAAGGAACAAAAGGGCAGTGCTATTTCCAACCCTAGCTACAAAATCATCTAGAATGGCAGAGAAAGACGGAATTTTTCTCAGAGCAGAAGCTTAGCGGAGTCCATACCATGCTGTCGGGGGAGAGCCACTCGCCGGCGACCCACTCGAGGTGCGGGCGGACGCAGGCGGCGTCGAATTCCATGACCTCCCTGCTCTCCGGGAAGCACACGGCGACCTTCCCATCCCCACCTGAGCCGGGGGCGAGCGCGACCCCGAGCCACCAGGCGTCGTCGAAGAGCGCGTCGACGGCGGCGTGCTCCGCGGGAGGGGCGCCCGGTGCGGGCGCCGGCGCGCGGAGCGGGGGCGGGCGGGGGCGAACGCACCGCGCCTGCACGGTCTCCCGGAGCGAGCGGTCGGAGCCCTCTGACTCGACCAGGGCGTCGTAGTCGACGGTGTAGCTGCCGCGGGCCTTGGGGTTGAACTGCACCACGACGGCCGCGAAGTGGGCCCGGCGTAGGCCGGGCTCGTCGGGGAGCACCTCTACGGGGTCTCCGGGCTTGAAGCCCTCCGCCGGGTCGCGGCGGCGAGGGTTTCGCGGCGACCGCATTGCTGATGGTGGGAGTGTGGAGTGGACTGCGCTAGACGACACGAGAGAGTACAAAGCGCACGACACAAGTGTGCTTTCTAGTATCCGTTTTTCTGGTGAAAATAAACGCGTACTTATATACATGTAACATTTCTTGATTAATGTGACGTTTCTGTTCCAAAGGCTAAATGCTACTAGTAGTGATCAAACTCATACAAAAGATATGGTATTCCAACAATTTCTGTGGGCAATGGCCTTGGCCCTTGGCTGCGAACCCTTCTCTCTTCCATCCTCCAAATTTTTTTTCCTGGAAAGGCCAATGGATTCTTTCTCTCTTGTCTGGTTACTACTGCCATCCGAGAACCAAGATCCAAAAGCACATTTTTGCTTGCATGAAACATGATTGAGATTTTGAGATGTGTTTTGCTCGCCCACGCATGGTTCGATTGCTGATAAGAAAGTGTTTGCAGAATTGAGATACAAAATCCAGATGGAAATTGAAATGTGATCCTAATTCAATTATTTTGTATGCTGCCAAAGAATTTACGGGGTACAAGAAGTTAACGGTAAATGACAAGGTAGCTAGCCATCAAGGCCCGAGTGACTACCTATACACCTTCAAGCAATCAAGCATGAGCAAATTGTGGAGCAGGTGTGGGCTACACCTCTGCTCGAGATTGTACATGTGTTAAACGTCCACGTGACAACATTTCAAGCATGGTTAGACAACAACATTCAATTCTATTTATTATTATCTTTCTTCTTCCTTACCTCACACCAGAGCTCTTGGTAACAAGCCAAACGGTCTCAATTAGAGTTGAAAAAAAAGCAGAGCTCAATGAGCATCTGATTTCACGGGTTGGAGTTGCCGAAACACAATCCAATACTCTCCAACGGTGAGGCATGCATTTACCATAATTCCAACGAGATCGTGCTTGCAATATGAGGCATGGATTCTTTTTCTGGACACGTGACTTGAGTAACAGAGTCACGGGTGGATAAATTGCAAAGGAAGCTAAGAAAGAGGGAGCTCGATGGAGAGCTTAGTGGGGCTGCGCAATGACGAACACCGAAGCTCACTAAAAGTCCACCCGATGTCTCATCCTATCTTTCTGGTGTGTGGTCCAAATTCACTTTCCCTCTCATGCTAAGATGCATCTGTTGTACCTTGCGCAACGACAAGTGGTAGTGCAAATCGATAGATGATGGTGGCGTTACAACGAAAGATAGTGTATCTAAGGATGCACAACATCAAGAGGGGGCATATGTACCCCACACTTGCTACAATAATTCACTATAGCAGCGGACGTCTATTTGACTCGTAGTGGTAGTCCCTTAAGGTGTCCGTCGCTAAGTGAGGGCACGAGATGGTGTCCGCGACTATGCGCGGAAATTAGTCACGGGCACCACAAGCCCGGCTAACGGGCCACCGGTCCGCCACCGTTCGATGGCCACCGGTAGCGGACCCTGTCGGGCCCGTAGCTAAGGCATGTAGGCCATTTAGGCGTGGGCCTAACGGAGAGGCCCGTCACGGTGGACTGCACCCCTCTATCAATAGGTTGGGGGGGGGGTGCAGCGCCGCACCACCGGCTTATCCGCCCGCCGCACCGCCTCCACCTTATTCGCTAGGTTAGGGTTAGGGTTCGGGGACAGCGCCGTCATCCTTCCCTCCTCCTCCGGCTCCTCCTCCTCTAGCAATGGGTTGTAGCCGTTGGGGCCGAGCTTGGAGCCACCGATGTTCGTGGGGCGTGAAGATCTTGCTCCTCACGAACGCCCTGCCAAGCCAGCTCCTCTTCCGCCGGCGGCTCGGCTCCTCCTCCTCCCCCACCGCCCGGATCCGGCGGCGGCTTGAAGGCGCCGACGCCGGCAAAGGCTCCTCCTCCTCCTCCCGTAGTGACGGCGGCCACGGCGGCTCCTCCTCCTCCTTTCGCGACGACTCCGGCTCCTCCTCCTCTCGCAGCGGCGCCTCCTCCTCTTCCCGCGACGGCGAGTCACCATCCTCGTGCGGCGGCACGCGCGACGTGAGGCGGCGCGACGGGACGACGACAGCGAACGACATCGGCGTCGTGGCGACGATGTCTAGGGCGGGTCCTAGCCACTGTTGGGCCCGCCCTACTTTTGTTAAAATATTAAGGGCACCGGTGGCGGTCTAGGGACCGGACCGTCACCGGCGCTTTATTAGGTTAAGTGCCCTGACGTGGCAGTCGCAGTCTCCGGACCGCGACTACTTTTGTTTATAAATAGTGACATGGTCTCAGTGGCGTTTTAGGCGTACTGTTATATAGCATAATTCCACTGGTGCCAGTCTCACGAAATTTGCTTATCTCAAGAATGTAGATGCATGAACCTCGTCGCTATTAGACCAGAATAAAATGACATTGCTTGGTGAACGCACGCGTGTTCTAGAGCTCATCCACAGTGGTGAGAATCAAAGAGATGGAACTTACCCAAGAGAAATGGGGAGGTGTAGAAGATGGGTTTGTATTGGCCTGATGCATGGCTTGTGTTGGGAAACTGATTTGACATTTAGGAGTTTGATGGACCGATGCCAAAAAGGTGAGATCTACTTGAGAAGATTTGCATGAAGATGCTTTCTCGCAACACTGCATCAGGTGAATCCTTGCAATGTCGTGTGGGATGGGGATGGTGGAAGATTGGAAGTAGCTACATATGCATGAAAACGCAGGCTAAGATAAAATAAAAGAGCAACCCGGTGCATGTAACCTAACGTTCGAGGAAGGGTCCGACCACTTTGGGTCTTCAGTGCACGATCTTTTTCTTGTATATCTGCATATGCTATTTTCTAGCTTAAACTAGTGACCTCATGGTCACAAGGTAGCAATTTACCGCTCTGCCAGGGCTCTCCTTCAAAACTCAGGGTAAGATAGAAGATGCTAAATGTGACAAACAAACAACTCTAATTCACCCAATGCCAATACTACAGAGCAACAATGCAATGAAATTTACAAATAAGTGATCTTCCAATTGCAAACACCTCTAGAATCATGAAGCTTAAAGATGTGTTTTTCTTTGTGAAAGGTAAGGGACACTTCCAATATTGAGATATGAAAACTTGCAAAAAGAAAAAAAGATTAAATACACAATATTAAGCGTCTAGTAGAGTAACTAAAATTAGGATCAAAGCAGGTACGACTACAATAATCATGGTACGGCAAACTTGGCTAGTTTACTGCTAAGGGATAGATTAAAACTAGCTAGTTTACTTCCTTTTTAAATATAAAATGAAAAGTAAGAAAGAAACTCATCTGGAAACGCACTAACGCGAGCAATTCTGCTTGCACAAAGTGGAGGATCATACACACGTGGCATTCAGTCTTGTCTGGTTTAGATGGCAGAGCATTTTGCTTGCACGAGACATGATTGTGATTGAGACTATGATGTGTTTTGCTCGCTCAGTTGTGGTTCTCCCTTGTCGTTAGCACTAGTACCATGATTATTGGGAACGAAGAAAAAAATCATAGTTTCCTTTTTGAATATATAAAATGAACCCGAAGAAAAGTCATCAGAAACAACACTGTAACGCTTAAACGGACTTGACAGCCCACCCCAGCATCCATCAACCAAGGCCCCCTCAGTGCCCACGAAATGTCATCGTCCACATCCTATGAATTTCACAACTGCGCATCGATCACATGGCGCACAACACATCAGCTTGACAGCCAGCACATCAGTATGCAGTGTGGCCAGCAGCCATGCTCAGAAAACGCACCCATTTTATTTGGGACGGTGCTGCTAAGCATGCAGCAACTTATGCTTACCTGGACAGCAGGCTTGCAGCAGCAGAGATGCAGATAGATGCAGGGATAAAATGGTCAGGTAATCATACAGCAGGGCTGCACCATGCTTGCAGCTGCTTAATTAGAATCAGCAATGCCAATATGTCCATTTATCTAAGTACATGTACTAATCTGTATCCATATCTAAGTACATTGCATTACTCTACACCATGCATATGCTGCTTAGAATGATCAGCAATGCGAAGATACCCATATCAAGTCAATTACGCAATGGTCGATGGATCCTGCGACTTTGTTTTAGTCATCTCAAAGTTAACACAACAGATTCTGCCGTGGCCACGAAGTAGTAAAAATTAGAATTAACGCACAGGTATGGCCTCGACATGTCTGCTGTGCTCAGTGCGGGCTCACTCCTGAATCGATGGGTTCTTGAAGACCACATGCTCTTCCATTTCCCATGCCCGGGCAGTGCCATGCTAGCTCCTCCTCCTGCACGCATGGGGACTCAGCAGCACCAAGACAACGACGCCTTCTTCTCGATGATGGCATCGCGCCTGAAATTGCGTGCTCGTCCACATGCGTGCCATCAGATGGCTTCAAAGTTTGGAGCACTCCCAGTTCGAGCAATATACTAGTTTGGAGCACTCCCAGTTGGAGCAATATACTAGTCTCATGCCGGGACTTCGTGTTTGTGAGCCACCTTAGTTCCAAGAAGAACAAAATAATTATTGAAGATATTGTTTATTTTCATATCTAGAGGTCCCGGTGGGCATGATCTTGTGCTACAAATTATAGTCTGCTGATGCAAATAAAAGCACATTTTGGGAGGTACGTAGGCATTGGGAGATTCCACGATTCACGTGCATGGCCACTTTTAACTACTAGTACAACTCATCAGCTTTTTACAATTAGAGCACGCATTACTATTGTATTTAAGTGGCTATAATTCCAGCATTTTCATTTCTTTTGTTAGGAAAGACAAAGGAAAAGGGAAAAAAATCCAAGAAAAAAGGACAGAGATTCCCCTCCTGAAAGCCAGGCTAAAAGGCATGGGTGTTGGGAGCCACTTGTCCCCTTCCTCCCAGTTCAAGGAGGCACTCTATATCAATCCAATAGATACGCCACTACTCTCTGCAACCAAGTGAGCAACTCAGCAAGATGCAGGTTGGCGTCTGGTGGAGCCTCCCTGATGCACCGCTGATCAGCTGCTGCTTATTGCTACCTAATTAACCAAAATCTCTGCAACAAGTGTTTGTATCGATTCAAGTCAAGAGCAGGTGATGCAACCTCTATTCTCACAATTTCCTTAATTGCTCCACTATCTCTCTTGCTCGTTCTTCTTCAAAACATGTTCTGATGCAACCTCTTGCAGCTTCAAACTCTTTTTACACACTGGAAGTAGCAAAATATATTATTTCCTGCACACTTCTCATAATTTCTAAGAGAACCTTGTAAGCGCTAAGCTATTTTAATCCTTTATTGGACTTTAGCTCGAGTTTGCTGTTCTTCCAAGTTCCACCCTGTATAGGTTTCTAGCTAGCGCTTCAATGTTTTCCTTTCTTTTTTTGCACCTCTTTACTTATCATCTTTCAGAGAAGCTGGTCTAGTAATGATTTTGATTACATGTAACCTGTATATTTCATTGCCGTTGTGCAGATCTTTCTGGTCCCAGCGAGCTGGCAAACATGGCAAACGAGGACCCCCTTGTAGATGATGAAAACCCTAGATCTCAAGCTCGTATTAATAACGTCACTGTAAGTTGTAGAGAGTACGTAGTTTGCACTCTTTCTATTTATATACCAAAAAGGGAAAAATGTACAATATTACTATATATGCATATGCAGTAATGTTTCCTTTTATTGGTGTGTTTCTCATCTTTCCAGCAGAACAAGAAGAGTATGAGACAAGTATTTGCCAACGGCAGTGATCACCCCACTATGGCGTTCAGCCTCCAGACGGACAAAATGTCACATGTACAACTTCAGACAGTACAACAAGCAAATATTTGTGCAGCACCATCCTAGTTCACAAACCGGTGCTACCCCGACTGAGCTTTAATCTCTTCTCCCCCAAAATCTCCCCATCCTCCAGTTAAGCCATACGTTCTTGACCTTGTAAGGCCTCTTCTTGACCTTGTAAGGCCCTATTTCTTTGTTTGGCTCATCTCTGCGCTCCTTCCTCGTATCCTCCTTGCTCTCGGTGCTCCTATTTCCCATCCCCTTCTATCCCTCCTGAGCTATCAATCATATATATGTACCGATGCACTTGATGATTGTCTAAATGTTATATTTATGTTTATATAATTATATATGATCATCAATTTCTATGTGATTTGCAGTATTCCATTTTCTTTTATTTTCTTCTTTTTTGATAACATATTGAGGCCGTACATGAAAATAGCTTTGTCATTGCCTATAACAATCAAAGATGAGATTGATTTGTTACCACCTGACTAATGTTTCCATTAGAACAAGAGGTTTATAGCGTGTGCAACTTGCTGTGCAAAGATATCATCTCAACACTTGTGGGATGCCACCGACGATCATGTGGGTGGTGTTGGGATGTGAGTGCCAGCAGCGTGCATGAAAGATGAGGACGGGTTGAGACCAGGAGAGATGTACAGTGCTCAGGCTGCTCATATCATGCGACAGTACTATCTTGTGGCAGGGAATGCATGCTCATTTTGGGCCCCGTGATGCTGGCGCGATCGAAATGCTGAGCTCGCACATATACCCTTAATTTGGCGGTGAAATCATGGCATCGATTCTTCTGCAGGTGCTGCTCGTGTATGGTGTATCTGCCTTGGTAACATTATATTCATACCGGTTGTCAACCCGTGATCACGACTCATCTGCACAAACAAGAAACGGAAACTTCGAAACTGAATTGCAACCTCATATATATAGTTATAGCCTTGTGACGATATGCATCATCATGAATGCAAAACGTGTGGCAACAAACATAAATATAGCGTAAATCTATTCTTCAGTTGACTAAAATAGTGGCGTTATTTCAGTCGAAGTTCAAACCTCACCGGAGTTAGGGTTGGAGGGTTTCTTCGGCGAGCTCCGTCACCTCCGGTTGTAGAAGGATGCTTCGGGTGTGAAAGGCCGGTTTGACAGTGGTAGCTGGAGAGAACTGCAGAGTCGGAGGCAAGGCGTGGCCTCACGGATGGCGGGAAGATGGCGGTTAGGGAGGTCGTCACCGACAAGTTAGAGGAGCGTGTCGCCGATGAGTTAGCGCGACGGGGAAGAAGTTGTGGACCTGACGATGGGGATGGACGAAGGAGGAGGAGTGGGGAGGCGGGGGATGGCCGAAGGAGAGAGAGAGAGAGAGAGTAGAAAAGAAACTGAAGTTGAAGATCAAGCGTGGTCCGTGGATCCTTGATTTTGGATTTAAGAGTAATAAGAGGTCACGTTGATCGATCGATTGAAAGTAACACCAATTTTCAATGGTTGAAAATTCGATGTTCCCTAAATATAAACCTCTTTCATGCGGCCCGACGACACACACAGCAACTAGTGCGCGCGTTCGTTCGTACGTTTACAGGCACGGGCTCCATGGATGGCAGCTTTTTTAGCCACAAATCAGTCATTCACGGATCATCATTTGATTCAATTCCCTTGCTGCGTGCAGTATGATTGCCTGATCGATCCAGCAGACTGATGCGTGCTTCCAATTGCCCACGGGATCGATCGCTGCAATGGTCGATTCGGTCGCATGCATGTCCAGTGTGCTAGCTAGCTGTCCGTGTGATGAGGATTGGACATTTTGGACGAGAGATAGATTCCCCTGCACCTGGTGCACGCGCCTCCGTCCATCGTTCCTACACTTTAATTTGCATCTTCTCATGTTCGCTTTCCTAGTAGACAGACAATACGCATGGTATGCTATGGAGCTGCGGACGGGTGTGGGTGGGCCCAGTGCAAAGAGGAATTCTCGTGTGCCTACGTGCGGCATGCATGGGTCTGTGCAGTGCTGCATAGGATCACTGTACATGTTACTTTTGCTTTCCCATGACAAAACTACTCTTCCATCCAACGGTACAGTGCCGCGTGTGGCACTAGTTGCTGAGGTCGTTCGGCGTGCACATGTGTTGGATGCGTGGAGTGTAGTGTGGCTGGGCCAGACTTCCTGATGACATGGCTATTCTTCATCATGCAGCTGTTTTTATTTAAATTTCCATTCTGTCAAAAACATGCATGTGCACAAATCTTTCTTCAAGATAAAACAATACTAGCCATAGCGTACTCCCTTCGTCCCAAGATAAGTGTCGCTACGGTATCCGTGCCAGCCAAACATTCTTCCGTATTTATAGAAAATATTAGTAATATTTACATCTCAAAATAAATTTATTATGAAAATAGATAGAACAAACTATCTAATGTCACTGATCATATTCTATAAAATTTATTATTTTCTAGTATAGATTTGGTCACGATTAAATCCGTTTGACTCATCGGTAAGCTAAGGGTGTGCTTGGTTGGGCTTTTTCTGTCTTTGGCTTTTCAAAAAAGCCAGTAGCCAAAACCAAAGGGGTTGGCTGCCAACAAAAGCCAAAGTCAAAAGCAGCTTTTTGTTAGTTCATTTCTAAAAGCAGGTATGAAGGTGCTTTTTAGGGCTTTGGCTTTCACAAGTTTGAAGAAATTACCTACATACATATATGTATGTATGTATATGTGTATATATACACATAATATGTATATTATATGATATTTATTTATTTATATACATATCTTATATAATATTATGAGTTTATTTATTTATATATATATGCTTATATGTATAATTTATTTATTTATTTATTTATATGTATATATATATATGCATACATATATATATTTATCTATTAATTTAGACACATGTATATATATGTTATATTGTATATATGAATAAATAAGTAAATAAATATTATATATATGTTTCAAATGAAAATTGTGAACAATTATGTATATATGTATAAAATATATTTATTTTTATGTATATATATAACTACATATATATGTATGGGGAAATATGTAGTGCAAACCACTAACTAGGTGGAAACATGCAAACTCAATTCAAAAGTTGATTTTGGAGTTTTGAAAAAATCTGAAAACTTGCATATGCATAGATGACATGAGGATAAATATGCATACCAAGTTACAAGTGCGAATACCTATTGGTTTAGTAGATACAAAAATAACAAAAATATGTGCAAGAGGACAAAACTACAATACTATTCACTATTTTATCATTTTCCTCTCATGCACCATGATTTTGACATTTTTGTTTCCACTGAATCATGTTGCATTTGGACTTGCAATTTGGTATGCATATTTATCCTCATCTCATCTATGCACATGCAAGTTTTCAGATTTTTTTGAAACTCCAAAATTAATTTTTAAATTGAGTTTACATGTTTTCACCTAGGTAGTGGTTTGCACTACATATTTTCCCTATATGTATATATGTATAAATATATACGTGACAAGTAGGGTCTGCTAGTAAGTTTTCAAAAAGTCACAGCTATTTTACCAAACGGCTTTCAACTTTCTCACAGCTCATAGCTCACAATTGCTTTTTTCACAGACTCACGACTCTACAACGGCTTTTTTCATGACCACAACTAAACCAAACACACCCTAAGCTATTTCGGGATGGAGAGAGTATTAATCATGAATTGAAGTGTGTTCCTTCTTTTAGAGAAGCCATCGACTTGCATTCGACTTTATAACTCTATAGACAAGTCAATATTAAATGCCATTAAATTATATAAATATATATTTAAAATATACTTTATATTTTCTTAGCGTAGAGTTATATGAAAAACTATCATCATGCAAAAGCTGGGCACAAAATGCCAATCGTACAAAGAGAACACAAAAGATAAATTACATTAGCGAGTGATTGCACCGACTTGAATGTTGGAATATAAAATTTTCGTTCGGAGGGAGAAGTTGGACAAAGTGGATTGTACAGGAAAATGAGTAAAATGGACTATTCCATTTGCTCAGTGACCTTCCCGTTCAGTTTCAGAATGGGCCGCTCCTCCTCTAGGCTCGGGCTCATGCACAATCTCCCCAAGAGGCCACAACCGGGAGGCCTAACTCCTTACTCGGCCCACATTGACATATGGTCCTTTTCCGTGAATTCCACAAAGCCCATGTCCATCGCCGGCCCAACCAACAAGGACTGGCCCTCGCTCCACACCATGTTCGAAACAGGCATCAGAATTCAGTACTGAAATACAGTATGTATTGATTACGATGACCAAAATTTAACTGAAATTCCAATCAAAAGCTGTGTTTGCGTGCAGCAGCCTCCTCGCAGCCCGCCTTCACGCTCGTCCTCGCTGCCGCCATCGTGCGCCACCCGCTCACCTTCTCCAACCTCAATGTCGTGGTTCCTCCTCACGCTCAGCTCTGTGCTCCTCCGACTTCACGGGGTTCGCGGTCACGCTGGGCTCTTCGCCGCCACCTACCTCCCCGTGATGGAGCTCGTGTGCCGCTGATCAGGTGGAGGTGGTCACCGCGCTGGCCACCGCGGGAGGAGCGGGCGCACTGGGACCTCTCGTCCGCCGCGTGGTGATGTGGCAGCCCTGCTTCACCTCGTCCTACTTGTACGAGGAGTACACCACACAACATAAGGAGGGGGACGGGGGCAAGGTGGCCGCCGCGTCCAGCGGGCCGGGAAGGCAGGAGGAGCAGGCGGCGGTGTGGTTGCGGAGACCGCAACTCCTCCTTTCTTTCCTTTTTCTTTTTCTTAATACGGCTAGAGATGAACACAAATGTTTCGTGATCCGACCCATTTTGTTGGGTCAAGGGTAAATCAACCGGAGATATGCCATGTCACCATTTCTATTTGAAACTAAAAGTAGGCTAGAATCCTATTTAGTTAAGAAGAGCCAACCATAACTATCTCCTATTTTATTAGGTACACGGGGGAGGGTTCTATTTCTAAAAATGGCAATGATAAGAGTCCTAAATTATTAATTGGCTCACAAAATCTTGACTCAACTTACTATCTCAAACAATTTAAGCAGTGGCGCTTTGAATTTGAACTTGAAGTTTTGCATATGATAAGTATCATATTGTCTTGCACTAAAATAAATGTAAGATGTCCAGGCTGTGCAGATGGCTTTTGGCCTCTACGATATGGTGGCGGCTTGGGTCATGCTTATGGCTGAACCAGATCACCTCCGAGAGCACTGGAGCAGGGATGTAAGCATCAGTGTCGTAGAGGACGCTCACAGAGATTTTACAACACATCATTCTTGGCTCCAGGTCATGACATGTCAACTTGAGAAAAAAAAAGTACTCCCTCAATCCAGTTTACTTGTCATCCAAAAGGTGTTTTTTTGTGTCCAAGTTTAGAAAATGTTGGACTATTTGTCTAGATTCAGAGAATGTTGAATGAATCTAGTAATGAGCCAGATGACAAGTAGTTTGGGAGTTGGGACAAAGTGAGTATGCAGAGAAAAACCGGCCTAAGGATGACCAGAAAACAAAATTAAAAAAAACATCTCCACAACCACTCTCTAAACCATGAGTAGTGGCCTGAGACATCTTCTTCAGGAACGGTGATTACTTAGTAAGGGAGTCTACTCCCTCTCTTACTAAATTGTTGTTGCCATTGACTTATCTTATTCAAAAAATTTCTTCAAATAAAACAAAGTTATATACTATATTTCAAGTTTCTTTAGTGATAAAACATATTCCAACAAAATATATGATATTTCTTAAACTTTTTTTGAATAAGACAAATTGTCAAACATAACAAAAAGTCAACGGCGACAACAATTTAGTAAAGGAGTAGTACTTTACACCATGTGACAAGAATAATGTATCAAGTTGATGCTTTTATTAAAAGTATTTCATGATACAAAGCTGTTTTTCATCATTGTGCATTGGAAATTGTACGCATGGATGATTTGATTGAAACTATTTGAGCTAGAATACCCCGCTACTTGAACCAATGCTACTTTATTGGCTCTGTATTTTTTAATAAATAAACAAACAATAGGATGGTTCTTGTAAACACAAGGCAGAAATGCTAATAACTCTTCCATCTAACTGGAAACTCTTCAGTAGTCCTTCACTCTAATTTCAACATTCTCATTTGGAGGACAAATGCTATGGATCCTTTCACGCATATCTGTGCTTGATGTACATCCTGAGACAGTTATGGTCACATGTTTCGGGGACGTCTCACTAAGTTGGTATAAAAGCTTCACAAGTTCTATTTTGTGATCATCCACTTCGGAATAAGGAAAATATGCTTCCACTTCTTCGAGTACACCAAACACCATGTCGTCTATCTTACTATTCTCAGGAGAACAACATGGGCATCCAAAAGTCTTACAAACATATTTATCCTGAAAAACAAAAACAATTTATTGTGAGTTAGAAAACTAACTTCGGCTGAGAAATATTATACCAAAACTTGCACTCTGTGAGTGCACAATTTAAATGGCCAAAAAGAGAAGAAGAATAGACTGACCATATCTTCAGAAACACGCAACACAATCTTACTGACATGAGAAGAACATTTCCTGAGAAGAGATAGCAATATTGGCTTATGGGTCATGCAGTACCATGTAGGACGGTTCCACTTGCACTACCAAAATTTGACACCTTGATAGTTTACTTATATCCGACAGAAACCTCTCATATCCTTGTATGCCCTGCGAAATGACATAACAGAAAACATCAAGAGAGGAGGTGGACTTACATTCTTCAGTAGTAATAATAAGACATTTATTTCTTTTTGTGCCAGACACGTACGTGATATCTAATTTTGAGATGTGAAAATGCTGACCTGAGAAACGACGAGACTTAGGATCAACTCATGGACAGTGTCAAACTGCTGCATTAGCGCCATTGCCTCAGTACTCGTCGTGATGTCCAGCCTGTGCAGATGGCTTTTGGTGTCTACGATACGGTGGCGGCTTGTTGGGTCATACTTATGGCTGAACCAGATGAGCTCTGAGAGCATCGGGGCAGAGATGTAAGCATCAGTGTCGTCGTAGAGTTTAGAAAGTTTTGTCAGTTTCGGGGCTGTGACCTGGATCAGCTTGCATCCCGACCGGTCATCGATGTTGATCTGCATGTCCTCCAGAGTCTCAGATCGCATTGTGAGACGTGGGTGTGTTCCGATTCCGAGCAAGGTAATGCACACCAGGTTGAGCACCTTGAGCCGTGGGCAACAGGACACTAGCTAGCAGGTTTTCCAGCTCGCCGGTGTCCATGTATGCGTGATGAATGGACAGAGACACCAGCGCCGTGCATACACCTAGACCCGAGGGGGCGTCTCGAGATGGAGCATGTGGCAACTGAGGATGAGTGTTATTGCCTTGATCTTGTGATCAGATAGAGGAAGTAGAATTTCCTGTTCTTCCTGACGACCATCGGCAATGAGGGAAGCCCAAGAGGTGGGGACCTCGATATGGACTGAGCCGGCGACGCGTTGCGAGGCGAAGCGCAGCCACTCTGAGATGCGGTGGCCGGGGACACGTGGAGGGCACGCATTATCCCGTTGCTGGTGCGGGAACAGATACAGCAGATCTTCCAAGTCCAGCCCGGGTCTTTTCCTCTTCATGGCTATACGAAGATTTTCCACGCTCGGCGCGGCGTACGCGGCCAGCGCGGCGTCGACGCGTTGCTGCGTCTCGACGGAGGCGTCGTCGTAGAAGAAGACGATCTCGGGGAGGTGGGCCCACACGCTTCGCCAGCGGCGGGACACGAGGCTGGTGCGTGCGGCGTCGGCGGCGTGCGGGAGGAGCAGCTTGTTGTAGAGGGCATCGTCGGTTTCGTGCGGGATACGGAGAAGGATGCAGTGGAGGAGCTCGTCGGGGAGGCCACTGATGCGGTCCCCGCCGCCGCCGGCCCTCTTCTTCTCCACTATGGCGGCCCCACGAATCTGCAGCAGATTCGCGGCGGCGCTAGGGTTTAACTTCTCGATCGAATGCTGCTTGGAGGCGATCTGCGTGCAATATAGGACCTACCGATGATGAGGGAAGCGATCCACTATCTACGCGTGGTCTGTTGTGGCCTGTTGCGGCAGCCAAGGACGAGGCGTGCTGTGTGGGCCTTTCCCTAGTATATTACCCGTGCTAACCCTATGGTGATATTTAAAAATGCTACATTGTAGCCAAGCAAATTGAGGTAAAAAACATATTCCACGGGTATTACTGAACTAATCTGTAGTAAGTTGCTAGAGGGTGACCTCTGAACCATTTTCAGCTCCTTTAAAAATTTGATGAAACATCGTCTAGCATTCAATAATGAAAATCAAACAACTAGAAATAGTGCCACGTCAGCACTGTGGGCCCCATCAACCATTCCTCCGTCTCTCTCTCTCTAGTGTCTGCTCTGCCATTACCACGTCCTGCTGCTCAGTGTCTGCTTCGTGCCTCTCCCGGACTGCCTCGCCCCACCCCGCCCCGCAGCCGCCACGCCCTCCCTAGCTTACCCTTCCGCGCCACCGCATCTCTTCGCGCCGCGCGAGCGCCCCCACCTGCCTGATCTATTTTTGGATCCCGGTTGGAGATGACCACATTTGGATGGTGTCCTTTTGGCCATCCATTCGAACCTTTGGGTCTCTCAAATGGGTGTCCTCTGGGTTGGTCTCGAATGGGTGTCCTGGGTTGGAGATAGGCTAACAACAAAGCGGAATATCCGGGGCACACAAGGGCTGCAACCAGCGCCTGGGAAAGATAGGATCGCGTTGTTGACTTGACACCAACACGGACACGGTGCCAGGCAAGAGTCACGAAACAAACAAAAATAAACAAACCCTAATATACCCTTGGTCATGCACGCAGATCGCGTCCAGGGAGAACAAGGAAGATAAGCGCCGGCCGCCGCGAATCTGCTGCACATTCGTGGGCCCGCCATGTTTGGGAAGAAGAAGAAGAGGGGCAGAGGCGGCGAGGACCGCATCAGCGGCCTCCCCGACGAGCTCCTCCACTGCATCCTTCTCCGTATCCCACACGAAACCGACGATTCCCTCTACAACATGCTGCTCCTCCCGCACGCCGCCGACGCCGCGCGCACCAGCCTCCTGTCCCGCCGCTGGCGAAGCGTGTGGGCCCACCTCCCCGAGATCGTCCTCTTCTACGACGACGTCTCCGTCGAGACGCAGCAACGCGTCGACGCCGCGCTGGCCGCGTACGCCGCGCCGAGCGTGGAAAATCTTCGCGTCGTCATGAAGAGGAAAAGACCCGGGCTGGACTTCGAAGATCTGTATCTGTTCCCGCACCAACAACGGGATAATGCGTGCCCTCCACGTGTCCCCGGCCACCGCATCTCAGAGTGGCTGCGCTTCGCCTCGCAACGCGTCGCCGGCTCACTCCACCTAGAGGTGCCCACCTCTTCCTACATTATTGACGGCAGCAAGGTTGAAAACAAAGTTCTACTTCCTCTAACTGACAAGATCAAGACAGTTACGCTGATGCTCAGTTACCACACGCTCCGTCTGCAGACGCCCCTCTCGGGTGTATGCACGGCGCTGGTCTCTCTGTCTATTCATCACACATTCATGGACGGAGATGAGCTGGAAAACCTGGTGTCCTCCTGTTGCCCACGGCTCAAGGTGCTCAACCTGGTGTGCATTATCTTGCTCGGAATCGGAACTCAGCCATGCCTGACGTTGCGATCTGAGACTCTGGAGGAGATGCGGATCAACATCGGTGACCGGTCGGGATGCAAGCTGATCAAGGTCGCAGCCCCGAAACTGACAAAGCTTCGTACGCAACTCTACGACACTGACGCTTACATCTCTGCCCCGATGCTCTCAGAGCTCATCTGGTTCAGCCATAAGTATGACCCAAGCCGCCACCGTATCATCGAGGCCAAAAGCCATCATCTGCACAAGCTGGACATCAAGATGGGTACTGAGGCAGTAGCGCTAATGCAGCAGTTTGATACTGTCGATGAGTTGATCCTAAATCTCATTGTTGCTCAGGTCAGCGTTTTCGCATCTCAATTATAGCTTAATTACTTATTATTACTGAATGTAAGTTCGTCCGATGATCCATCGTCTAATATTGGTGTTTTCTGTTATGTCCTTTCGCAGGGCGTACAAGGATATGAGAGATTTCTGTCAGATATAAGTAAACTATCAAGGTGTCAAATTTTGGTAGTGCAAGTGGAACCGTCCAACATGGTACTGCATGACCTTAAGCCAATATTGCTACCTCTTCTCAGGAAATGTTCTTCTCATGTCAGAAAGATTGTGTTGCGATTTCCTAACGACATGGTCAGTCTATTCTTAATTTCATTTTGACATTTAAATTGTGCATTCGTTCATATAGTGCAAGTTTTGGTATATCATTTCTCGGCCGAAGTTGCATTGGTTTTCTAACTCACCATAAATTGTTTTTTGTTTTTTCAGGATAAATATGTTTGTAAGACTTCTGGATGCCCATGTTGTTCCCCTGAGAATAGTAAGATAGACGACATGGTGTTCGGTGTACTCGAAGAAGTGGAAGCATATTTTCCTAATTCCGAAGTAGATGATCAAATAGAACTCGTGAAGCTTTTATACCAACTTAGTGAGACGTCTCCGAAAGATGTGACCATGACTGTCTCAGGATGTAGATCAAGCACAGATATGTGTGAAAGGATCCAAATCCATCTGTCCTCCAAATGACAAAGTTGAATTTAGACATTGAAGGGTTAAGCAACATTTTTCAATTTGATGGAAGGTGAGGTGATGGCGCTACTGTAGAAATTTCACACAGTACGTGAGGCCATGTCCTAATTACATATCTGTATCTTAACACTTTTTTTGGCAGATTGCCATATATTTCTGGTAATCTATTTCTTAATTTTTTATCTACCTCATTAATTATTCAAGAATAAATTATATATATCTATATGGTGACTGTTGATCAAGTCATTCACTGTTGTGATTGGAGTGGGAGACAAGGGATGCAATTTCAATCCGGTGGCAAATAGGTAAATTGCAAAACATTAATGGCAAATATAAGGGATCGGTAAAATCCCGATAGAAAATAAGGAATTTTCCCAAAATACTAAACTGAGATTTTTCCGGTGTTCCATATTATTTATGTTTGTTCGACAACCTTTATTTATGTGAATATCATTATAGTGAACAGTAAATAGGGGTTTTCAAGCATGCTTTAGTCTCACATTGACCTTACTGTGAAGATCAAATTTTGATGAAGATTCCACCTGAAGGTGTAATTTTCTCCATTTAGCCTCACGTGTACTATGCTTAGGACTACACGATGCCAGTATACCAAATTCTCATCAGCAAGGCCACACCTAAATGATATATTTAAGGGTACAATACTCTCATCAACAGGACCACGCCTAAATGATATATTTAAAGATACAAATACTCAAAGCACTAGCAACAGAGGCATGCTTTTTTCTTGCAATGAAATAAAGAGACGGATACTTTTGTTTGAGACTAAAATTCCCCAACCATTTATCCTCCTAAAACCGAGTATTTTGTCCATTGTTAAGGTGAAAAGTTCCAAAGTCTAAAAATCGCTCCTTGACCTTCATGAGACCAGCCCAAAAGTGAGAGTCTCCCGGTTTTTTCACCACTTGCCCAATAATTTGGTTCACCACCTGCGGGAATGTTCATGGATAGCGCTGAACTGGGACACATTGTGTCGTGTCATTGCCCGATCGTGAAGGATCTCAATCTGGAGCTCATCGCCCTAAACGGAGGTCCATGCCTCACCATACGCTCACACTCCCCATAGCAACTCAAGGTAAGGATCAAGTGTGGGATCAACACGACACTCCAAAGCTCCAGACATTGCATTCCTATGTGAACATGGAAATTTAATTCCCATTAGTCTCAGTAAATTCGATTAAATCTTCGAATACTCTAAAGAAAAAGGTGCTACAATGTATACCATCTTTTTACAGTATATAAGTAGGTGCATAGATACGACCAGCAAACCACCTTGCGGCCCCATGCAACGCAGCCTCCGGTCACCCCCAGGTCGCAGCCTCGCCTGCACGTCACGCCCACAACCTCGCCCCCACGCACGCCGCCGCCAACAGCCTCGCCCGCACGCCGCGCCGCAGCTACCTCCACCTGCTCGCCGGGAAGTCACGCCGCAGCCTCCGCGCGTGACGCTGCCCTCAGCCTTCACCCGCCTGTCGCGCCGCGCCACAGCACGCAGCCTAGGTTGGGAGTCGAGCGCGAGCCGGGGCTGTCAGAGAAACATGACATGGGCAACATGGCTGTTTCATCTTCTAGGTCCCACCTGTCAGGGCGACTAACGATGTAAAACTAATAGAACCGAACCAGAATGGCATGTGGGGCAACAAAGTTTAGGACGGTGGTATACAAGTGCGAAAGAATTTTCCAATTGGCATACAGGTCAGGAGCAACTTTTTTAATGACATACAAATAAAAGTCTCTTTATTTATCTATACACAATAATATATTTTTGGTGAGGTCGTCTCACGCCCCTTGGCCAAAACCCGTCGTCCTGTCTCCTAAAATCCGCGTCGTATTAAAAACGACGCCGGCAGATTCGGTCCCGTCTTCGTCTTCCCCGAGCCCCTGCTCCTGCTCATCAGCCAGGACCCCATCGTCGCCCGCGTCGCCGCCAAGTTCACGCTCTACATCCTCCCTTCAGCCTTTGCCATGGCCGTCAACTTCCCCACGGCCAAGTTCCTTCAGGCACAGAGCAAGGTCACCGTGCTCGCCTGGATCGGGGTCGCCGCGCTGCTCCTCAACCTCGATGTCGTCTACGCTAACCAGAGCAAACTCAAAGTGGAAGCCATGGAGTTCTTTCTCAATCCCCGGCCTCAGCCTAGCTGCAACGAGGGCTCTCCATCCCATGCTCCTACGCCATGGCGTTGACTTTAGAGCTGCCCCAGATTCCGCATCTCATGCTCAACAATGTTAAAGACGAGCCTAGATTGATTCCTCTTTCTGGTATTTTTTCTCATATTATTTTCTTTGTGCAATAATCAAAATATCCTCACGCCACCCTCTTCATGCCACCAGGCCCACAACCACTGTCAATGGAAGGAGATTGGTTGTGATTCCCTTGCTGCTTCATCCTGGCGCTGTTGCTAACACAAATTGGCTGGACGTCGGGAGCTATGGAAGGACAAAGAAAGGTCAGGTGTCCTGTTGCTGCTTGCCACGGTTGTTTGCAGTATGCGCGTGATGCAGGACAGGGAAGGTATGAAACAGAAAGAAGGGAGAAAGAAGAAAAAGGGCAAGAAAGGAAATTCATGGAGTTTTACCAAGATGGGTTCAATCGTCAGGAGATTGGCGTTCCTGGCATGACTGGTAAAGTGGTATTATTCAGTTAATCCCCAGATGATAATAGATGAATGGAATTTAAGATAATCACCACTGAAATCCAAGATCAATAGAGTGAATTCTGGTGCATATTAACATATCAATCTGACAATAATGAAGGTTGTAGTGATTGTTTTTATCTTCCAAATGGCTCTGGTTCCACTCAATTCACATGAAAGGTTAGGGATGAATCATTGAAATAGTGTTGTTGTCCCAATATTTTTTTTGTTGCCGCAATATTCTGTTTATTTTATTTAGATTTGTTCAGAATATGGTGGTTTGCAGCAATTCAAGTAAACTGAAAATTATAACCAAAACACTGAGTAGTTCAGAATGTTGGATGGATTTACTAATATTCAAGTGCTTCATGAATTTTACTTTATGCATCTTTTTCTACAGAAGATATTAGTAGTTAAATATTTATTTTCTTAGATTTATTGCAAAATGCTAAAATCATCTTACTATTACCTTTTATCTAAGATTCATGTCAAAACTACACTTGGTAGAGTGAACCAGATGGACGAATCTGCTGCAGAGTACACATAATTTCCTATGCTGAAGCCTTAGGATTCCCTATGTCTATAGCCTTTGCCAGTTATTTCACACCCTTTCTTTTGAGAAACTTATATAAATTACCTTTTCACTGCAAAAATATTTGTAGTTTGAATTCCAAAACAGAAAGCCTATAAAAAAATAATGAATCGACAAAAATGTTTTGCCTTCAAGAGTATTCAGTCACTTAATTTGAAACATAACTTTTTCTATATTAAATATTCATATGTGATTTCATTTCCTCTATTTCTATTTGTAAGGCTATAGTGGACTTATGCATGGCAGAGGAAGGCGTCCATGCCCCTACCACCATGCAGAGGGAAGAAAAAGCCCATTTGCGCTTAGTAACACTTCTACTCTTTCCAAGTCCAGCTTTAAGGCAGAGTAAGGCCCTGCACCTCCACTCATTGAATTTATTCGCACTATTTTAGAACTACCTAAAGAGGAGCACCAAATGATGTTGAATGAAAAGAAACCACAAACCCTCTAAGGCAATTCATCCTGATTGAATGAACTCTTCTAATGCTCACTGTTTCCTTCTAGAACTACACTTGGTGACTGTTTTTTATGTAACTAGCGTTAGAGTTTTATTTGCGTCCGCTCTTCCGGGCCTTACGGGTCATGCATATCGCAGGGAGGGTTGGCCTGCTGATGGAGGTCATGGGCCTCATGCTCGGCGAATTCATCGATGACTACACCGTCAGGGTCGTCAACATCTTCGCGATGCCACAAAGAGGGACCAGTATCAGCGTCGAGGCCGTCGGCCACGTCTTCCAGACCAATATGCTCGACATGCTCAAGCAGACTAGCATGTACGGTGAGTCTAAGGGTCGTTGTTAGTTATAATAGTTTTGGTCTGTTATTATTTGTTCAGATTCAACGAGCTTGCCTAATTCAAACATCTGATAAGATTGAAAACTGTAATGTCCCAATATGCATGCATAGTTGCGATTTTGTTTTTGCTTTTAGATTACGTACTGACATACTGTAGATTTCCTGTTAGTACCTACTGAATTTGAAACTTATAATGCACATACTAGAACACCGGGTTGGTTGTTAGGAAGATAGAGAGGATAACAATTGACATGCTCCTTGCATATAATTAATTAACAAGTCCCGTTGGGGAACGCATTAGATATTTACCTAAACCTGTTGGTCCTTGGGCGGACCCTACATTAGCTCCAAGACGTTGGTCTCTAACTAGAAAAGTAAATGCTTGAGCTTGAGAAGCTTCTGGACCTGTGGGTCCGTAAAACTCACTTGGATAAGCCGTATTATTGAATAAATCAGATGAAATTCAGGAGTCTATAGCTTCACGAACAATTGTTCTGTTTGCAGTTTTCCAGATTCACAATAAATGTCGTATTGTTTCATTTTGCTAAGCTTTGACGGGCTTGTCCTGTTGATTGAAATTGTGGGCTTAAGTGATTCTGTTTTTTTTAGTACCTGCCCACATGTTTGACGTTTCCAGGTACAAATTGACAAAACAGTGTAGTATTAAAAAATAGTATAGATGATTAAGAAATTATACATATCTTCTGAATTAGAAGCTGATGGAATTGCTTAACAACACCGAGGGGCTCAGGTTTGGTGTGGTGAGTTGTTGGTTACTTGGAGAAACACCTGCTGGTTTGATCTAGCATAGATAGGAACACTTACTCAAGAGATATCATGACAAAAGTTATGCAAGAGCAAGAAAAAATGTCCTTCTTGGCAGATCAGCATATTTATCTGTTTTCCCATGAACGGCTGCATAGGAATGACGACTCAAATCAGTTTTCTATATTTTGCAGGCCAAACCTGACTGTCTTAAGCCTGAACACGTAAGATATGAAAAATTCAAGGTATTTATTTTTCTTCTGTGCTTCTGAAAATTCCACAAGGTGATGTATAGCATGTGTTTAATTTTCTCTCAACTCACCATATACATTTATGAAGTTTTGGTTGCTTCAGATTCTTTTGATTATTTTTTCCCTAGAACATAATTCCTACACAATTGTCCCATGTTAATATTTACTCTTTTAGAGGTGATAACTATGTGTGTTAATGCAGCTTTAAAAAACTATATTTGTTAATGCTGACACAAAAACCATACCAGTTGCTATAATTCACCACTTAGTGGTTGATTATCTTTGAAATTATCAGGTCATAGGGAGCCATATGGTTCTCATAATTGTTGTGTTAAGTATGCAGCTCTGAAGCAGTAAGCTATCTATATATTTTTTTGCTGTTATACAGTTTATTTGCAACAAATGAGGGCTTTAATTACGATATAGACATCACTATGGGTGGAATTGTTGTCTCCTTCACTAATTTTGCTACAAAGCTTAGTGGCAAACACTTCTGTATTTTTCATGTAAATCAAAGTGTTGCTTTCATTTTTCGGAGTAGTTGACTTTTTTCCCATCATGACATCTGGTTGTTTCACATTGCAGGAAACAAATGCTAAGATGGATTTTGGCAAAGCTTCATAAGTTCACATCATCCATGAATGTCCTTTGGCCGTGCCATGCTTGTAGCTGCCACTGAACTCATAGAGTTTGTGTATAGTGTTAGCTGCTCCTATATGGTACAATGAGTTTTGAATAGTCCCCCAGAGGAAGGTTATGAAGCTATTTTCGTTAGTTTTCTCAGTAAAATGCTCGCAACACAGCAGGAACTATTTGGCATCAGATACATTAGGATACATGAGATATCATGATCTCACAGGTACATAATAAGATGAATTAAGAATAATATATGTTGTAGTTCATTGTTATATTAATTTTTAAAGAATGTGTCGAAACTATTGTTAAGTAGAAAATATTTTTTATATTTATATAACAAGATGAATTTAATACATAGATACTATTTTTTAAAAGCCCGTAGCAACGTACGGGCAAACTGCTAGTATTTATCAATATGTCAAGAACTAACGTAATGGCACCGTTAATCTAAACGAGAAACTGATCACACCAGCCCCAAACAACAAACATCCACGATCGGCCCGGCCCATGTTTCGATCTCCTTTTGCCATGGGATAGCGGATGGCGATCAAGCAAGGGCCAAGGACCCAGATTCCAGCAGACAACTCCTACGCCGCCGCTTGGGATCGGAGCCGGCCGGCAGACACCATGGCCACCAAGGACGGCGGCGCCGTGGACCGCATAAGCGACCTCCCCGACGAGCTCCTCCACTGCATCCTGATCTGCCTCCCAAGCACCCGCACCGCCGCGCGCACCAGCGTCCTCTCCCGCCGGTGGCGCCGCGTTTGGGCCCGCCTCCCGGAGCTCCGCCTCTTCTACGACCCGGCCTCCGCAGAGACCCAGGGCTGGGTCGACGCCGCGCTGGCCGCGTCCACAGCGCCGGTCATCGACCACCTCGAGATCGCCACCAGGACATACCCGTCCAAGAAGAGGACGAGGACGGCGCGGCACAGCGTCTCCGCGCGCCGCCTCTCCGGATGGCTGCGCTCAGCCTCGCAGCTCAACCTTGTCAGATCACTCCGGCTCTGGCTCACCGTGCCATATCACCAGACGAACGACGAAGACGACGGCGACGAAGCCGTGGTTCCTTTGTTCGATAGGGCTACAGCCATAATCCTTGAGCTCTCCCGCCACAAGCTCCGAATTCAGGTCGGTGGAACGTTCGATCATGGCGTTGAAGACCCTAACCATCTACCGAGCGCGCATGGATCTGGGTGAGCTGGAAGGCACGATATCATCTCGTTGCCCAAACTTGAAGGAGCTCAATCTGAAACACATCAACACACTGGACGGAACCCCAGCAGGACTCTCCAATGTCTCCATACACTCCAACTCAATTGAGCAGCTCCAGGTATGGGTGCAAATGGAACAAGCCGGTGTTGACATTGCAGCGCCGAAGCTCCAGACCTTGTGCTGCTCCGTCCATGGTGAGGTCTGCATAGCGGCCCCAATGCTCTTAAACCTGTATTGGAAAGGGTATTGCTATGATCCAAGTCGCCACCACATCTTAGGCACCACCAGACGACGTCATCTCCGGAAGCTATCCCTGAAAATTTTTGCAGGAAACCTTATGCAGCAGTTTGACAGTTCAGACAGGTTGACCCTACATGTCTACTACGAGCATCCATATCATGACGCTGTATGTAGCAAACGTGCCCCTTAATTCACCACTTCTTCTTAACCAATATCTCGATTTGATTTGATGATGCACGTACCATATTATATGTCATTTGTAGGGTGTACCGCAATACGACAGATTTCTTTCGGATATAAGGAAACTTTCGGTGCATGAGATTTTGAAGGTCAAGTTTGAAACCATAACATATCATGCCATTGAGCCAACAATGATATGCCTTCTTAGGAACTGTGCTGGTGTAAGAAAGATTTTGGTGTATTTATCTGACTTGATGGAGGTAAGTGCGATCTTGTAGTTTTTCTTAATACTTATTGCTACCCGATTGGTTGCAAATCAACTTGACTTCTTCATTGTGGGAGACCTTTTATTGCTATGTATGCATAAATTTAAATTGTATTAGTGATAGATACAATTTTCAAGTGTATGATTCTGTGCAAAAATGGGAAATATTTTTTTATTATTTGTATCATATTTTCAGGACTATAGTCATCCTTGCAGCACAGCATCTAGTTGTCCATGTACAAGGATGGAGAATAGAAATATAAACAACATTGTGCTGAATTCACTTGAAGAGGTGAACGTAAAGGGCCATGGAGAGCTGGATCAGAAAATACAATGTGTGAAGCTACTGTACACACTTTGTGCCAAGTCCCAGTCTCAGAAAATGGTGACCATAACAATCTCAGAAAGTCGAAGGATCAAGTATGTGCAAGAGAAGATTAGTAGCTTTTGTCCTTCAACTAACAAAGTTACTGTTACAATCCAACCAAGGTGATGACTTGGGGATACCCTTTTTGCTGCACACACACTTGACGATGCAAGCTTCAAATCGAATAGTTCACCCCAAGACTAGACACTAAACATAACTAACTGTTGTTTACTCTCTTTTTTTTTTTTTTTGAAATGTAAACAGGTAATGATCCTTACCTCAGATCTGATTTTATATAAAATGGGCAACTCAGAAATGGCTTGTGTCGTATTTACAACATTTCTTTATTAGGCAGACAAAGACAGACTACGGCTATGATTTATATGTACATGCTTGAAGAGAACAAAGAGCACAATACTGACGCAGCAGGCAGGTAGAGATGGAGATTCTGAACGAAAGATAGACTAGCTATGACTAAACACATGATTTTTTTTTCGCGAACACGCAGGAGAGCTGCGCGTCTTCTTTATTAAGAAGGGAAAACCGAACCAAAAGAACGACTAAACACATGATGAACGTAGCTAGCTCTTGAAGTGTGTCTAGACACGTCTAGAAAAGCACTAGTTATAGACCAACAGATAGCCTTAACAATGTTTAACTTCACTTGGCTAATGGTCGCATATATGTGCGTCGGCATGCACGACAGTTTGCCTGTACCATCATACATGATAGCCTAGTTGATGTTTTATTAGTAGAATTACATGAATCGATATGGTAATGCTCCTCCATTATTCAACTGATGGCGAGCATGCCTTCAGTCTCTGATGTTCTTCTGCCATGAATTCATCTTTATTGTCACGACTTAAATAAAAACGTGTATATATGGTCCTGAAAGTTGAGAGGTAGATGCAATCAGGTATACAAATAAAATGCTTATCATCTTTGTCTAAAATACTCCTCACGCCGCTAACTACCAGGCAGCTAAAGCACCGAATGTCCATCTACGCAGACGACGTGGTACTCTTCAGTGCTCCAACTAACGAAGATTTGGCAATCTTAAAAACACTCCTTGAAACATTTGGAGAGGCCTCAGGACTCCGGATAAACCTGTCCAAATCCTCGCTCCTGCCGATACACTGTACAAATGTGGAGGTGGAGGAAGCCAGAAGAAAAATGGAATGTCACGTGCTCTCCTTCCCCTGCCAATATCTCGGGCTGCCACTCTCCCTGCGGCGATTGACAAAGGCTGAGCTGCAACGGATCATTGATAGGATTGCGGACATGCTCCCCGGTTGGAAGGCCGCCCTTCTGCAGAAATCTGGTCGTCTTATCTTGGTCAAGGCGGTGCTCACAACAATTCCAATCTATCTGCTAATTGCCTTGAATGTCCTGAAGTGGTTCATATCGGCAATTGATAAATGGAGACGCAGCTTCCTATGGTGTGGGCGTCGAGATTTCAGAGGAGGCCATGCGCCAATCGCCTGGCAGAGGGTGATCCGCCCCCTACATCTTGGAGGACTTGGAGTGCATGATCTCCAATCTATGGCCTGGGCGTTACGAATGCGCTGGTTATGGCTTGAGAAAACACAGTTGGATAGGGCTTGGGGAATGCTATCTGTCCAAGTGCCCGAGCCGGCTAGACAGATGTTCCATATATCGGTGATCACGACCTTGGGCGATGGTCAGTCAACCCTGTTTTGGACAGATAAGTGGCTCAACGGTCAGTCACTGCAGGATCTAGCCCCTGCTTTGATGAGCTATGTGCGAAGAAGAGGCTGGCGAGCCCGAACAGTTGAAAGCGCTCTCCATAACAATGCCTGGCAGAGAGATATCATAGGTGGGGTTTCAGTTTTGGCGGCCTGGCAGCTTCTTCAGTTGTGTGCGGCGCTAGAAGAAATCCATCTAGATCCTCTGCGCCCTGACCAGCACATCTGGCTTCCATCGCCGTCAGGAGTCTTCTCATCCAAAAGCGCCTATGAGCAATTCTTTATGGGCTCAGTCAAGTTTGAACCATACAAGAGGCTATGGAGCAGCTGGGCACCCCTGAAAGCGAAGCTCTTCATCTGGCTTGCGACATGGAATAGGTGCTAGACTTCTGACTGCTTGATACGCAGAAGACTGCCCCATCCCCAGGCCTGCCCGCTATGTGATTAGGAAGAAGAAACGATTGATCACCTCCTAACCACATGTGTGTTTGCCAGGGAATTATCGTTCCGAATCTTCAGCTGGATTGGATCGGGAGCGCCAACGCCGCACGCACAAGAGCAATCCTTCCAGCATTGGTGGCGAAAGATTCAAAGGAGAGTAAGAACGGAGAGCAGACGGGGACTCAACTCGCTAATCATACTGGTGGCTTGGCACATTTGGAAGTATAGGAACAGAGCTGTGTTTGACGGTCACACCCCCGGCTACAAGAGCTGCACGACGTGATCGTTGAGGAAGCGCATCAATGGGCACTGGCAGGAGCGACGAAGCTTCGGAGCATTCTGCCGTAAGAGTATCAACTTGCCCGATAGTTCTTTTACGTTGGCGCTAATGTAACGATCAGATAAACTCTGCCACCTTGTGGCATGTACCGGACCGCATCTTCTCCTTAATTCAATGACACGCAGCTCTCCTGTGCGTTCGTAAAACTAATGACTAAAATTGAAATGCTTCCAACATTATTTAGAAATGCTTATTACAATTTATAATTACTGCTAAAATATGGTTATTTCGCATTCTCTATCAAGTACCTGATTTCTTTTGGATAAAATGTCTTTTGATGCACATAAAAAATTCATCCTGCCTTATACCAATTTGTTATCGATATCCTTGCACCAACGCATCAAGCTGTCAATGTTCTAGGCCCGAGAATAGAAAGATAGACAACATTGTGTTGGATTCAGTCGAAGAGGTGGAAGTAAAAGGCTACGAACAAATAGATCATAAATACAATGTGTGAATCTGTTGTATAACCTTTGTGCCATGTCTAAGAAAAAGGTGCTGTCATAACTGTCACAGAAAATAGGCAGAGGGAGTATGTGTAGCAATAGATCAATAGCAAATGTGCTTCAAGTAATAACAAAGTTACAGACTTACATTCACCATCCAGTCTAGGTGATTTGGGCGCATCCTATCAAAATAAAGCTGTTGTTTGCCTTTGCATGGAAAGAAGACGCAGAAGATATAAGAAATTAGGTGATATAAGTTCAGAGAGTACAAGTAATTCAAAATGTAGGGTGCACAGAAACTTGAGGACTTTAAAACTATCATTGGTTGCAAAGGAACTAGCATTTCAATTTCGGTTGCCGCTCTATGGGCTATGGCATCTGTTGTCAGCTATTTTGCTTAGTGTTGACTTGTGTAGTCATCTCTATTGTTAGAGTGCGGACGGACGTAGCTACAAGTCCTTGTCGTCAGCCCGGGTCACATTGGGTCTACCAAACCATAGGTCCAACTGGAGTCCCAACCAAGGTTCTGGGCCATCTTAAACCAAAAGACTAGCACTGATAGGTGAGGATCCCTCCAGCTTATTAGTTGGGCTCCCCCATCATTAATATCTCATGTGAGACTAAATTCAACAATCTCCCCCATCACACATCGGGTGGCCCCATCTCCCGTTCACATCCGGGTGGAAACCCCACCAACAACCCGACAATCGTGTGACCTGGTAAATCTAATCCGACGGTCCGAATATCCATGTGAGGTCCTCGAGATTGTTTTAGGTTTCTGACCATAACTCCGATACCACTTATTAGAGTGCGGTCCGGCTTGTCGTACCCACGAGCCCTCGCCGCCGATCCAGGTCACATTGGGCCTATTGAACCATAGGCCTAACTGCAGCTCCAACCAAGGTCCTAGGCCACCTCAACCTAAAAGACTAACCTGACAGGTGAGGATCCCTCCATCTTATTAGTTGGCTCCCACATCATCAATATTCGATGTAGGACTAAACCCAATATCTATGAATCTTCATACATGTTTGGTATTGATTTTTTGAGGTACATGATGTGTGATTAGCGTAGTTGAATGTATTTAGTTATAATTTCTTTGTAATCTGGAGTGCTTACAAGTTGAGGATGTACTCAGCTACAAATTAAAATTGTTCTTCTTTTGCTTCAGGGTGGTCATAGATACAAAGAGAAGGCACCTTCGGAAGGTTGGAAATTAATTCTCCATGAACCTGTTGCACAAATAATTCCTAAATAGTGTGCGCAGGTTTAATTTGATACTTTTGAGACCCTACAATAGCATGTTTGATTAATTCCAGTACAATGATTCTGTATCCACAACGGCATCAAAGAACGTCGTCGATGGACACGATGGTCGGTTCATGGCAGGGAAGGCGCATTGGTTTGAGCACTGCCAGGACGCGCTGCTGATGGAGGCACTAGCCTATAGATACGGTGTAGAGCTTGCCCGAGACCAACGTGAGCGTCGGGTTGCTCCGGAGACGGACTGTCAAGAATTGGTGCATTTATCGGCCGGAAGGAACACCCAACGCTCGATGATTGCAAGAATCCTAGAAGAGGCCCAAGAGTTTAACAACGATTTTGAAGCTTTCTCTTTTAAGTTTATTAATCGGTCTTGTAATTCGGTAGCTCATGAGCTAGCAAAGTTAGTGATCTCTACAACATGTGTGTCGTGGGAGTGGCACTCGATGCCCCAGCGTGGGTATACTAGAACATTCGATCTGATTGTAATCATGCTAATGATCAACGGAAACCACCATTGCCTTAAAGAAAGAAGAACGTCATCGGGGCTTTAATTTTACCATGGTGGAAATTGATTGCCTATAGCGTTTGTTGACTGAAGGAGAAAAATCTCATCGGACGTAGGTCATGGCGACACACAAGACGGCTAACCCGCGACAAAAGGGAAATGATTCACACACGATCGAGAGTTACCGAGATCGAGTGTCGCATGGAGGCCCGGGCCGAGGCGGAATTAGGCCTCAAGGATCTCGTGAAGAAGTTCGACGGCATAAAACTTGAGGTGTCGCGCTTCAACACGTTCTTCGAGCGCGAGATCTTGGAGAACCCGCACTCCCGAGCGGGCATCTTCTCTGGTATCGAGTCGGCATCCGCACGCCCACCTGCCGGATTCAGCGCCGATGGCCTTGATGGGTACCGCGTCGAGAAACACTACCGAGATCATGAGTTTGGGTCCTCATCCACCCAACCGCAGATCCCGATCAAGGGTACGTGCACCGACAACTCCCAGCCTCCATATCATCACTCGATCATCTTGGTGGCGATTCTCGTTTTGAGCATGGAAGCTTACCTAAGATGTATTTCCCTAAGTTTGCAGGTGAAAATCCCCAACTCCGGCGTTCTAGATGTGAAAATTACTTTGAGATGTATAGTGTGGACATGTGTCTCTGGATTAAGGTGTCTTCTATGCATTTTGATGGAGCCGCTGAGGGTTGGTTGCAGTCGAGTAGAACATAAGATTAGAGACATTACTTGGCCTATGTTTTGCACCATGATCCTGCAGAGATTTGGGAAGGAACAACATGAGTCCTTGATTAGGCAATGGTTTTACATTAGGCAAGTAGGCTCTATGGTTGATTATGTAGAACAATTATGTTCCCTTGTTGATCAACTAGTTGCGTATGAAGGTAGAGCTGATCCCCTAGATTATGCTATGTGTTTCATTGATGGCTTGAAAGAAGAATTTAAGTCTGTGATTATGGTGCAACAACCTTCTAATTAGGATTCTGCCTACTATTAATATACTATCTAAATAGTTAGCCTAGAACTAAGCAATTGGAATAAGCATTTGCATGATCATAGAATCAAGATGAACAATTTACTAAAACCATCCTCAACATATTCAATCATCCTTGAGATACATAGTGTAGGATACATCACCATGTAGAAGGCCTATCTTGATGGATCAACTCTTAACACCAACGGTTCTTGAAACTCAACTAGAGATCTATTATGACGGGGCAAAAGCTCGGTGGCTCTAACTCACGAATCTGGTGTCCCTCTGTCGACCTCTCTCTATCTCTAGGGTTTATACAAGTATTTATATGGGCAAGGTATGTAGAGGAGTTGGAATCTAGTGAATCATGAAATGTGTCGATCGATACAAGGTTGGTGCCAATCGGCATGCCTCGTGTTTTCATTGATCTCCTCTCCAAGTTAGTTCTCTTGCCTTCTATAGCTTCCATGTGGGCCTTCATTGTCATATTCATTGAGATAATGTCTTGCATTGAAAGTTTGAGTCTTGAAGTTTCCTTAATCTTCTCCAGGATGAATATCTTCAAATATCTCATTCAAATAACTACCATAATTATGAAACAGACCATGGGTCTGCCTCTGTTTGGCTAATCCGTCCATGTGGCGATCGGCACGGGGATATGCTGATTGGCACATTAGGCTTTCTCCTTGCATTTCTTATGTCTTCGATTCATATCCTCCATAAATGCTTTTATTTTTATGCCAATTTCACCTATTTCTACAATAAAGCTCCAGAACAATGCATATACAAATATATAGCTAATTTCATAGGTAAATAGCATATATTAGTGTAAATCATTTCCTGAATTTCTATAATTCCTTTTATCTTCGGAAATTCATATCTAATTCTTTGGGCATCAGAAAAATATGCGATCAGTTGCGTTAGGATCATAGTGACGTTCTCTACGATTTGGTTAAGTTCTTGTTCATGTGCTAGCAGTAGAAAATCTTGTTCTTGGGATTCAATTTTAATTTACCTCGATTTGCGTGCCTTACCCATTTTACATGTTCTATGTATGACAGAGGAACCCGTGGAGCAAGAGTTTGAGGAGTACCCGCCGGAGTAGCCTTTCGAGACCCCGACCCCACTTAGGACCCACAAAACGAAGGCAAGCCGCATGCTTGATCATTCTTGCGCCTACTTTAGTACTTGCATAATGTGACACATACATTCAATGGTTACTTGTTGCTATAATCATTCCTATGCTATATCATTCTACCTTTGCCACTATTACCCTAGGATGCTCTACGAGATGATACTTTATTAGCATTGCTTAGTTGCTTAATTTAACCCACACTTGACATACATGTTTTTGTATTAAATAATTGTAGGTGCTTCTTAGGTGTTGAGTTTTTGCAATAGTAACCCAATAGGATGTTTTGCGGGGGCGAGTATGGGTGATATAGGTGCTGGGGGACTTTTGGGGAGTTCTCGGTAGGAGAGTGCCTGTTGCGAGGCACGGTTATGTAGGGGCTTCGGTTGATGAAGTACCTGTTGGTGGTGATACTTGTGGTGACTTTGGTTGGAGTAGAGGGATTGGTGACTCGCCCCGACGGCTCGAGGACCGATTCTTGTGTTGTATGCCTCTCCGATCTTACTTACACACCATGTGACCCATATGGGTGTTATGCTAGATCATGATACTTGCGGAGACCGGTGGGCTAGCCGTAGTAGTAGAGCTAGTGTTAGTAGGTTTTGGAGCGTCGTCTCGACCCATAAGTAGAGGATACTCCACCTGGCTAGTGGTAGGCCTTTCACACCTTGAGGACCCGTTGTCGTATTTTGAGGGATTCCGGACCTGGAGGAGCAGGAGCCACCGGTCGATGCTTGTTGATTGATCTTGTGAGTGTTTCTATACTTAGGCTACGACGGTAGCCCTATGATATGGTACCTCTTCACGTGGGTACAACTGTATATACTCTACGAGACTTATAATTTATATGTATAGTCATGCCCTAGATACGACCATTGTCATGAGAGATCTACTTGATTCATTTACTACTTCTTTCCTCTCATAGGTGTTTTACTTCCGGCTTAGAGTTGTGGTTTCAGTGGAGGTGTGCTGGACTTAAAACTTGACCCTTGCAAGAATGTGTTGATTCCTATGAGGTCACTTATAAAATTTGACTAATAATAAAATTTGACTCACATAGACTCACATAGACTTCAGGTTAATTGCCTTTACCTTCTCCTTGAAATATCCAAGCATGCATAACATTGTTGTCAGGTAGCGCGGCTTGCTGAGTACTCTATGTACTCACGGTTTTATACTTGCATTCAGACGCGGTTGACCCAGCTGAGCCCTTCGACGGTGCCGATGGAGTGGGGTGATGACTCAACCTACACTCAAGTGTTTGTGGTGATGGTGTTCCATGCATGAAGACTTCCGTTGTGTTGATGTTGTTCCCATGTTTTCAATGACAGCAGTGACGTTGGTTGCACTTAGCAATCGCACCATTTAGGAAGCATTACGAAACATCGGTGATCCGGACAAAGAAGCCTAAACAAACGTGTCATCGCGTGGTGTGGCAACTCGCAAGGACGCGACACGACTACACGAGCCGAGAGGTGGGCAGCCGCGCAACATTTTGCACATCCGTGTGGCTTTCATACTCCACGTCATCCAAGTGTGGCTCGTGCCACCTTTGCACTGCTAGTTGCTACTATTTAACTAATACACACTGTAGGTTAGATACTCCTATGCATATTGTTGTAGGTATCTATTGCACTTGAACGCGGAAGAAATCATTTGCAATTATTCCGTGTTCCCGTCATTACTTACACAAGATTTTAGTAACGTAGGTGTCAGTGTATGAGTCTGTGCACGATAGTCATTTTGACCGGGAGAGAAAAGAATCTGTTTGCTCCAAATTAAATGCTGAGTAGGCTTGCTCGCGAAGAAGTGCGCTGAAGCTGAACCCAATCATGGGTGATGTAAATGCTCAATTGGCTTTGTATCCGTCTTTTGCTACATATCAAAAGATGGATGAGATCATCAGAAACTGCACGCGGATGGGAGCTCCGGTCAACCAAGCAAAACAGCACAACATCACCTTTACTTCCCTCGTTTCAAAACTGAAAAAGGCAGCTGTGGAGTTGAGCCATATAGTACACCTTTTCATTTCGCACGAGTCAAAAACTGGTGATCAAATAAAACCCTGCAAGTTAACGAACGTCGACGCATCGCCATCGATCTATCTCGATCGACGGCTGGCCGTCATCGTTGGCGAATCCATCTTCGATTGGTATATATGCCGATCAGCCAGCAAATACTGTCGACGGTGACAGGTCGTCCAAGAGCTAACAAAGGATAAGACTGGTGAGATCCTAGACGCGTTGAATCGAGTTAGTCTGTCTATTTTTCTAATCTAAAGCAGCAGCTATGGAGGGTCAGCATTAGGGTTGGCTCTCCCTCTAATCTCCTTGTTCTTTGTATGTGTTAGATTACGGTTACGAGTATGATATGATGCAGAGCCTGCTGGTAATGACAGGAGAACGGGACATGATTAGATTTTGTTCTGTCGTCTCAACCTTTTGAACTGCCACGGTGAATTGACTTTGGTTTCTGACTTACTGCAAAGCACCATTAGATATTTTTACACAGGACAGGGGAACACGGCGACCCTGATGATGGTGGGAAGGCGCCTCTCGTAGATCCTCAATCGTCTAGATAGCTAATGAATGGTACTAGAGTCTAATGACACTTACTCTAAGTTATAATGGAGTATTTAGGAGCTAATAAACGGTTTTGGGTAATGTAGAATTATTCAGGGGACAAAGATGAGAACACATGTGCCGGCCTTTCTGTATCAAGCTCTGCATGTCCAAATAGTGAGCTATCGACACGCATGTATCTTGCGGTCCCGTCTCAATTGCAAACTCTTAAATAAGAACAGATACGCCGAAAAGGCGTGGACATTTCGATCCATCGCCATCGTCCTCTCAAAGTCTCAAGCATGCATCAGCACGTCACGCCAGCTAGATCAACAAACCTGACAGATCAACCAAGACGTCAACGAAATTACAAATGAGATTTCCTTCTTCGCTCATTCTGATGACGGCTTTTTCCGCTGTTGATGAATTGATACGACACACAAGCGGTGGGTGGGACTACTGTTGCTGGTGGAGTAGTGAGAGAGACAGACAGGCGTCTAGAGCTCAGCTCTCCTCCCTGTCCATCCTGCCTTTCTGAGGCATCGTTCCTTTCGCAACAGCTTAGCCCAATAAAGTCGCGTGCTTATTGTTAGCCTTGCTATACTAGCATATACTTCATGAGTAAAAGAAGTACCACCACTAGAGAGGCATATCTATGTCTCTGTAATGCTGGCTATCTGATGATGATGAAGTCTTCCAACGTACTCTCAACTCAAGCAAGCAACCAATAAGCCTTTTTCCAACACAACGAGTGGTAAAGTCTATTTCGCCTTTTCATGTAGGAAGAAAAAACGATTTAGAAAATGTGAGCTAACCCTCATCGTGTGGATGTGCACCTAATCCAAAAATGTCGGTGCGTATGTCCGGTCAATCATGATCACTTAATTTCTTAGGAGACAAGTTAGTGTACACTGAGAAGAAATGAAACTTGTTCCACGTATTTAAGAATGACAATTTGCACATGACTTCTGATTTCGGTCTAATTGTAGTTCCTCGGTCGATCAATCCATATGTACTATTTCAGAACTCACAACTAATTATGATATGTATCCTTGAAAAGGCATGTAGCCTATTGGTTGCAAGAGCCTTAGTGGCACTTTAATTAAGTCATGTACTCATGTGTTGGACTCCTCATGGGAGTGATTTTTTTAGGATTTAACAATGTTGTGCTTTCAATGGTAGGTGATGTTCCCGTCGACATATAGATGCCAGTGGTGACATTGTCGATGTGTTGAGGATTTTCTAACTTAGTCTTTGAAGATGCTAGGGGTAGGTTTACATACGTGTATTCATAGGGGTGGGTGTGCGTGTGTTGTGAGTGTCTAAGTTGTATTATGTAATCACAATAAATAAATAAACAATATGTATCCAATTTATTTCCCATATCACATATTTTTCCAAGATCATTTTGGCTAACCTTCCGGGCCTAGCTAATAAGTAAAATGATGTCACCAAGTATAAAATAAGATTATTCGCATTTTGACGAGTGCAGTAGCACTAGCTATTATACATCCGAGTTCGTAGTCCGCCAAACCTTTTCCAGTTTGAAATGCTTGTTGAGATAACCAGTCTACCAACCTAGTGTCTAGCTTTTCACTAGTAGTCATGTACTTCCAATTAATCCCATCTCATGATGCTAAAGCTTTGACTCATGCACATGTTGATGTTGAATTGCATTACTAGCAGCCATGCAATAAGCTTTGACCAGTATAGTATTATTGTTAACGCCACGACGTCGAGAGCATTTCAACGCATATTTTGTCATCTATTGGCACATGCTCTTCTTAAATCTCTCAAATTAATTAAAACGTCTGGTGTCGGCTAATTAAAGAACAGGATTATGTGGAGCTCAATTCATAATGTGTGTGTGGCCTAACATCCATCCCGCTCTTATGAAAACCATACCGAGGCCAGTCATACTTCTGCTGCCTTCGTCCTGCCATTGAGACCCGATTAGTCTTTACAACCCTAACACCAACAATGGTCAACCACTTAACATTAGTTTTGTCTCATGGCATGAGAACAGACAAAATAATCTTAGGTCAAAGCATCTCGAACAAAATGTTCCTTTTAAGTCAAACTAATACAGGGCTGACTTGAAATATGGAGCTATTTTTTAAATGTAAGTCATAATTGGATCATACCATACGACACTGGTCAACGGGAGCTTAGCATGCAGGGAGAGTTGTACTAGTATCCAGTAGTGCATAACTCGACATAGAACCCTGTTTGACTGGTCAAAATATTGCAAAAAATTAAGATGAGAGGAAGTGGAGGATTAAAATATTGATGAAAAGTTTTTGTCCTCGTTTGAGAAATTGATGGTGAGGCACGAGCTGTTAGTCAAAGTGGCTGCAAGTCACATGCTTAATCATTTGCAATTGTTGAACTCGATGGACCACGAGTTTAAGGTTTGGCTAAGTAATTTAAAAGGGATTATGAAGGTGGGATTACAGGAAGTAGTCAACTATCATATAGAAAAATAGTTGCTTCAACTGTGGATTGTTGGGGACGACGCATGGGTCATCTGAAGGAATATTTTTGGAGTTTTGGTTGGGCATCTTTTTTTTGCACCTTTCACCTTTGATTCAATTTCATGACTGATCTTAACATACAGCAGACAAGGGATAAAGTCCATTTCTCTCCATTTGATATAGGGGGGGGGGAGAGAGAGAGAAGACAAAAAGGCCGAACTACTTTGTTTGTTCACCATCTGTCCATGGAACTGACATAAACAGGTTTACAAGGATTATAAAATTTCAGTGGTGGCGGCACTATGTGTTGGATACAGAGTAATTTGAAATCGTATGCAATAATATACTTAGTTATCTTCTTCTAGTCGTTCTAGAATATTTATTCAACCAGCTTTGTTAGAACCTTAATAGATATAGGATTTATAAAACAAATTGTTTGGATTTACAGGAATGTTACTCAGAGACTTACAAAATACTGCCTCTGTCCCATTGAAAGTGTCATTCTCGCTTCCCAAAAAGTCAAACATTTTTAACTTTGATTAAAAATATATAAAAAATTATAAACATTTATTGAATATAATTAGTATCATTAGATAGATAATTGAATCTACTTTCATAATCAATTTACTAAGAGATACAAATATTACTAATATTTTCTATAAATCTAGTCAAAGTTTAAAAAGTTTGACTGACACGGATATCATAGCGACACTTTCAATGGGACGGAGGGAGTAGCTGTTAAGATATACCTAAAATGGACTTTTATGTATATTTATAATTTTGGATCCATAAGTAGCTTTTGTTTGTCCATATATTATTTATTAATAAGAAACCTTGAAAATTGTGTTATTAAGATATATCCGACAGCTAAATGAGCAATTGAAACAAAATAGTGGCATGGGAGAGGGGTCTGAATTTATCTGAAGTATGAACCTGATTTTCAAACTTTGACATTTACCTGAAGTAATGTTCAAACTTGACATTTATCTGAAGTATGAACCATAATTTCAGTATTGGTCATTAAGTCGAATTATTCACAAGCCGCAAGTTATTGGTCTAACTCTTCCTCTGGAAGGAAAAAGGTGGTCAAAATCTTTTTACTAGTTCTGCCCTCTCTCCAACTAAACTAACATATCATGGGACGAAGAAGTACCATTTGATCGCTCAACTTCAAAAGCAAAAGAAAGGAATAAGCATGCTGCATACATGCACCAACGGACGAACTAGTGGCGCCCCTTATTTTAAGAGGGCATTACCCATGGATGACCCAGCTCACGTGTGGCTTGCTAGACAACCTGAAAAGAACCTTAAATTTTGTTGTTACGCTTCAGGGGAGCTGCATATGTTTAATTGTTTTACTCTAACTAAGCCTATTGTAACTAATGTATCAGAAGTTTCAGAAGGACTAGTCTAAGTCTCAAAGGCTAACAGTTTTACATAATTTTCTACAGAAACCCTTGAGGTCTTAGACGCACGATTCACTTGTTCTGTTGACCAAAATATATAGACTCATTTCTTTCTCATCAGAAGCTTCTTCTGGCGATGATGCGTGGTCAATTGCCGGTCCAACTGTACAATAAAATGAATTAGTTTAGTTCTAATCCGAAATATACAATGCCGGCAGATCAAATGGTACGTTAACCTGATGGTCCGTGGAGAAAGAAAAACGATCTAGATATTGAAATGCAAAGGAGGCGATAAATTCATGAGCTGTCTTAATGACTGCAAATCTCGTGCATGAATGACTTTTTCTTGAAGCAGCTGCACAAATAAAGAAATATTTTTTCTCCGTTCTAAAAACTGTTGTCGTTGTTAATTTTTTTCATTACATTTGACCATTTATTTTATTCAAAATATTTTAAAAATATAAAAATTATAAATTATATTTTGAATTTCTTTAGTGATAAAATATATTAAACAAAATATAGGTATTTTTATAAAAAATTATAATAAGAATAATCAAACGTAATGAAAAAGTCAACGGCAATGTAGTATCATGCTACATATAGTAAATTTAAATTTGGTATGGTATATACGGTACTAACTAGAATCCTTGAAGAATGAAGAAGGCTGATTTGGCAACCATGGAATGTGGCTAGAGATTGTTGCACAAAAACAAGTGAACAATATAAAGGTATCAACAAAAAGGAAGCATATTCGGAAAACAGTGTATAAAACTGGTATAGGAAAGCGCTGTTTGAATGAATGTTTTGTACAAATTCCTTGCTGCTGTTCAAAGATGCCGCAGCAGAGGTCTCTTAACAAATATATAAACCGGATCATTCGTGCTTAGCCATGGGTTGTCTTTTGGCAGTCCAACCCACCGATTAATATCCCCACGACCGATAGTCCAGCGGGGATCTTCTAATCAGAGCTTGTCACGAAAGATCGCTCCGATTTCAAGATGAACAAAGCTGAGAAGGAATATGGCCTCGGAATCATACACGTGTGATAAACATAACATTCAATGGGATAATCTATTGTCATAATGCCGCTCTTCTTCCTAAGATGTACTACTACGCCATTAGCATGAAAGCACCCCCAGAAGATGCAGTACTATTGTCATCATTGAACTTTTTTATGTTTAATTAATAGTTTTATTGAAAATGATGATTCAAATATAAAAAGTATATACTATATTTTAGATTTTTATAATGGTAAAATACATTCTAACAAAATATATGATTTTTTAAAATAAAAATTAAGTAAGATGAATGATCAATTATAATGAAAAGAAAATCAGCAACGATAACAATTTTGAAACGGATAGAGTATATAGCAAAGTGCTCTTAACACAAAGAAATTTCCACCCGGAGTAGACCCAGAGATGTGGAGAAGATTTTGGCTTTGACAGCTAGAGAGAGGAGAGAGGAGAGATGAGTAGAGAAGCGGCTGTGGACTGTCGTCGCCGGTGCGGAGTCAACGGTCAAAGCTCGCTGCTTGTTTTTCCCCTTAATCCTATTGGATTGTTGAGTACGGCGACACGCGCTCCCGCACGCGCCCTCCTCCACTTGCGGCTTTACCAGTTTGCTAATCCGTCCTGGTGGCTAATTGCGGCCGCGATTAACCAGAGACCCCAACCATGATTAGTCGCGTTCCCCCGGCGCAGCGCGGCTGGCCAACCCCACATGTCTCGTGTGCTGGCTTTATTAGCTTCTTCCACCTCTGACCTCTCTAGCTTCTCTTGTCCTGTCCTCTATATAAACCCCGTCATGTCCCGTTCTGTCTCCTCATCAAAGAAGTCTCCAACCAAATTTAACATTCTTCCAAACGGCATCACTGATCCACTCACCACTGACGATCTTAATTATTAGTTGATCAAGCTATCTATCTATCATGGAAGTGGCCGGCTCCAACTCCAACATAGGCAGCAGCTCTGACGACCAGCTGGAGCTGGCGATGAGCCCGGCCGGGTCGGCGGTCTCCGCTGCGGGGAGCGAGGACGAGGGCGACCTGAGGAGGGGCCCCTGGACGATGGAGGAGGACGTCTTGCTCGTCAACTACATCGCCAAGCACGGCGAGGGCCGCTGGAACTCGCTCGCTCGCTCTGCAGGTAATAATAATAATTATAATAATTCTTCACTCATCATCACAATTATGATGTACTAAGCTGCTGATTGGTGGCTTGGAATATGGAACTGTGATTATCAATCCATTCTGTGCTCTGCGATCACTTGTGAAAAGATAAGACGCTTTCCATTGCCTCAGCTAGCTAGCTAGTCCTCTAGCTTAGCCAGTTAGCTAAAGATGCACTCAGCATATCGTCAAGCAACTTGCATGTGTTTTCTTATTATTGTTCTTCACTTGTTTATTAGGTCCCTGAGCTTTGCGTATTTCATTCGCAGCTCCTCGTACCATTAATTCTGACGTGTGTATAATTAATTAATTTGGTCGTTCAGGGCTGAAGCGCACCGGGAAGAGCTGCCGCCTGCGGTGGCTGAACTACCTCCGGCCGGACGTGCGGCGCGGCAACATCACGGCGGAGGAGCAGCTGCTGATCCTGGAGCTGCACTCGCGGTGGGGCAACCGGTGGTCCAAGATCGCGCAGCAGCTGCCCGGCAGGACGGACAACGAGATCAAGAACTACTGGCGCACGCGCGTGCAGAAGCACGCCAAGCAGCTGCGCTGCGACGTCAATAGCAAGCAGTTCCGCGACGTCGTGCGATACATCTGGATGCCGCGCCTCGTCGAGCGCATCCAGGCGGATCAGTCCTCCTCCGCCGCCGCCGGTGGTGACCACGACGCGCCGCCGCCGGCGAGGACCGTGAGCGCGCCGGCCGCGTGCCCGATGAGCGCGTACACCCAAGGCCACTACTACAGCAACACGGACTACTACTACTACTGCAACGACACGACGAGCCAGCAGAAAACCGTGGCGGCGATGAGCCCCGACGACACGTCCAGCGCGCTCCGGTCGTCGGAGGCGTCGCACGCGCACCGCCTGGCCAACGAAGGCGGCGGTGCTGGCGCGGTCACCGGACCGGTCGACGGCGAGGACGTGTTTGGCGGGAGCTGGTCCGAGCTTCTCGCGACCACGAACGACGCCATGATCGGCCTGCCGGACTTCGAGTTGGGCGACCTTGAAGCCAACCTGTGGAGCCTGGACGACCTTTGCTTACCCCAGCAGTGGAGCTGATGCCTGACAAAGCCAGCTTGCAATTAGTGAGACAAGAGTAGCACACACACAAAGATAGACGAGACAGAAAAAAAAATACATGTAGATTTTTGGGGTGTAAAAACAAGGAAGGGTCATATATGTCAAATTAAGAAAAGAAAACTGGCAAGTAACTTATTCGGTAATATTCCATATATAGCAAAGTTTACTTTGAATATTACAAACTCAAAACTCGTGCATACTAAAAAATTCAGAACTTGTGCATATTATTACAAAATTATGACCGTGTGCATATTAAAAATTCAAAACTTGTGCATATTACAAACACAGAACTTGTGCGTATGTTGAGCCTACAATTGTGATTTCTTATATTCTAGCGCTCTCTTAGTCAATTGTAAAATACATCTTTTTGTGATGTACCTGAAGTAAGTCTATATAATACACTTTCAATATGATTTTTTTAGAAAAACATAGTATGAATGCTTTATAAATAAAGACACATACAAGCTGCAATAATGCCTCTGTGTAGACTGCCTGAGTTAGGCACTTGAGTTATCCTCATTTTGCACCTCCAGTGTTCCTTACATTTGGTTGTTTTTCTTTTTTCCTTGAACTCGTCATGCTCGTCCAGGGAACTGAGGATACCTGGACTCGGAGTACATGTGGATGTGCCAGCTAACAGACAAGAGAAGTACATCCTCTTAGATCAACAACTCCGAAAGAAAAGTGCCATATATAGAAATACATCAAAGTTCTTTGTTTATCTTTACCATATGTATCCATTGACAAATACTTCAATGAGGAGAGGGGCATGTGCCCACCTTAGTTTAATTATTTGTTGTGGTGGAATGTGTCCACATGATGACATTGTAGCAAGGATAAAAACAACTCCCAATATAAAATATCACAGCAAATGAAGTGATACAAATCATATAAATAGTTTCCTTTGCTAGATGGAAAATAAGTTAGATCGAAATCAAAATTGAGTGCATATATTCATATGTTGTTTTGAGCATAGATGGATACAGACGCACCCAGAAAACAAGTTGAAATATAAATATTCCAGCCATCGATCTCTTCTAGAGGCATCACCGATCCGTTGCCGCAGCAGCAGCCATTTGCGTTCCAGACTTGTCTTGGTGCAGCAGTTTGTTAATATTTGTTGTTGCAGGCATGCATGCCTATATGCTAGCGCTAGATGAGCACCAAGGTTGTGTAGCTATAGTGGCTACACTTCCAATGGTTTCCATGCCTGCCCACAAGGTCAGAAACATGTATACACATATTCTTGTCAGTCAATGGCCGAAAAGGGATGGGAGGTCGTCGTCGGTGAACCGGAGAGATCCCACCACAACATCGTCTCGACGTCCTCATCCTCATCATCGACTCTTCATTTGCTAGTTGAGTCACTGATCATGGCTTCTTAGACCGTGCAAGGTCGAGACGAAACGCACGTCGTCACCTTTAGTAAACTTTCTTCATCCTCCTGGTCTGGAAAGAATTAGTACTTTAATTTGTACATATAGTTAATTTAAACCTGTTAACCGTGGTTGCTTGGTACACACACTCGGCACGTATTTACCACTGACTTGCAAAAAAGCTGCAGAATGCCGTCGTTGTGCGGGCACTGTGTGCATTCTTGCTTTATTAGCTAAAATCATTAATAAAAAAGAAGAGGTACTAGGTAGCTTCATAGGTCTTGATCCAGGCCGTAGACGCTAGAGTAGACCTCGATGGTGTATGTAGGAGGCTGCTGTACACGCATGCATGGACGACGACGGACGGATGCGTTCTTGACCAAGACCAACACGGATTCGAGAACTTGTGCGCTTCTTTATGCGATCCTACTCGTGTGTTTTACGTATCAAATAATCATATGGGGTTTCTGCGGGAGCATTTTTGACCGGATAAGCAAGCGAGACCAAAACATTCCCGGGGCCCATATTTTGAGTTTATTGTTTATCAACACAGGAATTTATAGATACTTCGGTTTGTTAAAAAAGTCTTGCAACTTTTACCACCACACCACCTATAGTACTATAGGGCTTCTCGGGAGCATTTAACAAAGCATCTGCAATCGGATAAGCAAGGAGACCAACATTATTCATTCCCGGGCCCCCTTCTTGTTAACTGTTTTCATCTTACAAGGAATTTTCCAAATACTGATATAGAAAGTCTTTGCATTTTTTTACAACCATCTAGTATATGTTAATTGAGACATTAATTAGCATGGGCTCATGAAACCACACCATAATAATTAAAGCTTATATAAGTTTCCTCTTCATGAACATAATAATGTTATCATCGTATAGTGTTCGTATGCACACATGCTGGACTCGGATTTGACTTGCAGTAAACTGGTGAGCACATGACTGAATCCATCGCGTTGTAAACGTGGGATCAAGCGCCGCCGGCCAAGCAAGCAGAGGCAGGTGACGTGTCGGCTGGGAAGGCGGTCTGGTCGTGCCAGCTGGGCGGTCAAAGGAGTCTACCCGGTCTCCGGTCGCCGGGTCAACATGGCCGGTCAGCAGGGTGGCGTCCGCGACCAGACAAGGCAGGCCAGGCCCACTCGTGGGTTCCGTACCAAAATCATATCCCGGGCTGCTGCTAATGCTCCTACTGTAGCAAAGCCTCGTTTGAGCACTCGCATCGCATCAGCCGTGACATGTTGATCCACTAACATAACATGCATCACTGAGCTATAGTACTATGGCTCATGTGGAACATATGATTGGTCCGCATTTGCTTGTACACCAAACGGTCCCACCATACTACAGTTTTCGCCAAATAAAAAAGGGTTCCTTTTGCTGCTCTTCTCGTAAATTATTCCAACAATTCGATTTTCCTAGCTAATTGGATAATTACAGCGATGGTTGAAGAGGCTGGATAACCTGACCAGGGTACAAACTGGAATATTTACTTTACCAATTTATTCCTCTGTACTAGATTTACGGACAAACAACAAGCAAGCAAAACACTGTACAACTAGGCGGCTGTTCCTCTGTTCTTATGACTGAGACTGATCATGGTGCTGAACAGAGAATGAAGAAGCGCAGTGCAAATCATAAGCTCGACGGCCCATATAATGTACGCAAGGCCTAACTAACATTGTTGACCCAACCCATCTATGCACAAATCAGCTTAACTAATTTCATTTCACCCGGGAAACTGTACATGCATGGTTATGCAGAATGGACACAGTTCAATAAAAAAGCAACTATATATGGATGCTCCAGAATGACAACAATTGATCTGGGAGAGTTATTATGCGGCTTTCAGGCCAAGGTTACTTGATTAATATTGCTTCTGTACGTTTTAGAAAAATAATAATAGGACGATAGTGTTCCTGTATAATCAAAACCATGATAAGGACTCTTCCTGTTTGGGAATTCTCGTTACCTACCAACTCATTGGATGTGACTGACGCTAGCAAATACACACACACTAAGGTGATGTTACTAAAAGTATACAGTGATACAAAGCTCTTTACCTTTCACCTTGGAAACTGAATGGATGATCAGAACGAAAATATTTGAACCAGAAACTCTGACCAAAGTTGTTTCATTGTTATTGCCTCTGTTTCAAAAGCAATATATAGTGTGGTTCTTTCATAACCATCAACACGGAAGGGGACGGGAAGAAAAAAATTGTGTTTCCATCACCATCAACACGGCCTGCACTACTGCATCACGTTATCAAAAAGCGAGGTGATTTGTTTCCAAATTACACCCCTAGTGCGTATAACAGGGTAGCTGCAGGTAGTTCACAGATTAACCCATATCACATACTAATAACATGCGTATACAAGTTGTATGATTAGTAATCGGAAAGATGAGCATATAGTGAGATTACTAAAGCACATCAAGATTACTATCGACCCTCTTCACTGCTAAAGCTGGCAGCATTTACACTGCTAGGAACAGTATTTAATGGCTCTCCGTCCCTTGTGATCGTGTTGAAGTAGGCAGGCTGTTTTGGGTGTGGCAGGCTTGACATTGTGGGGCGATCAACAGCACTCTCCTGGACACACACATCAGGGCAATATTTATGCATTTCAGTATCTCCATTGTTTGGTCTTTGTCATCTACAAATGATGCATCAACAAACTCAAACCATCTGCCCTCATTCCACAACTTCCATGCCTTCAACAAAGTGTCAACCTCGTTAAGTTATATAATATGGTTTTGTTTAATTGAGAGAGAGAGAGAGATGTATAAAATATACCTAACAAAACAAACAAAACTATAAATGACCCATTGCCTATATCAGTTTTTAGGCCAGCAGGTATATTAGGACAATATGAGTAATTGTGGACACTACATAAGTAATTCTCCTTGAACAACCAAAACTCAAGTGAGATTTAGTTGTGTGTAGAATAATATTGGACACACTAGGTGTAGAATAGCTTGTGCACACACGCACACACATATATTTGTCTCTTCCCGCTCTCCATCTCTTTGAAAAGATATGTGACAGGTTTCCAGCTATTCTTCTTGCATGTTTTATCTGATTTCGTGAGGTTAGTCAGATCTTTGGTCAGAAATTATTTGGATGATGATCTGCAATAAGGTGGCCCACATGCACGAGTTCTCAAGAGTTTAAGGAATACTCAAGATTTCCACCCTTTTCTTGGAAGAAAATTCTATGCAGCGGTGCTGCAAACTAATCTATTTACAGCACCATTCCGGTGTTGGCTCCCACGATTATAGCCGCAGGACAGCCAACGAGCCCAGCCAATTGAAAAGTTCGGCTCCTGTAATCGAAGCTATCGAGCTTGGAGACGTCGTGTCAGGCTGAAAAGAAAAAATTGGTTCATGTTTTGTTGAGCCCGCCGTTGTCGGCGTCGCCAAGCTTTTAACTCTGCCCCCGCTTAGGTTTAGGCCGTTTCTGCACCCCCGAATGTCCTCGCCCATGCTTGTTTGATTGATGAAAATGTATTGCAGACTTCACAACGTTCTCAGGGACAAAAGATAGTGGCTGGGGTGGACATGGGATCCAACAAAACTGGAGCACGAGTAGACGTGTTCTTCCTCAACAACAGCGCCCAAGCGGCCGACGTCCGACGGTGTTGAATGTTCAGGTTCAATCCGTGACAACTTGACGATGTTCCCTTTACGAGCCCATTGCCAACAAGCCGAGCCGATGCCGAGGGAATCGCACCCGAGTTGCCTGCCTTGCGTTCCTGCTCTCAGATCCATAGGGATGGACAGGTGGCACAAATCAAGGTGGTGCTGCACAGCAAATTATTTACAGCACGACTGTATAGAATTTTTTCCCTTTTCTTGATTTTGGTGAATATTTTAATTTATATTGAGTATGTTCTTTTGTTTATTTTTATTTTCCAATGAATTTGATGTTTCATAGTATCTTCTATGACATATTATGAGTACAACTAGTCTCAAAGTCAAAATATTTCGAGTCGTTATCATTTTCATGGTCCATCCCCTGAATTCTGCATTCTTGGCTTTTCATTGTTTCCTTTCTTGTCTACCTAGTGTTGTACAATTTAATTTCATTGGAACTATTTGGATATTTTTGCCAAAAAATTATGCTCTACTTCAGGCTTTTTGATTCAGCAGAGATCTATTTTGTAGTTTTATGACTGAAATCCTGGTTTATGCTACTCAATTCAAAAATCCTGAGTTATTACATTTGAGAAGATTAGAAATTACTAATATCCATACACTCTTCAGAGAATTTACTGAATTAAACAATAATATCTCAATTCTATTCTGGATGCGCCAAATTGCAATTAACAAGTTTGGTGAGCCGTCTATTCATCCTCTCGTCAGTCATTTTCTTTCTCATTTATTCAAAAATGTACTTATAATACCCTTAAAAAAAGTAGAAATGTAAAAATACATCGATGCTCCAAGTTTCAAAACATGATTAGAAAAACTAAGCATTTGTCACAACAGGAACAACATTTAGCTCACTTCTTGCAAAGAGTAATAAGTAAACCAACAGTCATCAACTTAGTCTCTTACAAACACATGGAACTCACAAACTAGAACACATGGGACACATAGGCCAGATCTGAGTTGAAGAAGGGAGTTTTATTTGCCCATGCTTGTTTCTGTTAGCAGAGCGGCACGCATAGTTGAAGAGCAGCACCAGGTTGTGAGCGTACCCTAAATTGCAAGTCCAATTTACACCGAAAGTGAATAGAAGAACTTACATAGCCAAGCAGGTTGAAGAAAGCCCCTTGATGGTGAAAACCAGCATTCCTCTTGCCACTAATAATCTCAAGAAGTAACACACCAAAGCTGAAGACATCAGTTTTGATAGAGAAGACACCCTCCAAAGCATACTCAGGACCCACGTAACCACTGGATGAAAGCAACATAATACGGAAACATCATGAATCAATTATCTAGTCCATGACTGATGCAGCAATGAGTCGATGAAGATTGGAGACAGTGCAAACTTACTATGTCCCTACTACTCTGTTTGTGGTTTCCTGAATTGAATTCGAGCTAAATATTTTTGCTAGCCCAAAATCATATTTCTTAGGATCCATCTGTTTCGAGAAGAATATTGCTTGCTTTGATATCCCTATGTATGATGCCCAATCTAGACAGCTTATGAAGATATAGAAGACCTTGAGCTATCCCTTCAATTATTTTAAGACGTTTATCCCAAGGTAATAGTTCTGCTCTTGTTGCATCTGTACTAGTACCAGCTCTATCGGCACAAACAATTCTAGAAAATATATTTCTGAAATACAATTAATATGTACAAGGAAAACATGTATATAGAACATACCAAAGATGAAGAAGTCCTACTCTTGTTTTGCATATATTCCTAGATTAATATGTGTTCTTCACCTTGAACACAACATCCTAAGACTCGCACAAGATTCATAAGCTGTAGTTTAGCCATAAGATGAATTTCATTCTTAAACTCTACAAACCCTTCACTAGAATGTGAATAAAGTCTTTTAACTGTGATTTTTAACTCGACCTGCAAAATTTAAAGAAGTTCTACTTTTCTATGAAAAATCAAATTCTATGTATTCTAAGCACATTCATAGAATGAAATTACATATTTTAAAGAGAACGACTTTTATGGGCACAAGGGCATGTGACCACACTAGCTTTATTATTAGTTATGGTTCAATATTAATATTGAATCTTTGATTATATTATTAAACATGTCAGACTAGTTGTATATATGTTGTCAAATCATAATTTGAAGTACAGAAATATCAAATTTATCGATTTTTTTTCAAATGTATGTCAATTTGATAGAATTGACATTACTGTACTTCAAATTATGATTTGACACATTAATAAGACATGTACAACTAGTTTAACATTTTTAATAGTATAGTTAGAGATTCAATATTTATATTAAACCATAATTAATAATTAAGTTAGTGTGGACACATGTCCCTATGTACATTGAAATATTTCCCTATTTTAAAAGGACTGTACTTATGATCATACTTGTCGTTGGATTCTTTATAGTATAAATATAAGCAAATATAACTTCCTTGAGCTTTCTTTAACGAGTTAAATAATGATGATGACAACATGCTACCTTGTATACAGAACCGAACCCCCCTCGTCCAAGTTTGTGCTCTTCGGAGAACTTGTTAGTAGCATCCACTATTTGAGGAAAATCAAACAGTGTCAAATCTGAATCCATATCTTGAGTCCTCCACTGTATTGACACATCTTCATTTCTGGCTTTGTTTTGCATGGCTCATCCTTGCAATGTCACTTTCACTAAATCATAGAAATATAGGCTACTTAAACGTTTGTAACTAGTAGAGTGCTTTCATTTCTCCCTTGAATGTGAAAAATACACCTGGCATTAATATCGGAGGAAGAAAATAGAGCATTGTACCTTTCCTCTGCTTTCTGACCCATCCAATACAAAATAGACATACGAAAATTGCTAGAAGTGGAACAACTGTAGATACAATGTGCATCGTCCTCTTTTTCCCTACACAGATTAGGACAACGACTTATTTTTATTGCTTTTAAATTAGGGTGTGATTATGCTTTATTGCATCACTGCTCAAAGTGCAACTAGCTAGCATTTTTGAAATTTTATCTTAATTATTTTAAATAACTCTCAAGCAGTGATTAGCGAGAATCGAATTTTTCCCATTATTTTATTTGACTATTAGGGTTAATTGCAAAAACCACCCATATGTCACCTTGAGTTTGAAATTCTCACTAAGTTATTTTGTTGCAAATCCACACCAACTCGATAGGTTTTGTTGCAGAAACAACCTCAATATGCTCATGCGTAATCATTTCACGGTCACCACAAAAATCATGCTTTTATTGAACTTAGCATTTCAAGTTATAGATGATGTGAGATGTAACTTCACTTTTGTAGCAGTACTACTTGCATCGTTGTGATGATGCGACAAGCAAATGCAGTCTGTCTTTGCTTGCTAGACGCTCCATGACTCACTCCACCAACCAGCTACGTAGGCGTATCTGTTTGTGCGTATAGGGGCATATGTCCATCCTAGTTTTTTATTAATTATGGTTAAATATAAATATTAAATCTTTGGTTACACTATTAAACATGTCAGAGTAGTTGTAGATATATTGTCAAATCATAAATTGAGTACATGAATATCAAATTCGACAAATTCGTCAAATTTAACATAATTTCATGAATTTATCAGAATTTGATATTTCTGTACTTCAATTATGATTTTAACATACCTACAACTAGTCTGACTTATTTAATAGTATAATCAAAGATTCAATATTTATATTTAACCATAATTAATAAAAAAAGCTAGGATGAACACATACCGCTATGTTCTCTCGAAGTATTTCCTAACTAGCAACGCAAGTTGTCAAAACAATGAAACACACCAAATACAAGTCCCAAAATATAAACATTTGGTGACTTCTAAACTTACCATTCATCGTCTCATTCAATAAATTTATGAGAACATTATTCATCTTGTTATGACTTATTTTATCATTAGTGACTTAATTATTTATATATTTGTAACAAGATGAATGATTATTGAAAAGTCAACAAATACTTATATTTGAGGACGGGCACAAATACACACCAAACTTAAGAGGATGAGCAAATATTGGGTAAAAATGATTCGTACATAATACCAATGCACGGAAGAATTATAAATATGCATGTTGAAACCAATTGCTTTAGCGGATTTACTACAACTTATCTTATTTTCAGACTCAGGTTTGCCACCACCCTATTACATGGTGTGTGTTCTAAAGCATGCTGATTTGTCCTGACTTCTTCTCTACTGTCAGTTTCTTTGGGCAATGTTCTAACACCATCAGCTTCGATCCAACAGGGGTGTGTTTGAAACGGAGGAACGAAAAAACACATGACTAAGAAAAAAACATAGGAATGGAGAAAACCTAGGAATCTGAAAAGTGAGAAAACCACAGGAATACAAAATAGAGGAACGAAGAGTTTAAGATGTTTGGATTGTAGGAATATAAACACATGAACATAAATATTAGTGTATTTGAATTGAATTACTAGAAATTGTATTATCATTATTTAATAATGCATAAAATTCAATCACTAAGTATACTTGCTGGTTGACAAGCTGTTAAAGTTGTTTATTGCTTGTGGAACCCATTGTTTATTGCTTGTGGAACCCATGACCACATGTGTCTTTTGGATGTGTTCGTTTTCTAGTGTATAAACTTTATAGTTGTCATATCGAAAAGAATCTTACTATTTATGAGTACTAAATAAAGGTTAATTATAAAATAAATTACAGGCTCCTAGACTAATTTACGAGACGAATCTAATAAGGTTAACTAAGTCGTGATTAGAAGACGGTTACTATAGCATCATTTTAGCAAAACATAGATTAATTAAGTTCATTAGATTCATCTCAAAAATTAGCACCAATCTGTAAAAGAGTTGTCATTAAATTGATTGAAATATTCATAAATAATAAGATTTTCTTTGATATGACAGTGCTAAATTTTAGAGAGAGGCGAGACTGAACGTGAGCGGCTTCCCTTGGCTCCTAGTGGATTTTTACGGTCCCGTAAAACATACTTGCAGTGATTCCTTTCCTTAGGAACGGAAGCCGAGTTTCCTGTATTACAAACGCGTCAATTGATTCCCTTCCAAAGGAAAGTGTTCCTGTAAAATTTCCTGTAAAAGGTTAATAGTGCACATCTAGCAGCAAGCTGAGCTGAGAAGGAAGATCCACTTGAGATCTCTTCCTTTACCCAATCCTGACTTTCTCACACCCGAGCTCCATCACCATGTCACCTCCCGCGGTTGCTGCTATGGCGTGTATGTGCTTTGTGGTTGCGCAGCGATCAACATTCAACAGAGCAGCGCTGGACACTCCACACCTGCAGCCCTGCAGGCGCCTGGACATGAGTGTCAACTACAGTGTGATAGTAGCTCTTGTGTCGTCCCAGTGCCCCTCCCAAAGGTACAGATGAAGAAGTTGGTCAACCATACTACTCCGACTACAGTGTTTCCTCGTTTCTTCTGATCACGCCGTAACCAAGCACTCGTCAACTTGCTGGTCCCCGCCTTCGGTTGGTCCCACCACGCACTTGCATTAGCATCTTCAACGGTTCCTAATAATTTTACTCTTTAAAAAATTGATTTTAAAGAGTTGCTATATTATTAAGAGCATCTCAAACAACTCTTTTAAATTGACTTATTTGTTAAATATAGAGAACATGAGAAGAAAAACAGGTTCCAACAGCCTCTTCTTTTTCCTCCTCCTATTTTTTAAGAAGCTATCCTGGCATCTTGGCAAGCCAAGTTTGGCTAGGCTGTATCGCACTCCATCCTATGGTTGGAGACAAAAAATGAATGAAATAATGACGTGACAGTCATACATGTATTTGTTTTCTTTTGATTTGAGAGAAAAAGGAAGTAAATAATATTGTGGAGGAAGTTTGAATATAGAGAGTCAATTTTTATCTATTTTGTTGGAACAACCTATTATTTTTAGTGCTTCTATTTTTTTACAAAAGAGTAAAAACTATTAATTTAGAAAATTAGATACATGGACTGTTGGAGATGCTCTAAGAGTAAAAGAAGACATGCACTCCAACCGTTCCCAATAATCGTTTCCTAAATAGTTTAATATCCTTTGGGGAGTAAAAATTAGGTGGCTAAATATAGTAACATTTAGACTATGGATTGAGAGTTGGTAAATTTAGTAACCTCATATAGAGAATAATTGAAGAATAATTTTTATTAATCACATCTTAAATTTTCATTTAAAAACCTCGTTTAAGAAACGGTTGGAAATACTCATTGGATGCTGCTGTTTAAGCCTCGGACCTTGCACACAAACTTTTGCTGCGCCTGTTCCTCGCAGCTCGATCCCATGCGGATGTGCCAGACGCAGAACGCTGCCAGGCCTCAGGAAGAGCGGGGCCGCGATTCTCTTCGACACGCGGATCAAACGTTGTCCACTGCCCTGCGTGTCAGCGGAGCACCCGTCTGACGAGTGCAATTCCTCTACAATAATATATGTGCATTAGCATTACTGATATGTGAGTCATCTAAGACGTGGGTCCTACATGTCAGTCTCTGTCAATGCACATACATTACTGTAGAGGATCTCTACTCCCGTCTGACCGCCTCCGCCATTTTCCCGTATTTGCTACTGATTTCTCTTCGATAATGGCCATTTCTCCCACATAGGTCCTGTTCGTGCGGATGGGCTTGGGCTTGTAGCCCAGTGGTCGGGTGCCCGAGCGGCAGCCGACCGGTCGGGGTTCGATCCCCGATCCCGCACGCGGCACTGTAGCAGCTGCGCGGCACTCGTAGCACGCACGAGTGCAAGGCAATGTTGTTGCGCGCAGATCTGTAGTAGGCGCACAGTGCAAAAAAATCTCCTCGTTCTCCCCAATCAAAGCATAGGTAAAGACTCGCGCCACGGCTCACAAGGTCAGCTGAGTCCCTATGTATGGTTGGGGGAAGGTTCGGGGTTTTCTCGGCCTGCGTGAGAAGGCTCTTCTCCTTATATAATGCCGTCGGGGTGGCTTCTTTCCCCGGCAGATCAAGTTTTTTTTAGGTCCTGTTCGTTTCCTACACTCTAAAATTTAGCACTGTCACATCAAAGAGAATCTTATTATTTATGAATATTTTGATCAATTTAATGACAAAACCCTCTTGACAGATTGGTTCTAATTTTCGAGATGAATCTAATGAGCTTAATTAATCTATGTTTTGCTAAAGTGATGCTACAGTAACCGTCTTCTAATTATGATTTAATTAACCTCATTAGATTCGTCTCGTGAATTAGTCTAGGGGCCTGTAATTTATTTTATAATTAAAATTTATTTAATACTCATAAATAGTAAGATTCTTTTTTATGTTTATACCCAGAAAACGAACACACCCATGGTGCATTTCGAATCTCGCTGGATCGAGGTTGGTGGGCCGTGAGCTCCCTAGAGACCAGCCATCAACTTGATCTTTGACCACTAAGATCACAAACATGTTGATGCAGGCTAGTGTAGCAATCAATGTCTATCGGCAGCCTAGTGTAGCCATGCGGTGGGCTAACAAGTCATGCTGATAAAAAGAGCATCTAGCATAGGCAGTCTCAAAACATTAGCCTACATTAGCAATCCAATAATTAATGGAACAATTACATGACTGATCTTTTTTAAAAGCCAATTGTATGTTTACCTCCGTTTTTACGTTTTGCATGTTTGACCCTGTTTTTGGAAGACGAAGCCTCCGGTTGGCCCTATTCTGTTAGAGGTGTTTGACGGTGTGAAGTATGTTGTAAAAAGACATGCATACCTTTTGCACGATTGAGGACAGGATCCGTTGTCCCCGTGAGTCCCGAATCCGGTCCGCCCGCACGCTCTGTCCACGAGCCCGCGGACTGGCCAGCTCGCGCCCCTGCGCTCGCGTGCCCGCGCTCGCGCGCCGCCACGCTCGTGCGCCCGCGCCCGCCCGCCGCCAAGCCTGCGTGTTCACGCCCGCGCGCCTCAACGCCCGCGCGCTGCGTTGATGAACCTTGTAAAAATCAGGTGACAAATAATTTAGGACACACGAAGTATTCTATAGCTTCACGGATCCTTTTGTCTACGGTCAGAGATGGGCTCCACGAATCCTTTATCATGTGGCACAAACACTAAAGCCCAATTCAATCCCATTGCACCATGATTGATAAAGAGATGAAAATGAGATTCCATGTTTGTTGTTTATATATATATATAACAAAGTCTTCCTTGTATCCATGATGTCTGCAAGGCCAAATAGAAGTCCTCTACCTAGGTCATGCCTGTTTTAGGTAGGTAGCTTCTTCCTTCACCATGAATACGTCGGTGTTCTTTTTCGTGATCCAAATAAGGTCTCGATTTGTACTTGGTCCTCAAATAAACGTGTATATGTGAAGCACGGGGCATGTGCCCACCATAGTTTATTCATGGTTGTCGAATCTCCGGGCATCGAGGTGGTCGTCAACGAGCACCACAAGAATGGGTTCGATAGGAGATGTTGTTCCTTTCCCGGATCAATCACAAGAAAATTGTCAAGCTCTTCGACTGCTGCCTCGAGATGGAAGTCCCCGTACTTGTGCTAGAGTTCATCCTCAATGGCACGTTGTTCCATCTCCTCCACCACAACAGCCATGGCATCATCTCCTTGGCTATCCAGCTCGACATTGTGTGCCGATCCGCCGAGGCGCTTGTGTGTCTGCACTCGTGGGCGTCACCGTTGATCCTCCAAGGCGAAGTCAAGTCTTCCAACATCTTCATCGATGGTGACAATGGCGGAGCCGGGGAACAGAGCTAGAGAAGAGTGCCTGGAACAATGGCGGAGCCGGGGAACGAGTTGAAGAAGAGTGCTTGGAAACAATGGCAGAGCTAGGGAGGCGCCGGCAGAGGTCGCCCCCCTCCCCCCGACATTGGAACCATTTAGTTGTTGCATTGTGAAAGTGAAATTTTTCACATTCCCATGTGCCCACACAGCTTATCTCAGCCATTGAATCAGAGATCAATGAAGGTAGCAAGGCTACGAGGGAGGAGGTGTAAATATGAAGCACAAATCTCAAAACACTCCCTTTAGAAATGAATGACTAGGATAACCATTGTGTGCACATATACTGATATACATGTGGAATTACCTTTCCCGTTGCATTGGCCTTGATTGTTGGTATTGCTTGCAGCCTAGCAGCAATCAACTCTTCAGCCTATTTTTCCTTTTAGGGAATCTTTCTCCCTTTCCTAATAACTAACAAGAGCATGAGTGGCGTCTTTTCTCTATAGCTGAGCTGCTGCCACTCCTGTTCTCTCCAATTTTCTAACTCTAACATACCACAGCTATATGATTGAGCCAAGGAAACAATGACGAGTTGATTTGGTTTAATTCTTTTGCATTGAGGGTAGATCTACCTTATAGGGATAAAAACGATCGGGGAAACACCTCAATTATTTTCATTTTCATATTTATTTTGTCAGACGGAAAAGCCGGAAACAGAAAACGATCAGAAAAATATCGGAAATGGATCGGCATCGATTCGAAACCGGTAATTCAAACCGGAAAATCACCCCACATAACATGATAAACAAATATTGATTAACACATACATAACACATCCAATAAGATATAGGTTAGCATACTCTTTTACTACCACATATATAACAACAACACATCAATGACAAGGCTCACATAAATTGAGACAACATAACGGACATATAACATACATCAGGACATTTCAAAGTTTGTACTTCCTTTGGACTCATGCCTTGGTCATAGTGACATAGACAGATTATTTTATTTCATATATAAGCCAAAGCAAATTATCATATTGTAAATTAAAGATGGTGTTAGTAAACAAATAAAAAGTGGATGAATTATGCCTTGTTAATATTTATATGGTCCTACCATATGTAAGCAGTAGTGTATTCATGGCATTTATGTAAGCCATTGCATTTGACATGTAGCCTACATGCAGGAAGCAGGGAAGAATGAGCATCAAAACATACACGTTTATAAAATTGGATGAACCACACACATGAGTCCGACGAGCATGCACGAATCAACAAACAAGAAATTTGGGAAACCCATGTATATTTCCTATGGAGGCAGCTAAATCATGGATGAAGTTGCAACGTTGGTGATAGCTGTTTTGTGCATGGTGGCATCCTGCTGTGTTTGTGCATGGTGGCATCTCCGGGCAGCTCGGTTGTCTCCCATGGTGGCATCCTGCTGTTTTTGTGTATCTTGGCATTGCAAGCTTCCTCATGTGTATATACCACTATGTATTTCCACTTGGCATCTTTTCAAAGTCGCCATGCACGATTGTTATCTCATGTGTGGTGGTGCCCGCGTCGTGCGCCAACGTCCGCGTCTTGCGCGTGGCGGCAGCTTGGGCGGGCAGGCGAGCGTGGCAGCGGACAGCGGTTTGTGTGAGCATCGAGCAGGGGCGGGTGGGCGGCGGCTGCCAGAGTCTTGGGTGAGCATCGGGTAGGGGCAGGTGGCCGATGACTTGTGCGGGCATGGAGGCAATGGCTACCGGTGATTTGGGCGTGCAGCCAGGCACCGCGCAGGGGCACGCGGGCAGGTGGCAGCGGGGAGCAGGAAAAAGGGAGGCAGGGTGACGCGAAATTTTTTGATATTTTGCCCAGCTATTCAGTGGACTTGGTAAAATGCCCATGTCTCGTGAGGCTTTGGTAAAATGACCACGAAACCGGTGACTCATCCGGTGAAATGCTCATATGTGATTTTTTTTTCAATTTTGATCATTTTTTAGTTTTTTCACTTGAGATGACGGAAATACCCCTGAGTCTTTTCTATACACATCGGATGAAATCGACGGAGTCCCAGGTTCGTTTCTTCTCTTCGAGCTTCATCTCGCTAGGCGCTCCCTCCCGGCGACCATGGCCCACTCCAGCCATGGTTCTAACGGGTGCGGCGCTCCCTCTTGCCCTTCGAACCCTGACGGAGACTGGTGCGGCGCTCCCTCTTGGAACCCGGTGACCATGGTCTCACAGTCACAGATCCTTTTGTCTTGGGCCACACACAGATGGGCTCCATGGATCCTTTATCGTGTGGCCGTCTTGGGCCAAATAAAGATGGGCTCCACGGATCAATACTAAAGTCCATTTCAATCCCATTGCACCATGATCGATCAAGAGGACAAAATGAAGTTCCCCGTTATATAAACAGGTGCAGAAATCTAGCTTAACCTGGAAGATGCATCAATCAAAGTCAAACTGTTCTCACATTCACATCAGTGCCACCATGTACCTTTTTGGCATCAAAAAGGTTCTTGACAAGAACCACGTCTGGTGCACAATGCAGGTCTTTGGTGCATCTGCATGGGTGGCACTACATATATTCAGAATGTACAACTGTGATTGATAGAGCGCTTCACTTCTCGTTTTTCTTGAAGTGCAGTGGATAGATGGAGGCATCCGGGCAATGTTTCTTATGAGATTGACACCACGGAGGACAGCCTATCAGACAGCCCACCTGTCATCCTCTCTGCTTGCTTCCCACGTTCGCCTGTGCGGATTCTTATCACATCCGAGACAGGTATCACTGGGGACATGAAACATCATGTGTCAAAATAAGCATCTTAAAAATAAAAGCGTGCAAAGTAAACTCTCTCTACAAATTAAGAAAATGAAACATACTAAAAAGGGAGAAAGCACCAATTTTTATGAGGAGCATAAGCGCTATCACAGATCTGGATGCTATCCTAATATAATACTGGCAGGTCCATGGAGGCAATGAGGGAGAGGGGAGAGAGAATATGCAGGATGGGACAACTGCGTTGATTCCGGGCGGAGAGAAATAGGGGTAACGGAGGAAATTTTTAGTCTGAGATGCCTTGAAATGTGGTATTTCGGTAAAAATTTTAGACCCCCGGGAGTCATGTTGATATGGAGGTAGCAGTACTTATTTTTCTGGAGACTGAACTTGCTGAGACAATCCAGCAAGCTTCCAAGAGCAATAAATAGTCAGCATTTCTCTTTATGATTACCAGGATAACATTAAGTGAGATGAAAATAAGAATTTATAGTCTCCTATATGTATGCACACGTAGGGGATGAAGTCTAGGCAAACTTTAAATTTAGACACTAGGCTCTAAAATAGTCATGCATATAATCACAAGACAGTAAGAAAGATCAAGGGAGCTCTAATCAATGCAACTGCGACTAAAAGTGTTCTCCAGGAACACCCTCACTTACAGAATATCTTCCCGTCGCCAATTTCTCCTGTTCTCGCCTTTTCAATTATCTTATCAATCACAGCCTCAACCTGGGGACTTAATGAAACATTTCAATGACCCAGGTGCACAGGAAAACTTATAAATTCATACAGAATGGACAGCAGCACGTATTAACATATTAGCATTGCTAAGAAAAGAATAAACAGTTGCTTAAATAGTTCAGTGACCTCGTACCATTATCTCTTAAAAAATATGGCCGAATAGGCGTACTGAAGTAGTAGTAAATAAGTAATCACCTGCTCCTTGCACACTACTATTTCCAGTTTTACTTTTGCAATAAATGTGTCTTCTGAAAATTCCGAACCTGAAAATGAACCAAAAAACAAGCATCAATGTATCTCAGAGCCAGATCGAGCAAACTAGTTTTGACATAGTCCTAGGAGTAAACATTACTGATTGACTGAACAGGGGATTAAAATGAACTGACCCTATAGTATGTGAACAGTCATTCATTAGATGTTAATGAAATGAATGCGAAAACCATCACAGGACTGTCCTTTCCTAACCCAGTTATTGCACTTTGCTCAGGAAAATTTGATAAAAGAATGAAATATCACTGCAGTCATGGGCCATGCAGATTTTCATTGGCTGTGGAGATTTAGCAATAGAAATTGCTCGAAATGTCTTATCATCCTTACTGTCATGGTCGATGTTATTTAGTTTCATAGGGAGGCATGTGGATGTGTTGCAAAAAATGTAACAATCTGCCGTAGCTTCTTTTGAAGCAAAGGCTGGTATTTTACCATTATCTGAAAAAAATGTGTAATTGAAAGTGATTTAAAGAGAGAGGGACAAGTAAACCCAATGGAAGCCTACAAGTCTAGCGAGTTCTATATTAGGGAAAATTGGTTCTGTATTACAAGCAACATTTCGATGATGATTGGAGTCATTCAGTAACAACCCATGACTTCATTTGAGATGAAAAATATTTGGAGAACTTGTTTGGATGAATAGGTCAGTCTCAACACTGATCGTGCTGATAATCTGACTATGGGGGTGGATATACATTGACGACCATTTTATAACTTCGTCCATGAAAAATTCACCAAAGCATCAACATTCCAATCACAGTTCGATGTAATACTACAGCTACAGAAGCAATTCATCGCATTTATAAGGTCGATAGAATAGAACCCACAGGCAATAGTAAAGCAAAGGCCATACCCTCATGCCGCTCCGTTGACCCGCCCTGTGACCCAAAACCACGCACGTCAGACACCGTAACGCCTCTGATCCCTATCTTCAGCAAACCCTGCAGAACCGGAATCTATCTTACTAGCAAGCTTGCGTGGGTGTCCGAGAGAGAGAGAGAGAGAGAGAGAGAGAGAAGCTAGCGTGCAACTGGAGGACACAACCACTGCAATCCACACTCACTCACCGAGGACACATGCGACACCCTCCACGGCCTGCACAAAATTCACACATTTCAGCACCGAGCTGTAGAATTTATCACAATCAATTTTATTCAAAAAAATTATCACAATCAACTGGCAACATACCTCAAGATTGCCTCAATCTTGTAGAACTCTGATTCCGGCAAGTATCCTGAGACCAATCAAGCCACGAAATCAGCAGGGATCCAACAACCTGGCTCTACTTGGACAACTTTCAAGGGAGGCATAAAAATCTAATCTTTTTGTTTTTTGACCGAATATAAAAAATCTAATCTTGGAGGGGAAGAGAGTCCTTGACCTGGATCAGTGGCGCTCTGGGCGCGCACGGCAGTGGCTCGGAGCCGACGGGGTACAGTAGTGACCCGCAGCGGCCTGGGAGCCGTTGAGGAGAGGGGGCAGACGGTGGGTACGGGTAGATGTGTGGCCGGAGAATGGCGGGGAGGAAATAGGGAACGGTAGCGGCGGCGCAGGTCGCCGGCAACATGCTGTAGTTGCTGGTGGTAGAACGGACCGGGGTTGGTCGGATGGGTACTTTGCTCAGCGGACTCGGTTGATTTTGGAACAACACGCCTTTCTTCTACACTTCATAAGGCAGGAGCAAAGGAATCCGTGAATGACCATGGCAAACAGAAAATGGTGGTCTGCACTCGTGACTCGTGAGCAGGGACTGAAATCCCCACCGGATCCCGGCCTTCCGGAGATCCCGGTCCGGGACCGGTTTCACCCGGAGACCGGATCTCGAATTTGAATTTTCGAATTTTAAAATTTTAAAAGAATTTAATATAAAAATATGTAAAAAAACTAGATGAAAGATTACGAATTATGGTGAAATCAAATCATGAAAATGATCAAATTTCAGCTAGGAAAAAATTGAACAAAGATAAAAGTGAAGGAAAAATAGAAAAAATAATGAAAATCATGTCATCTTTCGTATTTATCGGACTTGACTCATGGACTTATAATTTGTGTATTTGAATTCATGTCTAATGGATGAATATTTTGTGTCCTTCTCATGGATTTGTGATTTTTCTTCACTTTAAGTCATATTTCTTTGATTATATGTGATGTATATTGTTAGAAATAGTATATAAATGTCATGCCAATTTTTTTTATTTTTTTGAGATATTTTTTCTACACCAGTCGATTTTTGCACTCAAACCACCGAGATCCCGGTCACCTTGGTCGAAATCCCGCTTGTCGCAATCGTCCGACCAAAACAAGTTTCGACCGAGATTCGGATCGAAATTACCGGTTTCGTGAAAATCGGCGTCCGGTCTCGACCGGGATTACCGGAGAAACGGGATCGTGAGTCGTGAGCCTTTTGCAATCGTGGAATATCTCTCTCGTAGGCCGATGTAATGAAGAAATATGGTAAAGTCGGGGTAATTTGATCATGATTATTGTATACTAGTATATTTTATAGATAAATAATTCACTTGATATATCAATCACTACCGGACTACCTAGGTAACTTTAGCCATTAAATCTTATCATAAAAAGTCTAAATAATCAATCATAACTATAAAAAATTATTTTGAATGAGCTTTCAACTTTTCAAAAATATTAACTCTAATAACTTTAGCTACCGATTAAAAACATATTTTTTTAACATTTTATCGATAGTGGTAAAACTATTTTCTTGAATTTCCCTTTTCTATACTTCAAGTTTCTAGCCTCCCTAGTGTATCATGGTGAGCTCATGTTCCTCACACACACAACTACACTTTAACCTATATAAAACATCTAAGTTGTCGCTCATCTTAAAATTATGCACGACACTTTCATCAACGCTTCAACGAATAGGTATTACCTTGTTGTCGTTCTTCATAATCCAAAAAGAATAGCTCTATAGTATTTGTTGCTAGATCTGAATTCTGAACCACTACAATTATGTTGCGGTGATGCTTCTTTTTCTCGAGGATGGCTTCTCCTTTTCCTCTATAGGTCACAATATTATTCATCATTAACTAGTAATAAAATAATGTACCTAGCACACTATCAAGAGTTCTATAACAATCTATCAGTACATTCTATCCGTTCTTAAATTGTTGGCATTATTGTTTTTTTTACGTGTGATCATTTATCTTGTTCAAAAATATTAAGAATCATCAAATATTTTATTATGATTGCTTTTATCCTTAAAAAGGTTGTAACACCACTTATTCAAAAAAATACGTTGAATAAAAAAATAGTCAAATGTAAAAAAATTCAAAAGTAACAACAATTTAAGAATGGGGAAAGTATTCACAGGTGTTGACTGTAAGAAAAAAAATGTTGTAACCCTAAGATAGGATAAAAATGGAGTTATGGCCTAAAAAAATATTATTTAGAACGAAGTCCCGGCTTTCCTCGTCGGCTGTCTGCCTTGTCGCCACACTGGCAGCACCGCAGCGGCGCCGCAAGTACGGCTAGCAGCGGCGCGGTCTCGTACACGGCGGCAGGCACGGCCAGAACCGGGCACAAGCCTGTGCCGCCTTGTGCTGGCCCTCCTGTTCCTCCAGGTGAGAGCTGAGGCTATCGTCCCCAATCCTCTGGAGAATCCTCCTCCCTTTCGTAGTTGACATTTAGGCTGGACTTCCGGGGATGAGTCGATCCCTGCGCGGGGGAAGCGAGCCGGGACGGGGGCGGGGACGGGGCGGGAATGGTGATGGGATGCGGGCCAGCTGTGCCTGGCGACCTGGGGGACGGAGCTCTCGGAGAAGGAAGGCGTCTCGGCTAGCCTTATCTCGCCCTATTGATCGATCTACATCCACTGATTGTTGAAATTCTGGGGTGTTCTTCGATTGAATTCCGGCGCCGTTGTTTAGTCTGCAGCGATAAACCCTGTGGCCGCCACCTAGTTTTCTCACGTTGCCTGGTTGTTCATGTTTTGCAGGGGGTGCTGCCAGTTCGGAGGCTCGATCGATATGGTGATAAGAACATCTTCGCTTTGTATATATCTGTGTTGTTATCTTTGTAGTGTTGTGTTTATTTGTTGTGTTCGCGGTGAATGCAGGTCAAAATCGAAGATCATGTCGAGTGCAGTGGCGCGAGTGCTGATGCTGAAGGCCTAGGAAATGCAGCCCAGGGTCCGCTGCCTACCAGGGTGAAGGAGGAGGTGACGTGCTCCCTTACAATTAGTTCCTGTAGTAGGGTGTGGATTCATTTGTCCTTGAGGCAGAATGCAAAAGACTTGCTTGCAGTAAAGAAATAATGTAAATTGTACAGGGGGTGCCAGTTGCTAGCTGTGTCTAAATTGTTCGAAGCTGCTGCACTTTATTTTTTCTTCTAAATGAAATTTAAAAACTATGGTATTTTTTAGGACAAGCCCTGGCGCAGTGGTAAAGCCATCCCACTGGTGCCAGGAGACCTGGGTTCGACGCGCAGCCTCTCCGCTTGTGCGGGGGTAAGGCTTGCCCGGGAGTTTTCCTCCCCAGACCCCACATCACGTGGGAGGTGCTTGCACTGGGGCCTGTCCTTTTATGGTATTTTGCATTTCTTTTAACTGGTGCTCTTTAGCCAAGCCCAATCGATGGTGGTATGTCTTATCACTGCATCAAACCTGAATGGTTTGAATCAATTTAGCTGCTCCCAATGTGATGTCTCTTGGATGTAACATATGAATGTTTAATATTTTGAGTCGCTATTTGACCCTACTAAAGTTAAAGTACACTGGTTATATTTGTAAGTAAAAAGGCCACCGGCTTTTAAATTGAAGTACAACTAATCAATTACAATTTCCAAATAATAGTTTGCACATTAGTTTTTTAGCCAAGTTGTTATACTGACATGACGTGCACTATAGGACGGTCAACCAAGTTCATCTTCTTGTAATTTAAGACTACAATTTATTGGAATGGGATTCTCAGAAGTGTTAGTAGACAAGGTGCTCCAGCAATATGGTATGCTATACTTTCACCACTCACCAGAGACAAAACATCCTGAACCTTTTGTATTGGAATATACTATTTAATTGAAGCTATATCTCATGCAGGTGACTATGATTCTGACACCATATTGGAATATCTTTTATCCTATCCTGTAAGTGTTTTGCCAATTTCATTCTCCAGTTGATTCTGAAGTAGATACTGCTAATCTTTTTCATACCTATGCTGTTGGTTCCTTTCCTTGTATGTTTTAGTGTCTGTTTTCCCCATATGATAGAGTTTCTGGTCCATATTCTTAGATAGTGTTGTTTTAGAATTACTCGGTAGTGCATGTGTATAGCAGAGTTGGAACAATAGCTCTGCATAAATGCTTACCTTGTCCTCATTGCATGTTATTCTTACACTAGTCTGCCATTTCAGAGAATAATGCAAATGCAACCTCCTTGCACGTCTAGTTTGTTTGTATTTGAATTTTTTACATAAATGTTTCAGGTTACCAAATCAGTGTTCTTATGGTTTTTTTTCATTTGCTATGCTTTTGCTGGTTGCTTACATAACTATATTAAGAAACTCGGGAAGTAATTGGAGTGATGTTTCACTTAGATGGCTCATCCTATTCAGCATCTGATTTGTAAAGGCCATAAGATTTCATTGCCATGGCTTCCATTGTTGGGTCTTGTGTTGTGGTGATTAGAAGTAAAGTATGGCCTTGAATATTATCTCCTCTTGCATTATAGGCTATTCAAAAGTCAGGATCCGAATCATCTTCTTCTCTGGGAAACCTATTCGATTCCGATAATGAAGAAAACATTTCTCTGTTAGAGCCTAGGAACCAAAACATTAAGGTGATCTTTTATCTCAAGATATCAATTCATTGTCTTATTCATTTTAAGTTCATTAAACTTTCGAATGTTTCTATCTGCAGCCTGAGCCTGATTCTTTCTCAGAAAAGAGATCATATTTACTGAGAACGATGAACTTCTCACAACAAGAAGTTGATTTTACACTCAACAAGCTAGGTAGGATACACAAAATTATTTGTGGAATTGAGAAATTTACTCTTGATTAATTAGGCTGCACTCAGTTGGTGTTGCTTTATTAAAAGAATTAAATAGTTATAAAACCCTCTTTGATGATCATTGATGTCTTTCTTCATAATTGATATATCTATACTCCATTATTTTAGGTGAGGAAGCGCCTTTAGAACAACTTGTGGATCACATTATTAATGCTCAATCAGAAGGATCCTCTAGAGAAAAGGAAAATGATGATGCTACAAGCGAGGTTTTTCCTATTGACCTTTGTTTAAATTGATGTTGTTAATCTTTCATGGATCTAAATTATCCCCTAAAGTGCAAAGCAAAAATAGAGACTTTATCAATGATATTGGTTCGCATTCTCGAGCAATTGTGTAATGTATCACTCCTTTTAAGGCTCATTATGCTACATGCTACTTTGTGAACAGAATATTGCATAATCATCCATATCTTAAAAGATGGTTCTAGTTTATATTTTATACTCTACCATGATGTTTCTGAAATGGTTAGTTCATACATCCTTCTTATGAAATAGTGTCTCTGACCCCTGTTCTGCTGTTTGTTTGATTGTTTCCATGTCTGCCCCATCAAAATTTGTAATTCTATTCATACCGGATTGTCTCTTGTAAAATATGAATTAAATTCATGTAACTTGAAAGGCTCTCTATATCAATACTATTTCCCTTCTACCGTCTACTTTCCCTTGTCCAGTTTTCCAGATGTACGTAGCTAATCATTATGTGTACTGCATGCATTTCCTTTATAACAACACCCAAATTATAGATCGACCAATAGAGGTTTCAGATATGTTGAAAAGTGTATCATGGTTGGCATTCTAGTGTGTGTGATACTTTCTTCAACACCTTATTTGATATGACGGTCACCTCAAATAACTATTCTGATTAAAAATTGTATTTTCTCAGGGAAAGGATCAAGCCTTGTTTAGTGTGATGGAGAAAACAATCTGTTTGCTGCAAATGGGTTTTACTGAGGAAGAAGTGTCATGGGCTATTGACAGTTTTGGTAAGTCAAAGATAAAAAAAAGCTAAATTTGCCCCAATGTTGCAACATTTATCACAATTCCACTGACTAATCATTTACATAAGAGAAAATTGATCATTGCCATATCTTTACCTTAAAAGTCGGTGGTCAGTGGTGGCCAGTGTGGTTCGTCCTACCACCAGGTCCACCCTCATGTGCACCAACAGGTGGGGCCATTTTTTGGGGGAGGGAAAGATAAACAGCAGGGGAAATCCCTGCTGTGGTAGATATTTATTATATATTAAAAAAAGGAAAAGGGAACTGTACGGCACCCAGCAAAAGGGCCAGAGCTAGAAACAACCAAATCAGAAGAGAATTATGAACCAAGTCAAGCATTGTAAGAAAGTATATATTTTTTTAAAAAAAGTATTGTAAGAAAAGTTTGTTTCTTTGGCGGCTGCATTCGATGTGCTTGAAGAGCTGCTTCCTTCAGAAATTGTCTTTTCCAAATCTGAAAGGACGGCATTGTTTCTCTGCTTCCATATTTGCTGTGCTGCTATGATAAAAATTTCCATGAAGGGGGGTTGGGTCTCTGTTTTGGCCGCAACATCATTATCTAGAAATCTGTGCTGAGGTCCCATTTGATGTTGAGATGTTATCAGCATTCTTGACTCAACCGACAGGCAAAGAATAGGTGAAACACCATTTTTTTCTTGCTGGTGCTGACAGAAAAAGCAGTTGTAGTTATTCCCTAAAATCTTATAGTTTCTTGTTCTTAGCATGTTCCTAGTGTTGATTCTATCCATGAGCAGCAGCCAGGTAAAGACTCGTAATTTGTTACTGCACTTTATCCATGAGACAGATGAAAGGGGTTGGTGAATGAAAGTTCCTATATGCAAAGTGATATAACTTAGAAGATGTATAGGTCCTACTGCCCCATTGATAGTGCCATATGTCTTTGGATCCTTTCTCTTGAACTGTCGTGGCAAAAGGTTTTCAAGAGCAGTATCTTCCTGGTGAGTTAGCGCTGACGAGGTAGAAGTTTTCTGCAATGTTATCCACTAGGTTGAATTTGGCAACAAAAGGTGGAGCCATTTAGCTATGTCACACTTCTCAGGCAAGCCTCTCCAAGTCAATGCTCCCACCGACCCTGCCTCCATTTCTGCAGGATTGCAACTCATCTCTCCAGTCCACCCTCTCGTGACTAGTTTGTTGGATCATGTGGTGGTAGCCAGATTAGGGCTGCTGATGCTGCCTTGCTTGTGCAACCCTGCCCCCTCCCCGGCATATGAGAAGTCAGATCTGGACCTGAGATGCCAGATGTGGGAATGAAGCACCTCTATAACCTACCTTGCGCCTGATCGCAGTGAGCTCGCACAGAATGGTGGCGAGGGCCTGAACCACGCGAAGTCCAAACTATTTCAAATCAAGAACATAGTGCAGTACACTCAAAGATGAGAATGCTATGGCAGCAAGATAGGGGTAAGGATCCAATTTTAGTAGAAGATAATGAGATCTTCCATTGCTTGAAGTGGATTGAGAAAGGATGGTGTGAGTTCTGCGAGAAAAAAGGGGAGAAGTGTAGAGAAGACAAGCAGTTCTGTTCTGTTTTCCTTTTTTTTTAAAAAAAAATGACTGGATTCTCTTGAGTAGGAACCTGCTACTTGTTTAGGACTCTTTGGGTTTTTTGATGGGCATGGTTCGGCCCTACTTCCTCGTTGAAATGTGTTAGTTCTGCCAGCAAGATTGCTGATTCGATTTGGATTAATGTTACTTTTTTGCTGGGGTGTTTTATGTATTTGCCTACAATTTATGTTAACCGGTGATTTGATTATGTATATTAGCCCCTGCATGTGACACTTTTGATATTTGCTACAAAGTGATGTCTGCATGTCACTGTTTTGATGTCTGCATGTAATTGCATGTATGGTACATGAGTTTTTACATTGATCATGTTGGTAAGAACCCTAGCTAAGTATTCATGTCAATCTGCCTTAGTAGTTTTGATGTCTGCTAAATTGGTGTTCTCTCTATTGTAAATAAAAAGCACTAATTGTCATGTTTCTACCTTGTACTAGTATATTTGTTTCAGTAATGACTTTTAAATGATACATTTCTTCTCATTTCAGGCCAGGAAGCAACAATAGCAGAATTGTCTGACCATATTTTTGCTAGGCGAATTGCTAATAGCATTGAGCAGAAAGAGGTAACTCACTGACATTTTATTCGTCTATGTGCGTGTGCTGGGAGTTTAAGACAATCCCTTGTTGGGAGCCTTATCAATAATCTTTTATTATAACCTCTGTCCAATAATACAATACATATCAATTTTGGCTCCGTCTTCAGGATTAGGCATGAGCCATTTTCTCATACAATACATCACCTATAGCTACCAAACTAATATAATGTAAACGTACTTTAAAATAAAAAATCTAGGTACAAAATCTTACCCCTTAAACATCTTATAATTTGATTAGTAGTTGATTAAGTTATACAAAGCTGAGTTTTCTGATAACATGTATGCCTTCTCTTTCTTTCTTTATTTCTTTTGACCTGAAAACAGTAGATGAGGCTCTCTCACTGTGAATTTTGTTAGCTCCAAAAAGAAGAGGTAAAAAGTTATCACAAACATTCTTTTGTAGGGACATTGACAAAACCCAAACACATGCTTTATAGTTTTGAACATCGACAATGTAACAACTTGATTTAAAGTATAAAGCGAGCTACCAGTCTTATCCATTTGGATGGTTTTCTTGTGATTATCTTACCTTGGTGCACTAGCACCGGGTTAAGAAAAATTGTTACTGTAAGGAGCCCATTTGGAGCAGCTAAATCACTTGAAAATTAGGCATAGCAAGTTATATTGGCACCGCAATCCATGCTAGCCTAGCCCGTCCCTGTTAATTGTTGTATCCTTTTGCTATTGTCAGTTTCTATTACCAGTTTTATTAGACAATATATGTCTCAGTAATTACTCATTTCCATATCCAATGAAGTAATTTTCCTATGTAGCTTGCAAGTTGCTACATCACTTTATGCTCTAATCTGTGCAGGTAAAAGTTGAATCTGACTTTCTTGATGAGACAGAAACTGAGTTCTCAACATACGGCAGCTATGGTAGAGAGCACACAAGAGTTAAAAGGGCCAAGACTATATTTGTTGATGACAGAGAGGCCTCTAGTAGTCACTCCAATAATCCAAGGTTTATGGGCTGCTGTTCAAGGACTAATACTCTTGTCAAGGAAGAACCTGTGGTAATGACACCGGGCTGCCGCACAAATCTACGTGGTAACGTTGCTAGCCCCCATATTTCGTCTATGGCAATGTTGTTGAGATATCCCAAAATACATGGCGTCAGCTCTCGCAGTTCTTATATAATGTGGAGCCGGAGTTTTTAAACAGTCAGTTTTTCTCAGCTCTAACAAGAAATGAAGGATATCTTCATAACCTCCCAATAGAGAGAAGAAATGTTATAGTTCCAAAGTCACCGATGACTATTGAAGAAGCTTTTCCATTTACAAGGCAATGGTGGCCCACGTGGGACACAAGGAAGCACATCAGCATTGTTTCTACAGATGCAGTAGGGGAAGGAGGTATTGAGCAGACGTGTGAGAGGCTTGGATTGATGGCTAGAGAGTCTAGAGGAGTGCTTCCAGAATCTAAGAAGTTGCACATTCTGCATCAATGCAAAGTGTCGAATCTCATATGGGTTGGTCAGGATAAGCTAAGCCCTTTGGAGCCACGTCAAGTGGAAAGGATACTTGGGTATCCTCCTAACCACACTAATTTGTTTGGTCTGAGTCAGCAAGAGAGAGTTGCTGCATTGAAATATGCATTTCAGACTGATACTCTAGCCTACCTCCTGTCGGTTCTTAAGGATAAGTATCCTGATGGGATGAGGGTGTTGTCTATTTACAGCGGAATCGGAGGTGCTGAGGTAACACTCCATCGACTGGGCATCCCTCTGAAATGTGTAGTATCAGTTGAAGAATCTGATGTTAATAGGAAAATTTTGAGAAGATGGTGGGGGAAAACTGAGCAAACAGGTGAGTTGAGACAGTATCCTGGCATCTGGAAGCTCAAGACAGATGTGATTGAGAATCTGATTGCAGAATTTGGTGGTTTTGATCTCATAATTGGTGGGAATTACAGCTCTTATAAAGGGGGTACAACAATCAGTACAACAATGGGCATGGATGCTCAGCACTTCTATGAGTATGCTCGTGTTGTTAAGAGATTGAGGTCTGCTGTTGGACTACATTGATGTCAGGCATAGTTCCATGTCGTCTTTCATCTTTGGTGGCATAAATGTCTATGTAGTATGATGTAGAACCATATCTGTAATTTGACAAACTTTAGGACTTCTTTGACTTATGTAACTGGATGTTCATCTTCTCACAATAAATTAAGTTTTTCATGGTTTTCTGGTCCCTTCTAATCTGTTGCTCCTTTAAAGTGATTACGTTATCAGATTTTGCATGCTGGTTAGTCATTGTGATGTTAATTCTCCTTATACTTGGGAGTTTTGGACCATTTCATAGCCAGCCTTCTGTTAATCCATTGGAAGTTGACTTCAGCTTGGTATTTTCTATAATATGTCAGCTTAGATTTTTTTTCCTTTCCTTGTAATGGTTTAGTTTAATTGAAACCAGTACTTCTCAAAGCACATGGTACTACATGAATTGACAAGAATTGAGACCAGTACTTCTCAAAGCACATGGTACTGCATGAATTGACAAGTCACAAGCGTATCTCGATTGAAAAAAATAATTTCCCTACAGCCTAGAAAACCAGCTCAAACCAATGTCCGAAACTTTATCCACCTTTGATACTGTTAGAACTAGAACAAATAAAAAACTGCAAATGTAGCATGAAATTCTAGATTTCAGGTAATTCGTAGTTGAGAATTGACTAGTACAAATGAATGAATAACCTCGATCGATAAACAAATTTTGGATCGAATATTGTGGTACAGTGGGTGCATCCTTGCGTGGTGCTACAGATCAGGCAAACTGAATTTGGTGCAAACTCGTACATGGACTCAGGACGCTCCAACTCTCTTCCATCTACTTTACAGAACCGCGGACAATTTTGTTAACAACATTTTTTTCTTGTTGGGGTGAGGGTTGATAATCTAAAAGGTAAGTTTTATAGGACCGCGATTCGCCCGGCAATATTATATGGTGCTGAATGTTGGCCTACAAAAAGACGACATGTCCAACAATTAAGTGTAGCGGAGATGCGTATGCTACGGTGGATGTGTGGACACACAAGAAGGGATCGGGTACGGAATGAAGATATTCGGGATAAGGTAGGAGTGGCTCCAATTGAGGAGAAATTGGTTCAACATCGATTGAGATGGTTTGGACATGTCCAACGTAGGCCTCCGGAGGCACCGGTGCGTAGTGGGGCTCTAAGGCGGGCCGATAATATAAAGAGAGGTAGAGGTCGACCTAACTTGACTTGGGAAGAATCGGTCAAGAGAGACCTTAAGGAGTGGAATATCTCCAAAGAATTAGCTATGGATAGGAGCGCTTGGAGGCAAGCAATCGACGTGCCGGAACCGTGACCTTTATGTTGCTCTAACTTTGTGTCTTATGGGTTTCATCTCTAGCCTACCCCAACTTGCTTGGGATTAAAGGCTTTGTTGTTGTTGTTGTTGTTGTTGTGAGGGTTGATAATCTAGGACAAAAAGATAATCAGCTGACAATGTTCTCCGTCTTGCAAGACATCGTTGTGGTTCTTTAAGCCCTCATCTCACACATCACCATCCCACAAAAGCACATTGCTTCCGAGCATGCTCAGGGATCAACTTCACCAGGAACTCCATCGGCACACTCTTCAGCTCTGGTTTGGTCCCACAATGGTAGCAATGAAGTATAAGTTGATAAGGAGTTTTGATGCTCTCAAAAGTAAAGTCACTGAACAGTCTTACCGTGGGGCTTGAAGTTGAACAAAGGAGGAAGGAAACGGCCGTTTGGTAATCGTGTGTTTGGATCCCGAAGTTCATCAAAGAAAGGATGGATTAATACTTCCAACTGCAATGATAACCAATTTGCAGAGTAAATGGCAGCAACTAAATGTGAACAACAGTATTTATAATGAATCAGTGATAATTAATTAGAAAGTATCTTTTAAAATAACACTTAAAGCAGTAAAAGACAGTGATAACAGGAACTAACATTTCAAAAAAGAATGAACTAAATGCTAAACATTATTTGCTAAATAATGAAGTTGTACTTACTGCAGTGGAGCGAAGGTTTGGTGAGTACTGTAGAAGCCTGGATACAAGATCTACTGCTTCAGCAGGCATTCTTTTGTGGAAGATCTGGCACAAAATGAGACTAATGTAAGATATCAATTTAAAGGGGAAAAGGGAACAAACCCAATACAAGGTTCTTACCTTGTGCCACGGGTGAGCTTTAATCTGCGGGAACTTAAACTCAGTATAATTTGGATTCATGCACTTAATTTCTTCACGTGTAGGTGTGCCCAGAACCTACACAAAAAATAATATAAATTGAAGTGAAGCAACTAAGAAGCAGCAATTTACTTGGAGAAAAAAATAGATTACTTTGATGATTTCAACAAGCTGATCAACACCGCTGTCACCTGGGAATAGAGGCTGTTGAAAAAGAAAGATTTAGGAAGTTTCAATAGGTCTGATAGTACACCCATGGTCATGCAATTATATGTTCCATTACCTGTCCTAGGAGTAATTCAGCAAGAACACAACCAGCAGACCAAACATCAATTGCCGTTGTGTATTCAGTGGCACCAAATATGAGCTCTGGGGCTCTGTAATACCTAGAACAAATGTAAGAAATATTTGGTTCTCCTTTTACCTGAAACAGTACAAGCAATTAGGTACACTACAAAATACCAGTGTTCATGTAAATGTCAGACTGATTATGACTATACCAAGACTTTTGCGCTGCCAAAGTCGCACAGTTTGAGCTGATGAGTATGTGGATTCACCTATTGCAAAATTAATATTGGATCAAACTATGTGAAGCTGCATTTAGTACTTGATAATAGTTGAATTATCCAGTAGATAGAAGATTACTCTAGATATACCAGAAGATTTTGAGGCTTAATGTCCCTGTGGCACACTCCAATGCAGTTATGAATGTATGCCAAAGCTCTACAAATCTGTCAACAGAAAGATTATTCTTGTTACAACCATCGTGATATCGTACTTGAGTATACAATGGGATCCAGGTAAACTTTACCTGATACATGTAAAGTTTTGCATATATCAATGGCATGCGCTGGTTCATCTTGTTATAATGTTTAATGACACGATGAGCAGTTTCCGGCACATACTCAAGCACCAGATTGAGGTAAAGCTCCTCCTTCTCGGTCTTCGAGAAGAAACAGTGCTTTAGAGAAACCACGTTTGGGTGGTCAAGCACTCGCATTGTTTGCAGCTCACGGTTCTTATATCTCTTGTCTTGAAGGACCTTTTTTATAGCTACAGTCTCACCAGTCTCCAGACACTTGGCCTACACATGATTTTTTATACAAGACATGAAGGAACCATTAGTCGCTAGCACAAATGTAATACTAAAATAAGGAACTAAACTGCTCATGGTAATACTGATTTATCCAGCAACAAACCTGGAAAACAGTTCCGAAGGACCCATGACCTACCACACGCTCTGCCATGTAACTAATGGTCTGCAGCGCACATCCGGAAATTCAGCAATGAGCTTATTTTGTCATGAGGCAGCAGTTACTAGACACAAAGATATTCCTACTATCCACGACATCACTTATGCAGGTTCACTAGTTAGTAGTTACCTGTTTTGCCTGCCCGTTTCTCCCATCAATGCTTGTCACTATGATGTGACCAGGCTCTGTCCCGTTGCCATTGACTACTATATCTTCCATGTCCTGCGTATATACAGACCAAAATCATAAATGGGTGACCCAACAAAAGGAAAAAAACTGAACTGAACCACTCTATAGGGAGATCAATACCTTATCATCCCTCATGCTCAGATTGTTCATCTCATTGCGGAGACGATCTGCATCACTATTAGAACTTGGGTCATTCTGAAATCCCATAGAAGAACGCACCACGCCTGCTGAGGCCATGCTGTGACGGAATTATCTAATGTATTCCGTACAAACTATTGTTTGAGAGACTTCACTACAATGTGGTGTGGTGTATTTGATTCACCTGCAAAGAACATGACAAAGGCAAGTCAAAAAAATTGAATGCGTAGACAGCTCAGCAAGGAAAAGATGGTATCATCAGAAACAAAAATAAGTTTTATTCGGAGCACATTCACTTGCAGACAGGTTATATTGCTAGTTGCTATGTAGACTCAAAAATTTGACAAAGATAGAACTCCGGGAATCCAAATCTTTCCAAATTGGGATCCCACTTCGTCTAGCTCAATTCGATTAGATAACTCCAGTTCCCCTATAGCAATTCAGCCAGTCAGCCACTGATCAAATGAAGACATCACAGCAGAGTCATAGTAGCTGACAGATTATGAAAGCTTCTAAGAAAACCATACGTACAAATAATCAAAACACAACCTAAAAGAGGCAGTAGAAGGAGACATTGTCTATTCAGATCACCAAACATTTTTGCCTCCCAAATTGGTACCTTGCCTCATCATTCCACCTCCCTCGTCACTTCATTGATATATGCAGGAAGTAAAATCAACTCAAGAGCCAAATACCGAAACCATTTCCCCTGTCCCCAAATTTACATGGAATATGGTCAAAGCAATCATCTTTCGCCTCTCCTCCCGAATTGAACCAATCGCGTAACTCAGGACGCCCGCCACGCCGCTTTCGATCACAAGACTCAACAACCACGATGGTCACCGCACCGGAATCGTAACCCGATCGCCGGATCCATAAATGGACGCTAGAAACGAGCGCACAAGGAGGAAGGAGTCAGAGGATTACCGGATCGGCAGGCGGGCGGATCGGTGGTGCGGCACGGGGTTGGAAGCTTCTCCCCTCTCCCTCCAACTCCGGCGCAGGGAGGATTGAAGAAGAGAGGGGGCCGAATGGAGGAAGAAGAATGGGAGGGGAAAGACAAGTTAAAGTTATACTAACGCTCAACAAAATTCAATGACAGCAGAAAATTAGACAATAAAGATGGCATTTTTACTGATATTATTATCCTGTCTGTTTGACCGTTGAAAGGTTCCGGTCCAACGGTGCCATTGCCATCCCCACCACCCTCTCCTCTGGGACCTTTATTTATTAGTATTATGATGATGTGTAAATTTCAAGGGAGAGCGAGCAAATATGCTTGAGGTGAATTTTCAGCTCGGGTAAATTCTTTGCACTTCCTCTTTTTGGTTCCGTTTGCATGTTAAAATTCCTCATCCTAACATCATGTCGATAAAGATGAAGATGGTATTTCTTTTGCATGTATTTATGGGGGTAAAGCACGATGAAAACATGTTTCTGCCCTGTCAATCTATCACTGACCAAAATGAGGGGATTAGTCAATATCCTTTGATTGATTATAATGATTTAGCGATAATTCTTTCTGTTACCGGAAGGGCACAACGTGTTTTCATTTTCCAATGTTTACGACGATGTTTCCGTCATTATGGTGCATCCGTGATCGGCAGTATGTCTCTGTTGTATTGTCTCGTCATCAAATTGCTGACACATTGGTAAAAAAATACTTACATTCTAATAACATGTTAAAATCGTAATTAAGTCTATGATCGCTTTAATTTGTTCATGCTCACTGAACTGATATGCGTTCTAATCAGTCTTCCGTCAGAAAAACTGGAAATTTTACATGGGTAGTTTTGTGCTTCAATGATGGGGTGAGAATCCTTATAATTCAGGGGTTTGAACTGAACAAATGATTGGGCACAGGCTGTCCTGGTCGGGGCATGGAACCCACTCTGCCTCTTCCTACCCGCAGACAACAAAACAAATCGATTAGAGACTGGGAAAAGCACGGCATTGTAGCTTAGCTATCAAACACTAGTAGTATAATCGATAGCCGGTCACCAGACTCATAAGTAATCATGTAGAAAAATCTTGCGACAACTTTTGGCTCATCGTTTCTCTTTTAGGCCTTGTTCGTTTTTATGGGAATGGATCCCACATGGATCTGTTCACGAGCACGGATTGAGTGGTTCGAACTTCTTTACTTCATCCAGGTCTATTGCGTTCAGTGGGTTAGAGTCATGGATTGGTCTTCAGCGCTTGAGGCATGAAATATGCATGGAATGAGTTGGAATCGGATCGGTTCCCATTCCAATCCATGCATAACCGAACGACCATTTTGAGTTAGAGTGGAACAGATTACATATTTTTCTGTTACATGTGGTTTGAGCTGCGATCCATATTGTTCCATGATAAAACGAACGAGGCCTTAGTTTATTGTGCCTTGCAATCTGTTTTCTCTTTCTGTTGTAGTAAAGCTGTTCGGCGAGTGCATCTACTTATATTGATGCTTGGTGATCATGACTGTCGCGAAAAAGTCTTATTGTACTTTATCTATTTTGTTCTCAGGTCACGTTGGGGTCCAAAGGGAAGCGAGACTAGCGTTTATTTTTTTTTGAGGGCAAAGCGAGACTAGCGTTTTGTAGGAGGCATTATTAGCATTAAGTGCAAAACTGGTTCACATTACCTTCCTTCTTTTAAACAGAGAAGAGAACTTACGTTTTTCTGTACTACCATTACACACAGACCTTTTCTTTTTCGAACCAATATCACACGGAGACCATCTCTGCAGTCAGTCTCATGTAGTAGTTTATATTGATACGGTGTATGTCGACACCAGGTACGAATGCGATCTAGTATTATTAATCTATTCACTTGTACTATACCTGAATGATACGGCGTCCGACAGAGTTAAGCAACTTCTCATTATACTATACTAACCATCATATCAATGTGTATACATCACGGAATCTTGAGATGCCAGCGTGACCAAATATCCAAACCTTTCGGTACAAAACTAAAGTAATTTAGGACAAACCAAGAAGCATGAAGGAAAGAGGAAGAGGAGGAAGCCCGGGCCGACATGACAGAGCAGCAGCTGTTTTCATCACCGGCCGCTCAGGGCCGGCACGGCACGTCGCCGATTTGATCAAGAATTCAAAACACGGCATTAATCACAAGCAAGAAGGTGTTTTTTTATGTGCTTACTAAAATATTTAGTCGGCTGATGATTAGATGCCACTGTTTTCAGACTGGCATGCGGTCCTCAAAGTTCGAACTTCGGAGAGAATTTCAACTGTTAGGCACAGAGTTGAGCTCCACTGATTTCAACGTTTCGGCTGGCCCTCGCTCTCGTTACTAAAGATCCGTTTAATTTGTCAGCTGCAGTTGGTATGTGGGGAGAAAAATTGGTTGTATGTTTTTATTTCAACAGATTTGCGAGCTATCGTTGGTTTGAATTTATGTAGCGTATAATCCTACAGCTGATTCAACGTCACCGTGTTGAGCTGTACAGGGCTTGCACTGCCTCCACGTGCTGAAATTTGATTTTTTTTTAAAGAAAAGAAGTTGACAACGGTGGGGGAGCACCCCACCAGAATTTCTCATTGATTAGTGAAACAGGGCTCCAAACTTACTAGTATAAGCATTGCATACAAACTCAAATTCGAACAGAAAGCAAAAGACAGACCTACATGGACCACACGGCAGTTAACAGTTGTTTGGGTTGACGGTTTAGCCACAGATTGATGTGTTTGGACGGCATGGAGGAACACCAGTCAGTTAATATTGTGATCTCGTCGAACACCTTCTTGTTCCGGCACTCCAAATCGTCCAGAGCACAGCAAGAGCAAGGGTGTTGATCAGCGCCGGATCCATGGTCTGGTTTGGTTCGTGTTGCCATTTTTGCTAATGCGCAGGATCGAGAAAAATATCGTACCCGCTGTGGCGCCAAAGTCCCCCGGTTGAATTCTTGCCGACGGGCCGGCGAGCCCTGCGCACGTATCTTGGACTGGTTTTGTACCCCGGCAGCGCACCTGATGTCCGGCCTGTCCTCGAGTTAGATTTTGAGGACATGAGTTCACTGGACGCTGCTTGGGTTTCAGTTTCAGTCAGCGTTCTCCGCATTCCATCTTTTTTTTTCTGAACACAAAGGGTACAGCACTTTTAGTATTTTGTAGTAGAAACTAGAAAGAAAATTCTAGTTTTTCTTACACCCATCCTTTCGTCATCTCACCGCACATCATACCAAGTTAGCATAGTTGCATGAGAGCATCAATTGAAAAGTTGATTGTAAATTTAATCACTTGAGAGCTATAGTGATTATGGTTTTAATTTTGTAATTTATATATTTATATAACTTTTCTCGGTGGTGAAACCAACCCACCCGAGTTCAAATCCTAGATTTGACATGGATTTTGCATTTAGGGAGGATTATTTTTTCTGTGAACATGGATGTCCCCGTAGACGCATTTGATCACTTTGTGGATTGTACGATGCTTGGAATTTTTAAGATGCTCATACGGGTAGGATGTAAATGTGTAGTATATTTATAGGGGTGGGTATTCGTGCGTGTGAGTGTTTATATATACACTACATTCAATCTGGAAAGGAGCAAATATTGTACTTTAATGCGGTTCTTTTTCATATGCTCTTAAATGGATTAGGTTGGTAATAGTATGGAGTTAGTAAGTAGAATGTGAAAGTGACGGGCTTGACCTAGAAGCATGTACCTCCCCTAGAGCATATGAAAAATATGTTAATTGCAATTAAAGTTGAAAGATTGTGGTTATCACGTGAACAAGCAAAAAGGAAAAGGAAAATAGTAAAAAGTTCTAAAACAAAATCTAAGAAATAATACTTTTTTAAAAAATATATCTTCAATTCTTGGCCAGATAAGACTTGGGATCATTACCAATTGTTGGCCGTAATGATATTCATTGGATGGTCATATTCTCTTTATTTTCTAAAAAACAAAATCCGAAATGCCGATTGGTTTTTCTGTTTTATCGATAGTTTTTTGAAGAAAATAATACCACTACTATATTCAATTTTGTGAACCCCGGGATATATAATCTTTTACTTTGATATATTCATACTTTTTATATAATATTGTACTAGTAATAAAGAAGAGTCTGGTACTTCAAAAGTTTCTAGTGGGCCAATTGGATATCTACTATGCCTTTTGGGCTGAGCTGGGCTAGACGTAGAGGTGTTGTCTGCCTTGCCTTTTTTATGTTTCCTATCCATTTAGCAGTAGAGAACCGAGCGTAGCTGGTTGGCTTGCGCTGGCGCTAGCGGTTGCCAGCGAGCCCGCCCGCGTTCGAGCGCTGCTCGACGCGGTGCGTCTCACCTCGGGATTTTTTCCGTCTCTCCAGGCTTCGATCTAGATAGAATAGACGCGCGTGTGCGTTCGATGGGATCTGTGCGTTTCCGCACGCTGAAGGATCTCGAGTCCGTCCAATGTCTAGATTAGGCGTGTGCTTGACGCAGCGCGCGCGTGTGCGTAGCGTGAGGTGTGAGTGGTGTCGTGTGCGTTCGAAATTATACCCTTCTCAAAAAAAAAATCCATTTAGCAGTATCATTTTCTCCATGGTTGTTAGATTGCGTTATCACATAGATGGATGCAGATTTGCATATGTTGAGCTAAGAAGGAAACTGAGTACCCAGTGTGATGCATAAAAGGGCAAAAGTGAAGTACAAAGTAGCCTCTAGAAAATTCTTAACCAGAATGTCGTATATAGTAGTACGACCACCATGGTTCACAAAACCGGTGAAAACCGGCCGGTTATCCCGGTTAACCGGGAAACCGGTCCCGGCCGGCCGGCCGGTTTGACCGATTAGCCGGGAACAACCGTAACTATTTACTGTAGCTATTCGGTTAATCGACGGTTTTCCCGGTTAACCGACCGGTTTTCTCGGTTCAAAACCGGACCGGTCAATCCGGTTTTGTTAACCTTGACGACCACAACCGAGGAAGTATAATTCTAAACCAATAATACAAATGCGAGTATTAAGAAAATAGTTCGAACACAATCTTTGATATGAAGAGACTTATCCATAGTTTCTTTTGGGGACCTTTCAGTTAGAGAGAGAGAGAGAGCTAGTTTTCTGCATAGGCATTTTATTATTTTACATGCACCATATCAAGTAATCTTTTCAAATAGGTCTCAGTTTCAGAATTTAAATACATTGTTCATCTCTTCTCCGTAACAGACTCAAATTAAGTTGATCCTTCTCAATTGATCAGAAAAATAAATTAAAGGCAGAAGACCAAATGCTTCTCCCACAACCACAACCCAGAAGGAACATCCTAGAAGCTTCGTATTCCACAAAAAGATGCATCTAGAAGGTTCCCTAATTTGTTACTCCCAACCAGCAAGCCAGAAAGAAAATACGTATCACGCTACTGAAGTTTTTTCTTCCTCTCAGTCCACATACTAGAGCGTGAGTAGTGCCACGTCTCATCTTCCTCCTTTTGCAGAACGGATCAAGAACAGGTAGACACTTGTGCTGGTAATTGCGATGGTGATCGTGATGCAGCAAGAGAACAGGTAGACACTTGTTGGCCGATTTTCCTCAGCCTAACGCTTTCGAAGAACAATAGGAGGAAAAAGCATCTTTCCTCCTCACCGGTCACCAACCACTATTCATTAATCCTTTTGGTGATGAGTTGTTGCTCTCTCATTGGTCCCAATACAAAACAATTAAAAAGGAAGTAAAATGGCATAACTCAATGCAACTGCTTTTTTAAAATAAATGACAGACTCAGTGCAACTGTTTCTCAAACAACTACGAGCGAGACCAGGTTAGAGCTAATGTCAGCTTTTACACAGGTATGGTACGTGTGGGATTATTTGTATGGTATTATTTCATTTTACTTTATAGACTAACTCTTAAACAAGAGCTAACAACACTCTCTCTTCCTATTCTTTAACATAAAACAAAAACAAAAACAATTTATATGGTGCAAAGGACTTGTGTCGTTTGGGTAGCGAGTAGTCACACGGGCAAGGCTTGTGAAGAAAAAAGATATTATTAAATTCTTGCATTTTAATAAGGCTACTTCCAATGGGAGTTTCATTTCTTTGTTTCCAAGATGCCACATAAGCAACAAGGGTGAATAAAATACCTCATACAATGCATAGTTTCATTTTATTGTTTCCTAGGTAACACATGCAAGAGAGAAATATCTTGAAAACAGTGTAGAGATGGTTTCATCTAGATGAAACTCTTTTCTTCTCTCTCCTTATTAATTTTCTGCCACATCAGCAAAATTACTTACATGACAGCTCATTTATTGAAAATGAAACTCCCACTAGGAGTAGCCTAATAAGGTCAGTCTCAATGTATAGTTTTATTTCACACATACCAAGAGTGTCACATCAGATTTTAAAATTTAATTTGGTAGATGAAACAGTCACTCTCAATGCATAGTTTCATCTTCACGATTTCATATACAAGTTGTAACATTAAATTAACATCTAATTATTGCATCTAGATTGGTCAAAATTGGTTAGAATGAAACTTTATGTTCTCAATGGGAGTTTCAATGGAGTTTCATACCTATGAAACAATGTCAAATAAGTTTCATCCCTATAAAACCCATTTGTCCAGTTTCATATTAATTGCTATGTCACGTCATCTATGTGGCACCTCATTTAATACTAATAAAACCTCCATCGAGACTCGACCTAAGCAAGAATTAGATTTTGGGATATAAAACACATACATACCCGCTTTTTAATTATAAATGCAAAGTAAGGTCGGTCTCGGTGGGGGTTTTATAGACAATAAATAGAGTGTCATGTAGGCATTTTTGATGATGTGGCAGTGTATTAATGATGAGAGAGGTGAAATGAGTTTCATAAGGATGAAACTCTCCATACACGATTACCTAGACAGTTTATGTCTTGCATGTAACCTAGAAAACAACAATAGATGAAACTATGCATTGAGAGAGGGGTGTTTCATCCTAGTTTCAAACACTTTTAGATGACGTGTCACTCTAGATAACTATGTCCATGAAACTTCCATTAAGGCTGGCCTAAAAAGCGGGACTTGAGTAGCTCCTCTGGGCGCCGCCTCCATCCATTTTGATTTGACTTTGTTTAGAAGCAGCGAAACGTCTGTCGGAACAAACTTTTTGCACGACTTCCCGAAACAACTCGGACCTCGTTCGTTTCCTGCCCTCTAAAATTTAGCACTGTCACATCAAAGAGAATCTTACTATTTAGTAGTACTTTTATTAATTTAATAACAAAACCTATGTCACGACCCCCTCTAATTTGCGAGACGAATCTAATGATCCTAATTAATCTATGTTTTGCTACGGTGATGCTACGAGTAAACGTCTTTTAATAACACCATAATTACTCTCGTTGGATTCGTCTCGTGAATTAGATAGGGGGTCTGCAATTAGTTTCGAGATTAGACTTTATTTAGTACTCCAAAATAATAAAATTCTCTTTGATTTGACCCTCTAAAAATTATATACCTGGAAACGAACAGGGCCTCAATTGCAAGCTAAGTGTGCACGCTGCCCTTCATCTGTCCAATATCCATTGCCTCCTGCAATATGCCTTATCCGTCGAAGTCACTGTGCTTCTTTTGTGATATATACAATTGCTATTTTCTGAAAAGAAAACTTGCCTAAGCCTAGACCCTCTTTTGAAACTATAAAAAGTCATCATAAGAACTCAATTACCCGGTCATCATAGGGAATTAGCAAAACTGATGTTAACTATAGTTGTTACATGTCTTATTAAGAGTTAATAAATAAATGGGTGATGATAGAGATTCAATTATCTTATCCTTAGCAAACAAGTTTTTTTTCCAGTTTTCTTAAGTGATAGAGATTCACTTGTTGACGTGCAAGAAACACTTACTTCTACACTCTACTAATCCTCATTCTATCCCAAGCAGAAACTATAACCTGTGTTTTCTTTTCCGTCATAAAATGGAAAGAAATATACAGTTTTAATCAGCAATGAACACGTTTTTTAATCAAATCAAAACGCATGCCACATTTTTAATCCTAATTCTACTACTGCCTAATTTGGGCAAGAAACGAACAAAAACACTCGTCTCTATTATCTCACTAAAAGAACTTTTTTATTTCTCTATAATAATCAGAAGTAATAATAAAACCCCAAAGAAAATTGAGCCGTGGTCGGCAGCCAATCACACGGGCAAGAGGAAGCCACGTGTCTGTGCATCAGCCGCGTGCGCGCGCGCCCAAAGGCACCGCCACCACCCGGTCACTGGCTCCCCATCCCACGGGTCGCCGCCGGTCACCGCCGTGCACGCGCACGGCACGGATAAATACTAACCAACCCCCTCCTTTTTCTCCATTTCTTCTTCTGCTCCCTTCGTCCTCCTCAGATCAGAAGCCGTATCCTAGAAACCATCGAGATCGCCCGTTCCCCTCCTCGGATCGTTGAAAGGCGGCAGCTTTCGGTGATTTCCGTGCTCTCCTCGTCAGGACGAGTCAATCGGCGTGCGGATCGGGCAAATTTTCTTCTCTGGTTGCTGGCGAAGCGACGGAGTTCTTCCTGGATCGGGAGTTGTTTAGCTTGTTGAGTTGGTCGGAATATGGTGGCTGAGGCAGAGGTGATGCATCAGGCTGCCGTGCCTGTGCTGGAGGTGCAGTACCACCGGTGCGTGGCCAAGGGGTCGAGGAGGTCGTTGGCATGTCCGCGGCGGCGGCGGTGGCCGCTCCGGCGGAGGTTGGGGTTGAGGTGGAAGTCGCCGTCGAGATGCCTCAGCTGGTGAGTGGATGATGTTCGTGCTTTTCTCTTCAACTACTATTTTCTTTAGGAATTTCATTTTTGGTCTGTGAATCGTTGGAGACTGCAAACATTTACTAACCTTTCACAGGAAAGATTGATTACCTGTAACTGAATGACCTGTTTTCGTTGACAATACTAACTATTTTTTGGGTCATAGGTTTCGCCTCCTGTATTATTAGTTCAGAGGTTCTGATTTCAGCTGTAGCTATAAACATATACCGTGCTTATGTTCTTGATATTTGCAGACAAGCTTGGCTAGTTCCTTTTCATCTTCTTTTTAATTTTGGCAAAAAAAAAGGATCTCCCTTGTGGGTGCAAAAGCCTGAGACATTTGTCTAGGAAAAAGTAGCTCCTTTCTAGGGAGCTCCAGTGTGGTGGTTGTACAGTTGTACGCCTCAGAGTTGACAAAGTGGGTGGTGAAATTATTGGATCCACTGCTGTAGTGCGCGGTGGTTGTTGAGCTGTAGTATTTGTGCCTCTGTCTAAGTTCAATAAAATCATCAGGAGATGGTCATAATAGTTCCTAATGTACATGTCGCTGACCCTGATTCCTTAGCTTGTTTCAGTTTGGTCTGGATGTAGTGTGTCTAATGATAATGGTGATGATATATTGTTTTTATTTGTTCCATTCTGGAGCAATCAATAAACAATGTATTTATTGGTGTTTTTCACACAGTTTTCAGAGGAGTCTGATGGTGCACCGAGTGTTTCTCTGGAGATGTTACAGTTTGTGCCCAATATTCGGTCTGGTAGCTTTGCTGATATTGGGCCCAGGAGGTACATGGAAGATGAACACATCCGGATAGACGATCTTTCTGCTCATCTCGGCTCACTGTTGGTCTGCCCGTTGCCTAGTGCCTTCTATGGGGTAAGCGGTATTGTCTATAGATGGTCGGTCCAGTTCACCAATTGTTATTACTCTGCCTGAACTGATTGTGTCATTTTGGCTTTCTTGTTTCAGGTTTTTGATGGCCATGGAGGTTCGGATGCGGCAGCCTACATGAAAAGGCATGCAATGAGGTTTCTGTTTGAGGATAGTGAGTTCCCACAAGCATCCCATGTTGATGAAATATTCCTGCAGTCTGTTGAGGACTCTGTGCGCAGAGCTTTCCTGCAGGCTGATCTAGCTCTGGCTGATAACATGGATATTAGTCGCTCTTCCGGAACCACGGCACTCACTGCATTAGTCTTTGGGAGGTGAGTGGAATGATAATGTTAGTTACAGTTTCACTAATTGCTACTAGTTCTTGCCTTCACTGCTCAAGATGTTTCAATGTTCCCTCCTTTTGCAGGCAACTGCTGGTTGCCAATGCAGGGGATTGCCGTGCGGTCCTATGCCGCAAAGGAATAGCGATGGAGATGTCTCGTGACCATCGAGCAAACTATGTTGAGGAGTGTGAGAGGGTTGCTGCGTCAGGGGATACATCGAGGATGGCTACCTCAATGGGGTCCTCTCCGTGACGCGGGCTCTAGGGGACTGGGACATGAAAACACCCAGTAGCTCGACATCCCCCCTCATTGCAGAGCCGGAGTTTCAACAGACCACCCTCACCGAAGATGATGAGTTCCTCATCATGGGTTGTGACGGGATATGGGACGTGATGACGAGCCAGCATGCCGTGAGCATTGTCCGCCGGGGTCTTCGTCAGCATGACGACCCTGAGCGGTGCGCGAGGGAGCTTGTAATGGAAGCAAAACGGCTTGAGACTGCTGACAACCTCACTGTGATTGTTGTATGTTTTGTGTCGGAGCTCAGCGCTCCTCAGCAGGAGCAGGCGGCGCGGCCGAGGAGCTGCAAGAGCCTATCGACAGAGGCACTCTGCAATCTGAGGAGCTGGTTAGAGACTGACCGCTAGGTAGAGTGGCAAACGAATGGAGCTCAGAGAGGGTGGTGTCGTCTCCGACGTGTAAATACAGCTGACATTTGTTGACGGATCATAAGTGCTCTTTTCTAGTTCATTTGTTGAGGCTGCAGAGTAGGCAGATCAGCTGCAGCAGCCAGCAGTTTTGTAGGTTATTGTTCCTCATTGTTCTTTTTACCCTTTATTAGTTGTTGCTGTTGTTAACACGCTCTGTTGTACATATCTTTATTGAAGTTGATGCAATTTGTGTGCTATTGGTATATTTTCTATTCTTTCCGTTGTACTTCCAACTAAAATTTGTGGCTGGTGTCGATATTTTGCTTCCTAGTAGTTGGTCGTTGGAACAGGAATCTAGAGGTTGGATAACTAACTCATCTTGTGAGTGCAATTTCCTGTGGATGGATGGTATAGAGGCCACCTGAAGCACTGAGAACCTGTCTATCAGCAACCGATTTTGTAGCCTTCTACGGCTCGGTGATAAGATGGCATCACGAAAATAAAGAAAAAACAGTGTGAACTGAAACGTCTATGGTCAAGTTTCCAAGAAAAAATAAATACACATATGGCTCATTGTGCCTCAGCCGCCAACTTCAGAAAAGGATAGCAGAAGAGGCAGAGCCACTGCATTTGACCACGCAAGTGACAGGATAACGCAGAGCACAACAATTACAGGCACAGCGACAGCCCTGGGAAAATTGATCTCTTCTGCTGAGCAGGTAGCAGATGACAGTGAACTAGCGGATGCTTCAACCAATCACGGTTCACCAGTGAGTTAGATAGCACAAGATTTGCCCAAGTTGCCGAATCCACAATAAACGATATCTGATAAGAGACATATTGCACGTCCACTGAAACTAGCAACGAAAAATCCTTCTCATAGATGTTACTTATTGCTGTCTCCACATAAAGCTTATGGAAACAACAGGAAACACAACAAAAACAGAAGGAACATTGCAAGCCACAGGGAGCCACATTTGCAAGCAGTTCAGTTCACAGACGTGTTAGAGCGCAGTTTGTTCAATAACCATACATGCTTCCAAAGACAATAATTTCCATTTACTTCGCTATTTATGCAAAAATCAGATGCTACACCCACAGAAGCAACCAATCTGGTCTGCCTTCATCAAGGCCAATTTACACTTCTTGCGCAAAGCTAAATCCCTCATTTTCTTATGATGATGTTGTCTGGATTGATCTTCCAAAAGGGAGAACGAGGTCTACCATGGAGTCATACTCCTCTCTGCTAACTTGAGCAGCATTCAACATCTGCACCAAGCATCAAGAAATAAATCAAATATCTTCAAATGAATACGCATCATGACATTTGCAGTAATAGCATCAGGGAAAGGCACCATCATGTCACCTTTTGCATGAGCTTGTAATTTGACATGATGGGAGCAAGAGCAGGAAGCCGATGAATGGAGAGTGCATCAAGCAACACAAGAACCATCAGTTGCCACTGCCTCGCTCTAAGAGAAGGCAGTGCATCAACAAATGACATTGTGTCAATCAAGCATCCCTGGAGGAGAAGAACGGCTCATGTTAGTTGATCCAAAAGTACCTGGCAAAAGCACCTAAATGTAGGCTAGCTCCAGTATCTGTGAAACGATGTAACCATCAACTGCCTACAAATAATCAGCAGGCATGGTACATATCAAGTACTCCCTCCATTTTTACATTGTTGACGCTGTTGACTTTTTTCTTTAAGTTTGACCATTTGTCTTATTAAAAAAAGTTTAAGAATTATCAAATATTTTATTATGATTCATTTTATCACTAAAGGAAGTTAAAACACAACTTATAGTTTTACATATTTGAAAAAATATTTTGAATAAGACGAACGGTCAAACGTAACAAAAAAAGTCAACGGTGTCAACAATTTAAAAACGGATGAGTATGATATTAGTTGCATAATGCAGCTGACATACCAGAGTAAGCTCCAACTTAGACAGTGGGATTTGCAACTTCAAGTTTGACATAAGTACCGGCACAGCATTACAAACACATGTATCTAGAGCTCTTCTAATCTCTGATGAGTGCCCATCCTTCAAAACTTTCTTCTCAGGATATTCCCTCCCATTTGCAATCAACAGCTCTTCCACAGAATCCCCATCAAGCCCATAGACATAGGCCAAAGATGATCTGGATATCCACCCAAATAGTGCAGACCACATTGTTGCGAAAGCTGACAGCTGAAATACAAATGCATGTCAAGCTGAGATTGAATGGAAAAAAAAGAGCAAATGAGCTACTTTTCTATTACTTAGGAACACTCACAGTTAAATTAAAACCTTCTGGTGGTGTGTCATGCCAAGAATCATCAACTTCAAACATGTCCGTGTCCATAAGCACGGTCTTCTTAGGCCAATTCACAATGCCCCTATCTATTTCAAATTCATCATCACCTGTGTTTTTTTCATTTTCCAATTGTTCCTGGTGAAGGCTGTCAGGCAATATGATGATCCCCGCATTTGAAACTGTATTTAGGAAGGTATAAGTCATGATAATGAAAAGAAGTCATGTGCCTCAAAGCATACCAACGTTATGGAATATACCTGCATCTTCTACTTCAGATGTGCCTGCCGAAATAGCTTCCACTGCCTCAACAAGTGCAGCTGCACAGGCCTCTGCAGATGCACGTCTTAGTGAACTATCGACGCCTTCCTCAAATTGTTTTACACCATTTGAATGGATCTCAAATGCTTTGGTTGTTTCTAAAACACTTCCGTTCTCATCTGCCCAGGTCACAGACTGTGTTCCACTCTTAGACCCAGAAACCTTCAATGAAGATTTCAGTGCAGGTATCATCTTCGCATCACTAGTCTGGTCTTTTCCAATGTTCACTGCTCTACTAAACTCTTTGTGTAGCTGTTCTGCATGAGCTTGCGTTGAATCTTCTGCATTTTGAGACGAAGAAGGATGATTACCTGCCAATATGGAACTTGACATGTAATTATACTGATCCATGTTTGTTGAAGCATCGCCAATAATAATGGTACTCGTAAAGTTGACTGCTTGCCCATCACTTGCAGCAGGTCTTGTTCTAGGCTTACTCTTCTGTGCCCTTGATGATGCTTTACTGGCTTTCTTTTTCTTACTGCTCTTTTTCTCTTCCAGAACTACATTCTCTAGCTGCTTTGCAATGGAATCTGATACGCAAGAGGATAACATATCATCACCTTCCTCCTCTAACGTCTTTGATTTGGTTGTAGTTGTCTTCTTTTTCTGTGTTTTTGTATTCTCACTAAGTACCATGTCACCCATCCGTTTAGTTATTACTTCTGAGCTCAAGGTTGCTTCAACTGATGAAGATGAAATTGACATGATATCTTTATTAGGAGCAGCATTTCTAGAATCCACAGTCTTACTTCTGGACTGCTCAGAGCCAGCAACTTTATTCTGCTTAGCCTCTGGCTTTGGCCCTGAAATACAGAACACAATCTCACTGTTTCTTCAATTGTTCGAAATTCAAGACAATCCGAACAAAGGGCAAGAAAGGAGATAAGCATCCTTTCATGTACAGAAATGTGCCTGCAAGTAAAACTACTGTTACTCTTGTAAACATTGCTACACCAGTGACTAGTACTCTGAACAAAAATCATAAGCAACCCACGATGCTGGCAGAACTCTGATTCTGTTTCTAGTGTACAAGTTTCTTAAAAAAGAAAACTAGTAGTATGAAGTCCCGCAGCAAAGCTGTGGCACCTCAACAACTGTAATTGTGCTCCCAAGTGCAAGTTGAACTGCCTCAGTGCTGGTGCTGGATGTTTAAAAAATTTAAATGCTGCATCTAGACTGTTAGAATACTACAACTAAGGTTATTGGAATGCTTAAATTATGTGGTGCGAGAGCCTGCCTTGACTGCATCATCACTTTATGGCTTTGCATATTCTACAGTGCTATGAATTTACCACGTTTCAGACCAAGGAAAAGTTGAAGAATCAGAAATGGCATGACCGGAAGACTATCTATCACTTGAGAATTAGTTACTTTGTATAGTTACGCGAAAACCACAAAAGGTTAGCCTATGTCCAGGGATTTTAATCTTCATATCAAAGATGATTTTGACCATGCTCTTTTGCAGGTTTTCATGACTACCAAGTGTGCTACTTAACATGAGTTTGTATGAATTTTTTAAAAGTTGCAACATGTAAACCTATAGCATTTGAAAAGGATGAAAAGGCCCAGGGTTTCCCATGTCCCCATTTGCAAATTCCACATGTTGCAATCTTTTTAAAACTTGTCGAAAAATCAGAGTGTAGTACATATGAACTGAAGTATATCCATAGAGACCAGCATCAAACTCATCCTAGATTTTAGGAAACAAAATGGGAAAGAATCAATCTGGCAGTATCCGCAAACAGTGTCCCTTGTAATATTTTAATCTTCATATCAAAGATGATTTTGACCATGCTCTTTTGCAGGTTTTCATGACTACCAAGTGTGCTAGTACTTAACATGAGTTTGTATTAATTTTTTAAAAAGCTGCTACATGTAAACCTATCGCATTTTCAATAGGTAAGGGCGTGGGAACCCCTATACGCCGCCAATGAATTTGCGTTCATATATAAAACAGAACTGGAAGCTAGACCACTCAGTAAGGCAATCATAAATGTCGATAATTACAGACCATATAAGGATCTATGTCCAAATTAACCACGAAATTCACTTGACCTAAATTCATCTCTTGTTGTGGAAACTGGAAATAGATTCAATATTAGAAATTTTTACCCTTGATCACCCTCACCCAATATGACAGCGATATATAGTTCAATTACACTGCTTATAAGCACTAAACGACATACAAGAAATCAACATATGGTAGTTTCACATCGATATCGCATTTGTTATTTTCATAGGACCGGCATTCAATTCGTAGAATGCAAGTGGAGCGCTCACCTCCAGCAGCGCGGTCGCGGCGTGGCACGTATCCCTCGATCGCATCGGAGGGCCCAATCCAATCCTGCAGCGTGACCTCCCCTGCTCCAGCAACCTCCTTCTCCTTAATCTCCACCTTCATCCCCTGGCCTTCCTTCTTCCCATCCGCCGCAGCACCAAACCCTAGCCCCTGCGCGCCGTCACCGCCTCGCTCGACGAGGGCGACCAGGGCGTCGAGCCGGTCGGGCGGGACCCCGAAGGGCCGTTCAAGCTGGAGCGACGCCGCGAATGCGGCGGACGCGACGAGGCAGCGCTCGGAGCAGAACTTGCGCGCCTCCTCGAGGTCGTAGACGCGGTGCTCGCGTAGGGAGATGTGGAACCGCGGCGCCGCCGCCTTGGCGCCGGGGGCGGGCGGGGGCAGCGGGTTGGGGCACGCGGGGTAGCCGCACTCGTCGGAGATGGTGCGCTCGGTGACGACGTCGTCGTAGTCGGCGCGGGAGAGGAGGGGCGGGGCGGCCGCGCGGAGGAGCGGCTCGTTGTTGGCCGCGCGGCCGTCGAGGAGGGCCGTCTGCACGCGGAGGACCGCCCAGGACACCGACCCCCGCACCAGGCCCGTCGCCGCGGCGTCCGGGGAGGGGGCGGGCGCCATGGGGAAAGAAAAGAAGGTTCTAGAAGGCGGCGAGCGAGCGAGCAAGTTCGTTCGGCTCGGCGGCGAGGGATCGATCGATGGGCAGTTTGGGAAAACAACTCGAGTGAAGACGGAAAATAGACGACTTGTCGTGACTCCTGAGGCGGTTCATTGTAGTGGGCCGGACCTCTCTGTCTAGGAAGCCCCCATCATGCGTGGGCCGGACCTCTCTGTCTCGGAAGCCCATCATGCGTGGGCCGGACCGCTTTGTCTAGGAAGCATGGTGGCATGGGCCAAGATGCATGTAATTTGATATTTGTCATTACAGATGGCAGCCCAAAGTCATAGCCCGTGTTGAACGGGGCTCATTCATGGTCCGATTTGCGCGAATGCATCGCCCTCAAAAGAAAAAAAAATCCGGATTTTTGGGCTAGACGCCAGAATGATTTTTGGGCTTGGCACCATGAGAGGAGTGGTGTATTCTCAGTGAGATCAGCCTACAGGATGCTAGCTACATTGAGAGCTATGGATCATGCGGGTCCATCAAACAGGCAGGAGGCTGAGAAAGATTGGTCATCGATATGGGGCATTAAAGTTCCATCGAAAATCCGGATTTTTCTGTGGAGGCTGGCTAGGAGCTCACTACCTACAAAGGATGTGCTGCAGAATAGAAACATGGCAGATAATTGTGTTTGTTCGATCTGCGGAGTGCCAGACTCATGGCGTCACTCACTCTTGGAATGCAATATGTCCAAATGTGTGTGGGCTTTGGAAAGGGAAGCGATCACTGAACTTCTGTGCGAGACAAGTAATGAAGATGCAAAGGGCTGGCTGCTGTCCGTTATGAAGCAGATCTCACATGAGGATATGGTCCGCACGGCTGTGACACTCTGGGCGATTTGGCATGCTCGACGGAAAGCAATACATGAGAACTCTTTTCAGAGCCCACTATCGACGCATTTTTTTGTTACTAGATTCCTGGAGGAGCTGCAGTCTATAAAGCCCAGTCAAGGGGACAAACCGGCGCGGACTTCATGTGCGCGGTGGATCCCTCCGCCACCGAGAAGCATAAAGATCAATGTCGACGCGGCGCTCTCAAAGAACTCGAGGGTCGCAACAGCAGCGGCAGTGGCCAGGGATGCCGCCGGCCAGTTCATGGGCGCGTCGGTTTTGGTTATGAAGGGCATCTGGGACTCAGAGATTGTAGAGGCCATAGCGTGCCGGAAGGGACTGGCGCTTGCGGCTGACCTGACAGTTCAGCAGGTCAGGATCGCGAGTGACAATGCGAATGTTGTCCGAAGTATTAGAGCAGGAGGAGGTATGGAGACGTATGGACACATTGTGCGTGAGTTCATGGCGAGAGGACGTGAGTTCAGAAAGGTGGATATTGTCCATGAGCATAGAGAGTCCAATAAGGATGCTCATACCTTAGCTAGAAGGTCGATTTATGACACCGTAGGAAGACATGTTTGGTTTATGGCGCCACCAGATGGCATATGTATCACCTGCCTAGTTTGATTAATGAGAGGTGATGATTCTTAAAAAAAAAAAAAAAAAGAAAAAAAAGGATCATTGCACGGACACGGCTAAGTACCACACTGAGCTTACGTGCGTTCTAAGCTTGATGGAATTCATAGCCACCGACACCTTAAGCTTCACACTGCTGAAGCAATGCTCACGACAGGAAAGCGAAGCCTTCTTCTACAGTTCTCGTGACCACACAACATTCGGCAGCATTCCAAGGAAGGTGTGTGTGTTGGGTGTGTCGGCCGGCCGGCCGTGCCTCACACACTAGCTAGTCCCTCCGCTTGCCCCCCAAGATCAACGTCAAAGAGATAAGCAGCTTCCATACAGGAACATTTTAAAATCCTCATTCGAATTGTTAAAAAAATGGAAAAGCAGATGGAATTCTTATGTTAGGCACGACTTGGGGCGCGAGTACATGTACGCAGATAACATAAACAATCAAGTGCGCAGCTTGCTGGTTGCTCTCTCTCTCTGTCCGTCGACGTCACACAGCAATATAGCCAAGTAGATATATACATGGTCGTAACAGCGATATCTGAACTTACAAAAAGGAAAAGGTGGCAGGCATCTCCCTCCCCGCCAACTACCACCTCTCGCTGTACATGTGCTGGCTCTCGATCGATCCTGCCTTGTTTATCATGCATTGTTATTATCAGTTATAGATAATCAGTCCTTTTAACTCCATCATCCGTTAACTTATTATCATTCGTACTGTGATCAGTTAACACGAAGGACACACACAAGGCTGGCTTTATTGGGTTACTCCCTCCAAAACTAGGCCATCAGTCGCATGGTGCTGGAAGCGATAATAAACAATTAAACGAGCAAATCGTGTCAACATAAGGCCCGGGCCGCCCGCACCAACCTTGCCGAGAAGGGACACGGCACACGCGTCACGACAGAGATGGGCCTACTGCTTCACGGCGGAAAGGCGTGCAAATCGCACGGCGCCATCATTATTGGCGCAAGCTACTATAACTTGTTTTACTATTACACATACTGTTATGATCCATCTAACTTTAGCAGCTTATTTAATCAGGTTGATGATTACTGATTGGTTCATGAACACAGACGGTTTATGCTGGGTCTATATAAAGCTGCATGCGAACATCACCTTTCCAGATGGCTGTAGGCCTGTACCGATTTTTGTATGTATGAGCTGAAATCCTATCAGTAGGATTTGCTTTGTTGGAAGCATGCCGCAGCATCTCTATAAAGTACAGTACGTAGTTTTTGTTTAAGGCGTTGCCCATGCTCTGATTAAGTAACCAATGGATAGTGTGGTAATGTGAATCTTTTGGAGTTAATCATGATTAATGTGTGGCTTTGAGATGACACTGATAGTTGTCCATGCCTTGTTTGGAAAAGCTGATACTCTCCACAGGAATCTCGTGACTATAGGTACATAACGTGCCAACTTTCTTCGATCACTAAATCTCACTGTAATGCTAGCTGCCGCCTGCACTTGCACATTGCCTTTGTTTGCCTCACTTGCAATAATGCATGCTGTAGTGACACTGGTAAATCAATTACCCCGTCTTTCTTAAAAGGTCAAAGCTTGCATAATCATAAGTGCCCCTACTTTGCAGCATCAGTTATGTGTTGTTTTTTTTCAACTTTGCATTGCATTGTTATTCTTTCTTTGACCAAGTCAAGGCACCGTTATGCTTACAGCTGTTACATTGAACTGGCTACGTGCAGAGTGGTCACAAACTATCTAGCTTAATTGCAAAAGCTAGTATTGTTTTTATAGAAAATACTAGATACGAATGAGGAATAAACCTCCGACCCAGTGCATAGTGTCTTATTATGTCTGAAGAGCTTTCGATCAATGACAACCACACAGCTGCATGATTCTTATGTCGATCATATTGATAAATATATAAAAAACGTTGATGCCAAATTAGGTTTGAATTGTGAGATATACATGCAGGCACTGTCGGGCCAAACAAAACGGGACGGAGCCGAGGGACCCTCGTACTAGTTGGTAGCCGCCCCAGTTGGCTGTTGTACTCTTCTTTCGTTCGAGGAGACCCTTGTCCTGAAAGTTGTTTGGCGCCCTGTTCGTATACACCAGGAATCTCACTACAATTAGTATTGTAATAATTGCAACTGAAGCAAGCACACTACTGTGTGCGCTGCTACTAATTAACTACAGTGCGTGCGTAATGGATAAGAACAAAGCGTCCGGCACTCCGGCTAAAACTAGTAAGTAAAATCGATGGGGCTAAAGGCACATGTAACTTTTTTTGTTGTTGCAAGGGAGCGCATCACATGTAACTTGTGTGGACCAGTACGTAGTCGTGGTAATTTGAAAAAGGATGAATTCCAACTAACCCAGATTAGAAGAAATGAAAAGTAATCGCAAAGGCAAAGTGCCCCATTGCTGCAGAGAGGGCTAAAGATGATCGAGAGCATCTCGATGTCTAGCCCGGCGGCTACGCCTCCTATTTTATCGGCACATTCAGAAAAGCTTCACGGCAAGTTGGGACATGGACCACCACAGTGCTGGAGCGTGATGCAGCTACAACGCAAGAAGATACTAGAATAGATGGATGCATGGATGGAGGAGATAGGAGTCGTTAAGCTGGTTTGTTGGAAACGAAGGAAACCTTGCTTGTTTGGGCACGGAATAAACGAGTTGCGTGTCGCCTACGTGGTCGCCGCATTGAAAGTTATAAACGCGGATTAGTAGAGCTATAAGCTGGCTATGGTTGGATCGGCTGCCTTTATCACGGCCCCTGCTGACACGGAGATTTGTTATCATCATCTCCCGTTTTATACTACACACCTGATTTTTCTGAAATGACGTGTCATACACACCTGATTTTTCTGAAATGACGTGTCACCTTTAATCCAATCGGTCGGGATCACCTTGTGTTCCAAAGAGTCAGTGTTTTTTTCCCCTCAGGAATACACAGGAGAGTTGGTTCTATATACCAGAATTATTGAAAACAAGGGCAGCCACGCCCAGATACAGTACAGGGGACGTACGTGTTCTCCACAACGACAACAAGCGGCAGCAGCCGGAAATGGATAGACGTAGTGGTACGGTCGGCGGAAAAGTCACGGTTAGTTCCCCCGTAGTGGCCGTTGGCGAGGTGGCGTTCGCAAGCAAGCCATTTCCGGGTGAGTTGCCGACTTGCAAAGATTACCGGATTTGCCTCGCTGGCTCCTCTCGGTTGCAGTCGTGTGGTTAAGGTTAACTGGTTGGTGAGAGACTGAACGTAACTGTACTATGATACCGGGCGCCCGTGCGCGTGCAGGTACAGAGGATGGATGGAAGGATGCTCGGTAATGAAGGAATCGGACGGCCCAGCTAATCAGCTATACCGGGAGAGGGTGGTCTCGTTCTCGCTGTGGATCATCAATGAGCTGAGAGCGTCGAGGAAACACGAAGGTCCGATCAATGGATGGATGTGTGTGTGTGTGTGTGTACCGACGACGGATCGGAGAGAGGATTGGAACGTGGCAACCACCACCAGATCATCATGGATCCAGCCAGCCAGGGGGCATGATTGGCATGTGTGTCTAGCACACGCTGTGGGCATGCTAGGCAGGCACCCGTTCCATGTGGAGAATAACAAGTCAAGCTTTATTTCCAGGGACGACACGGTGATGGCGCTGCACCAACGAAACGGAACCCCTAGCTGCATACGAGATGGGTCGTCGTTGGAGCTCAGCTGCAGAAAGAAGAAGCTAGTACTGCAGGAATCAGCAGGCTTCCTGCGCGTGCGTTCCCGGGTTCTTCCTTCCGCGTACGTATGTTAGGTGGGTTGGTGTAGCGCGATACACACAAGTATCTCTCTTTCACGAGAGAGGAGTGGAATTATTGTTAGCAGAGGAAGGGGACAGCAACGGGAGCGCCCAAATTCTCTGTCGCTCGCTGCCAAGTGGGAGACGGAGAAAAATTCCAAGCACGCAGTTAATTAGCACGGCATCACTGGGTCCAGAGAAACACGAAAGCTTCTTCGATCGGCTACCGATGGAGTTGCTGGTGGCGAGCCCATCGATCGTACCACGTGCTCGACGATGAAGTACCGTAGACACAGGTGTATGTAGTCCGCGTACGTACGTGCGTACTCCCTCCATACTGCAATTAGTTGTCATTCTGGGCGAGGAAAAGAATTTTCGATTACATGTCGTTTTGCTTCGTCTCCCGTGTTTGCATGCAGTCCGATGCAAAATAATGACCGACGCAGAAAAAATAGCTGCCCACAGGGGTCGAACCCGCAACCAGATTGGTTGAGGACTTCATGGCCACCACACTAGCCACTCCGGTGAATGCAGACTATTGAATGTAGTAGCCCCAACAGGATATTTAATATAGGAAAACAGGGAAACATACCACCTATTTAATTACATCTTGGTATGCTAAATCATGTCCAAAACGAAAGTATGGAGGGAGTACGTACGTAGGCGCGCGTGTCGTCATTCCCGGTTTCGTTGGGGGTTCGTTGTCAAATGTGACGATGCAGTCATCGGACTAGTCACACATGCACAGAAAGAGAGGCACCCGTCCGTTGCTGCTCATCGAAATAATGCACGGCCCGGTCGATCGATATACCGCCCCGACGGCCCGGCCGCATCACACACACCGCACCACACCACCGGCAAACCGGCAGACAAGCCTCTGCCTTCGCTTGTCTCGGCTCGGCTCGGCTCGTGCACAGTGCACTCCACCAACCTTTGCCTGCGGAAGAAGGCAAGGAGGTTTAGGAGCGGAGAGGAGGAAGGAGGGAAGATGAAGGTGTCGGTGGCGGCGGTGGTGCTGGCGCTGGTCGCGGCGGCGGCGCTGGCGGCGACGGCGGCGGAGGGGCACCACCTCAAGGTGGGGTACTACCACAAGAAGTGCCCGGGCGTGGAGAAGGTGGTCAAGTACCACGTGGCCAAGGCCATCAAGGCCAACCGCAAGGCCGGCGCCGCGCTCGTCCGCCTCATCTTCCACGACTGCTTCGTCAGGGTACATACACGCGCTCCCACAGATTTCTTCACTAATTCCTGCTCGTTACTACTTGTGAATGTCATCAAAGACTACTATAGCTAGCTAGCTAGCTAGTACACCTTCGTTCCGAGTGTGTGTGTGTCCACGTACGGTGTAGATGAGCTGGATGTGTGAGGGCGAGAACACGCGCAGCAGTAGTAGTTCAGAGGTCGCAGTTAAGGACAAGCGCACAATGCGAGAAATAAAGTGATTACAAAAAGATGCTCGCGCGCGACATATTCTCCTGCCGTAACATCGTCGTCAGACGGTGGACCTGCTGAGATTCATGCTAACCGTCCAATGCCAAAGTTCAGGTAGTCTAGCAGTGTTATTGCCGACGCCACTTTTTTAAAATTTTGCAACAACCCCAGTAACCGTCGAAGAACCAGTGTCAAAGGTAGCTAGCCGTCGCTCGAGGTGGACGGAACTGAACACTTGCGCTGGCAGCAGCAACTAACTAGCCAGCAGCCGCACACCACCTAAACTAGACTGCGCGTGTCAAGATTAACTGACCGTTTGCACAACGATCACCGTTACTATTACTAGTACCGAAATTCCCCAAAAAGTTCCTTCTCCGACTAGCTAGCTAGCTAAATGTCCAAGCCTGTGCATCACCATCAATCTAGCTACATGTCCAAGACTGGTTTCGTGCGCCGGTTGTTCACTCCAACATATGGCAAAAGGCAAACCCGATTCTGCATTTCAACGGGAAAGCCAAAGATAATTATTGATGGAGCGCTGCGAATGAATGTGATGCGATGTGCCTTCTTGGACCGTATAGGTAACAACAACTGACGACGGTGGGTCTTCTCGCGGTGGGACCCCAGAGCCGTCACTGTCGCTCCATTGGCTCGCATGTGTCTCCCGTCGATGGATGATAACTAGCGTGCAACTACCGGGGGTGATAAGATTGAACTTTCGATTAGTGAGACTAGTCACCCACGTTTTCCATTTATGGTCATCCTTAGTTCTTACTACTAGCTCCCTCCCCTGGTGAGAAAAATGTGAACCTTAGGTTATTACTAGTACGGTATTTTTTTTTTGGCGAGGATACTAGTACGGTATTTTTTTTTGCGAGGATACTAGTACGGTATTTTTTTTGGCGAGGATACTAGTACGGTATTTTTTTTTTTGGCGAGGATACTAGTACGGTACTACATACGAAAAGGGGAAATAATTAAAACGAACAAGTGAGCAGTCATATACAGAAACCCTGTCCTTGGTACACGGATGTTTCTTCGTTATTATTCTGTAGGTACGCCGTGTGGCACAGCACGAATGGGATGGATAGCTTGGAGCTTGTGACCTTCAACTAGGATGACTGAGATTCGTTTTCTTTAATATTTATATGACTGAGAGATTCGTCGAAATAATGCACATATATGATTAAGCTATAGCAATACTGCGTTTTAGTCTCACACGCATCCAACTAAATCTATGTGCGGCAATTATTGGTTGCCCTCCAAGTAGTACAACCACCGGTTCTCAAACTGTAGCAAACCTCCAACTTTTTTAAAAGAAAATCGTTTCAAGTTTTCTTCTTTTTTTGTGAAATAAAAAAGGAACCGAAAAGTCGTATTATTGTGCGTACAAAATTCTGTCGGTTCGGCTTGTTTCGCTTTCGCTATGATATGTATAAACATGATGGCTATACTATAGATTAATAATAAATGGAAATGATGGTCCAGTGTCAAGAAGACAAGCTTGACTTAATAATGCTCCAATGATGGTGCACATCCAACCTTGCAAAAAGCAAAAAGATGACAATGCGCATACTAGTCCTGCCGACAATACACATGAACATCATTTTCCCGGCAACTATGCGGAGCACGTTTTCAGATCCAAATAGCAACTATGCTAGCAGTAACAGTATCACCGACAGTAGTCGCGATATATGTACACTTGACAAGCTAAACCGTATTAGCACGCTAGCGAGAGAGCAGGACAATCGATCTGCAGTACCACCACTGATGCAAATAATAATTCGAGGCATTGCTAAAGATTGATGAGATCGAGTGAATTAATTTGCTAATAAGGATACCATAATTAAACAGGGTTGCGACGGTTCTGTTCTGCTGGATCCGACTCCGGCGAACCCTGAGACGGAGAAGACGGCTCCGATCAACATCGGGCTGGCGGCGTTCGATGTGATCGACGAGATCAAGGAGGCGGTGGAGGCGCGGTGCCCGGGCACGGTGTCCTGCGCGGACCTGGTCATCTACGCGGCCCGCGACGCGGCGAGCATCCTCAGCAACGGCCACGTGCACTTCGCCGCCCCCGCCGGGCGCCTCGACGGCGTGGTCTCCCTCGCCGCCGACGCGCAGCGCGACCTCCCGGACTCCACCTTCACCGTGCAGGAGCTCATCCGCAACTTCCGCCGCAAGAACTTCACCGTCGAGGAGCTCGTCATCCTGTCCGGCGCCCACGCCGTCGGCGTCGGCCACTGCTCCTCGCTGCGCGCGCGCCTCACGGCGCCGCCCGACCAGATCGTGCCGGCGTACCGGAACCTGCTCGCCGGGAAGTGCGCGGCCGGGCCGGACCCCGTCGTGCCCAACAACGTGCGCGACGAGGACCCCGCCGCCGTGGCCGCCGCGTTCCCGTCCTTCCTCAAGAAGCTCAGGAAGGCCAAGGATTTCCTCGACAACACCTACTACCACAACAACCTCGCGCGGATCGTCACCTTCAACTCGGACTGGCAGCTGCTCACCGAGAAGGAGGCGCTGGGCCACGTCAAGGAGTACGCGGAGAACGGCACGCTCTGGGACGAGGACTTCTCCGACGCGCTGCTCAAGCTCAGCAAGCTGCCCATGCCGCACGGGAGCAAGGGACAGATCAGGAACAAGTGCCGCTTCGTCAACCACTAGCCACCCCGTGCTACTGCTGCTACTTAATGGCCTGATTAAGAATAATAATTAAGTAACAAAAAAAGAGAGAGATGTGATTCTTTATTTCGGTTCATTTGTTGCTGCCGCGTGGTTATTGATTATTTCTTCTTCTTCTTCTCCTGTTCTCTTTGTGACGACGAATCAATGTATGTGTACCCCTACCCTCCAGGTTTCAGAGATGTTAAATGTACATTTCCATGCATTATATATTTGGCTTCATTCCTCTTCTGTCTTCCAACTTCCTCTGTCGCTCATTGTACTGCTGCTTGTTTGCCAATGAGCCGGGCATGATGCACGCACGCACTGGAATGCAGCATAGGATGCCTGTGTTCTATGCTACAAATGATACCTCAACTACTTTAGCTCTGTAGGCTACCTTGTTGCCATGTTAGAAAGGGAAAATAGAGAGAAAAAGTGGCACACCACGCTGAGTTTTTCTTTTCTTTTTCTAGTAGCCGCTAAGCTCTCTACAGTAGTACTCATCGATCTGGTAGTAGCTTTGGTGCACGGCTCATCATGTTCCCGGCCTGCGAGATTGTGCTGTCGCACGACCTCTGCCTAGCTACTACCAATCTCTCTCTCTCTCTCTCTCTCTCTCTCTCTCTCTCTCGTTTTTGACCTCAACTAGGGTGTGTTCGTTTTCAGGCCCCGTTCGTTTCCACCCTCTAAAATTTATATATCTGTCACATCAAAGAGAATCTTACTATTTAGTAGTACTTTTATTAATTTAATAACAAAACCTATGTCGCGACCCTCCTCTAATTTGCGAGACGAATCTAATGATCCTAATTAATCTATGTTTAGCTACAGTGATGCTACAGTAAACATCTTCTAATAACACCATAATTACCCTCGTTGGATTCGTCTCGTGAATTAGATAGGGAGTCTGCAATTAGTTTCGAGATTAGACTTTATTTAGTACTCCAAAATGATAAAATTCTCTTTGATTTGACCCTCTAAAAATTGTATAGCTGGAAACGAACAGGCCCTCGGTTATATAATTTTTAGAGGGGTCAAATCAAAGAGAATTTTATCATTTTGGAGTACTAAATAAAGTCTAATCTCGAAACTAATTGCAGACTCCCTATCTAATTCACGAGACGAATCCAACGAGGGTAATTATGATGTTATTAGAAGATGTTTACTGTAGCACCACTGTAGCAAAACATAGATTAATTAGGATCATTAGATTCGTCTCGCAAATTAGAGGGGGGGTCGTGACATAGGTTTTGTCATTAAATTAATAAAAGTACTACTAAATAGTAAGATTCTCTTTAATATGATTGGTATAATTTTTAGAGGGCAGGAAACGAACAAGGCCTAATTCGTGTTTCTTGCTACGGGTGAAACCGGAAGGGCCCAAAATGCAATGTGTTGACCACGAGCAGGCCCATGGCGCTGCGGACGTTTAAATGGGCCAACACGAATTGATTTCTATATTTTTTGTAACATAAGAAGTCCTATTTACCTCCTTCAACTATTGTGTTAGTTTACTTTTGGTCCTCAATTATAAAATCGGGTAGGATGACTCTCTCAACTTTTAATACCGTTCACTTTTCCTCCTCTAACGGTTCGGATAGTGGTATTGGCTGATGTGGCACAATGGGCCGACTCTGTTAGTGTGCCATGTCATTTTTTTAATGGTTTTTTCCTTCTAAAATGTAACTTTCGGAGCTTAGAAAATTATAAGAATTTTTGTGCTCATAATAGAAGTTATGGAATAAAAGAAAAATTGGTTTTTAAACAAATCAAATTCAAATTAAATTTTGAATTTAAATTACGGAATACTACTTTATTATTGCAAATTGGACAATTTTTATTCAAATTTTATTTCAAATTTGAAAAATTTGTTTGTTAACATATTTAATATTTGTAAAATATTTTTAATTAATTTTTATGCTTTATAAGCTAAGTATTGGAAAGGAAAAACCATCATGAAATAAGAAAGAAAAAAGATGACATGGCACACCGACAGAGTTGACCCATGATGCCACATCAGCCAATACCACTGTCCAAACCGTCTGGGAGGAAAAATGAACGGTATTAAAAGTTGAGGGAATCATCCTACCCGGTTTTGTAATTGAGGGGCCTAAACTAAACTACTGTAATAGTTGGAGGAGGTAAAAAGAACTTCTTCCTTTTGTAATCCATACTATTAGGATTGAGTTCTTTTGAAAATCATTTTCGACATACAAATAACTAGTATGGTGGCCGTACATTTGTGAGGTGGCCCACATTTGTGAGGCTAGACATGAACATTAATTTTCTTGGTCACATTGTATTATATTTCCATTACTATATTAAAAATCTATTATCATAATGTTCATTGTTGAGGTCTAGAAATAACCACATTAATATGAGGAAAACAACATTTATCCCTACCATTAAAAAACAATTAGGATAAAAACCTCTATATGTATCATAAAACATAATAAACATTGAGATAAAAAATAAATAATCTAAGAACTATAGTTATAATAGAAATAATAGAATAATAAAAGATAATCAAACATATAATATAAAACAATACTATTCTTTTCTAAAACTGTTACCGCCACTTAACCTTTTTTGGAGTTATGTTTGACCGTTCATATTATTTAAACAAATTCAAAGATATTAGATATTTTATTAGAATATGTTTTATCAGTAAAGAAACTTGAAATAGGACCTATAATTTTTTATATATGAAACAAATATATTGAATAAGAAGAATGCTCAAACGTAATGACAAAAGTCAATAACGAGAACAATTTTGAAACGGAGGGAATATTTGTTATACTTATAATGATTGTACTAGCAATGTTAACGTACACACAAAACCTCAAATTGGAAGCAACAAAGAAACTAGAAATGATCAAAGTAACATAGGCATAATAGATTCCATAAATGTATTTAATACATATTAGTTAATTGGAGGTAGAAGGACAAAAATAGGTGATCATATTATATTGTATTCCAATACAAGAATAAAAATATATAAATAAATAGTATATATATATATATGAAAACTTGCATATTTTAAATTTTAATTAAAATAAAGCATTAATGTTTTATGAATAATTTAGTTATAGTCAAAGTTAATTATTAAATTAATACAAGTAAGAATGTAGGATTCAAAGAAAATATAATATAATGAATTTTTTCCAATACAATTGAAAGATTACCTGCACATTTGCGTGACCTATATTGATATTTAATTGCCAAATGGAAATTAACATTATGCTAAAAACATTATTTGAAAATTATGAAAATTTAAAAGTGTTCTAATACTTTTCTAATTGTTTTAATCTCCATATTGGAATCCAATATAATTGTTACCTTGACTACTACTCAAATTATTTCTATCATATTTCTTTTCTTCTATCATTTTACTTATTTGGAAAGTTTGCTACATTGTTAGAAATTTAGAATTCAAGTTAATTGCATTTAATTTGTCAATATGTTACATTACTATGGCTATATCATGCTTGTAGTTAATGTATTACATGTTGTTAATTTAGTAATAGTTTCTTTCATAACAAAGATAATCAAGTCATTATCGTTTCTTGTAAGAAAAAATCCATTGTCCTTTTTTACAGCATGGGGATTTAGGGAGAGAGAGAGGGGTAATGGTGGGTAATTTTATGAAAGTATAGAAGGGTATTTTAGTAGTATTATTTTTTGTAATGGTAATGGTATGTAACTTTTTTCCTTCTTATTTTCTAAATTAACTATTTTCTTTTCTTAATTAACCATTTTTAGTTTTGTAAGAAAAAATTCTATGTCATATGACGTGAGGATTTAGAGAGAGGGGGAGGCATAGTGGTGGGTAATTTAGTAAAATGTTGAAGGATATTTTAGTATTATATTTTGTAATGACAATGGTCTGTGAATTAACTATTTTCTTTTCTTAATTAACCAAGGTAATCTAGATTTTGCTAATGTCTAGGTCACATTTTGAGTCATTGGATCTTGATCTAAGCACATAGATTTTTCATTCATTTTTTGAAGTAAAATATTGTTTAAATAATGTTTCACCTAAACCTTGATTGTTCTAGTAGTTCAATTTATTGTTGTTGAAGTAATACATTTTCATTGTTCCAGTATTTGCTGTGAGCTAAATAGCTCCAGTATTATATTATCACACCACAAGCATGGTGCTCTTGTCAAGGCAATACCAAGTTCCTTTAAAAGTGATTGAACCCAAATTATCTCTACAGTAGCATTTGCCAAAGCTTTATTCTCTGCTTCTATGCTTGATCTAGACATTGTAGGTTGTTTCTTTAAAGATAATGACACTAGATTGGGTCCTAGATATACTGCAAACCCACCAGTGGACATTCGGTCATCTGGACACCGAGCCTAGTCTGCAGCAGAAAAAGCACTGAGTAGCAATGATGTTGATTTCTGAATTCTTAGTCCAGTTGGAAAGTGTAGCGTTTATATATCTCAGTATTTTCTTTTTGATAGCACTCCAGTGAATATTGGTTGGCTGTTGTATAAATTGACAAAACTGATTGACAACATAAGCTATATCAGGTTTGGTCAAGTTGCTGTTGTGGTGACTGATCTGTGCTTCTGGACGTATGGAGGAGATTCGATTCGCATGCGAACGACTAGCCTTGAGTCTCTGACAATCGATACGTACTAGACATACGTGTTAGGACCTCGCTTGCAATCCAGCATGTCATTCTTAGTAGCAAATCAGACATGTACTTCGTTTGTGTTAGACGAATCCATTGGAGCTCTTCCTGACTTCAGCAAGGATATCGTTGTCGGTTGAATGGTAGCAGATTTTCATCGTGTAGCACTTCCTGACTTCAACACCAAGGAAACAGTTGAGCTCCCTCAAGTCCTTAATAACAAAATCAGCTGATAGATGTTGAGGCAACTTCTGTGTGATACTCCTCTTAGAACTGACAATAATTATATCATCAATGTATGGCCACTGGATCTGGCCGTGCAACGGTGGATCCGTGGCCAGCCGCCATCGTGGTGGGCTGCCGCACCGCCAGCAAGCTGAGGCGGCCCCGGCAGCCGTGCCCACCTGGATCCACCGAAGGAAGAGGAAGGAGTCCCGCCGCTTCCGTCATCGTCGGGAGTCACGAGAGCTTCCGGTGACCCTGTCTCTGGCGGTGGCGTGGCGAAGGACGAGCTTGAGTAATTAAACTATTTGAGAACAAGGAAGTAGTATTTAAAACTAGCACTAGATTATTTTGCATCATAATGTTATGTAAACATAGTTTTACTCATGACAGAATTAAAACCAGGACATGATGCAAATTGAGCCCAACTCAACTAGTTTGATTTTTGTAGTGAAACCAACTTATCAGAGTTCAAATCCTATATTCGATATACGATTGCTCCATTGATGAATAAATATTATGATGACTTTGTGAAACTCAAGTTGAGCCAGACTTCATGCATAAGGTAAGTGCCCGTACATATATGTGTGTGTTTCTACATTTGTATTGTGTTCACTTAAAGAAAGTGAATGTGGATGAATGAATTAGAACCTTGTGAATTAGTGTTTCCTATCGATGTAAGGCTAACAACAGCTTTGTTTTGGAAGGCATCCTTATCTCGTTGTGAAAGACAAAAGATATAACCTAGTGGATGTTGACTGTAACTTTGTTATTTGAAGGATAAGTGCCATGGATCTGCTACTGCATAAACTCTCACCGTCTATTTTCCAAGAGATTTATAAAGAACCTTTCTTTGAGAGTTGCCACAAAGTTTGTACAACAGATTCAAACATTTTATTTTTTGATATAATTGTCCATAACCTATTACTTCCACCTCTTCGAGTGAATGCAACATAATTTTGCCTAAGAAGAAGATGGAAGTGGATGGATGAACTAGAACCATGCATGCATGTGAATTACATCGTTTCATGCCCGATCGCAGATGTGCGTCATGTTATGAATGCACTTCAAGGTCCTAAATTTCATTTATCATGGAACTTAGAGTGTTCATACTTCAAGGTCCTAGATTATTGTTTTCGCCCAACTCATATAGTAGTCGCTTTGCGTCAGAATGTCACCATAACCAGCGAGATACAGTTTTAGAAACCTAGGCGGCCGGGAGGAGAAATCTAAACCAAGAGATGGATGAAGGAACACATGTGAATCAGCAACTTATATCACTAGAACCGACAGATAACGCAGATCCCACACTAGACTGTGCACGTCTTTCACGAAAAAAAATGTAAATTATGACTGCATCTGCTTTCAGTATGAAATGAAGAACCGCGAGATAATAGTTAAGGTCTCAAAAGTCAAAGTCAAACAACTTGGATCTGGAAACTCATATCCACGCCTTGGTTTTCGTTCATATATGTTGCAATTTGCATAAAATTATTACACAAATAATAATGGCCAGAGTGTGCACTCTATGACCCTAGGCAGCATGCGTCTCTATAAATAGATCGTTGGAGAACTATAGCATTATTATCTGTTTGTAGCTAATTAAGGAGAGCTTAGATTAGTTAAGATGAAGCCCCTGTGGGTAGGGATGACATGCATGATGTTGTTGATGCTGCTAATGGCTCCAGCACCCAGCGTGGCAGCAGGGCCGCTGCGCTACGACTTCTACAAGTCGTCGTGTCCGAAAGCTGAGGCGGTGATCCGCGCGACCGTCCTGGATATTATCTCCGAGGAACCCAGCATGGCGGGGAAATTCCTGAGATTCTTCTTTCTCGACTGCTTCACTACGGTGCATGATCTACTGTTTCTGCTTGACACATAAATTTTAAAGTTGCTTAAAATCGCTCTCCATATTCCATCTGTTTTTCTTGTCGTTTTTAGAATGTTTTTTCTAGACTCGCAATTACTATTATGTGTAGTACTTCCTCCGTCCAAAAATATAAGGATTCATTGATTTTCAATTGTCATGTTTGACTAGTTGTCTTATTGAAAATATCTTTAGAAATACAAGAATTAATCATTAATACTTGAAGTATATTTAATATTAAAAATATAATATTTTTTTAAAAAAATGAATAAGACGAATGGTATGTCAAAAAGTCAACAGATGTTTATATTTTTAGACGGAGGTAGTACTAAAATGAGTGAGCGCATGTTTGCTTGCAGGGCTGCGATGCGTCCTTACTCCTTGACGATGATGGCACCATGCGGGGACAGGATACGCAGAGGTTCGGTCTGTGGCTCCGTACGTACAAAGCGATCGACAAGTTTGTGGCCGCCGTGGACAAAATCAAGGCCAACGTGGAAGCCATCTGCCCCGGCGTGGTGTCCTGCGCCGACATCATCGCCTTGGCGGGCCGCGACGCCGTGTCCATGGCCGGGAGCTTCACCTTCGCCATCCCCACGGGTCGCCGCGACGGGCTGACCACCTTCGAATACGAAAGGGACGAGGACGAAAAGATTTATCCGGACCCGTACATGGAGCTGGACCGCCTCGTCTACTATTTCTCGCAGAGGGGCCTCGACGTCGACGACGTCGTCGTCCTCTCCGGAGCGCACTCCATGGGGACCGCGCACTGCGACTCCTTTGACCTCCGGCTGTGGCCTTTCATGGTCAATGACATGAACTTCACCATGGCCCAGAACCTGAGGGAGCTGTGTGGGGAGTTGACGGGTGGCTGGAATCCTGGCCCGGAGCTCAGCATGAACTATGTGACCAACCAACTGAACGTGCTGAGCAACCAGTACTACATTAACTTGCTCACCGAGGAGGGGCTGTTGACGACGGACCAGGCGCTGATGAGCCGCGACGACACGGCGGCCAAGGTGAAGTTCTATGCGGCCAACCCGCTGGCGTGGAAGGCGCGGTTCGCGGCGGCGCTGGTGAAGATGGGCAACATGCAGGTGCTCACAGGGACACAGGGTCAGATCAGGACCAACTGCAGCGCCATCAATATGTGAACTACATAACTTATTACTGCTTCCGCTGGTGGCTAGTTTTTCTTTATTTGCAATAATATGTGCCCTTCCAAGTTCATCAGTTGCGTGTGAGAATTATTTACCTTATTACATGCATCCGCTGGTACGCGCTAGCGTACTAACACGTTTGTATACCAAATTAGCGGTCGGTCATCAGTTGTTAGCTAATAAAGTTTGTTCTGGATCTTGCATATTCCTCGCTATTTCTCTGATTTGAGGGCTTGAATGGATTTTTCAATTTGAGAAACCAGCAAGGTGACTCATGCTAATAAGGCAAAATATTTATATTCTCAATATTTTGCATATATATCTTTTCATCATAGTGAGATATGTGGTCAGGCCATTTTAAATCAACATAGTTATTAAAAAAAGTCATAAAAGATTTTGATTTCCACTTTGTATGTGAAGTTGACATCAACTTTTCTGTTTTCAATTTTGGTCATTTGAATCCAAGAGTGGCCATGAATGGTGGAATAGCAGTTAAATATTTGAAAATAATTATAACTAAACAAATATTTTTATTTTGCCACGATACTACTTGTAGTTGGTACACCTGCCACAAAAACACTTCTCAGTTCCTTAGTCCAGGAGAATAGAATTGGTGTAATGAATTGATTGTATTGCTAGACCATCGACCGATATAAATAGAGTATAAAAATTTGGAAGACAGGACACCTTCCGCATACATATGAAAATCTAGATACAATATCTAGTCTACCAATTATACTCTAACACTTAGTGTCACAACTAGACTTCTAAAAGCCGCATAATTACACATTATGAACTTGAAATCGACATCTCCGATCTTGTGTCGCCGTACTCCTTACACAGTCACCTTCATCGCATTGCTCCTGGGTAGACAACTATCCGGATATTCTCCGTGAAATGTTAAGAATGCACTATGTTACTTATGGCCCGGCCCGTTGATACCATGATGATTGCACCTGATAAAAATCACGACTTTGCTCTGCTAAACAACATGTTACATGTGAGAACCGTTGTATGATATCCCACTTAAAAAATCGTTGCTACGTCCTAAAAGCGTCTCCAATGATAGAGACAGCTAAGAGGTAGCAACTAGCTCTTACAAAGAATTAAAGAGGGGTGGGGTCCATGTTTAAGTCTCTCATTTTTCTTAGAGGCTGCCTCTTGAGGAAGAATTAGCTGCCTTCTCTCTCTTCTTTTTCTTCAATAAATAATTCTAAGAGTTAGCTAAGAGGCAACTATTGGAGACGCTCTAAGGAGATATGACGGCGGCCACTATCCATGACTCCATGAGTACGATTGGTTGTTCCCCAAAATAAAGAAAAAACAGTATACTTGTCGGTAGGTATTCTGTTACTTGATTTTCTCTCCTGCCCTCTCATCGGTTTACTCACTAATCCGACTATCCGAGGGTTGCACTTAGAACCGGAATCGAACATTATTCTTTGGGCCTGTCCTAGCCATCCTTAATGTTACAATGTGGAGCTATCTTAAGATGTGTGCTCAAGAATACAACCCAGTCGATCTTGTGTTCTTTATCTACCTGCCTTAACATATACAATGAATTGGCTTGCCTCACAACCATATCATTTTAATTCATGCGTGAACCTTGAGTGTATTATTCCATATAGCTTGCGGCATTTTTTCGAGCCATGATTAATTTAGCCAAAGGTTCTTGAGATATTCCATATCTGCCTTGGCCTGCGCGCTGGAGTGCATCTCCAGCCAGCAGTGCCTTCTTCAGGTGCATGTTGATTCTTATCGTTCTGTCTTTTCCAAACAGTTTGATCGTTTTCAACTGTTGATTCCATGTACTAGTTCCATGTTTTTCCTCTAGCTAAATAGCAGTGTATCCAATGCATCGGAACAAGATGTGTTTATTATGAGCCACAGAACTCAAGGTCATGGTAAGAACCAAGGCAAGCATACACCACGGTCTCAAGTCATCTCGAATTATGCATGACTCTAAACCATATACTCATTTTTAATGTTCCATTTCATGTTAGCTACTGGCAAGAACAACAACAACAAAAAAAACATGCATCGAATGGTATAATGCCAGATTTAATCACAACAAGTCGTAAACCCAACGCCTATTGACCGCCTTGAGATCACCTTTTTCTCGAAATATCACCTCAATGTCGATACAAGAACTATGGATGAAATGAAGTACCCACCTTAATGCCGGTCGTTAGGACATCACCAGTCAGAATATATGATCAGTCAGAATATGATCGCAAATACCATCGCCCAACAGCGTCGTGGCGGGTAAAACCCCAAGGGCATTTCTATCTTTTTGCACGATATTAACACTGTTAAATTTCCATTATAGGGTAGGCGTAAACTATATCTTTATTTACAAAAATCAGAGGTAAAATAAAAAACACTCTAAATTTGGGAGGTAAAGTCACAGTTTAAGACGAAATTAGGGGTATGGAAACACAAAATAATATGCCATCTCTATCTCTATCTATCTAAAACGCATGAGTTCCACGTAAAAGCGCTATGCCACGTCACTATTTGACTTTGAACCATAAGATCACCCCTAGCCACCAGATATCCTTGTATTTCATTTACATCTAGACCCCTCTGGAAACATTAAAATAGTTTTGTTTGAATGAGTGAACCTGATTATCTCATATGCATTCGTGACATACAAGATTCAAGATTGAAGATAGGATCTCTCCAATAAGATCAAAGCGGTATTAATTGATCATCCCTTCTAGATTCTTTTGCTATTATTTATCAATTTGATCTTCCAAAAATGACTGTTAAAAACTATATTTATTCTGTTTCAGTCAACTGTAATTTGAGGCATGGACCATATATATGCCGCATGGTGATGCAGGGTCAACCCGCTACTTGCATATGTGGTGTGATGTGCTGCACAAAGGAATGTCAAAAGCAATATATATTCCAGTCACCATAGTAAATGCAACGGTGACATACAATGTTGACCAATGGAGCAGTAACTACAGCTATCACAACAGCAATGTTCTCCTAGACCTGCTTTGTTTGACCATGTCAAGGAAGAAAGTGAGTTTGACCATCAATCATTCACGTAGCTGGGAATGCTATTAACCTGTATGGTTTATTACCCAAAACAGCAATGGACAGCAAGGGTGCATCAGCACAGGCATGAAGCATCAATAGCAAGCCTTCAGAGGAGTGCTAATATAGGCAACAAAAGCAAGCATGCTCCAATCCCAGTTAAAACTAGTGACCCGCTCGCCCTGGTGTAACATGTAGAGGCATGGACCTTCATCTACGCCCTTTTTTTCTTGTACCAAAGGAATATTGAATAATTGGGATATTATGAGATTTAAGTTTCCAAATGTATTTTCAAAATTCAATTCTTTATTTTTTATAACCTCATGTTCGGAAATGCAGTTATTTTTACAAAACTATAGAAAGAAAAACTCACACAGAAATTCGGTTAAAAAACTCACACACAAATTAAAGAACCCGGGATATGTTTTGTTTTTAATGTCAACGAAGGGAGAGCATCCCACCTGATATTCCATTTTTTTTCCTTTTGAATGAGTAGCCCAAAATGACTCCATTTTAGATTTACAGCAGCACGTTGAAGCACAAAAAGATATGTTTATTGTAGAAAATTCTCAAGGTATTCGTGACAATGTTAAGGCTGCCAGTAGATGCTAATGACGGTGATACAGGGGTGGTAATATTATTTTATGATAATGTTCTTAGTGGTAGCACAATGAAACTGGCCAATTATGGCGATTTCATCGGCAGATTAACTAGTATTATTATTGCTACTCTTGGCGACACATATATATGTTGTTGGACTAGCGGCAAGTTGGTGATTATTTGTTGATGACATTGCAGACTTTCCTGACCTGACCCTGTGTCCCGGTGAGCACATGGAGTCCGCCCATCTTCACCAGCGCTGCTGCAAACCGCACCTTCCACACGAACGGGTTGGCAGCATAGAATGCCACCTTGGCTGCCGTGTCGTTGCGGCTCATCAACGTCTGATCCGACTTGAATAGCACCTGCCCAGTGAGTATGTTGCTGTAGTACTGGTTGCTCAGCACGTTTGGATCTGTCACACGGATGTTGTTCACATCCGGGCCGCCCCTATACGAGCCCGTCTGCAACTCCGGCGTGCACACCTCCTTCAACGAAGCGGCATAGGTAGAATTCATGGCCGTGTCCGTGGTAGGATACAAGCGGCTCATGATGGCTCCGCACTGGGAGATCCCGAAGGAGTGCGCTCCGGAGAGCACCACCAGGTCATCCATGTCGAGGCCCCTGGCCGCGAAGCTTTTTATGAGCTCCTCGATGTTCCAGTATGGGTCCGGGATGGCATGCTCCAGCTCCCAGCTCGCAACGGAGACGAGAGCATCACGGCGGCCAGTGGGCATGGGGAAAGAGAAGCCGCCCGATATGGCTGTTGCGTCGCGGGCGGCCAAGGCGATGATGTCGGAGCAGGAAACGACACCGGGGCAGATGGCCTCCACTGCCGTCTTGATTTTGTTCACGGCGTCGTAAGTGCGCATGTACGCCGCCATCCATGACTTCTCCACCTCTGGGGTGCCTTGTTCCTCCGGTTGGTCAAGTAGAAGGGAGGCATCACAAGCCTACAAGCGACCATATAAACAGAAAAATGTTTTTTAAAACCGGTGTCTGTGCAAGAAATTTTTTTCCACAATATCGGAAAGCAGCTATTTAACAACTGATTAATATGATTTGTTCAAAACTGATATTAATTAATTGTGAGACATATCAAGCGCCAGCAGTACACATATTAAATGTTCATCATCTAGTTAATTACGGGGCGTTAGATCATCTAAGGAAAAAAAATCCAAGAAAAACACTGTTGGTCATACTCATACCTGCGAAAAGCAATCAAAGAAAAACATGTTGAGAAAGGCAGCCCCCAATGTAGGGTCCCTGAAAATTATTTCCTCCATGGTTTGGCGAATAACCTTCTCGGCTTTTGGGCACGTCGAGTTGTAAAAGTCATACCGCAACGGCCCTGACATTGTCCCGCTCAATGCAGGAGTCACTAACATGAGGAGCATCGGTACAATGGCCATGCATGTTGCGGGCGTCGCCATCACCTTGTGGTTCATCGTCTTAAATCCAAAGTTTCTAGTAAACTCTCTGTTAATTAGCAGCCAGCTCCTATCAAGCCGTACAGCAGTGAATCTGCACGAGATGCTTGATGGAGACAAATCAATGTAGTTTCGGGGGTATATATAGGATCGAAGCTATGTGTCTACGTACCTTGGAAACGGAAAATTCACGGCATGCCATGTCACAGTATGTATTTTTTTAATTACATGTCACGATTGAAACATGGCTAGCTACTTCACGATAAGTTTCCAGTTAATCAGATCGATCGGAATCTTTTGACTTGAGTTTTAGGTTTAATTTTGACGAACCTTTGGTCCAAAAAATACAAAATATTTCCCTCGTGGTTGCCATCTCCGGAGGCAGTGCTGCATTTGATTATGAAATCCATGCAGAAGCGTCTTACTTTACATTTGCAAATGATGAGTGACTTTTTATATATTAATTATTAGATCTGGAACATTATGACGCCAAGAGGTTATAAGTTGAACACCAAGTTCAAGGATTCTTCTTGGTTGCCACTTCTGGGTGCAGCTCTGCATTTGATAAGGAAACCGATGCAGAAGAGTCTTATTTTTCATTGTTAAAGCACAATCACCACAACGAATATATGGCTTTCGTTATATTATTGCTATTGTAATCTTTGCTTAAGACTAATCAAAATTAGTACATTATTTATTTAATATCTTGGTTTTCTCCCACGTCGGTGTAAATATATGTTAATTTATTGAGCACCGAACAATACACTACACGCAAAGGGACTATGAGTTGAACACAGAGTTCGAAAGATAACAAAAATTAGGACTTGGAATTACGCGCATACCATGCATAGCTCATGTGGCACCCACGTCAACTTTAATTTTTGATTTTGAATTTAAATTATTTTTCTCTTAAATATGTAAATATGATTTTTTTCAATATTTCAATTGCGTTAACAAAATATGATCCCAAGATTTTGACTCACTGAGTCACTGTTGATCTTCTAAATATGAAGTGGTATATAAAAAATGTTTCAATAGTATAAAATATGTTGAATTTATGTGGAATTTATACCAAATATTTGGATTTAAAAAATAAAAATACAAAAAAAGCATCACTTCGACATAAGTAGAACATATTTTAAAAAATATTTGGATCTCAAATGTTGGGATGCTATTTTGTTCGCGCAATACAAATGTTGGAAAAATATCATATATTTTCATATTTTTGAGAAAATTGATTTGAAATAAAAAAAAATCCAAAACTAAAGTTGACGTGTGGTGTTATGTCATGTGCTAATGTGGCGCGTCACGTGGGTGCCACATCATCTCAGTAACGAAATCGAACCTTCTAACCAAAGTTCAATAGCTAAATTGGACCAATTTGAAAGTTAAATGATGAAACTAAGCTTTGGGTCACAGTTGAGGGATCAAGTTGGCTATTACGCCAAGAGATAACAAGTAATTCCACCGATCACACTTGAATGGAGCGTGTGATAGTAGTAGGGGCTGCATGCACCTTCAATTCTGCCAACCAAAGCATACACAACGAATTGAATGGGTGAGAGTAATGGGTCGAGAGGGACAAGATGTTTATGTCAGGTGCAGAAGACTTCAATATCGATCCATGCAATTGCACAGCTAGCTGCAGCTCGATCATAAAAAGAGGGGTGCTGCTGGAATCTGTTTTGAATCGGAGATGATCTGCTCCGGATATGGTCAGTGATGAGTGAATACCACTCACGCCACTGACCTTTGCTGCAGAGGTCTAGTCTGTGCCCCTCAATTGTTTGAGGAAACAATTTTACACTCTCACGTGCGGACTGCTGCTGCTGTGTGGGAGAGGTTAGAGTTACAGCACGCAGATGCATGCTGTGCAGGCCACCCAGCTTTTTGTTTGATCCATAGAGGGATTATGCATGCGTATTGTTAGCGTTTCAAAACTTTTAGCACGTAGAAGTACCACCAGGCTACTTGCTACTGTGTGCGAGCGTCCTTTGGTGCAAATTCACTTCTTGCTCTGGCCACGAATTGAAGGTGTTGTTGTTAATAACAGAGATTCGTGTTTAATGGTACTGATGAGGGAGCATCATATGAAGGGTACTACGACGACGCGTCTTGTTATTGGGGATTACTAGTAGATCACGTGAAGTTCTGCATGATGCTTAATGACCCTCAAGGCCTCAATCTTCCTTTCTGTTGTACTTTTCTGAAACTGTGTTATTGTCTCTGTCCATACCACTAACTTGAATCTTTGGGCGGAACGAATTGAAGGTGTACCTACATGGCTTGTCCTTTCTGAGCGAGATCTTATCTTCCAAGTTTTATTTCATAATAAGAAGCAAACAATCGGTTTCTGAAACAAAAAGGAAAACAAATAAACAGATTGAAAAAAGAAAACAAATAAACAATAGTAATACTTTTGGCAGCAGCGGCTGTAGCATCTACTACTAGTGGCATCTTGGTAAACTACCCTTGTTGATCGTCTATTAAATCAGACTAATAACATATGTATGGACCGAACCACTAGGTCATGCACGCGGCCGGTCGGACGCAGGAAAATTTGTGAACACAGCACTAGAACCATCGTATGGTGTTTCATGTGGTACTACCAATTTCTACCGTCAACTCTAAAACATGTTAGTAAGTTTTAGGGTACACTGATGGGATGCATGCACATGCTTATGTTCCATTCGTCATAATCAAACTACCGATTAATCAAGCATTAATGCTATTGCTCCTCTTAGAAGAACTATATGCATGCTTGGAAAGTTCGGTGGAAACAATTTATTTTGTATTCGCAAAAAAGAAATATTTTTGCCGTATAGTAAAAATCCCAATTTTTTCAAAATCTGGGAGAATTAATAATCACATGTAGGTGAGGTGATTTTCATCATGTCTATGATAGTTCAAGTCTGAACTTGACTTTGTTTGTGACATAATAATAATTTTTAATAAAAATGTAGGAAGAGGACAAGACCATATGATGTACTCACGACGGGAGAGGCGTCGTCTGCTGTGTGCCTGCATGTTATTTATGTGCTCTATGTTGGGCACATGGCAAAAAGACAGGTTATCCATGCACCTAAAAAAAGGCAGAAAAATGTTGTGTGTCATATGACCATACCACATCACAAAAATTTTGGCCTTTGCCTTATGCCATGGCCATAGCACACGACAAAGATTCAGTTAGGAAAATTATGTTTATACCACCACTTTGAGGGTCAATTTTGATTCTAACCCCAAATCTGCATTTTTTTTAATTTTACCCTCAGTTTTTTCAACTAAAGCTACTGTTCATCATTAGTTTCAAGAGTTTTAAATATCCCATGAGATTGAAGCAAATAAATGATTAAAAAATAGAAAAACATGAGAGTGACCAAACTATCTGGACTGCCATAACAATGAGTCATGAAATTCGTGTTCAAAAGCAATACTTGTCCAAATTTAGCAAATTTTATCAAAACTTTAAAACTGTTGCAAATCTATTTAAATTTGTCAAGTTTTCCTTTTAATAACAGTTCAAACTCTGATTATATGTTGTACTTGGGTTAATGTCAAAACTTATGTTAAAATCACAAAATAACGATTGTCTTTTCTTGTGTAATTAACACCGTAAAAGTGCTCCTAATTGAATTGTAGAAGCTTGCTTCAGTTCAAAAAGTTACGATAAAATCACAAAATTCTAGATTCGGGGGTGAAATCACAACTGCACATGAAACTGATGGTAGAAATGCAATTGCCCCCATACAGTTATTGGTGCTAGGTTTAGACTAGCTGGTAATTAGGGAGGCACTCCACAGGCCACAGCATGTGCATGAAAACTAACGAGGCTCCACCAACGTCCAGTGCGTGTCATCACCTTGCCCCGCTCAAACCGAACCTTAGCAAGACCGTAGTTACTGTTCTCCCGCTATAATGCACTATTCAAATGTATTCTTTCCTTCATCGAAATATTTTGATTACCCAGGAAAATTGCTGACTTGGATCCCCAATGGAGCAAAGTTGAACTTACACACTTCTATGAAGCCTACCGCCCACATGCGAAAGAATGGAAAAAGGTAGTTGTGTGGCAAAAAGAGGAACCGGATAACAATGGCCAACGAATCCGCCGTAGATATGGCACACACAGACACACTAGTACGTATTATAGCCATCACTGACTACCAGCCGCAGCAGCATTGTTTGCGATACGATATGCATAGTACATACGCATCAAGAGAGAGGACAAGAGCCAGGAGCGAGCAGCATCACATCGCTGCAGCGATGTCCTATGATCTCTCTTCCTCTCACTACCCACAGCTGCAGCCAGTTTATATGTGTGTGAGGCCCTGAAGACAAACACACGACACGACTACTCGGCGTCGAGGTCGCTTGCATGACCTGCGTATGGCCGTGCCGGCATGGCTTCTCCGTTTATTAGTTTCGGCTTCTTCATTAGACCATCATCAGGCGACAATACAACACGTATCACATTTGGATCGATGGGTGGGCGTGTCCATGGATATGCATAGTATGCCTTGAGGAGTTGAGGTAGATACTCCATTCTGAAGGGCAGCCAAGAATAAAACACATTATTTATAAAAACCTGTAGGTTTCCTGCAGTGTTACTGAATGCCATGAGGTACAGTAGTATACAGAATTATTGGTATTTACCTCGAGCGCGTACAGCCATGCATGCAGGCAGGCCATTCTGAATTCCCTGATTAATTGGATTCCGTGTCTAACATTTCTTGCAGGCCGGACGGCAGGTCCATTCCTGGCTACGCTAGCTAGATATAAGTCCATTTCGGTGTCAATTCTATCTGTACAATCACATTTGAATTCAGGTCGTGTTTCAAGAAGATTCAACTGTACTAATGGTTTTTTATTGTAATAGTTGTATATACCATCTGACTTTAAGTTTCAGATTCCCAGGTCGTACAAAGTTTTGTTTGCAAAAACCACCCAAAGTACATTCTGTGTTGCTCAGTTATCTTTTGCTGGTTCATACAGCAGTTGTGGTCCTTTTTAAGTACCACTGTAGCCGATCCTAAGTACATGTCCAATCTAACTTCAACTATTAATTGTTTGCCACAGTTTCCGGCAGCAGTGGACACTGTTGTACGTAAGTAAGAGCACTGAGTAGTACATATAAGTAGTGAATGCAAGTGACGTAATCTCCATTTTTGATTTTCTGTTGACATTGCAGCTAGCGTCAACAGATGGAGGATATAGATCCTGGGAATCTTTTTCTGTGGGCGTAATTACTTGTAGACAATAAATCATGTGAATTTATCAGTTTGTTGCGCCAAATGGTCCCTAAACACAAATTAAATGGAGGTGGTTCTCAACAATACACGGTGACGTATACACAAGACAGGAGACATAGTCCCTCTAATATTAAGTTGATGATTATTTTATTTTTAATTTATACACTATGATTTATATAACCCTATACATACATATTGTACATATATACAGTGTGGCATGAAATTAAAAAAGAATGGAAGTAATTACTCACTAATACCTGCTGCTCATCTCTGCTTGCTGTAGTCTATCTATCGATCAACAGAGTAGTAGTGGTAGCCAAGGTTTACATTATTGTCGTACCGCTGAACCGAGCCAGGGCGGTTTGCCGGTTTCACGAAAAGCGGTAAAACGAGACGGCTTAATGAACGAATGCAAAATTCAAATCAAACCGATCGAACCTCCTGTCAGCTAGCTGACCGGTTTTTCCGGTTAGCCGCTTGGTTTCACCGGCTAGCCAGAGAAAGCTTGTCAAAACCGACTGGTAAGAAATTGAAAACTGGGAAGTAAAAATACTTAAAATTCTGTCATGGCATTTGTATAGTAATTGCTATAATATTTGTGAAAACGGGAACACATATAAATACACATTGTCAGAATAGAGCTACACGTAGGTCCATAACAACACACATAGGTTTTCAACAAATAAATTGTGCAATACAACAGATAGGTTTTCAACAAATAAATTGTGCATTACAACAGATAGGTTTTCAACAAATAAATATACAAGATATAATATGTTACAAATATAATGGTGAATAAGTATGAGCTACACTCCATACCATGGTTGGTCAGTCCAATTGACATAGTCTGGTGGCATTCTTCCTTGACATTAGTGCAATCTTGTAGATAATAGATGTGCCTTGTATTGCTGCCAAGTTAGCCCCATTCAATGGGAAGTAGTTCACTGCTCCATAAACCACATGTTGTAAAATTCTGGATCTTGCCACTCATAGAATAATGTTGGAGGGTTCTTCCGTACTCGCCTCAGGAATCGCGTATTAGTGGTAACTGCTAACCATACGGGTACTCAGTAGTGTTTCAATATAGAAGACTCACTTTCCTCTTGTGAGAGGTACTCCCTCCGTCCCAATATGTTTGGTATTCTAGCTCTGGGTACGGAGATTAAGAAGAGAAGGAATAAAGTAGGTGCGCAGGAAACGAGGAGGAAAGAGATAGAGATAGAGGTGTATTGGAAAGAGAGAAATGTGTCTCGGGAAGTGAGAATGCCAAACATTTTGGGAAAAATGGATGAGGCTAGAATGCCAAATATTCTGGGACGGAGGGAGTAGATATCTTGATGATGTTTTGCGTGCCTAGGGTCTCTAGGGAAGTAATAAATTACTCTGAATTGTTTTGCCAGCAATAGATCAATTTCAAATAAGCAAAAAAATGAACTATGCAAAAGTAGAGTTGCAACAGATGAATGAAGTAATTAAACTCTAAGTTTACTAGGTGAAATGATGAAAGAATAAAACTCTAACTCCGTATATACTCCCATTGTAACCAACAAAAAAGTGAAATAAAATATCAATAATCAAAAGGCAATGCTTTCAACTATCCACCACACGCGTGAATTAAAATTTCAATAATGCAATTGTTTCCACTTTTACGGTTCACCTAAGTATGTCATTGACCTTGATGTTTTTACCTATATGTTATCCATGGTATTGTTTTGAGATAACATTATTGACATCATCCCTTGTACCTACATAGGTCAGTAACAAAATTTAACCTTGGAGGCAGAATAGCTAGCGCGGGGAACAAAAACTTTGAAGCATTTAACATGAAAAAATTGTGATTACATCCATTGAAAGTACATCATTGATAAGAAAAGGAACAAACATGGTGTTAAAAGCATAATATAATTGTTGAAAAGTGCATTATGTTAGTTGTTGAAAAAATTATTTTTTTCATAACATTTATAAACTTTGACCATAGCGAACTCACGTCATATCCAAATTGACCTATATGTATCCAGGGCTCTGGCATCATTAGCAAGCAGTGAATTTCTATATATGGTCGTCATCTATGTTTTCTAACCTCAAGCCTTGGTGCATAGGGCCTCATATGTTAGATGTATATGTATTCTTATAGTTTCCCTATTGTATAAGCGGTTTTGTGCATATTTATCCACACATGTATGTGTATATATTTGGGCCTAGTGCCCTCATAATGAATACAAGTGCTATATGGTTTTTTTTAGTTCACTACAACACATTAATGCACCTCTTACACCTAAGGTGCAACAATTTATTGCCCTTCAGAACTTAAACATTATCAAAGATTCAGGCTCGAAAATAATGATGCGCCAAAATTGTAGCAGAAACCAAATAGAAATTGTGACATTGTGCTAAACTGTGTCGTTGGTTCAAACAAACCATGGTCGGCTAATGGACTCGAAGCTCTAGTAGCCACCGGCAAAAAACCAACGATGGCAGACTATTCCGATTGATCCCAGCCAGCCCTAATTCACCGTACCAACACCAATCTGTTCTCCAAGTCTGTAGCTAAGCAGATTATGTTTGTTGAAACCATAACAAATTCAGTGTGAATAGATCCACATTCAATCCATCTACTAATAAATCGATATGAACCTTTTCTTTGTTGTATGTACTCCCGACCCGATCAATCTGCATTAGATGGATTATTCAGCCCTATATTTCTAGCGTGCCTTTGCATATATGGGCATAACTGATGGTTCGGATCAATTAGTGCTTATGTGGCCTGATCTATACGCATCACAGTGGGGGTATATATGGGATACATGATTGAGTCACCAAGTCAAAGAAAATAATCAATGCAATAGTGTAGAATCTTACATGCTTGCTCATTCCCTGCCATAGCCGTAAGTTTGCTTTCACGTCCAGTTCCTGTGTCGCATAAAAAGGACGGTGAAGTCGAGATCTTGGATGCCATGGAAGTTGTGTGATCCATCACTTTAGATATATTTTTATTCGGAGCAGCAGCTATATATACATAAAAGAAGGGAGTATCAGGTTATGTGGGCATTAACGGCCGATAACAATCTGATAACTCATCGGCCATATAGAAATCTTAAGTTATAGCAGATAGAATTGCCGATTTATTTTAATCATCGTTAATCAGATATGTACCTCTCTCTCCCTCCCTCTCTCTCTCTCACACACACATACACACACTCACACAGGATATGCAATGTGTGAACCAATGGGGGCCGCATCATAAATCATGTCAAGATGGTTTTAATTTAAAAAAATAGATAATGGGTGAAAGGCCCAGCCTCTACACTCTCAAAAGAGGGTGTACACAGCCAACGATGGATTTAATAATTGGTTTTCCTATTCTGGTTGTCGAGGTTCGATCTTTGATAGTTGAATAAAATCCACGCTGTAGGGTAAACTTGTGGGGTAGATTGTAGGGTTGGATGTTAATCCAAGATTTGATAAATGCAAATGCAATGGTCGGATTTTTGCTTTTTTCTGTAAGAATTTGCAGGCTATTTCTTTTTTCTAGACATTTAGATGAGAAATTCATCTCCTTTTATTATTAAATAGATCTCACCTTTGGCCGGAGTCGGACACACGGCGTCAGCTTCCCCCGGTGCAGCCCGGCTAGACGGATGGGTTTGCGCCACGCACGGATCCTGACCGGGCAATTCTAATCTGCGCGCGTGCGTGAGGACGGAATTGAGCAAACTTTCGGACATGAAGAAAACTTTCCTTGTTTGCGAAAGTTTTGCACATCCCGCATCTTTCTATTGGGAAAGTTTTCCCTCAAAACATTGACAATAACTTTTTCCCTGAAACTTTCACATAAAGTTTAAATCAGTCAAAGTTTAGATCCAAATTTCATCGAAATGTTTCAAGGAAACTTTGAATCAAAGTTCAGTAAAAAAGTTTGAATCACAAGTTTAATAAAAAAGTTCAATCAAAAGTTTCATTAAAACTTTGAATCAAAAGTTCAAATCAAAGTTTCATTCAAACTTTCTTGAATCAAAGTTTCATTCAAACGACCTGGAGGAACGGAGGAAGGTACGGGAGAGAGAGAGAGAATGAAAAAGAACAGAGAGACAGATAAGATAGGAGCCGTGAATACCGGTTCGTGAGGAGACCTGCTAGCGAACGCACGCGTAAAAGAATTTCCGATCCTGACCCCTCCCGCAACAGCTAGTCGAGAAACCGAGTGGCTAGCCGGATTCCATGCCGCACCGGATGCTGATTTGATTTGGAGAAAGGGTGACGCGAGGGACTAGCTGTGAAGGAGAAGAATGGAGATGTGGTCATGGGCTGGTCCAGGAAAAGAAGATAAGGTATATTTTTCCTTTTTTTTCTTTTCTTTATTTCTCAATGATTTTTTTGCCCGGTCCAAATTGTATATTTTGATCTAGTTTTTTTTTCACTAGCCGGTCCGTTTTTCATCAGTAAATTAAACCCTGGTTGTAGCAGCCCTAGACCAAAATCACCATTTAGTCAGGGTTGCAAGAACACATACTACCAGACCAGTGTGTACTGTAGTTGAGGCAGCATCGATAGCTAATAGGCTTAAATAGTTGGGCAGTGCAGGGCCGGGGGCCATCATCCCCTCATAATTTTTGGGTTCCTCATTGCTTCATCTGCTGCGGGATCGCTATGTTCTTTTTTTCGAGAGCGCAACTGGATATACGTAAACAGAGAAGAAGCACCAAAAGTTACATCGCAAGAAAGCGAACAACTTAAAATTAGAAAATTAATACACGGCCTCCGGTACCATTTTGGAAGCAGATCACTAAAATCGATCTATAACCTGCCCGGAACCAAACCATGGCTTCCTCTTTTATTATGTGTTGTACTTATATCAGCTGAGCTTGCTGTTTGCCCTGCCTCTTTGGAAGATGCGACGGTTTCTCCCTTTCCAAAGCTCCCATGTAGGATAGCCTTGCCTTTAATTTGGGAGTGTTTCCGTGAGGCAAGCCACCAGTCCACTACGTGATCATCTCATGAAGACGTCATTAATTAAGCGCTGATTTTGCCATTGTGCGGAGCAGCTTAAACCACACTTCCCGGCTGTACGGGCAACCGAGAGTAGGAAGTGGTCTATGGTTTCAGGTGCCTGCTGGGGCGCAGAGAGCGCACGGCCCGTCGTTTGCAGCATGTTGTGGCGCTGCAACCTTTCCGATGTCCAAACCCGACCTAGAATAACGCGAAACCCGGCCTCTCTCGATCGTTTCAAATGGAAATCCTAGACATATTTCCAGAATCCGACGTGTAATTCTGTACTTAAATCTAAGTCGCGTTACTAGCTAGTTGGAGAATTCATCATGCAGTTATAGGCAGGTTTTAACTTCACATCTTTGTGTGGTACTGCATCATACACTGTCCGAGAGATGATGATTGACCAATGTTTCAGGTATATAGCGGGTTAACAGGTTTATGGGTGTCTCTAAAACAGATAATAGCGGAGCTAAATCGGGCTATAGCGGGAGATAGCATGTAAATTGTACATGAACACGAATAGCGGTGCACAACCTCAAAAGGTTATAGGGGCAGCTATAGCGGGAGATTTAAAACTATGCTTAAAACCTACTAGTAATTAACAGTGTCAGTGGCTAAATCCGTGCTAGCTGAAGGAAGAAAAAAAACAATCTGGTTCTAGTAGTATAGCTATGTCTGGCTGGTGTAGATTATGATGTACCAGGAGTGACCAAATTTTTTAGATAATGGATTAAATTCCGGCCGCTGCGTCAAAGGCGCACAAAGCCAAGTTTACAAAAAAGTGCTAGACTCCACATATCCGAGTACTTAACCTTCACCACAATAAGCAAGACACTACGGTCACACAGTGACTCAAGACAAGACACCAAATAAAGAAAGATGGTTCAAGACTGAAATCTAGCCCTCAATCCTATGACGAAAGCTCCATCCAAAGTTAGCAAAGATTTGCATGATGACTGTCTCCCACAGTCTGCTTCCCTCTCTCAACTTGGTCCGGTTCTCTTCTTTATGAAGCAAGGACCACCAACGGATCCAATGCGCTGCCCTGAAAATCACCTGTAAAAAGGAGCTAGAATTAGATTTGTTGAACACCCTATCATTTCTATTCAACCATATCGCCCAACAAAGAGCCGAAGCGCCCACTAAAACTAGGTTCTTGGTCTTAGGTTTTACACCTTGGAGCCAAAGTCCAAACATATGTGAGACGCTTAACGGTGGTTGAATGCCAAAAGTTAGATGCACGGAGTTTCCATAAAAATCTAGCCATATGGCAATAAAAAAATAGGTGTTGAATAGTTTCCATAGAACTACAAAAACAACATTTAGTATCTCCTTGCCAATTTCGCTTTGCAAGGTTATCTTTAGTTAAAGTTGCTCCCTTATCTAAGAACCACAAGAAAACTTTAATTTTCAGCGGGATCTTCATCTTCCAAATGTGACTATTATAAGACACAACTCCTTGTTGAATCAATGCCAAATACATAGATTTGACTGTGAAAGATCCATTTTTATTTAAGTCCCACCTAAAAATGTCTCTACTATTGTTTAACTCAACAAAAGCAACCGTAGCAACTATCTTATACCAAGATTTTAGATTTTCATTCACCAAAGCCCTTCGAAAGGATACGTTAAGTGGTCTTGTCCCTAGTACATTGGCCACCGTTGCATTCTTCCTTCTTACAAGACTATAAAGTGAGGGGTATCTTATCCCTAAAGGTTGGTCTCCTAACCAAGTGTCCTCCCAAAATCTAATTTGAGTTCCACTCCGAACAACAAAGGATCCCCCTTCAAAGAAGATATCTTTAACTTTCATTAGCCCACTCCAAAAATGGGAATCTCCCGGTTGTTTCTTAACTTGTGAAAGGGTCTTGTTTGATAAGTATTTTCTCCTTAGGAGCGTTTGCCATATTCCTTCCTCATTGAGCAACTTAAACAACCATTTACTTAAAAGACATTTGTTTTGGATGTCTAAATTTTGTACTCCTAGACCCCCAAATTCCTTTGGTTGACAAATGACACTCCATCGTGTTAGTCTATACTTCTTTTTATGATCATCACTTTGCCAAAAAAAGCGAGATCTATAGTAATCCAACTTTTGAAGCACTCCTCTAGGGATTTCGAAGAAGGATAACATATACATAGCTAAGCTAGTTAAGATGGAGTTGATCAATACTAATCTTCCACCAACCGACATGAGCTTTCCTTTCCAACTACTCAACTTTTTTTGGAATTTCTCTTCAATGATTAGCCAATCTTTGTTAGAAAGTTTCTTATGATTCATCGGGATGCCAAGGTACTTGTAGGGAAAACTCCCCCTTGCACCCAAAGATGTTAACATAATCTTGCTCCACTTCTTTAGCTTTCCCGTAGCAAAATAATTCACTCTTATGAAAATTGATCTTAAGCCCGGATAAAGCTTCAAAGGCACTTAACACTAGTTTAAGTTCCTTAGCATGGAGCAGAGTTATGTTCCATAAAGAGGATCGTGTCGTCCGCATATTGCAAAACTGAAAGTCCCTCATCTACCAAATGCGGCACCCCTCCATTGAATTGCCCATTTGACTTTGCCCTTTCGATTAGTGTAGCTAGCATATCGGCTATCAAGTTAAAGAGAATGGGTGAAAGCGGATCTCCTTGTCGTAGCCCTTGCTTGGTTTGAAAATAGTGACCAATGTCATCATTCACTTTAACCGCCACACTCCCACCTCGCACAATTTGATCTATCCATTGGCACACCATAGGTGTAAAACCTTTCATCCTTAAGGTTTGTTGAAGGAAAGACCAGTTAACCTTATCGTAAGCCTTCTCGAAATCTAGTTTCAAGATGACCCCGTCTATCTTTTTGCGGTGCATCTCATGTATTGTCTCATGAAGCACAACTACCCCTTCCATAATATTTCTTCCTGTCATAAAAGCTGTTTGAGTCGGCTTGATCACTTTCCGGGCCACTAGGGCCACTCGGTTTGCCAAAACTTTTGTGAAGATTTTGAAACTTACATTAAGTAAGCAAATAGGTCTCGTATTGTTGGATTTGGGTAGCCTCTTGTTTTTTGGAACCAAAGTAATGATCCCGAAGTTCGGACTAAACAGGTCAAGCTCTCCTCTATGAAATGCCTTAAACAGAGCCATAAGGTCTCCTTTGATCACTTCCCGGAAAACTTGATAGAATTCCGCTGGGAAACCATCCGGTCCAGGGGCCTTATTATGTTTCATCCGGAAAATCGCCTTTTTCACTTCTTCCTCCGAAACCGGGCGATTAGGATCGCATTCTCCTCTTTCGAAACTCGAGGAATATCATCTCTAACATTCTCTGCTAGAGAGAAATTGTTGTTAGGAGATGAACTAAATAGATCCTTATAGTACTTTGTGATGTACTTCTTAAGGTTCTCCTCTCCTTCGATTAATCCTTCCTCTTGTTCAAGTCTGAAAATGCGCTTCTTACGATGTTTCCCATTAGCCACTAATCGGAAGTATTTGGTATTTCTATCCCCGTTCAACAACTTAGTTGTTTTGGCTCTTTGATACCATTTAATCTCCTCCTCTCTTAGGAGGAACACTAGTCGCTCCTTCAAGGAATGCTTGAGCTCAAGCTCCATTTTGGATAGCAGAGTTGTCTCAGCTTTTTTATCAAGCTCCTCTCGTCCTTCTAATTAAATCAGCTTTTTCTTTTTTATTGTGGCCACTCACATTTTTGGCCCATCCTCTAAGGAATTGTCTAAGCTTTCTAATCTTAGATTGCCAAATCTGTAAAGGTGTCCTCCCCGTAGCTTCTTTGTTCCGGACTTCTTTAACTAGGTCTAGAAAGCCTTCTCTCAAAAACCACCCCAGCTCAAATTTAAATAGCGGTGGCTGAGAGGTACGTGTTCCCGTACCTGTGTTAAGCAAGAGAGGAGTGTGATCCGAGATTTCCCTCGTCAACGCTTGAACTGTTGTTAGTGGAAATGCTGACTCCCATTACGTGCTTACAAGTATACGGTCCAGTTTTTCATAGGTAGGTATCGCTCTAGAGTTAGCCCAGGTAAATTTCCTGTTAGATAGCTCAAGTTCCCTTAAATCTAAGTCTGTCTATAACAGCATTAAAGAGAAAAGGCCATCTATCGTCATATCGATCATTGTTCTTCTCATGTGGATTACGGATGATATTGAAATCACCTCCCACCATAATTGGTAGGCTCTCTTTGGCACAAGCTTGGACTAATTCTGTGAGAAATTCCTCCTTAAACTCCGGTTGTGCTGCTCCATAGACGGCAACTAGTACCCATTTGAAGCCATCATCCTTGTTCCTTAATTTAAATTTAACGTAGTAGCCTCCCTCATCAACACTCCCTACATCGAAAAACTCTGTATTGATCCCTAAGAGAATCCCCCGGACCTACCATGGGGTAGGGACCAATGCCGGAAGAAGTCCTGTCCACCACAAAGATTATTAAGGGTTGTCGTCGTGAAGTCCCGTTTCCCTGTTTCGAGAAGAGCTATGAAGTCTAGCTTCGCTCTCTCGCTTGGGCTGAAAGAAAACTAAATTTAGCCAAGTCACTAAGACCTCTGCTATTCCGGAAGATTCCTTTCATTTTGCACCATTTTTGATTTTGTTCTTCTTGACTACTCTAATCTTCTTATTTCTTTTCCTATTAAACATAGACATGGATTTATTTTTCTTGAAGACAGTTTCATATTCACGACTTAGGTGATCACTCGCCATCATCATCCGTGACCTCTTCCATTAAATCACCGCATAAGTGATTAAGGGTCAGGCTATCCATCTCAAAATCATTAACATCATCGACCAAATCGTCAGGAAAAGACGTAACGTCGGACAAAAAAACAACTTCTTCGGGTTCTAGACTAGCATTTTTCACTCTACTAGCCTCTAATTCTCTAAAAGAATTAACCGTAGCAGCAATAAGACCGGCATTATCTCCTAAATTTAAGCCTAAAGACTTAAGCTTGGAAGCAATGACACTAGAAGACAAGGAATTAAACGAGATTGAATCGTTACCTTCTTCCAAGTTCCTCCTCGCTGCCGGACGCCCCGCCTTGGACAGGACATGTTCGTCACTCGCTGCCGCCGATCTTGGGCTGGCACGTGTCGGTGTAAGAATTGCTTCTTTCACACTTGCCGCTGCTAGAATAATCTTCTCCTTTGGCTCCTGGGTTTGCAGCACATCGCTCGGTGTAGACTTCAGCTTGGCTCGGATGCCCGCGACCAAATTGTTAGACAGATCTCCTGCTGGGCCCAAAGGCCCAAGCAGCTCAAATCCGCGCCTCGATCGGGGCGCCCAACCCTACATGGTTGGTGGGCCCCTGTCACACTGCGCGCATATAAAAGGACAGGTGGGGGCCGGGCGCTCGGTACGAGGTTCACCGCGCCGCTACAATCCCCACCTACATACACGAAACCCTACCGATCTAGGGAGCGCGGGAGTGACGGGAAGTCCCGCCGCCGCCGCCACGACGACATCCATCGACGCCCTCGAGCTTTGGTTCGACTCCATCCTCACTCCGGACATGACGGGCACCGAAGCGAGGGAGCGGATCCGGATCGGCACCGGCGACGAGCTCGCCGGCCCTCTTCAACTCCACAGCACCCGCCTTGACGACGCAGATGGCGCCGTCGTCGTCTTCCATGGATCGCCATCCGATCCACATCTCTCGGTAACCCCTCTCCCTCTCTCTCTCTCTCTCTCCGTTCGGACCCGAATAGGATGCATGCTACCCTAGCTAAGTCGATGCCTAGATCCCTGATTCTAACAATGGTATCGAGCACCGGTTGCGCATCGATTAGTTTTACGAGTAGCGAAACGGATCGAGATATTAGAGAACAGAAGTAGAACCCTAACCCTAGGGTTGACCCTAACCCTAGATCTAGCCCAAAGAAAACCAGAGACGCGCGAGTTCGGGTTTTCGTACCTGGATCTCACCGTCGCAGAGGCCGACCGGCCATCCACGCCGTTCACCGGCGTCGGAACGATAAGCCATCGAAGGGCTGCTCGACGGCGGCGCGCTCATCCATGGGCGAACGCGCACACCGGCGAGAAGCCCCACGACGGCGATTCGCTTCCTCGGCAGAACACGCGTCGGTGCCTCCGTGCACCGCGCCGGCACATCGACGCCTCGCCGTCACTCATGTGCGCGCGTGTATGGACCGAGAGGGAAGGGAGCAGATCGGGGCTAGCAAGGGAGGCAGAGTCGCGGCGCATGCGTCGGGCGGCGCCGTCCCTCACCGCCGGCGGCCACGGGGCCGCACGCGCGGGCAGAGCTCCGCTCGAGCTGCGGCGCATGAGCCGGGAGCGAGAGGAAGAAAGGGTTTAGGGTTTCCGGAGAATTCGGGTGAAGTCCGGGTTTTATTCGGGCGAGAACCACGCGCAGCCGTCGGATCATGACGGACGGACGAGATTGAGGCGGGGCTGGGAGCTGCGGCGAGCTGGGCCGGTTGGTGGCCCGGCCGCTCGCCTCGGGCCTCGGGCCCATCACGAGGCCGCACGCACGGAACAGGCCAAAGGCCTTCTTTCGTTTTGGGCCGCACAAAAAAAAAAAAGGAGGGAAAAGGTAGGCCGCGGGCCTCACAGTTTTTGGGCCGTAAGGCCATTTTTTCTTTTTCGGGCTGCGCATAGAGAATGGGCCTGCGTTTCTTATTTTCTTGTGAATATGTTTTTCGCGGGCCACAGAATTTGGGCCTGTTTCTTGCACCAGTATGGGCTCGTGCATAAATAGAGAATGGGCCAAATTACAGATATGAACAGTAGCACTTTTCAGAGTAGTTTTTGACTGTTTTAAGTCAGTTTTTTAAGTGCTTTTTAGCATGATTTAAGATTATTTTACCTCTGTAATTTTTTGAACCAACGAGATAATTATTGCAGAGAGTAAATTTACATATTTTGCTACTGTTCATAGATTATTTAAGACATGTTTCCGCTGCAAGATTAATTATGGGATGAAATTGATGTTTTCTAAAATTAAATTTCGAACCAACGGGAGAAATTTAATTTTTAGCTGCATTTATTTCTGTTATATGTCATTGTGATTTACTGACCAAAGTTGTTAATTGCAATGTCATATTAGACCATTTATGTGTTATTTGTCTATTTTCTGCCCAACGGTGATGTAGACTTTTAATACATGGCATGGTAGTTTTTTTTGTGACTATTGTTCTCACTTTTTCATGTTGTTTTCAGGATCCTCTCCGATGAACAGCCTCAAGGACATTCCTGTCCTGAAGGGCGACAACTATGGAGAGTGGAAGAGGAGACTTGACTTCGCCTTTATACGTGGCGAGGTGGAATGGGTCGTGAACACTCCGTGCCCAACGAGCCGCCTGCTTTAGTCGGGGCGCGAGATGAGTCCGATGACTCTTGGGTACGAGAGACAGAGGGATTATGCTCCCACCATCTCATTATATCAGATTGAGCACGGGAGATGGGTGCTAGATAACAAGAAGTGCATAGCTTTGGTCGAGAAACACTATTGAGCCCGCTATCTTGGGCTCAATACCGGAGGAGGAAACCATTGCTTGGGTACCTCAAGAGGATAGAGAACCAGTTCACTGGTTCTTCCAGAACTTATGCCACCCAAGTGCTTAAACGGTTTGTTAATGAGAAGTACAATGGTGGTGGCGTCGAGAGAGCATATCCTCAAGATGAGTGGGATGGTTCGAGAAAATGAGACCCATGCAGATAAACATAGATGACAAGCTGCTACAGCATTTTGTGTTGCTGTCCTTGCCAAAGCAGTTTGACAATCTTATTGGGAACTACAACATGAAAGAGAATGATTGGACGCTTGACCAGCTCATCGCCAATTGCATTCAAGAGGAGGACAGAGTGAAGAGCCAACATGGTGGATTTCCTGTCAACCATGTGAAAGATAACAAGGGCAAAGGCCCTAAGTATCCCTCCAACAATGCAAGGGGCAGGGGTCCAAGGCATCAGCCGCAGCGAGGGCGGACCCACGGTGGAGAAAGATGAGTGCATGCCTTGTGGCAAGAAGGGACACTACAAGAAGGACTGCCCACAGTGGCTCGGGATGATGCTTGGATAGAAAGCAAGGTGAGAACTTAATCACTTTTGTTAATGAATCCTTGTATGTTGATTATTCTAGATCCACTTGGTGGATTGATTCAGGAGCAACTATTCATGTTGCAAATTGTATACGAGGGTTTCAGAACGAGGAGGGCAACAGCAAGAAACGAAGGTACCATTAGAGTGGCCAATGGAGTTGAAGCCAAGGTGGAAGCCGTGGGAGATCTTCACCTACGGCTTGCGGATGGCTTCATACTTAGGCTTAGAGATGTCTTTTATGTACCTTCGTTACAAAGGAATTTAATTAGTGTCTCTCGTTTGGATTTTGATGGATATGATTGCCATTTTGGTAATGGCAAGTGTGAATTGTGGTTTAATAATGAATGCATTGGTTTTGCATCTTTACAAGATAAGCTATATTTATTATCACTTGGTCATGATGTGAATGTGATAGAAGATGCAAATGTTGATTTGCAAGATGCGAATGTTGATTTGCATAATGAGAATGAGAATGATGATACGCCCTCGTCATCTCAAAAGAAAAAGAATAAAAAGAGAAAGAGAACTCAACCCGTCTCATCGAAATTATGGCATTGTCGCTTAGGCCATATTTCGAGGGGGAGAATTGAGAGACTTGTGAAGAATGAGATTCTTCCAACGTTAGAGTTCTCCGAATTAGAACAATGCATCGAATGCATTAAAGGGAAATTCGTTAAGAAAATTAAGAAAGATGCAAAACGCAGATACGGGAATTTTACGGTTAATTCACACGAGACATTTGTGGACCTTTTCCCGTAAAGAGCGTGGATGGTTATGACTCGTTCATAACATTCACGAGATGATTACTCCCGTTTTGGTTACATTTATCCAATTAAAGAACGATCGGAAGCATTGGATAAATTCAAGATATTTAAAGCTGAAGTTGAAAATCAGCATGATTTAAAGATAAAGATCGTGAGATCGGACCGTGGAGGGGAGTACTACGGTCGTCATACGCCTTATGGACAAGTCCCAGGACCTTTTGCAAGGTTCCTACAAGAGAATGGCATAGTCGCTCGGTATTCCACACCGGCGAGCCACAACAGAACGGAGTGGCGGAAAGGCGTAACCGTACCCTAATGGATATGGTCCGTAGCATGATGAGCTACTCCACACTCCCATTGGGTCTATGGATGGAGGCTTTAAAAACCGCCATTTATATTCTCAACGAGTTCCAACAAAGTCGGTGCCCAAAACACCGTACGAGTTATGGACTGGTAGAGTGCCTTCGCTAGCTCACCTCCGCGTGTGGGGGAGTCCGGCGGAGGCCAAGCTTTTTAACCCGGATCTTGGGAAGTTGGATCCCAAGACAGTCGAGTTGCCATTTTATTGGCTATCCGAGAAAAGTCCAAGGGATACCGTTTCTACTGCCCTAACAGATACACGAAGTTTGTAGAAACCGGACATGCCGTCTTCTTGGAGGATGACATGATCGGGGGAGCATGATAGCGAGAGAAATCGATCTTGAGGAGAAACGGGTATACGTACCCGATTTTATGAGTCAAGAACCTTTCTTCTCACTACCTGTTGATGTTGCGCCCGTGATGCGTGACGTTGCGGTGCCGGCACTGTTGTCACTCCACCCGTCATCAACGAGGAACCTGTCCTTCGGGATCCCGCAGAGGCTGTCGCCACGGATGAGGGGAGCTGCAGCAGCCTCCTACGAGACGATGATGAATTAGAGGAGGAGGTTCCACAAGAACCCCAACCAGAAATTGTGCCAGGTGATGAAGGCCCTAGCGGACCTAAGAGAATCGAGAAAGCCTGCTATAAGCGGTGATTATGTATTGTATAATACGGAAGAGTTTCATATGGAGGATGATCCCACCTCGTATGAAGAAGCCATGAGGAGTGCTCATTCATCCGAATGGTTGGAGGCCATGAAAGATGAAATGAGATCTATGAGTCTCAACGATGTTTGGGACCTAGCGGATATTCCTAAAGGAGCCAAAACAGTAGGCTGCAAATGGGTCTACAAGACGAAATATGACTCTAGAGGGAATGTAGAGAAATATAAAGCACGCCTTGTGGCGAAGGGCTTCACACGAGAGGGAAGGAATAGATTACAATGAGACCTTTTCTCCGAGTCTCGTGTAAAGACTCTTTCCGAATCATAATGGCTCTTGTAGCGCATTTTGATTTAGAGTTACATCGAGATGGATGTAAAAACGGCGTTTCTTAACGGGGATCTAGAAGAGAGAGTTTACATGGCTCAACCGAAAGGTTTTGTCGTGGAAGGAAAGGAGAAAATGGGATGCCGTTTAAAGAGATCCATTTATGGATTAAAGCAAGCTTCAAGACAGTGGTACTTGAAGTTTGATGGCACAATCAAGAAACACGGCTTTCAAGCGAATGTTGAGGATAATTGCATTTATGCAAAGTTTAAGAATGGAAAATTCATTTTCCTAGTCTTGTACGTGGATGACATACTACGGCGAGTAGTGATGTTAGTCTACTACAAGAGACAAAGAAATTCCTATCCTCACATTTCGACATGAAAGATCTTGGTGAAGCCTCGTATGTTTTGGGCATAGAGATTCACCGAGATAGGAAGAAGTACGCATTGGGACTGTCCCGGAAAACTTATATAGAGAAGGTGTTGAAGAAATTCAACATGCATAATTGTAAAGCCACACCTGTCCCTATAGCCAAGGGAGAGAAATTTGGGGATTGGCAGAAACCCAAAAACAGATATGAGATTGACGAGATGAAGTCAAAACCGTATGCTTCAGCTATCGGGAGCTTACGGTATGCGCAAGTGTGCACACGACCAGACTTGGCGTTTGTCACCGGGTTGCTTGGTAGATTTCGAGTAATCCGGGCCCGGAGCACTGGAAATTGATTAAGAAAGTCTTGCGGTATATGCAAGGCACAAAAGGCCTCATGTTGGTCTATCGGAGAACAGACTCACTCCAGGTTGTGGGGTACTCGGATTCAGATTTTGCGAAAGATAACACGAAGTCGACTTCGGGATACATTTTCACCCTGGTTGGAGGAGCTATTTCGTGGAAAAGCTCCAAACAGAGTATCACAGCAGGGTCGACTATGTATGCAGAATTCATAGCTTGCTATGAAGCCACGGGACAGAGTTAACTGGCTGAAGAAATTCATACCCGGTTTAAGAGTGGTTGATAGCATTGAGAGACCACTAAAGTTGTACTTGCGACAATGAGCCCGCAGTCATGTACGCTCACAACAACCGGTCAAGTGGTGCTACCAAACACATTGACATTAAGTTTTATGTTGTGAAAGATAAAGTCCAAGATCAAACCATAAGTCTTGAGCATATCGGAACCGAGAGAATGCTCGCGGATCCGCTTACGAAAGGTCTTCCACCCAGCGTGTTCACGGAACACGTAGCCGGCATGGGTTTGAGGGAAGCCTTATGATCTTGGACTCGGGGCCCAACAGAATACCTCTATCACTTGAATGGAGATACACATAGTGGCTGTTGAGTCTATCGGTGTTTAGGCTGTGACGACGAGATATGCCCTATGGGTTAATCTATGATGGGATAGATACGAGAAAGAGATCCGGGGGAGATTGTTAGACGGATCTCTGCTGGGCCCAAAGGCCCGGCAGCCCAAATCCGCGCCCCGATCGGGGGCGCCCAACCCTACATGGTTGGTGGGCCCCTGTCACACTCGCGCGCATATAAAAGGACAGGTGGGGGCCGGGGCGCTCGGTACGAGGTTCACCGCGCCGCCACAATCCCCACCTACATACACGAAACCCTACCGATCTAGGGAGCGCAGGAGTGACGGGAAGTCCCGCCGCCGCCGCCACGACGACATCCATCGACGCCCTCGAGCTTTGGTTCGACTCCATCCTCACTCTGGACATGCGGGCACCGAAGCGGGGAGCGGATCCGGATCGGCACCGGCGACGAGCTCGCCGGCCCTCTTCAACTCCACCGCACCCGCCTTGACGACGCGAGATGGCGCCGTCGTCGCTCTTCCATGGATCGCCATCCGATCCACATCTCTCGGTAACCCCTCTCCCCCTCTCTCTCTCTCTCTCCGTTCAGACCCGAATAGGATGCATGCTACCCTAGCTAAGTCGATGCCTAGATCCCAGATTCTAACACAAATAACTCTGCAAACGCGAGTAGGTACCATCCTTGCGTTCATGCTCGACATCAAGAACACGACGACAGAGAGCGAACGTACCTGGAGCATAGCAAGCATGCATGTTAATTAGTAGCCGGCATGTATTGAGAGCCAGCTGCCTCCTTTGGGTACGAGCAATCACACCGTAGTGTCCTCTGCTCTCCGGCTCTCTTCCCATTATATATAGCGTAGACAGGAAGGCAAAGGTAACAGTGACCTTGTTACCATGCTTTTTCCATCCTCGTCTTGAAGCTGCGTCTAGCAACCACCACACCACCGTACCCAAAACCCCTCTTTCTCCTAGTACCTGTTCTGTCTCTCCACACCCAACCAAACGCCGTTTTGTCTCTCCAAGCACCAGTGGTCATCCCTAATCATCATTAGCTAGTATAGCTTATCACTCTATATATCTTGAGTAGCTATTTGTGTAGGAATAGGAAGGCATGCCGTCGGAGCAGCAGCAGGTTCCGATGGGCCCGACACGGTGGAGCCCGACGCCGGCGCAGCGGATGATCCTGCAGGACCTGTACCGGTGTGGGCTTCGCACGCTGAACGAGTCGCTGATCCAGCAGATCACGGCCCACCTGTCGGCGTACGGCCGCATCGAGCGCAAGAACGTCTACTACTGGTTCCAGAACCACAGGGCCCGCGACCGCAAGAAGCTGCGCCGCCGCCTCCGCCTCCGCAATAACCACTACCTCCTCACCTGCGCCCGCGGATTCATCGCCGCCACCACCATGCCCTATGCCTGATTATTCGAACACGCAGCCGGGCAGCTGCTCGCGCCGGCGGCGGCGTACGGCTACTACTACGACCCCGCCACGGCGGCGGCGTATGGGGCAGCTGGCGGCGCCAGCAGCAGCACTCCCCCTGGCCCAACCAAATGTTCAGCTATCATCATCAGGTACGTTTCTGATACTGATCACTACTACTACTCAATACTGATACTAGTAGAGTTCATTAATTGTTACATTCTATTAGTATATATCGTGTTGTTAGCAAACAATAATAATCTTCCTTCCTTCCATGACAGGCCGGAATCGGAGTTGCACAACCACCGTGGCCGGAGTACTCGCTCGCAAAGCTGACGGACAACTTCGGTGTGGCGGCTGTGGACGACAATAACGTTGCCGTCGAGACGCTCAAGACGCTGGACCTGTTCCCCGCGGGCGCTGAAGGAAGAACAGCACGACCTGGCTTGTTGGCCGGCCACTGCTCTCTAGAAACACACTGTGACATGTTCTTCTGAATAATATTAATTACTACTTAGCTAATGTCGTCACATCTTAGCTATCTGTCCTGTCTTGTTGTTCTTCCTCCCCGTTCTTGATTTGTTCAGATGCATGCGGATGCACTTATATTAGTCTAGGCTTTAGAAGGTATAATTACGTGTGAACAAATTAGTCTAGGCATTAGATGGTAGTAGTACGTGAGTCTAGCTAGCTAGGTAGAACTAGCAGTAGAAAAGAGATCCGAGGAAATTATCGCTGTACTCCTCTGTTTCAAATTATAAGACGTTTTTGACTTTCGGAGATTATATTTGACCGCTCGTCTTATTCAAAAATTTTGTGCAAATATACAAATAAATAAGTCATTTACAAAATATCTTTAATGATAAAACAAATCATAATCAAATTAATAACATTTGCACAAAATTTTTAAATAAGACTGAACGGTCAAACATGAAGTCTGAAAGTCAAAAACATCTTATAATTTGAAACAGAGGGAGTAATAAGTATGAGAGAGTGAGTATTCATCAGTGCATGGAAGCTGTTAGGACTAGAGGTTTTACATGTTGTTGCCTCAAAAAACTGGTGGCCAGAGATCAAGTGAGATCAAAGTGTATGATCAAATGGAATGTCGTTCCTTGCGTGGTCCCATAACTCTCTCTCTCTCTCTCTCTCTCTCTCTCTCTCTCTCTCTCTCTCTCTCTCTCTCTCTCTCTCTCTCTCGTGTTGCCACCCAACAATCAGCAGATTCACACTCATAAATCAATGTTGTTAGCTACTATATCTATTTTTGTCTTCAACCACAAAGCAACCTTTTGGAGGGGGCCAGTTGCATGCGAGGGAGGAACCAAGGCAGAGTGAAAAAAGTCCCTGCTACTACTAATGATGTGCACTACACGATCTGTACTGCAAACCACACCTTCTTCCACCACAGTTTGAAGAAAATAGTAAAGAATTTATATCATTCAGACTTCAGTTCTTAATTTTGTTTGAAACCTATCAATGTAACCAATAAAAAAAGATACTACTAATCATTTATACACGTTCAAACATATGACAAAATATTGTAATAATCTAGTGCATTCAACCCAGATTGTGAATTTTGTTTTGTCTACTCTAACGTCTTTCTGTATATATGGAATCTGGTGGTCTAAGTCAATGTACTAGAAATAGGGAAAATATGGTAATATGTCCTTTATCTTTTGTATAGAGAAGAACTTTGTTTATATAACACCTATATGTATATAGGAACATAAAGTTGGAAATAATTGCGTTCATGAACAAGCTGTACATGTAACTTCCAGTTATGTGTTCTTTCGTACAAGACTCATACAAAACCAATTTATAGCTACAAAGTTGAATTGCAATCAGACCCATGAGATCTTTTTCTTTTTGCGATTATACAGTACAAATAAGATACTCACAACGTATGCATACCCACCCTTTGGACATGCGTACATAAATCTACTCCTATGAGCATCTTCGAATATTGAGCCCACAGATCCTCGAAATTGACGAAATCACCACTAGCACCTTGCTGTCGTTCCGAGCATCCTACCACTGAAAACATAATGCCGTTAAATCCTACAAAATTTGCTCTCATAGGGAGTCGAACCGAGGACCTTAGGTGCTACTGACTCTTGTAACCGCTAGGCAACATGCCCTTTATCAACATGTTTTGTAAAAATAATTAGTCTAATTAAGCTAGTAACGACACATTTATGATAAACGGTGTAGATTCTCTAAATGATCTAAGCCATATTTTACACAAAAAATGACCTCATGCCTTTTATTCAAACTTATTAGTTATGAACCAATATGTTTTATGAAGAAATATCTTTGTCCAACTGACGACCATCCTTCTATTTAACCTTATCTTCTCTTGATAAGAACATGACGTGTGGAACTTCCCTCTCTTACACACATACACACACTTTGCATCATACAACACCTCGTATTTCAGCTCCCATATTTAAAGGCCACAAATCTGGCTCCGTTTGCCCATTTCCGAATTTACTTATTTTTGAAATGAGATCCATGACTGAGTACCTTGCATTTTCTATATCTAAGCACGTAAACACTTGATAGTTAAGTTGCTATATATGGCTCACAAAAGCCTAAGCTACGTGAATATTTTTTACAACACCAAAAAGATAAGGAGTGAAAAGATTCTATCAGTGAAGTTTCTTTCTGCAGCAAGAAAGAATGAATCAACATGAGATCCAAAAGGAAAGAAAAACATGCATGGTGATGCATGCGTTGTGTCAACAGCTTGGTCTAGCTTTAACTGTTGATGGTGTAGCGGTACTTCCTGACCTGGCCATCGATCCTTGTAAGCACCTGGATGTGTCGTCCATCTTCACTAGTGTCGTCGTGAACCGGCCCATCCACTTGGCCGGATCATAAATTATTAGAGGAGATTGGTTGCTCATATTCGTTATTGTCGATGCTCGAAAAGAGATTGGCAGATACTTTAGGAAACACAACGATGAGATCAATCTCGGGGGAGGGCACACAGGGTTATACTAGTTCAGGTCTGCCAAAGGATAATAGCCCTACCTCGAGTTGGTCAATGTATTGCTGGGTTGCAAGGACAAGGATTGATGGGGTTGCAATGCTCGCAAGATGCCACTCCCAACTGATTGATGACAGTTTGCTTTGCTGCCACACCATCAATACAAGGACGAGGTTTATTTGGGCTAAGGAAGTGTGTTAACACTAACACTTGTGATTTACAATATTAAAACAAAACACCACAAAAGGAACCACGTAGTATGATAGAAATGCAACAATGCAACTTTGCTTTGAGTTTTTACAAAAATTAAACATAGCTCACGGGACAGGGCTACAAAAAAAACACGAGGGCTAGTGGGAGGTGAGAAAAAACAATAAGATCTTAACTTCAACCATACCCTTATGTCACCATATGAAAAATTAGTCTCTTTTGATAACAAAAGATGTAGACTTAGATTATTAAATGACATAGCGATTACGATATTAGAAATGTTATCAATAAACAATGTCTTAAAATATAGTGTTAATATAAATAGTTAGTTAACTAATATGTAAAAATCAAGGTTAACCTACACCATTATAAACATATATCTTTTATAAGAAAGAAAATGGTCGTAAATTCCTCATGAACACCTTCTTTGAAATGATTTGATCCTAAATGTTAACCTACACCATTTTGGTTAAGATATTATTATTTTCAACTTATATTGCCATCCTTCAATTCATGGATGTTATTAGTCATCTAATTTACTAAATTGTTACATATTTTTGTAATCTACATGTAATAGTTGGTGTTAAACTAAAAGTTTCTATAAAAATTCAACGTATCTTGTAAAATGAGTAACTACACATAAGTATATGTTTCTCTGGAGACATGAGACTAGAATAAAATTTTATTTTCTATTACCAATATAGTGAAGTTACCTTTGTAAGTTAGTCTAAGCTAGTAACTAACACATTTATGATAAACGGTGTAGTTTCTCTAAATAATCTAATCCATTTTACACACAAAGACAACCTGTTCTCTACAATAATGCATGCCTTTTATTAAGACTTAGTTATGAACCAAAATTGTTTATGAAAAAATATCTTTGTCCAATTGACGCCCATCCTTCTATTCAACCTAATCTTCTTTTTGTAAGAACATGACACGTGGAATCTCTCTCTCTCTCTCTCTCACACACACACACACACACACACACACACACACACATCGCATCACATAACTCTTCAACTGCCGATAAGAGGCACGAAAACTTTGTTGAAACCGCAAGATTCACCTCATTCAAAATCATTGTGAAGACGGATTTAATTTGATGAACGAGAATCGGAAAAATCTCCTTTAGTAGGATGAAAGGGAGATCACATCTCACCAACCCTTTGTCATGACCATATGGAACCACGATAAAATGGTGAAGGAGTCGGAGAACCTTGCATTCTATATCTAAGCACACAAATATTTGAAATATATAATTCACAAAAGCTTAAGCTACATGAATATTTTCTACAACGCCAAAATGTTAAGGAGCGAAAAGAATCATTTTTTTCTGCAGCAAGAAGCCAAGAACGAATGAATCAACATGGGATGGAAAAAACACAAGAAATACATGCATGATGATGCATGCGTGGCGTCAACAGCTTGGTCTGGCTTTAACTGTTGACGGCGTAGCAGTACTTCCTGACCTGGCCATCTGTCCCGGTAAGCACCTGGATGCCGCCCATCTTCAGCAGCGCCGCCGCGAACCGGCCCATCCACGCGGCCGGGTCACCATTGTTGCTGGCCACCTTGGCCGCCGTGTCAGTGCTGTTCAAGAGCTGCTGGTCCGACACGAACAGCACCTGCCCGGTAAGCACGTTGCCATAGTAGCGGCTGCTCAGCACGTTCGGGTCCGTGACCCGGTTGTTGTTGAGCACCGGGTCGCCGCCGTCGGTCCCCGGCGCCGGGCACACCGTCCACAGCGCGGCGCCGTACGTGGCGTTCATGGTGGGGTCGACGGTGGGGTACAGCCTGCCGTTGACGAAGGAGCAGCGGGCCTGCCCGAAGGAGTGCGCGGCGGAGAGCGTGACGAGGTCGTCGGCGTTGAGGCCCTTGGCGGCGAAGTTGGCGATGAGGTCCTTGAGCTGCATCACCGGAGACGGGATGCCCTGGAACACGTCGAAGAAGCGCGAGATGACCCCGTCGCGGCGGCCGGAGGGCATGGGGAAGGCGGGGAAGTTGCCGGAGACGATGGCGGAGTCGCGGGCGGCGAAGGCGAGGATGTCGGCGCAGGAGACGGTGCCCGGGCAGACGGCCTCCACGGCGGACTTGATCTTGTTCACGGCGTCGTACCCGCGCAGCGCGATCGCCTTCTTCTCCACCGACGGGTTGCTGCTGCTCGGGTCCAGCAAAACGGACGCGTCGCAGCCCTGGAAGGATTGCACATTTACATCTTTGTTAATAGTTGTTGACACATGCATTAGGATGCCTCCGACCTCATTATCTATTTGTAATTTCCAACTTCCATTTGATGATAGTCAGAAATTTAGTCAAAAATTGAAGAGTAGACAGTGAGGTATAGTAATTATATAACAATGTCCATGGACGATGATGCATTACCCTGACAAAGCAGTCGTGGAAGAAGAGGCGCATGAAGGCGGCGCCCATGGTGGGGTCATTCGTGATGATGCCCTCGGTGACGTTGCGCACTGTGGCCTCAGCCTGCGGGCACGACGAGCTATAGAAACCGTTCATCAGCGGCAGCCCTGCCATGGCCGTCTCGGTGCCCAGCGCAGCAGCCACGAGCACGACGACGAGCACAACGACGGCCGGCTTGCATGTCCCCACCGCCATGGTTGAACTGGATTAATTAGCCTAGCCGCCACTTAATTAAGCTAGTTGTTAATCGTTGGCTTCCAGAAAGCTAGTGTATAGGATCCGTGTGTAAAGAAAGAATGTTGGATGCCGACAGTGGTGTGGTCTCCACAGGGTATTTATATAGCTCATATGACACAAGGAGAAAGAAATGTTTCCTGGTCACAACATTTTCTATTTATTTCTCAGAATGTTAACTGCAACGATCATTGATCATTAATCGGGAGGTTACTACTAAATTGTACACCACCGTGTACCGGCTAAATTATTGGTAGGTATGAGCAAGGTTGCAGAGTTTAGCTGTGCTAGAGAGACGTGTTAACAACTTCAGGTTGCCACTTGGGGTGCGTGCTTTCCTTCCTTGACACCTGAACGGTTTGTTTTTATAGTTTCAACGCAGTTGACGCTTGGTATGAACCGTGTAAGAAAATCCCCCACTAGTTCCGGACAAGATTCTTCCAGTTTATCGAGGTGTGTGTTGACTTTAATTAATTTGAAAACTCTCGCACCGTAAAAATCAACGCGTTTGCCAGGTGATTCATAGATAGTACTCCCCTTCACACAGTCAGGAATCAATCGGCTATGTTCAACTTTGCTCACAAATTCCTATACATGAAAATAGTACAGGTATATTTGTCTCCAAAACTTTCCTAATGTCGGTCACGAAGGTACAACTAGCTCAACTTCATAATCATCAAGGCTTAAAGTCATATGCTCCCCACAACAGTGGCATGGCATGCCTGACACCGCTAGCACGGACAAACCCAAAAATTAAAATTGCTATTCGGTCATTTCTTTCATGGCTGCAAATGATTGAATGGGAGATCCTGATATCATAAATATTGGCCCGACATGAAGATATGTGTATACTATTGGCAGACATTACAACTCACCACTAATTATGGCGTTTGTTTGTTCACAAGAATGTCAACTCAAACGAATGTTCATAATTAGTTGCGAGTAGGTTTATCTCCTTCTTAGATGACTGGGATTTTGCTAATCTCTGGATCCATGTTTTAGCCATCCAATGCGGATCCAACTCCCTACATTTTTATATTCTGATTAATTACATAAATGTTCTGTTTTGAATAACAAAAATGATTTAGCTTCAGTTAACATCTGTTCCATCTAAACAAAAACAATACTCCTGAGACATGCACATGATTTGTTCCGCATGATATATGATCAAGAAATATGGGACCCGTACTTCGCTATTTCTGTGTTCACTCATTTTTCTTTCTAAGTTCTGGTGTTGATAAAAAAACATGACTTATTATATGTAATAATTAGATGAAAAGCACTTATAATATTTAAGATTTTAGTTGGCCATGCTCAACGTGCAATATTCTCTTCTCCATATCCCTATCTAGCTCTATGCCTGCTAATTGGCAGCATGCATGATCAAGTTATTATATGAGGCTTGACCATATAATCTTTACACGGTTACAGCCTACAAATAAATCATACGCGGATATATATATGCATCATGTTTTCATACTCGAGTCAAACAGAACACTCTTGTCCTTTCACTCTTTGTTAATCCACCGCCTCCCTGACCATACAGCAATACTCCCTCCCTTACTAAATTGTTGTCGCCATTGACTTTTTTCGTAACATTTGACCATTCGTCTTATTCAAAAAATTTCTTCAAATATAAAAAGTTATATGCTATATTTCAAGTTTCTTTAGTGATAAAACATATTCCAACAAAATATATGATATTTCTTAAACTTTTTTGAATAAGACAAATGGTCAAACATAATAAAAAAGTCAACAGCGACAACAATTTAGTAAGGGAGTAGTATGTATTTTCCTTCGCATCATATAGAAAGTGTACTGAACTTTGGAATTACAAAACCATTGCCCTCCGTACCTTCTCGCCTGTAATCCAGACATATATTTCTCACCTGTTTATATGAATCCATAGACTTTGGTGCGGATACAAGGCAGCTAGCTTCATGTTTTAAGAGGTAGAGAAGAGGAAACTCTGGAAGCTTTATTTTCACAAGCATGCTCCGAACGAAAAAGTTAATTAGTTCATTCCGGAATAATTGCCAAGCAATCTAATAATAAGAAGGGAAGGGAGACAAGAGAAGTCAAGATAAATGCAAATGAATGCGGATTATGTGCTAACGACCCTTCAGTAGTTGACATTCTTGTCAACAACCAGTTGATACCATGATTAGTGGAGAGAATGTCGTCGAACAACTTACACGTATCTATGTCCTCAGATTGCCCAATATAATAGCATTTCAATATTTCCTGTTGTTTTCTCATTACTGAACTGTGTAGGCATACAAATATAACAGCCTTTTTTTTGTTATTGTGTTTTGGTAACACACCTCAAGAACTTGTAGTGAAATTGTATCGAACATTTTGGTAGTGACAGAATTTTATGATTTCATGTTCGTGTGGAATTTGTTTTTTTTTAGAAAATGGAAGACACATTTGCACGCCAACGTTTTATGTTTTCTGGTTGTCGGTAGCAAGGTCACCAAATCAAAGTCAGCAGCTTAATTGGCTAGCTACATGGAATCCTTGCCGGACGTCCCTAAGCTTAACTGTCTAGCTGATGATATTTTATCAATCTTCACACGCAAGAAAGTCAATGCACTCAAACTAGAAAATCTTCCGAATCGCTAATCAGTCGATATAATCTTCGTGCGATTATCAATGCACGAATAGCTCCGCGTGTCAATGTGCGACAATGTAATGTCCACACGCCTAGCATTGCTACCAAGCTGCACCGTACATAACCACCGATAGTTGTATCTAGTTAGCTGGTAGTAACCTCCGATCCCAATCATGAGCTCATAAATACAAAATTTAATCTAAATGCTGTGAACTCAACTCGCTCCTCCTCGTGCCATATGAACTCGATGATCTATAAATACCAGTGGAGACTACGCTATTGTCACCATCAAGCACTCCCTTCACATCCTTTTTGTTTAGGAGACACACAGCTCTCAATCCACTACAAAGCTTTACTAGCGAGCTTATTAAGCTTAAACATAGCGATGGCAGTGTCGAAATGCAATGCCGTGCTGCTCATGGTGGTCATGGCCGCCACACTGAGCTCGTCGTCGCTGGTGGCGGGGACATTGCAGTACGACTTCTACAAAACCTCATGCCCAGGAGCAGAGGCGGCCGTCCGCAAGGCGACTGAGGAGCTCATCGCCAGCGATCCCACAATGGGGGCCGCCTTGGTCCGCCTCTTCTTCCACGACTGCTTTGTTAGGGTAATATACGATCAGTCATTCTTTATCAGTTCCGTTGCTCTTTTGTATTGCTCGATGATACTCTCTTCTGTTCTTAAATGTTGTTGTCACTTTTTTATGTTGAACATTCGTTCTATTCAAAATCTGATAAAGAATTTAGAAACGAGTAGTACAGAGTAGAGAACTAGAGTAGAGAACTAACATATTCAGTTAAACTTTACAAAATCTGGAAATAGATATTCAGTTAGACTTTACAAAATCTGAAAGGATGGATTTGATTGTTTCAGGGCTGCGACGCGTCCATTCTGCTGAACCCATCCAGCAGCAACCCGAGCCCAGAGAAGAATGCGATCCCACTGCGCGGGTTCGAAGCCGTGAACAAGATCAAGGCGGCCGTGGAGGCCGTCTGCCCCGGCGTCGTCTCCTGCGCCGACATCCTCGCCTTTTCGTCACGAGACACGGCCGCCATCAACGGCGGCTTCACCTTCTCCATGCCGGGCGGGCGCCGCGACGGGCTCGTCTCCGTCTTGTCCGACGTCTTCGGCATTCCTGCCCCGAACATGCAGGTCCAGGAGCTCATCCAAAAGTTCGCCGGCAAGGGCCTCAGCGTCGACGACCTGGTGGCGCTCTCCGGCGCGCACTCCTTCGGCACCACCCACTGCTCCTTCGTGACCCCCCGGCTGTACCCGACCGTGGACCCCACCATGAACGCCACCTTCGCCAGCAACCTCAAGACCGTGTGCCCGAGCAACAGCGGCGGCGGCCGGGTTCTGAACAACAACAATGTGACCGACCCCAACAGGCTGAGCAACCAGTTCTACAGCAACGTGCTCACCGGGCAGGTCATGTTCACCTCGGACCAGACGCTGACCAGCAGCGGAGACACGCTCAAGCTTGTCAAGGACAACGCCGCCAACCCCGTCGGGTGGATGGCAAGGTTCGCGGCGTCGCTGGTGAAGATGGGCAACATCGAGGTGCTCACCGGAGACGCCGGTGAGGTCAGGAAGGTCTGCGGCGCCACCAACAGCGGCAACTGATCGACCGGTGGTTTAGTAATGAGACCTGGACCAATTGAGCTGCTTCTACCCTTCCACTGCGTGCGTTGCAAATCAGTGACAACACCCCTTACATGTTGTCACCGACTGTTATTGGTCATTAATTTATTGATTGTGAGATTTTTTTTCACTCTTTGTAGCCTCAATTTTTTTGTTTTATAGTTCCATTTATATAACCTTCTCTTCAGAAGCATAGTAGTTTTCAACCAAGAGCCTACATTGTGGATCGCACTGAGGCGACAGGGCAGTCTGGAGCCGAAAACAGAGCCCCGGACTGAACCGAAATATACGGCAAACAGAATTCCATAGCGAGGCCCACTGCCCAATTTTAAGATAATTCAGCCCACACCCATCACTTGGCAGCCATCTCAACAGCCCATATAATTTCTCAAAAATAAAGCTCAACAGCCCATATAGAACAAGATCCAGAGCCCACACCACCAACCTCTATAATCACTTCAGCTTAGTGCTGTCCAAACGGGCCGTGCCAAGCGGGCCGGTTCGAAGCACGTAATTTTTGCCCCGACCCAAACATGGCACGGGCCGTTTAATTTCGTGTCGGGCTGGCACGATCCATAATTCCGTGCCAGGCTTGGGCCAAGGGAGTGGCCCGATGGGCGGCACGGGCACGGCCCGTTTATGCCTTGGCCCGGTAAAACACGGAAAAGGTCTATTTAGACACGGCTCAAATAGAACTTATTTAAAATATGTATGATTTTTATATAAACATCAACACCATGACTAGCTTGATGGTAAGTTAGTTATGTTGGAGCTAGGTGACCCAGCTTTAGATCCCATCCAAAGTCAATTTTTTCACCATTATTTTTCTTCCATTTAAACGTTAACGGACCGATGTGTCTAACGGACCGGCTCGGCATGGTCCGAAATAAATTTCGTGCCGTGCTTTGGCACTTCAGCTAGTAAATTTTTTTGTGAAATCTTAATAGATTTGCATCAGCACTTCCTTACTATAAAACCACCCTCTTTTTTTAGCAGAAAAGCTCAAACTAAAACTATAAAAGACAAAATATGAAAAGCTGAAATCCAGTTTTGCTTGAAATAAACTAAAAGTTTCAAAGATCACCGGGAGCTACTTTTTTTACTTTTAATATCCAAAAAATATATAAATATATTACAAAATTCAACAACCAAAAAACCAGAAGTTAGCTTTTAGCCAAAACCTCAAAACTCACTGCATCTCTTATGCGTAATTGACTAATTGTTTCTTTCCTAATGTAAACCAAGGTAAGACTGATCTCTCCCTCTCTCTCTCTCTCTCTCTCTCTCTCTCTCTCTCTCTCCCCCCCCCCCCCAAATTGTTCATCCGATTTGTAGTAACTAAAAAAATGTAGTTACTTTTGTTTGACTTGGTTATTGAAAGCAAATTACCCCTTAAGAACCAAAATAATGGATCTAAGTAGTTAGGTTTAATTTTTATTTTCCTTTCTTGAAACTTTTGTTTTGTTTCCCTTTGATGTCGGTTTAATTTTGTATTTCATACTTTACTTTGCTTCAAAATATTTATAACTAGTAGGAACTATAAACGCCACGCGTGGAATCCATGCTATTTATAAACGGCAATCCTTATTTCCATTATTAATGAGCAGCAAAAAGTAATACTTCATATTTCTCTTTTTATCGAGCTATTCGGTACAACCGTACAAGGTTTTATTGTATGATTTTCAAAAGTGACATATCATCTAGAGAGTACTAAATCTAGGTCGTCGACGACACCGGTCCTCCTGCTGCGCGACACCGCCTCCGGACCCCAAGACGCCGCATCCTCACCTCCTCCCCCACCTCCTCGATCGTTTCACGTGGAGCTCACCGGCCGAACCCGATGCCCTGTATTGTCACGCCGACGCCCGAGCTTGGATGGCCCTCCCGGTCACCAGCCACCCGCGCCACTTCCCTACCTTCGCGCGAGCGCGCCGCGGCGGCGGCGTGAGGGACCGGCCGGGGATGCCACCGTGTTCAGCCACGCCGTTGTCTTCCTCCACCAGATCCGTGTCGAGCTCTTCTCCTCTCCCTTCACAAGATCCACCACCCGATGTCGAACGGGAGGGGTCGGGGCGTGGGCGACACGCGACGAGGCTTGACCACGGCGCAAGCTGCGCGTCGGAGTGGCACAAGCGTGGCGACGTAGATCGAGCGACGAAGAACGATGGAATGTGAGCTTCGTGGATCGAGATACGGGTTCCATGAAAAATGCAGGCCGGACTCAAGGTCCGGCTGGAGTTGGGCTACAATTTTCGGACTGCATTTTTTGCAGACGGATCGCAAAACCATTTTGCGAGGCTTCAATTTGCATACTCCGGTCGGAGATGCTCTTATCCCCTGCACTTGGTCCCGGACAGTGAACCGGCCGAGCTCGCCGCCTGCCCACGCCCATCGCTCGCCACAACCTGCCAAGGACATTGCCCGCACCGTTGCCGTTGAGGTCGGGGCACCCGAGGCTGTTGCTCGCACCGTTGTCGCCCTCGAGGCACCATCGCACGATCGATGCCACCGTCGCTCGAGACCATCGCTCGTCGTGGCCAAGGCGTCGCCCACGCCGCCGCCTTTCCCGTGTGTTGATGCTCTCCCCGGTCGTCCATGGCGAGCACGCGCTCCAGCACAAGACCTCACCCTTGTCAACATGTCCGGTGGAGGGGACGAAAGGTGGCCCACAAAACATGTCTGGTAGCGATGAGATCATCTTTACCTATGTGGTATGATGCACTAGCTAAGCTTTGTATAGTATATTAGAGCATTTCCACCAGAGTAAGGGTAAAATTAAGTTCAAATTTACTTGTTTTACCTAGGATGTAACATTGAAACCACCTAAAAATATTGATGCAAACCAATAGACTAGTTAAAATTGACTCTAAATTTATTATTAAAATTGCCACATTATTGTTGGGTCCTATTTTTAACTCATCCCGACCCACAACGTCCGAGTGTGTCATTGTCGCTTGTACTAGAGTCGTGCGATCCATCACCCTAAATGAGTTGTGACGCGTCTTCGCTTGAACAAGGGCCTGGCGATCCATCCCTGAACGAGTGGTCGCCACGCGTTCTTCTTTGCTCCATCCGGAAGAAACAACAACCTGAGTCCATGTCCAGTGAACCCGACGAGCTGCGGTCTCATTGATTCATCAATAGCCAACGTATGTCATGTGATTACCGCAGCGTGCGGGAAGGGGAAATTGAGCGGAATCGTTCGGCCTTGCCTACATGAGAAAACGCCGCCTCTCGCGCACCCCCTCCTCGCCGGTGGGCGCGCTGGCCGCGGGCGGTGGGCGGAGTCTGACGGCGGGGGCGAAGGTTTAGTGAAGAAAAACAATGCTTGTGCTGGGCTTGGGGGGGAGGCGGAGCTACCGATGGCGGCCATGGAGCTCGAGTCAAAATCAGAAGGATTTAAATGAAGTGTGTAGCGATGGTGGCGACTGGATCTATACGTTGGGACTCGCCGATGCAGTTGGCGGCGAGTCCTCCCCGCTCTCAGCACCGGCAGCGGGTGGTGAGCATACTCTAGCGCGCGGGCCCGCATCGGCTTATGCAAGCCAGGCTTGCTGGAAACTGGAAACGGCCGATCTGGGTGTTTCCATCTAGCTAGGCCAAAGTGCCTCTTTTGCATAACTATAGCCTGATTACTTTATAGGTAAGATACTAAACATATAAAAAAGTGAATATTCTACGTATCATAAGTCTAGACCCATATACGTGAACCAATCGCACCCTTAGCGGTTTGTTTGACAATAGCTAAGCGTTGCTCAACTACATCTCTTCTCTCTTCTATTTTTTTTAATCTTTAGATTTGATAAAATACTCCAACAAATAGTTGTACTGGAGGGACCATTGTGGACGCCCTGAAAGGAGTTTTGACAATGACCTTACGCACATTTGACCTGAGCATTCGAGGCCAAGAAAAGAAAATAAGCTTGTGCAAAGGGTTAACTAGTGCATTGAAAATCTGAGCTGACCAACAAGGATGTTTCATTGCATGCATGTGGTACTTGCACTTCAGCTGTGAGCTGTCACTCCTGTACAAAGCAACAATTACCCAGTCTTTGCATGTCAATAGGAGTAGATTTCACTGTCCACGGGAGTAAATGCATTCTATAAAAATGAGATTTTTTTATTTTGCTAATACATACTCTGTCCTAATTTATTTGCTATTTTGGAATTGTTTTTTAGTGTCCAGGTTCAAAGAATGTTGTTTTAACGTCTAGGTTCAAAGTAGTTTCAATGAACTTGGTCGTATAGTTTGTCGAGATCCAGATAATATCCCAATTTAATGTTCTTTTACTGTTCTTTAGGGTCCAGGTTCAAAGAACGTTCTTTTAGTCAGGTTCAAAGAACGTTCTTTTAGTGTCTAGGTTCAAAGAACGTTCAGTGAACTTGAACTTAGACAGTTTGTCCATATTTCAATAATGTACTAATTTATTTGCTATCCTGGAAATGTATATTTGAATAATGTACTAATTTATTTGCTATCCTGGAAATGTATATTTGAATAATGTACTAATTTATTTGCTATCCTGGAAATGTATATTTGAATAATGTACTAATTTATTTGCTATCCTGGAAATGTATATTTGAATAATGTACTAATTTATTTGCTATCCTGGAAATGTATATTTGAATAATGTACTAATTTATTTGCTATCCTGGAAATGTATATTTGAATAATGTACTAATTTATTTGCTATCCTGGAAATGTATATTTGAATAATGTACTAATTTATTTGCTATCCTGGAAATGTATATTTGAATAAGGTACTAATTTATTTGCTATCCTGGAAATATTTTTTAGTGTCCAGGTTCAAAGAACGTTTGGTGAACTTGGATGTACAATTTGTCCAGATTCAGATAATGTATCATGAATTTGTCCAAATTCAGATAATGTACTGTGAATCTGATAAAATACTATGATGACAAGTAATTTGGGATAGGCCTAGTACAATAAATAGGAAAGAGTATGAAACACCTGAGGGAGTACAATAAAGAAGTATGAAACACCATTAGGCCGTGGCGGATCCTGGGTTATGTCAAATCAGAATTTATATATCATGCATGACTAAGTAGCCCACACCGATGGGCTGGATGGATTAAACGAGAGTGAAAAATAGCAACACTAGATTGGGTATCAAGATTTGAGTTGGATATAAAACTTCAAATACTTTTTTTAGACCACAAATCCATTTTAGATTTTGTTCCAACGACTGCATTTTCTTACAGGTAATGCAAAAGGAAAAAAATCTCACATGAATATATTTTGGAATTAAAACCTTTGAAAAGCGATGGTTCTATAAATGAAATTCGTTGTTCAAGAATTGAAAATCTATTTTTCCACTATTAAAAGTTGTATAATTTTAGAAATAAAAATTAATTATTTCAATGGTGATAGTGTCAAATATTCCGCCTTTTGATGTCTTCGCCAGTAACAAACATCAATTATTCCAATGGTATTTCACCAGTAAAAAATAATTGTTCCAAAGTCTAGGTAGGATGTACACAGATGAAAATACATATATTTTAATAACTAATTAATATAGTTTTCTTTTAAGCTACGTTGAATATAATTTCCTTCTCTATTGTGCCGCTCAACCACGCGCACACGTGTAGAATAATGGAGTCTGTGAACAAGGACTCCCTTCTCTATTGATATTCACTCTTGGAACAATCAATTTTAACTACCTAAACAACTGACTTTCAAACCTAGAACAATTCAAATATGCTAAAAAGACAGAAAAATTCAAATATAAATTCTAAATTTAATTTTAAAATTTTTAAAGAAATATGCATGTGGAATCTAGTTTCATTGCATTAATTCGAAAGAACACATTATTTCAATTGGATTTGAAAACAAAGATACTATTTTGAGATAAAAAATATTTTAAAATTACAAAATATTAAAATCATGTCTACTAAGCACACATGGGCACGTGGTGTGAACTATATATATTGTTTGAGCTAATTTATTATTTGTCCTTAATACACAATTCATCCTTTTTTGGCCTTAAAATTTTTGAACTGCCTTATCTGAACAAAATGCTAATTTGTGTTCCTTATTTGGCGTTCCATCCAACTTTTGTTAGCTTCCAGTCAAATATATATTAGGGGCAATGCAAAATGACTGTACTACCCACACATTTCCTTCCTACAAAAAAGAAAGGAAACTACTCAACTCGACATCCCATTATTGATCCTGAAAAAACAAAAGATTCCACATCCACATTGCCTCCCTGGGTATGGGGGTGGTCAGGAGAGGTGTCCACGACCACGAGAGCAGCGAGGCTCATGAGGAGTTAGATAAGGAGCGAGTCATCGGGCTCCAGGGTAAGTGAGGGTGAGAGGCAGGTCCACAGGCGCGAGCTAGGGGCAGCTCTATAGACCTCTATCCATGGTTTCACCAGTGGCGGAGCTAGACTCAAATGACAATGATGTCACCTAGTGTCATCAAGCTAATAAACCATCAACAAATTCATACATTTAGTGGAGATTACCAGGATCCATTGGTGTCCTGTGACACCATGAAACACCTCCGGCTCCACCCCTGGGTTTCACGGTCGATAGAAGAGCGGTATCTAGCTTACACGCAAATAGGCCACCACGTATGATGCCTCCGGTGGGAGCTGCAGCGAGAGCCCACACTAGCTGGCTCATATGTTAGTAGAAAAAATCACACTTTCTTACACAACATTTTCTGCGTCCTTGTCCGTTAGAGCTGCTCTGAGTTAGTAGTGTTTCTTGTTTGTGTGGAGCTATTTAAAGTCTCACATGACTAGTAAGCCCACCGTAAAAATGGCAATTCTATCTTAGAGAACGATGAAGGCTCATTGCATGACAGGATGAAGGTTGAAGATGTTGGAAGGGATAAAACAGTCATTTGGTCCTCCAGTTAACACCGTTCTAAGGTAACATTGCCGGAATGACCAAGTAAGGAACAGAAAATAGCTTCCAGTTAGGGAAATTAAAAAATTTTAAGACCAAGGAAAAATACATTTTTTGTATAGCAAAGGGAGGTGAATTCTATCTCACATGAATGATGCATGTGCATTGCGTGACATGATAAAGATTGAAGATGATGGAAGGGGTAAAGTTAGTACTGTTCCGAGCAGTAACAAGAAAGGAACAAAAAATACTTCCAGTTTTAGATAGGGAAGTTCAAATTTTTAAGACCATGGAAAAACATGATTTTTATAGCAGAATGAGGTGAATCATGGATTCATAGCTATGGGCAAGAAAGGAACGAAAAATTACTTCCAAATTCAGATATGGAAAAACATGATTTCTATAGTAGAGTGAGACGAATCCTAGCTCAAGGAAACAACACAGTTGTATTGCATGATAGGATGAAGATTGAAGATGATGGAAGGGGTAAAATGGCCATTTGGGCCCTTCAATTAACACCATTCTGAGGTAACATTAATGGAATGGTCAAGAAAAAAGTGCGAAAATAGCTTCCAGCTCGAAATATAGAAGTTCAAAAAATTTAAGATCAAGAAAAAACGTGATTTTTATAGCAAAAGAAAGCGAATTCTAGCTCACTGAACTAACACATGTGCATTGTGTGATAGGATGAAGATTGAACATGAAAGAAGGGGTAAAATGACCATTTGGCCTTTAACTTAACACCGTTCCGAGGTTACATTGACGGAATGGCCAGAAAAGAAACAAAAAATACCTTCCAGTTCCAGAGAAGGAAGTTCAAGCATTTTAAAACAAAAGAAAGAAAACGTGATTTTTTTATTAGGGAACGACTATTGACAATCACTATTTTTTGATTCAGCTTCAGTCGATTTTCATTGACCAATTAGAAACAACCACGTATTAGGTCATGCATTAAGCATAAGCAATTAAACATCAAATTTGAGTGCATTATGTAAGTAATTCAGCCACTATTGTTTTAATAGACATGGTAGGAAAGTAGCACTGAAATATTTTTTATTAGACACCAGACACACTACCAACTGAGGCATCTAACACCAGTTACAAAGAAAAAACTAAGGCATACTACGGTCATTGGACCAATTTAAATCATATTTCCTTCGCACCTTTTCTATCATATCTCTTTTTTCATATTTTTACCAAAAGGAATGGCAAGTGCAAAATAGTGGACATCAAAATGGAAAAAATGATAAAAAAATGAAAAAAAACCTTCACACCAAGTATTACCCACACAACTAAGAAAATAAAATGCATAATTGAAAAAAAAACTTACTTCAATAAAATACTTCTCTGACAATAGAAAAAAAGAATAAGTGGAAATAAAACAACATTTAAAAAGTAGAAAAGCCACAATTTAGTCTAACCAACAACAAAAGCTCTGTTTTTTTAGACCAACCAACAACAAGAGCTCAAGAACACCTTCCGATACTTTATGTAGCTAACTAAAATAAATTCTACCAGGCCGTGGGCCGCGCCTACATTCGCGGTTAGCAGGCCGTAGGCCGGGCTACAAGTCCAGTGCCAAACATCCGTGCCGCGGCTCACACAAATTTGGCCCGGCAAGTCCAGGACTACGTATAACACTGGCGTCGTCTTCCTCGCCGTCCCTCTCCCCTCCCTCCACACCTCCGGTCGCATCGCATCCCTAATCGCTACATCGAACATCGAAGAACCACAGATTGATCTTCTGCAGGCAAATCGAGCTCCTCGTAGGGCCAATCGGCTCCTCTTGCAGCAAAATCGATCTTCGTCACCTCGTCTGGTGCAGCTAGCGCCGCCTCGTCCAGGTGAATCGGAGATCTCCTTCCCCGGAAATCCTCCTTTCCTTTGTAGTCGACATTCAGCTGGGCATAGCGGTGATGGGTCGATCCCTGCGCGGGGGCGGGAAGATTTCATCCGAATCCGATATGATATGAGGATTGGGAGGGGAATTTTCATCTCTCGGTGGAGAGGGGTCTGTCTGCCGAATCCGGGATGTTCGGTAGCGATTGCCCTACCTCGCCCTATTGCTCGGTCGGCCTCTGGCTGGGCGGACTGGGCTGACCTTACACGTAACCTATGGTTTTTTATTCGTGCATGTATTTCTGTTCTCATGGGTGGATTTTGGCGATATCGGATCTCATCTCCCTGGTAGCATAGGGATTACTGTACCTATTATCTGTTTCAGTCTACGGTATACTCATTTTTCTATTCTCACCAGGACGATCATGAGTGACGATGGAGACCGCACCTGTCCTCTCTGTGCTGAGGAGATGGACATCACTGACCAGCAGCTCAAGCCATGCAAATGCGGCTATGATGTAGTCATCCTATCCTAATCATCACCCTTGCCTTTGAGCCAACTTCTGCTTCTATATCCTCCAAGTAACCTGATGATCCTCTTTGTATGCAGATTTGTGTCTGGTGCTGGCACCATATCATTGATATGGCTGAGAAGGATGAAACAGAGGGACGCTGCCCTGCTTGCCGCACTCCCTATGACAAGGAGAGGATTGTCAACATGGCTGCCACTTGTGAAAGGTCTGTCGCAGTCTTCCATTCATCCTCCTTTTCCTTTTGTAGCCAGCAGTTTGTGTTTTATTTTTACAATATTTGCAATCTTTCATTGCTTAGGGAGTCCTTATGTGAAATGTAAAATGTCTATTCCAATAACAATATGCAACATATGTTTATTTTCATGGGAACAGGACGGTAGTGGAGAAAAACACAGAGAAAAAGCAGAAAACCCAGAAGACCAAGCCAAAGGTGGCAGCGACAACAACAGCAACAGCAACTGTGGAGGCTAAGAAGCATCTGTCTAGTGTTAGAGTTATACAGAGAAATCTGGTGTACATAATTGGTTTACCTGCAAATTTGTGCAACGAGAGTGTGAGCACCATATCTTATTGGATTCGTCCAAGCTCAGTGACAATATTATGTTTTAGATGTCATATGTTCTTTGTTTTTTAGGTACTTGAGCGCAGGGAATATTTTGGTCAGTACGGGAAGGTTTTGAAGGTTTCGGTTTCCCGTCCGACTGGGCCTCCTTCCCAACAGGCATCAGGGAACAATAATATCAGTGTGTATGTCTCTTTGAACCTTCTGCTGCTCATGAAACCTTGCCATGTCTAGGGTTTAATTTTTCTTGTTTCTTCTTTTGCATATTAATTCCTAATATTGGAGCATTGATACTTAGGTTCTATAGGACAGTAAAAATTTACTTCAAGGTATTTTTTCATCAAATCAAGCAATGTTTTTCTAGACAATAAACCTATATTTTTAAGGCGTCGCCGTCGCCGTCGCCTAGGCGTCCAGGCGCTCAGAGAACCCATGGCGTCCTGGCCGCTTTACCAAATATGCAGTGAAACAGAGGGATGAAGGGGCAAGAGAGGGGATACAGGTGGGGAATGGTCAGGAAGGCGTACCCATCGACTTCCACGCTGGTAGCAGGCGGAGATAGCTCAGGCGACGACCGTCGATCTGGAAGGGAGCAGCAGTGCCGGCGGACCGTCGATCTGGAAGGGCGCAGCAGTGCTGGTGGACTGGTGCTGCAGCTGAGAGGAGACGAAGGGATGGCGCGGGCGAGGGAGTGAGAGGGAGGAGCGGGAGAGCGAGAGGGAGGAGCGGCGGTGGTGGGGGAGCGAGATGGGAGGGGTGGCAGCGCTGCAACATCGAGCGGCGGCGACACTTGTTTCTCCATGGATCTCATAGATCTGGTAGATCTGGTCACGCGGTGGGGAAAAGACAAGAAGGAGAAGCAATGGTGGGCTGATTAGTGGGCTGGGCCAAGCGCCCCTCTCTTTTCCCTTCCTTTTTCATCCTTTCCTTTTTCTTTCCCCCCTGGTCGGCCTCTATCTACTCCCTCCGTCCCTCAAAGAGTGATGCCCTAGCAAATCGAGGAAAAAATAAGGGCCTAGGAAATTTACATTGCTACCCTCAACACCTGTTACCAGTCCGATATTGCACCACGACATCAAACAGTTATCTCTGCCCATTCCCTGACGCCACCCTTTCTCCTACCTTTGTCGGCTCCCACCACATCGCAGATCCGGCAAGACTCGTCTAGCTCCAAAGCTCGGGCGCCGCCACCAGCCAGCCGGTTCCCCAAAAAGCTCTAGGTGCTTGATGGCTAACCTTGATTCGGCTCGCACAGATCTCGCCGCCATGCGCGAGGTCACCTGCTCGTCTCCAGGCCCCCAAGACCGTGACTGGATATTTTTGAAACACTCATGCTAAAATTATGAAAGTATGTACTGCATAATAACATGGAGATACCAAAGTGAGATTTGCGGCATATATTCGTTATGTGTTATGAACTAACTGCTTATTATTAACCAGCACAGGCTTAGGGTTACCATATATAAAGTACATTGTATTTTTGCAACATGTATAGCATGATGCATATTTGAGTTGGTTCCTTGTTGAAAAAAACATATACAATTATTACCCATACTACTTGCTCCCAACATTTTCTTACATAATTCTTCCCATATATTGATACGTTGATGCAGTTGCATAAACTAATTGTTTTCTTCTGAAGATTAGGCTAATCATTATTTCTTGATCTCGAGAATGAGGGCTATTTGAGGATGCAGCTTCTCATTAACCCATTTATGACTTGGGAGTTTTGGAAAGTATATTGCCACATTGGGTCCGTTAAACTTTGTAAAAACCATTGTGCATTGTTGCAACAAACTATTCCCTATGTGGAATAAGTGACACATGTAGTCAATGAATCTAAACCAATGATTACATATTGGGATTGAATGTTCAAATTATAATTCCATATTACTATAGTTTTGTTTGTTAGCCTACCCCAACTTACTTGAGACAAATGTTTTTTTTTACAGTTTTGCTTGTCTTTTACTTTATTATAATATAATCTAGCAAAGTTACTATTGGTCATGTTGATGTCTAGAGCATCACTTTTATTTGTGACTGCAGGGAGTATTATATATTTGTATAGCATTAAGACACATAAGTTCAGCTTTTGTTTAAACAATGGGTTACTGTCAAACTTGTGCAGGTATATTACTTATGCCAAAGAAGAAGAGGCCATTCGGTGTATTCAAGCTGTACATAATTTTGTCTTGGAAGGAAAGGTGTTAAGGTAACCTTCTATATACTTTGTTCTCTCCAGAAGTTGTGCATAACACTGCGCTATTCTAATGGTTATTGACAATTGCAGAGCATGCTTTGGTACTACGAAGTATTGCCATGCATGGCTGCGGAACATGGTATTCTTTTCATGCTGATATTGCCTTTATTACTTATTATAGCTAGAGCTGGTTCTTGTATTCTGAGTTTTTTTCCCTTCAGACGTGTGGAAATCCAGATTGTCTCTATTTGCATGACGTTGGCAGTCAGGAGGATAGTTTCACCAAAGATGAAATAATATCAGCATATACGAGGTACTGTTGAGCTATTTAAATAACAAGAATTGTGCAAGATCTATTGTTCAGCCCGCTTCATCTTTTTTCAGCTCTAAGTCTTTGTGCCAGTCCTTGAAGCTTTCCTTTTCTGTTAGACTACTTTGCACTCGAAACAATGGCTCTGTGTCATTGCTTTTGTATATTTGTACTTTTTGAGTGTGGTAGTTATGTTGACAACATATTTTTTAATGCCACAAAAGCAAGACTATACTATGTATATGCTGTTGGCGTGTCATGTGAATTGATTTAGAAAATGGAATATGGGTATGTCTGCTTTTCCTTTTTCATTAAAAGGATAAGCATATTGGCACACCTGCTTTGTGACTCTTATCCCTGTGTGTTAAAGCTGCTTTGTTAAGTTGTTACTGTTAGTTCCAACTTTCTGTTTACTCTTTTATATTTCTATATCAGGACTAGGGTCCCCCAGATGGCATCCAGTGTTTCACAAAGACGTGCAGGGACTGTATTGCCTCCTCCAGCAGATGATTTCTCTTACAGTGCAGTGGTTTCAGCCAGACACACAGTTAAGAATGGAACACTGGTATGTTCCTCATACTGATAAGCTTAAATACAATAGAAGATGTGTCATTGGCTAATTTGTTTGTATTCTCCGTATTTTTTGGTTCACACTATTCCTGTGTTAACTAGCTTTGTTCATCGATTTTAATTTACATTATTCCTTCATTAACTACCCCCATTTTTCTTGTGATTAAAGGCTTTGTTTTTTTTTTGTTTCTTTAACTAGCTTTCTTCGTTACAGAATACCACCAACCAGCCCAGGCTTTCACCTCCAAACAGTAGTTCTGGGAGGCCCACACTTCCACCAGCTGCTTCTTGGTATGCTTGCTCTGGGATCTTATGTTGTATCTTGAAATTGTGAATTGTGTTAATGATTTTCCTTTTTTGGGGTCTGTACAGGGGCCATCGTGATTTGACTGCCAAAGCAAGTGGTGGGGTGACATCATCACAGTCTTCTGTAAAATCAAAACCAGACACACAAAGTAATTTGTGTTTGAGTTCGTCATCAATTTCAAGTACAAGAATTCCTTCTTCATGGAATGATGATACAAGTTCAGTACCAAAAATATCTGAAGAACGGCAGGTGTCGGAAAAAGATAGTTCTTCTAAGACTATAGAGCCATATAAGCCTGGTATTGCAAAGGAAACACAAGCTCTATCATCACTTAATTCATCTCTGGACATAGACTTCTCCACAATACCTTCAGCTTGGAATGATGATGACATCCTAGTATCAGATGAGATGTCAAAGGGAAGTGTGGAAAATCAAGTTGCTAATGGAAATGGAAAGCTGATCAATCCAGGGTCTAAGTCACCTAAGAAAGACACATCAGTAGGCAGCACCAACAAAAGTCCTTCGGATTTTGTATCAAGTTTAACATCTAAATCTGATGTAAAGATTGCTGATAGTGACCTCTTAGTTACCAACATTGTTCCTAAAAGCCCAATTTCAAAAGATGTAAACTGCCATCTTGGTGAGGACAAGAAAATATTGGAAGATATTGGACCTAAGGAAACCGATATTGAGAAGTTATCTGATTGTGTGTCTTCCGTAATGTTAGATGTCAAAGATGAGGTTCAGTGTATGGAAGGAAACAAACAGCCAGATGCAATGCCATGCACTTCTGTTGCTGAGCTCCTTCCTTCAGAATGTATGGACACTCTTCGTTCTTGTCAATATGCTTCTGATAAACATCTTGATTGGAGCTCAGAGCTGCAAAGTTGTAGTGAGACTCAGTTAGTAGATTCTTCATTGAATACTAATAAACATACTATGACACTTTTGGATGGCACAGATGTACCGTCATATTCATCATTTATTCGTCTTCCTGGTACATCAGACACTTCATTGTGGGATGATACAGAAAGGAACCGTATACCGACCACTGTGAGTGCTACCTCAATGATGCAGAAACGGCGTTCAACCGACAACGCTTATGGATTGCTAGATAGAGTTCAAGATGGGTTAGGAACTGTATGTGCTACCGGTATTGGTTCTGGACATCCTGGAATGGAAAGTCGTCAGCCTGGAGCAATTTCAGGAAGAGTTGATAATACAGGAGGTTTTGACAAGACCATAAGTGTAAATAAGGATGAGAACAGAATAATTTCTGATGTCTTGTTGTCAGAGTTTAATCTTTGGGATCCTTCGTACTCAACTGCTAACAATTTTGTTAGGATGCTTAGAGAATCTGATAATAATGATATGTCTTTCACTATGCCTTCGTGGAAATCAGGAACCAGCAGCAAAGAGTCTAGATTTGCATTTGCTAGACAGGATAACCAAGGAAGTATGCCAGGTTCATCTGTCAGAAACTGTGGTAGTGAGAAAAATTTCAGTTTGTTATCCCAGAATTCTTATGGAAATACCTATCAGAATGGCCTTGGGTTCCAATCCCTAGAAAATCCGAATGTTGTTTCGGATATGGCAGCTACTGGTGAGTGCTAATACTTGTGCCTGACTGAGTAGTATGATGCATTTAGCAATTAAGTATTCTTGACAGGATCCATAATTTTAGCTTTGTTAATCTACACTTTTTTTTTCAATTGAGTATTGGGAAGTACCAATTTTTGCAAATTGGATTGTCAACCTATTGGCATTAGCTCTGCGATTTGATGTTTTCAACGTGTTAGTTTGTGTGCTTACAAAGGAATTACTTTTCAGGTACATCAAGGTCCAAAATACCCGCCCCTCCTGGATTTTCAGCGCCAGCAAGAGTACCCCCTCCTGGATTTTCTTCTGGATTTCCATCCCAGGATGTTTTGAATCCCCCTCCTGGATTTTCTTCTGGGAGTAATCCTGCTTCTAGATTCCCTTCTGCATTTTCTTCTGGATCTAATCCCCCATCTAGATTCCCTTCTACATTTTCTTCTGGTTTTCCATCTCAGGATAGGCCTAATTCACCTTCTAGATTCCATCCTACATTCTCTTCTGGTTTTTCATTGCAGGAGGGGTCTAATCTCCCTTCTAGATTCCCTTCTGCATTTTCATCAGGGTTTTCATCCCAGGATGGGTCTAATCAGGTTTATGGCTCGGCATACTCAGGTTTGCTACTATCTCAATATATGTATATATTTGACCAATTACTGTCTCAATACATTTTGATGCTCATCCAAAAACAAGTTCAATTTCTCATATTTCTATTGTGCTTAACAGAAACTCATATCCGGGATAATCTCTTGGGTGGTAACAAAAATCACCATGAACCTCAGTTAGCTAGACACACAACTGACATAGAATTTGTTGATCCTGCTATACTGGCTGTGGGCAAAGGGAGGATGCCTGGAATTATTGATTCAGGGATGGAGATGAAAAATACCCCTGCATTTCCACCGCAGTTGCAAACATCAAATAGTGATCAAAGGATTCAGTTACTTATGCAACAGAATATGCAGTCTTATCAAAGGACCCACATTCAAGATGCACTGAGCACTATGAATGATAATTATCTGGCATCCCAACTTTTAGGACATAACCAAGGTTCTCTGCCCCCTTACTCACAGATGGCTCCCCAACAACCTAGAAGCTCACACCTTACAAATGGTCACTGGGATGGGTGGAGTGACTTGAGACAACGGAACAACACTCCCATGTCAGACATGTCTGGGATAGTGTATCAAAATGAAGCTAATAACTTGCAAATGATGGGTTCAAATGATGTTTATAACAGAGCCTTTGGAATGTGATTATCCTCTTCATGCTTAGGCGTTTCTCTTGCTCTGGAAGTAACTGGTTGCACCACACATATCAGACTACTCCAGCCATTATGAGCTGATGATTGTTTTTTCTGGGAGGTAGTGGATTGAAATTGACATGAACCTGAGTTTTTTCCAGACCTATCAAATACCAGGTATGCATTTTGTTCTTCCAAATTGGTATAGTGGTTATTGTATTTTAATGTCTAAATTGCTTGCTATTCCATGTCCTTGAATGACTGACTAATGTTGGTTTTTTGTCTTGATGTAAAATGAGAAGTTCCTTTTTAGTTATGAGATGTGGCATGTGGGGACGCTCTCAACATGTGTTTACTGACACTTGATTTCTCAATTGATTGTCAGGTTCTGTTTTAAGCAAAGTCATAGGGAGATGGATTCAGAATATTGGGGGTTGCAGGTTGGAGGGCATGACATGAGATGGAGTCATTGTGTCAAATCCGACTTTCTTTTGTAACTTGGGTGATGATAATACTGTGTTGTTGAGAAAACAAAGGGTCTCTCGTCTGTACATCAGTATTGCTTCGTTTTGATTTTATAAACAGAAACAAATGGATATCTAGCGTTGTTGGGTACTAAGTTATACATATACTAAACAAGTTTGATTAGTCCTAGCACCATTATTCAGATGATAATTACTAATTGGTGTGTTCCAAGATCACCGGAATTGGATTCCTGCCTGCACATCGATTAGCAAGGCAGTACGATTAGCATCCTGTCACGAACATTGATTAGCAATGCAGTCCGGTTAGTCTGATATCAGGGCCACTGGCCTCATTGTTTTGAGCTGTTTCATCGTCCTCTGGATCACCTTATCCGTGAGTTACAAGTCCTTCAGATCAGTTGTGTGAGGGACTT